>CAHIKZ030004850.1:0-1200000 GCA_903632075.3 Acanthosepion pharaonis
TATTTTGGAAATATTAAATTTAATCTAGTAAGCTTGAAATTAAAATTAGGCAAAGCTTCAAGAAAAGATTTTTCTTTTTCAAAATTCAAATTATACCTTAGATATCATGTTTTTTTGGAGGTCCCTACATCAATTTTTTTCATTTTAACTATGCATCTTAAAATAATCAAAAGAGTAACATGGAAGTTTTTAAATGAGAAAAAAAAATGAAAGCTTCAAATAAAAAACAAAATGTAATATAATCTCCTTATTTCATTTTTGTGAGATAAATCCATAAATGATTTATTTACCAGAGAATTAAGAAATGGAAAACATGATAAACGGGAATATAGAAAGTTTTCATGATTATACAAACTGGAAAATTACAAAGAGCTTTTTAAAAAACTTAGTTAAATAAAAATCATCCTAACTCCATCAAACTAAAACTATAATTTGTATTCTTTCCAATTTAACTAGATACCTATGCAGATTCGTGATAAATAAGGTTTAAAATGAATGTTTAAAAATGAAAATTCTTTCTTGAAGCTTTTTTAGTTTTAATTTCAAGCTGACAGATCCATTTCAAAGAAGAAAATACTATGGTGTATTTCAAAACAAATTTAAATTGATCAAAACTTTTCATTTTGAAATTTTTAAAAGTTTTGAATTCAATACCATTTTTAGCAAACTGTTACAAAAATTCTCTTTATTAAAAAATCTTCCAAAAAAGTACTTTTTCTGAAACTTTATTGGAGGAATATTATCTGATTTAAAGTATAATTAATCTGATTTGAAACAAATATTATTTAAGTTAAAAAAAAAAACATTGCAGAAATGCATCTTTTTAACACAACAGTATCTATTTGTTCATCTTGACAGCTTCTTGACAGATAGATTGTAGGTACTGTCATTCTATGGGAGGATTAATCATTAAAAAAAATATTTGAAGAATCTCCTGAAAACACCTTTTTAGTACTCAGTAATCTTAAAAATTTAAGAGAATATTCTTCCATAATCTGATGCTTTATTGAATTTTGTCTTCAAACTGTAGTTATCTCTCTTATTTTCTGATAATGTTGTGTATGAACAAATGCATCTACAAATATCAGCATGTTTATACACATACAAAAACAATTCTAAATTCTTTTCAAAAATACTCACTGTTGTCAGATTGTAATAAACTTTACAATGTTATTACTATCAGTAAATAGTTTTACCTAATAATAATATTCCCTCACACTTATACTATTGAAACTGAATTTTAAAATATTTATAGCCTTTATAAATTATTCTAATTAAAATTGTAAAAAAAAAAAAAAAATTAGAAGAAATCATGTAAAAGTTCATTTAACATTGCATTGAAGTTTTTTTTCTTAACACAATATTAATAGTAACCTTATTCAATTAGAAGCTTTTCTCATTAAATAATGTCTTAGTTTAATTGCGGTTTTTATTTCACAATTCAAAAGATATTCGATTTTACAAAAAAATATTGATTATATATTTTTACTATGTACATCCAAAAATGTTCGAAAAAATAAAAAAAATTTTCTGCTTTTAAACATCCACTGACCCAAGAAAAACAAGATTTTTAATTAAAATTTCTAATTTCTGCAAAAAGGATTAAAAATCTACTTAAATATTCAAAAAATACTTCGATCATTCCTTAGTCATAACATAATTTGATAATAAAACTTAATTTTTATTAAGTTTGCAGTATTTTTTCCTCACGGCATGCTGATTTTTTAGAGATTTTGCGGTGGTACCTAAAACAGAAAAGAAAAGAGTAACAAGGGAATTAATTAAAAAAGAAAAAAAAACTTCAAGAGATACTTTTTAACAGGGAATAAAAACTGTAAAAAGGAATTTTTAAAAATGTTGAGGCAAGTCTGTAAATAACGATTTCTTTTTATGAAAATTATTTCGATTCTTCCACTTACCAGAAAAAGCAACAAGAAATTTGTGTTCAAATTCAAATGATTTTCGACTTGCACAATTTTTGTATTGTTCGTTCAGTTCATGTTGAAAAGCAATGTCAACAAAAAAAGAAGTAAGAAATAGAAAAAAAAAAAATACAAGACAAAGAAATTATTTCAGAGAAAAATCTTCCGATTGCTTATGTAAGGCAAAAAATGCTAATCGGTGTAAGATAAGATTTGGTTCCTTGTGTTTAAAATCCTCAGGTTTATGGAATAAATATTATAATAAAAAAATCATGCCTGAAGTTACCCCGCAATCGACAGTGTCTGACTCCTGAATTTCTGAGCCCAACTCCCTACTCTCTACTTCATTAAGTAGAACTCCTAAGAAATAGAAATGTTATTGAGATCCTAATGTACAATAATAATCATTACGAAGAAAGATCATGAATCATTTCTGACATTTTTTTTTTTTTACTCATTTCAAAAATGATTCATGATCTTTCTTAGTGATTATTATTATTGTACAGAGGGTTTCAATAACATTTCTATTTTTACTTCTGGTTTATTTTATTTTAATTACCATAAGGCGCACGTATATTTTTTTTATAAAATATCTTTTAAATTTCCCCTGCGTCTTATGCCATATGTAAGTTTATTAAAATTCGCGATAGTCGGCCAAAATTAGCTACATGGCAACGCCTATTATTAGCTTCTTAGACATTAGACAAGAAGAGTAACTTTCATATTGTCATTAAAAGGCTATTATTATGCAGATTAAATGTATTATCATTGATTGATAATATTCATTATTGATTTCATCATTTTTAGTACGTTGTTTCACTAAAAAAAAAAATGATATACAATAAATTCAAATTATATATTTGTAAAATATATTTGTTTCATTTTTTTCTTGAGATAACTTCCGGTTATTGGTATATACAATCAGAATTTTTATATCCTCTAATTATTATTCTACCGATACGTTTACAAGACACGGGTTGTACATATATATAAAGGAAGATTCTTGACTGAATTTCACTCTTTCAGATATGACAACAGCAAGAGAGGGGTTGAGCTACACTGTTGCATACAAGCTTCATGTAATGGAAAGAGCATGGAAATAGAGCAGATGCAAAATGTTTTAATGTCCCTCTGTCTACAGAAAAAATAATACGTTACTGGCGATTGCAAGAAAATAACTTATGGGCAGCAAAGAAAGGAAACTATAACCTTCACCACCCAGCCCTGAAATTGAAAAGGAAATCAAAACATGGGTTGCAGGTGAGAGGAATACATGCAGAATTGTTACTACGAAAATGATAAGGAATGAGGCTAGAAGATTAGCGAACGAAAAGGGGATTCAAAACTTTACAAGGACAGAAGGATGGTGCTATCTTTTTAAACGGGAAGGTTTGTAAATGTGTACAAAAACATCAATTGCACAGAGAATGCCAGCTGGCTATGATGACAAAAAGGTAAAGTTTCATAAATTTGTTATACATGATCGAAAAAGAATTCCTTTTTAACTAGGCCAGATAGGTAATATGGATGAAGTCCCACCAAAATTTGATGTTCCATCAAACAAAACTGAGTTTTAAAGGGATCCAAGACTATTACAATAAAAACGACAAACTATGAGAAGCCCTATATAGTCATTCTTGCATGTTGCACTGATGGCACAAAACTGCTTCCTTTTCTGATTTTTAAGAGAAAAACTACACCAAAAGATAAAATACCAAAAAAAGGTGTTCATTCAAAAGGCTGGATGGACGAAGAAGCTGGTCTACAATTATGGCTACAAGTTGTACGGGAAAGATGTCCTGGTGGACTATTACGAACGCCATCTCTTATGGTTTGGGATCAGTTCCGAGTGCATAGGACTGAATCCATTAAAAAGAAAGTGATAGAATTGAAAACAGAGATAGCGTTTATTCCTGGTGGACTAACAAGTCAGTTGCAACCTCTGGATGTGTCTTTAGACCATTCAAGCAAAACATGAAGGAGCAACGGAACACTTGGATGGCAATGCCTGATCACGACCTTACACACTTAGGAAGGAATAAAAAAAAAAAAACCCAGAATTGCACAAGTCTGCGAATGGGTGAAGCAAGCTTGAGACAATATTAGACCAGAAATTGTTGTGAAATCTTTTAAAAAGTGTGGCATTAGCAATGCTCTCACAATGGAACGGAAGATGATGCATTATTTAACGACGATGATAGTAGTATTGAAAATGAGCACCAGTGTTTTGATAACGAAGACGACGAATTTTATGAAGTTGAAGGTTAATAAAATTATAATAGTAACTGTACTGTTTTGCTCACTTGCAATAATTGCTTGATTTTTATTTTGTTTTCTTACCTTTGGATATAATAAAGTTTTTATAGGCGCGTGTTCTTTTTTCCTATTATTTTTCGTTGTAATCATGGCTTATTTAACCAAAATAATACCTCAGCCAAGGCTGTACCATTTTTTACTAATAATTTTACTAATTTCTTGATTTTTCCCTGCTGAAATTGGGGGGTGTCTTATACCCCTGTGCATATGCCGTCAAATATGGTAGATCACAGAAGCCTAAAATGAGATTGGACATGTCCATAAAAAATAAATAGTATCACATACAGGGACGGATCCAGCATTTTCAGTTAGAAGTGAGGGCGTGTTTCTCAGTAGAAATTTCAAATTCTGTGATCATAAATAAGTACAGAGAGTGTGTTTTATGAACAGTTTCTAAATATTCATAAGAACTTTTCTTTAGAGAAAAGATTATTTCAAACCAAGTTAAGTGACTGTAGTGACATTATTACATATACAAGAGATTTAAAAATGAAAAAAACACAATGAACTCGCTTCCACTCCCATGTGCAATCCTGTCATTATTGATGAGATCCCTCTGACTGGATGGGGGGGGGGTTCTTGGAAGGAAATAGAAGTGACTTCTGCCTTTACAGTGATTTATTTTGCACTACTTTCCGTTTTTTGCCACTTCCTTCTTGGGAAGATGCAGATACTTCTTTTTCGGATCCTTCTTTCCTTTGCCATTGCTTTCGATTGGCAGTGAGTCATCGTGTCCTTCTGTTGAGCAATCCAGTCTGTTGCTTAACTTATTTTCATTCTCATTGCTTTATGAATTTATTCATTTACATTGTTTTTGAATGTTAATCTTTTTAATATTTGTCTGCACAAACACCATTATGATGGCTAATGCTGCCATGTTGGTTACTTAGTAACCACACTACATTTGGTGCCTTTATTTCATCAGCATATTGCAATATTGGATTCTACTTAGCAACACAGCACTTTGATTTGGTTTACACAAATCTTGGACTTTTTCTCACCAGTTACAATTTAGTTTTGTCTCAGTCTTGGGTGTCGATTTCTTTCTTTATATTTTCATTTATGAAAGAGAATTTATTAAAGTCAATTTTTGTGGATTCATATTTGCATAGAGTTTAATGTTTTTTTTGTTATAGTCTCAACTGAATGTCTTTGTTAACAAACAAAAGAACAAATGCGTTAAATCTGTCTTCACTCATTATAGCTTTTCTTATCTACTTTGCAACAAAAAATATTTTCTCAGAAATTACAGCAAGAGGATGCACCCTCTAGGCCCCTCCTTGGATCCGTCACTGTCTCATATTAAATTTGACGTAGTTTAGCGTGTTGGAATTATACATGCGAGGAGGAAGCAACTCTTGCTTCCTAACATTATTATTACTTTCTTTTTCAAAATAAAAATGAATTTTATTTTTACATTCATTTTTCAATTTACCTATTTAACTGGTAAACTTAAACATCTTTTTTACCATTAATTTCTTTTACTTATTTTATCACTTCATACAAAATCATTCAAATATCCAGGTTTATGAATTTTCCTTCCTCACAAAATCAAATCAAAATTTATGTATTTTTCAGAAGCATAAAAGCAATAATTGGCATCTGCAAAGCAAAATTGTTGGGGAGTATCATATCTTGGGAAATATATGCAATTAGATTTAGAAGTGCCATTATCTGCTGCAGACATCTTTGCCAAGTAAAAACAAATCATTTTTCAGTACCTTAAAGAAGATAAGATCATTTTCTAAGAAAAACAAACTTCTTTGGTTTATAAACAATATGAAAGGAAGCAACTCTTATTACAAAACACCAACTGGAACATTTATTTAAATTAACAATTGGAATAAAAATAAAAAACAGAAAAAATGAAATAATTTTATAATTAACGTGCTATTGTCTGCTCAGAATTACATTTTAAGTGAAAAAATGTTTTCATTTAAGAATAGTAAACTAAAAAAGAGGAAGCACAGTGGAGTAATGGATAGTCGCTCGGATTGAGGAATCGGAGAGTCAAATCCATTACATTTATTACTTACATGCTAATATCCTTGAGAAAGGTATGAATCCTCTTTTTCTCCACCCAGCTATGGGTAAATAGCAGGACATACCGCAAGTTTACATAATGACATAATATATTGATACACGAATGGAAGCATATAACAACTAAAATAGGAAGACTGTCAAATGAAAACTTGTGCAACAAGCATTTATAATCTCAAGTATATGATTTTACAAACATTTAGTTTAAAGTTCACTTGCTAACGTAACTAATTATCATATTGATGAAAATTTTCAATCTCTTTTTTTCTCCAGGGTTAAATAACCTTGAAAAAATCATATGTCAAATATGTTAGGCTACTGTTGGGTACCAAATAGAAGGGCAGCTTATAATAAAGGGATGGAAAAGAAATAAGAAAATGTAATAATGTGGTATGGGGATTTGGAAAAAAAAAAGTTAAATCTAATAAATGGGGAGGGTGTTAATAAATGGGGTGGTTGGGAAAATGATTAGAAATAATTCTTTCAAACTTTATGACAAGATCTTGAAGAAATGTTTTTTGTTTTGTTTACAGTGTTAGTCACCGAGTACAAGGCCTGAGGGCCACTCAAGCTAGAGGGTTAGAGATTAAGAGGCACAGGTTATGTGGATATGTGTGGAAGACTTAAACAGGTTAAGAATGTAGTGATTGGGGAGGCAATGTCTTGGGAGTCAGTTCCACAAGGCAGTGATTCATGGGAAGAAGCTGCTTGAATGGATATCAGGTGCTTCACTACAATGTTCATGGCATGGCAGGTTTTAGCCATGAAGGTTAGGACTGATGGAACTAAACAATGTAGTTCATCTGAACACTTTCGATGGAAATAAAACTAAAAATAAACATTTGTCAAGGTTTTTAAATAAAATGCATCAACAAAATTGAAAATGTTTCCCTGAAGTCTCACATTTATGTATAAAAAAATGTCCATTCAAAGCCATCAAGAATTAATAAATAACTAGCAGGGGGGATCCAAATAGTCTCAAGAGATATTAGTAGAAAATCTAAAATTCACAAGTGGAATTGAGCAGGAACATATATTTGGCACTTATGTAAAAGATTAATTTGATAGTTTCTTGAGTTCAAACTTCATCGATGCCTGAGCATCTCACAATGGAGTAATGGCAAGCAATCTAATCTGATTAAGCATTACTACAAATTAGTGAGTTCAATCCTGACTGGATACTCAGTACTTGTGAGAAAATTAAAAAAAAAGTGCATACTACACCAATTCTATTTGGGGGCTCTGGGCAGTGCTTTGTGACTCTTGCCATCTTATCAACATTTGCTTTTTTCTGCCTATTAAAGTACAAAAAAATTATGGGTTTTGATGTTCTGGGTTTTTTTCTTTTCTTTCAACCAAATCCATGATATTCCTTTGCTTATGCTAAGCCTAAAAAAATAATATATAAAATTCACTATTTTTTCTCTATAATGGTGAATCTATTACAGTTATTCAACTTTTTAACAAAAATTGCTGCAAAACATAACTGACTTATTTAAGATGGCATGATCTATTATGACATTTCTGTAATCCATATTTAGATACATTGTATTTATTTTAATTGCATGTGATCAGTTATTGTACATAATTAGGTTACAATGAAAATTATGAAAATTGAGATGAGTTTTGTTTCATAGATTTGGACAGTAGAACAGTGTATCGTAGATTTCGGAATGGCCCATGAAACTCTTGACCTGACCCTGCCACCATCCAATTAACTCAAGAAAAGAATAGCCTGATGCTTAAAACACTGTGCAAAAAGTATAAGTGATAACCCAGACACCTACCAACAGGAAACAATCACCATTGAACAATAGGATGGAAGAACATGCAGAAATTGTAATTGGAGTTGATTAAATCAGGAATGGTTGATCATGTATGAAAAGGGCCATCATTGTGGAATGAAGTAAAAAATACTTGACATAGCAGCACACTGCAGAGTTAGATGCCTGAAAGAATTGGTACATATGTTAAGCTTTGAGGACCTTTTTAGCAGGCCTGGCAAACTCATATATAATTTACTTCACCTTGCCAAGTTATGAAAAATGTATGGTCATACCACCTACCATGACTTACAGGTGAAAGATTTGTAAATGTTGAAGAGTTTCATAAACGTATAAAACTTCTGAAAATAAGATTAAAAATACACTCCAGTCTGATTCATTCCCATAAAAATTAATTTTTATCCATAACACAAGCCCTGGCAACCTTCAGACATAACCCATACTTGGGCTGGTCCCACAATGCAATTCACCTGTCTGGGTTTCAAATATTGTAACAGGGGCTGTGGCTACAGTTTGGAGAAGGTGGCTTGCATTCTGTGCAATCATCTTCATTTTTTCCTTTCCTTCACCAGGATGTGTCATGTAGGAATAAAAGTCTTTATGTTACATGTCAGAAACTCATGATCTTAGGACATCATTCAAGCATTTCTTAAATGTTGGATGATCCATCTGACAAAGGGGCTGAATGTATGAATCAGAAGAAAATTTTGCTGTTGAAATATTATTAACAATTAATGGTGAAATGTAAAATTGTACAACAGCTATAGGCTGCTTGGTCCCAACCATTCATTTTCTAGCATTGAGAAAGTAACATATGGTGAATATTCCTTTTTTTAATTTTCCCATCATCTTCAGAATAAAGTTCATTTTTTTCTTAATACATTCAGGAGATAATTAAAATTTTTACCAATTGAACTGTTCAGCTAGGAGAACAATATTCTATGGTAATTAGTTCTTTTGGAGATTACAAAGAGTGCAGACAAAATTGAATATTTAAAATTATTTCTGAGATTTCAAAAGGAAACCTTTTTATTTTATTTTATCCATGGTGCCTGCTTAAAGGTTGTAGAATGTAAAAATATGAATGTTGTGATAAAAAGATATAAAATACAAAATCATTTCTTAGGTTTCAAAAGAACCTTCTTGATAGGTTTCTTTTCCATGATGCATGTTTAAAGTTTGCAGAATGTAAAAATATGAGTGTTGTGATAAAAAGATATAAATGGCAATGAAGAAAATTCAAAATATAATAATCATGGTGTTTCTGAAAAAAATCAAGATTATTTTTTCTACTACAAGACAATACTGAAAAATTATTTGTCATGGCTTTATTTCATATTTATATAATGATAAAACATTTTAATAGTTACTAATTCACTAATAGGTGACAGTGCAAAAACATGACTATTTAAAGCATATAAATCAATATGAAAAACAAAATATTTTTCATATCATTTAACAGATTTTAATAATGTTACAATATAGATGAATGTTTGAAAATGTCAAGAAATACATAAAATCTCTTAAACTTCATGACAATAAATGAGAGCTTCATGGTCCAATGATAAATGATAAACAATATGGTAAATGAAATCAACAAGCAAAGTTCCCATTTTAGCTGAGACAGTTTGCGTTCACATTAACTTTTCAAATGTTTTAATACAAATTATTTGAAAATATATTGTTTATATAAAATTGGAAATCATATTCACATAACCAAAACACTGATTCTCTCACTTCATTCATTGATATAAAATATAATCCAAAATATTCATATATGGACTTGTCCTGTTTTCATTTTATTGCTGAATGCTTCTCAGAAAGTATTTTCATATGGAATAAATCAATTCATAGACATGATTCTTTAAAATATAGATGGTTTTTCTTAATTCATGGATAAAAAAAATACATTTTAAATTAAATAATTTCTCCCAAATTTTCTGCAGTTTGCATTTGTATGCATAAACTTTTGATTGACCTACATAAAAATTAATATATATTTTCTCTTTTGTTTCTGTCTATATATTTTCAATAAAAAAGCAGATTCTTAAATTTCATTTGTGATTAACAAAATGATTGTAGACATATATTGTGAACAGAGTAATTCACAAATATGGTAACATGTTGGCTTTATGTCAGCATCTTTATTTTTAAATGAGAATTTCATAAAGATATCATTTCAGATAACCTAGATTTGTAAACAGGGTATATTTCCAAGTGCTTTTCCATGAAAATACCCTGAAATTCTGAAAATATATTTCACAAAGATATGGTTTCTCTCCAACGTATAAGACATGTCTATTGGATTTTGCAGTATTTAAAAATGATGCAGTACACTTTTACAAAAATATGTTTCATACCGAAAATGAAATACAATTTCTCAAAAAAGGTATATCCACAAAACACTCAAGAATATGTTTGTTTTCATATGTGTGGGTTTACACATGATGCACTAAAACTGAATTTTCTATTAATGTAGAAACTAAATATACATAAATATAAGGTTTCTATCTGCTGTGTATGCACATGATGCCTCAAAACTGATTTCTCTATTTCAGATAAGCAAACACCACAACAACATTTTGTATACACAGGTGCACAAAAATGTGACCTCTCTCCAGGGTGTTTACATATGCTTCACTGACTGAATTCTGTCAAAATGCACATCCACAAACATGCTTTTGCACCAGTAGGCATTCACATATGGCCCATAAAACATATCTGAAATTGTAGATCCACAAACATTGCAAGAATTTAGTTTCACTCCAGTGTGTTTTTCATAACCAAATTTGATTTTGTGAAAATGCCCACCCAACAAAGTTCACAAGAATGAGGTTATTGTCCAATGTGCATTCATATATGGCACACTAAATTTGACGTGTCTGTAGATGTACAAACATCAAAGAGAATATGGTTTCTCTCCTGTATGTGTTCATATATGATGAACAAATGTAACTTCTGTAAAAATGCAGATCTGCAAACTTCAGAAGAATATTGTTACTCTCCGGTGTGTATTAGCATATGGTGCACTAAATTTTACTTTTCAAAAACTGCAGATTCACAAACATCATAAGCATATGTAGTGTCTTCAGTGTGAGTACGCATATGCGTGACCAAACCTGATTTACGTGAAAATGCATATTGGCAAACTTCACAAGAATAAGGTTTCTCTCCAGTGTGCGTTTGCATATGTTTCACCATATTTGACTTCAAGGAAAATGCAGATCCACAAATTTCACAACGATAAGGTTTCTCTCCTGTGTGAGTATGCATATGACTGACCAAACTTGATTTTCGTGAAAATGCAGATCCACAAACCTCACAAGAATATGGTTTCTCTCCAGTGTGTGTTCGCTTATGTTTCACCAGATTCGACTTCCATGAAAATGCAGACCCACAAACTTCACAAGAATAAGGTTTCTCTCCAGTGTGAATATACATATGACCAACCAAATCTGACTTCCTTGAAAAGGCAGATCCACAAACTTCACAAGAATGAGGCTTCTCCCCAGTGTGGGTACGCATGTGCCTAACCAAATCTGACTTCCATGAAAATGCAGATCCGCAAACATCACAACAATATGGTTTCTCTCCAGTGTGTGTTCGCATATGTCTCATCAAGTTTAACTTCTGCGAAAATGAAGATCCACAAACTTCACAAGAATATGGTTTTTCTACAGTGTGCGTTCGCATATGCTTCACCATATTTGACTTACAAGAAAATGCAGATGCACAAACTTCACAAGAATAAGGTTTCTCTCCAGTGTGAGTACGCATATGACTGACCAATTCTGATTTCCGTAAAAATGCCGATCCACAAACATCACAAGAATATGGTTTCACTCCAGTGTGTATTTGCTTATGTTTCACTAAATTTGTCTTCAATGAAAATGCAGATCCACAGACTTCACAAGAATATGGTTTCTCTCCAGTGTGAATACGCATATGACCAACCAAATCTGACTTCTTTGGATATGCAGATCCACAATCTTCACAAGAATATGGTTTCTCTCCAGTGTGAGTACGCATATGAACAATCAAATCTGGCTTCCGTGAAAATGCAAATCCACAAACTTCACAAGAATATGGTTTCTCTCCTGTGTGTATGCGCATATGTATCACCAAATTGGAATTCTCTGAAAATGCAGATCCACAAATTTCACAAGGGTATGGTTTCTCTCCTGTGTGAGTACGCATATGTCTCACCACATCTGACTTCTGTGAAAATGCAGATCCACAAACTTTACAAGAATGGGGTTTCTCTCCAATGTGTATTCGCATATGGCACTCAAAATCTGATTTCAGTGAAAATGTATTTCCACAAATCTCACAAGAATGAGATTTCTCCTTAGTGTGTTCACACATATGAGTTAATAAACATGACTTTCGTGAGAATGCAGATTTACAAACTTCACAAGAATATGGATTCTTTTGAATGTCTACTTCCATCTAGCCTATTAAGTCTGACTTCACAATTGAGATGAGCAAAGCTCACATGAATATGGCCTATCTTCCCTGTTTATTCATATATAACACTAAATGTGTTTTGAAGACAAACCACACATTGTTTCTTGCCAGCTGAAGTTCATTGTCGTACTTTTGAAAATGATGTTCCATCAATTTTAAAAGAGTATAAAATACATTTTTGTTCTTCATGGAAAGTGAAATGTCTTTTCCTTCATTGAAATTTGCCATAACAACCATTGAGATTTTTGCACAGCCAGAACATCTGTGAATAAAAGAAGGAATAAATAATATGTTAACTTAGATACTGAATAATATATGAAAGAAGTCTATCGATACATGTAGTTATATATTAAGTTTATTTCACTAATGCAGCATCAACAGCAGCCAATGAAGATCAAACATTTTTCAGTGAAGCAAAATAGCTTTACCATCATAATTTGTTCAATAGATAATTCTATCTTTAAAACAAAATTATTTAAAGATATCAAAATACTTATATTCTTATACATACATATATATATATATATATATATATATATATATATATATATATATATATATATATAAGCAGTTTGATATCTTTAAATAATTTTGTTTTATTCTTAGATATCAATATTGTTGAACATGTCTTATGAAAAACACCCATATCCATGTTAAAAAATCTGTTTCTGCTTTTTTAAGCAGTAATATTTGTTTTAAATCAGATTAATGAAACTTTAAATCAGCTAATCTTCTTCAAAGAACTGAAACTAAAATTAATGCTTCAAGAAAGATTTTTTCTTTTTTGAAATGCATTTATCTTCAGTATCACAATTATATATATATATATATATATATATAAATTAAAACTTTCTTGAAGTTATTAATTTGGTTTTAATTTCAAGCTAATAGATTAAATTCAATATTGCCACTTAGATACTGAATAATATATAAAGCAGCCTATATAATGATAGATAAATGTAGTTATATGTTAAGGTCTATTTGTCTATTCAAAAAACAAAAAACCTTCTCTTAATGTTGTAGTTATTGCCCTTGCCTTTTGGTTGTTGTTTAGTGGCATCAGGTGTTGGTTCTATAAAATACTGGCAGCCATATTGAAAATGTGTCATTTGTTTGGTTATCAATATTCAGACTAACAGGAGGATTACTTGATTGCAGATGCAATCGATTCATTAAGGATTAACAAATGGTAGCTGAGCACAGTTGATCTGCAACAAAAATTAAGTGAATTTCCTTTTCTATTTTTCTGTTACTTTTAAAGTTTTGTTCCTCTAACACTTATAATTTGTGTAAGAATAGATAATTCTAATACACGTTCTTCCAAATGGCTTCCAGGGCTTGACAGCAAATCAGCCTATGAACAATGTAAGAAAAGCTTACATATTTGAAGTAGGTTGATAGACCTTCCAAAACTAAAACAGGCATTGGCCATTTACCTATCTTTAAGTGGAAAGGCTAGAGCTGCCTCTTTAGAGATAGCAAAGATTTGGAAACAGAAACAGGTGTGGACACTATCAACCACAAACTGGATGAAGTATTTCTGCTAGATAAAGGGAGACTACAATTTGTTGCCTTTAATAATTTGTACAATTTGCAGCAGAAACAGAAATAAAGGGTTGATTTTGACCACACCTACTTTAAGTTTACACAGGTTCATATACATGGTTCTTCCAGATACAGTATTAGCATTTGTGTTCCTTTCATCTGTAAACCTTCCCAAGAAGGATACTCACTTAATAATGTCAGCATTGAAAGAAGTGTCTTTCAAAACTATGAAACAGATCTTCGGCCATTGAGCTACTCCTTCTAATATTGATAAATGTACCCCTCAGCCTGAGATAAAAATGGAAAGTCAGGACACCCTTTTTACAGATAGATTCAGACATGGATGTGGTCAATCAAATACATGTGTCACACAGGATGGTTGCATTTCAATCAGGCAACTCCCTATACTGTCATGTGATCATAAATTAAATTAGATTACAGAGAATATTTTCCAACATCTTTAAGATTACTGAGTACTTAAAAACTGTCTGAAAAAGGTGCTCATGTCATTTTCTTAAATTATGTTTTACAGATAAAGTCTCCATAGAACAAGAATCATTATGTCATAACCTGTCATTGCCTCATCAATTATGTAAACCAGGCATGTCAAACTCAGGTCATATGGAGGACCATATTGGCCATATCTGCAGCCTCGAGGGCCGCACCTGCTTACAGTCTTACATTAATCACAGCTAGTGGTAACTAAACTTTAAATACAAAATACTTACAATACAAGTTATGTCAACAGTCTCATCTAGAGCAACAGAAAAATGTTCAAAACTTGATGATAAAGTCTTCAACTGTTGACTCAAATCATCTGCCATTTCATCAATCCGTTCAGCAACAGTGTTCCTACTTAACAAAATGTATTTAAATAAGTGTGACTTCTCTGGATATGATACTGTTGCTGTGTTAACTTAACCTTGAATTCCTTCACTTTTGAAACATGCATATCTCCTTCATATTTGTCGAAAGATTGAAGGTTTGTTTCATAATGTCTTTTTACATTATATTCTTTTGACGTTGCACTGCAGTGGTTGCAAATCAAACAGTTTATCTTTCCATTAACAGTGGTACAAAAGTACTGTAATTCCCACTTTTCTTGAAACACACGTCCTTCTTCAGATAATTTTCTCTTTTTATGGAGTAGAAGTCGACATTTTTAAGGCAAAATATTACAAAATTACAAACGTTTTCACTTTACATTTGTTCTTATTTAGTTGTCAACGATGATCACATGATTAACTGAAGTTAAAATAGTCACTGACATTTGAAAATGAAAAACCATTGAGATAGAATAAACAATCTAATCATAATAATTGAAAAAAAATCTCATTGATGGTAGTAATTTGCATTACCAACATAGACAAAATTCTTGATAATACCACAGCTATAGAAACCTTTGTGAAGGCTGCCAAAATGCATGTAAAGGGCCACATACAGCCCGCCAGTTTCACACACTTGGTGTAAACCATGGTGATGTCAGTTGAAAACATAACTACTGTTTTGTTTTAAAAATCCATTTCTGTGTTATTTTAAAATTAAAGTAAATAATTTTTTTTTTTTCAAATTAGATTAGTTATACTTTAAATCAACTAATATAATTCAAATATAGTTTCAGAAAAGTAAATTTTATATTTGGAAGATTTTTTAATACAGAGAATTACATTGCAATGAAAAATTAAAAATGGGTGCTAATCAGCTATTTAAAAAAAAAAAGAAGAAAAATTGATTCCAATCAATAGAATTTCTGTTTGAAATTCGCCAGAGTATTTTGCTTATTGGAAATAGTAATTTTAATTCTTTAGCTTTCAATCAAAGCTAAAATAAAGGGTTTTTTGTCTATAAAAATTCATTTTTTAAACCTTAGATTTACAAATTAGTGGGGATACCTACAATAGTGTTCATAATATATCTTACCTATAAGCAATTAAAAGCTTTTCTAATCAAATAATGTTATCGTTGAATTGCATTTTTTATTTTACGATTCAGATCAAATTTTCTGTAACTAGGGGTCACGTCTTACAAAAAAAAAAAAAAAATTGATTCAAAATTTCAGAAGATTAAAAAAATTTATTTTACCAACATTTTCTAAAGAACACAAATTTTCAAATTAATTTAATTCGTTTGTGAATAAGTACTGAAAGTTACATTTAAAATCTGATAATTATTATTTATATTTTGCAAGATATTTAACCAAAATTTCGAACGTTCTAAATACGTTAAAAAAAAAAAAAATTAATGATAAAAAATTCTTTGTTTTTTTCCTCTTATTAATAACAAAGATTTTGACAATAAAACTTTGCTTATATTTTGTGGCATTTTTTTCATTATGGTATGCGAATCTGTGGAGTTCAAAGGTCCTCGTAATGACATCCAGCTAAAAAAATGTTTTTTTATATCAGAATTATTCAACATTAAAATAATATACCATTGAAAGTTAAACATGGAAGTTAATAATAAAAAATAAATGCAATAGAAACGTCAGAATAACAAAAGAAAATGTAATTTTTTTTTTTTTTTTTAGTGCAGGAGATTATCTCTTGCACTAAAAACAAAAAAGTACAGTAAATTACAACTAAATTTATTTTTCATTTTTTTGTGATGAACAAAAAGACAAATCAATTTGAATTAAATAATGATTTTTTTTTTCTTTTTTCATAATTATTATGGCACTTACCTTTTCCTGATTAGAAATTCAATGTGAAAAAAAGCAAAACGAAATTATTTCTTTGTCTGCCACTGATTTTGTTAGGATTTCCTGTCAATCTGTCCAATTTTTGTATCGTTCGTTCAGTTCATAATGTCTAAGTTGAAAAGAATGACAGAAAGTAAGTATTAAGAAATAGAAAAATATGATGTGATATTGCTTTCGAGAAACAAAAATTGCTTGATAAACTAAACAAAAGATATTAAGCGGTGTATGATAAGATTTGGTTCCTTATGTTTAAAATCCTTAGATTTATTGGGATATAAAATTAGGTATTATTAAATATAAATACCTGACGTTTCTTTAGATACTGTCGGCATTAACGACCCAGTGCCCGAATCTATGATACAAGGCGGAAGGCCCCTCACTCTGAGTTTCAGAAAGCAGAGTTCAAGTGAAATACAAATATTATTGAAATCTTATTTATTAATCATCACAAATATTCGCATTAAATTATATGAATCAATTTTTTAGGGGAAGTTAAAATAAGGTAAAAAAAAAATTGTTTTTTAAGCCCCGCAAAGAAAATAATTATAACTTTCCCAAATCGTTATATTTCCGTGCTGAACTCGAAAGTAACGCCTAAATGTTGATAAAATCTACCGTTTTGAAGTTATCGACAATAAAAATTCGGACACAGCCGCGTTCATTCGTCCGCCATTACGAGCCTTGTTTAACGACATTCACTGCAGAACATTTTGTGTGCGGAAGCTTAATTAACGGCTTTTTCACTGCCCTTAACTGATCTTACTCGTCTAAATTACTACGCACTTGTGTCGAAAAGCATTGACAAGTGTTGTAATTAAATAATTTTTTTTTTAGTAAAGCTTTCTTTTTAAATTAAAAAATCAAATTAAATAATAAAATAAAGCTTTTCTTTTAAATTAAAAATAAAACAAATAATAATGCACAAACTTTGCACGAACTTTGAAAAAAGCATGATTGATTACTAACCCTAACCCCTAACACCAAAAGGTTAGGGGGTAGGATTAGTTAGTGGTTAGGGTAGGTGTTGGAGTTAGGGTTCAGGGTTAATCATGTTCTTTTCAAAGTTCGTGCAAAGTTTGCGCATTAATTATTTGTTTTATTTTTAATTTAAAAGAAAAACTTTATTTTATTTTTTTAAATTTAAACAGAAAGCTTTATTTACCACTTGTCATTGCTTAAGTGCGCAGTAATTTACACGAGTAAGATTAGTGAAAGCAGTAAATAGGCAGTTAATTACGCCTCCGCGTGTAAAGTGTTCCGCAGTAAATGTAGTTAAACAAGCCCGTAATGGCGAACGAATGAACGCAACTGAGTCCGAATTTTTATTGTCGAAAACTTCCAAACGAAGGTTTTATCAAAATTTGGGTGTCATTTTCGAGTTCAGCATATACATGGAAATATGACGATTTGGGAAAGTTATAATAAATTTTCTTTGCGGGGCTTAAAAAGCAAATGTAAAATGAATAATTGACAAAAACGAATCAGTAGATATTGCTCGTCAATTTAGTTAGCATCAGACTTATAAAAAAAAAAAAAAAAAAAGCTTGAGAAATTTGACATAATTAAAAAAGAAAAAAAAAGTCTATTTTGAAGACAAATTTTAGTTTTATTTCAAATCTAACAAAATAGGACATAAAAAAATTATTTACTTATTCCAAAGAAAATTTTTTTACAGACATTAAATTTTTAAACGTTTTACAAGGTCACTCATCATTTCATCATTTATCGAACTTCAACACTCGACCAAAAAAGAAAATTGCAAATAAAAACAAATTTAAAAATCCAATATTAGTCCTCGTGATTTTTTAAGTTAAAATTTTTAACTGAATAGTAATATTTACGGTTTTTTTAGGTACCTCCACTGATTCGCTAAAAAATTAGTTTACCTTTTATCATGAAAGAATGCCCCTAAAAACAAAAAAAAAAAGTTTTATCGTCAAAATCTTAAGACTTAAGAGGAAAGACCAAAACATTTTTTTGTGTTTTGTTTTATTTTTAGTTCTTTCTAGACGTTCGAAATTTTGTTTAAAAATCTTGTTTTTTTTCTTTCTTTTTTTCTTTTTTTTTTTAACAAAAATGTGACTCCTGATTCTTGAGATGGAAACTTCCGTTTGACCTGACAAACCAAACATTTTAACCAAGAGAAACTGACACAAAAAATTCCTCTTGAAAGCAAAATAAGGTGCCAGAAGTGAAATCAGTTTTTGGTTACCACCAGAGAAGCATATGCAAAAAGAAACTAAAAAAAACTGTTATCAGATCTCTGTTGTATAAAAGGAAAATTATACAGTGTAACCCGGATATAAAAGAAACCCGGATATAAGAGAGATTTTCTCTGGTCCCAAATTAGAGCCCATACTTACCTAAACAAAATAGACCAAACCCGGATACAAGAGAAACCCGGATATAAGCGACTTCTTCTCCGGTCCCACCAACTCTCTTATATCCGGGTTACACAGTAAAAAGTTTCTGTGACAGGAAGTTCAAAATTGTTGAAGCTTCCTTTGTTCTATGACTTTTTTCTTCTTTCTCTTAGGTGTGTGCACTATTTGTATTAACTTTTCAAAGTTTTTTATTTTTTGAAGATTGTTTTTAAATCTTTTAAAATCATGTGTATTTTTCTTGATATGTTATCCTGCTTTCTTTTTAAATAAAGTGCACAAAATGAATTTTTTGTGAAATCCCATCTTATAAAATATTGTATTAATATATTCTACAATAAATGTTTTTTCTTTTATATTTCACCTGGTAGTCGAGTCTTATTTGTTTGCACCTTTAACATTCAGGAAAAGAGAGTGAACATTCTCTCTTTTTCCATTCTTCTCCCAAGAAGAAAAAATGTGTTTCATATTGCACAAAAATAAGTCATTGTAAAATAATCTGAAATTAGATTTAAAAGCACTATTAACCATTCAGAAACAATACAAGTATGGCTGTTGAAATGTTTTTATTGAATTTTGAATGTTTTTTTAACTTTTTCTTGGACTAACATCACTGATAAAATAATCAAGTTCACGGCAGACACAATCTGCTCTGGGATGACCTCATGCAGGCATTTCTGCTCAGTAAAAAAAAAGAAGTCATTTTCATCAGGGCCAAAGAGAAGATAAGATGGGGTCTGACAGCAATGAGACAAACCTGGATGTGGAAAGTTGGTTTATCTGGGAAAAAACCTGAAGTTCTCAAATAGTGTTGCTAAAATGGCACAGCCACTCATATCCGAGGATACCAATCTACTAGGGTAGTTAACTAATCTCAATTGCAGACACCTGCTCAGGCATATTTGTGTTTGTTCAACATCCAAAGGGCCCACTTGTGGTTTACACTGCAACTATACTGAGCGGACCTTGGTTACAGTTTGTAGGAGATAGTGCATTATCTAGCATGATCAACAGTTTGAACAAGGCCAGCATGATCAAATCCTCGGTCATGATGACTCGTGACTTCAGGCTAGCACAATCACCAACAGCTCTGAAGGGTTCAGTCTCCCCAATTTCATTCACAAGGCTTGGGTTAACCTGTGTAATCACCTGATTTTATTCGGGATATTTACAACTCATTTGCCATTCAACTTATTTTTGAATTTTTTCCTAACTCTATTTTACATTTTTCGAACTTTATTTTACATTCACAGTACCGTCCTCTGAAGAGGACACAAAAATATCTTGAAATACTAAAGAGTAAATTTATTCAATAAAATTGCCATTGGCTTCAATCAACCATGGCCTCCAGATGACTTTGGAATCTCCTGCATCTCTTCTGGAGGGTCTCTTTGTTTAAGTTGGTGAATGCTGTCATAATTCTTGCCTCCAGTTCATCTTTGGTGTTACCAGGAGTTTCATTGGTCTCTCACTCAACTGCACCTCACCCATAACAATCAAGGGGGTTGCAGTCTGGGGAGGTAGGTGACCAGTTGTAAGGAATGATAGGGGTCGCAGAAATTGTCTGACAGCCGTGACTGGGTCCTCCTGCTTGTGTGGTATAGTGTAGAGTCCTGTTACCAGAGATATGATCTTCCAGCAGCCACCCTCTTGACCCAGGCAGCATTACCATGTTGAGTCTAAGGCTCTGTGGGAAGATGAATGGAAGCCTAATGTTGCCGTCACTAATGATCCCTCCAAACACCTTCGTAATCATCATTAGATTCATCCAACTCTTTCCAAATCCTCTGCACTGTCATCAGATTGATACCCAAACACTGAAATATTCGTATTGGAGCTTCTGGTGCAAATGCCAAGCATGCTGCTTCCAAATTTCTGGTGGAGTGAATTGCGTCATGGTGTCTTTTTTCTCACAGACGGTGCACAACTGACTCTACTATACTGTGCAGTCAACAAAATCAAAAACACACAACGTGGCTGAGATATGTTGATGACACCTTTTTACTCTGGCCTTACCAGGAAGCTTTACAAATACTGTTAAACCATGTGAACTCTATAAGACCTTCGACCAAGTTCACTATAGAAGAAGAAAATGATAGTCAGGTAGCCGTCCTGGATGTACTAAGAACTTAAAGAGAGAATAGATTCAAGACATCTTTATATCACAAACCAATCTTCATAGAACAATATCTCAACTTCAGTTCCCACCATCCAATCAATACAAAGGAAAGGATAGTCTGATGCTTAAAATACTATGTGAAAATGACCCTTCAGAATATGCTGGAAGAACATGAAAAAAGTTGTAATTATCAGGAATGGTCGAATCATGTATGGAGGGAAATGGGCAATCATGGACACTTGTGGCATGAAGTAAAAATACTGGATAAGAATACTGGAGAGTCAGATGCCTGAAAGAATTTGTGCATATGCCAGGCTATGAGAACCTCCTTAGTAAGCATAGCAAACTCTTATAATACACTTCACCTTGCCAAAAATGAAATATGACACCACCTACCATTACCTTTACATAGTGGTATCCCATGACTTCTGCCATATCAGCATAAATATGCTATTGTTGTCACCTTAAGACAATGAAGGAAAGTGAAAGGCCTCACTTAGAGTTGTAGACAAACCATATAGCTGTTTTCCTAAGTGGTCGGAGTGTTGCAATTTTGAAAAATTTAATAAAGAGGTAGTTCAAACAAAAGTGATGTATAACAAGAAGTAATTCACATCATGAATTTTTACTATCATAGAATTTTAATTGAGTAGTTAAATAAAACTATGGAAAGCATATATTGCAAAAACTAAGTTCATTTTTATAACACATTCTTAATACCTCTAATAATATTAGAAAATTAAGTTAATCTTTTTCTTAATACATTCTGTAGGAAATTATCTTTTCCACCAATTAAGATTAGAAAAATAAAACATTAGCAATGATAATTTTCATCTTATTTAAAAAGCCTTTAAATCTTTTTTGTTCATATGAAGAAAATTACTTAACTGAAAAAATGTCATATAACAACCATGAAAAATATGTTCTTTTTCAGTTTTTCTTCATATTTATGTAATAATAGTAAAAAGTTTGAATATTTACTAATGTATCGATTAACTGATAGGTAACAATTTATACATTTGAATGTTTAAAGTCTACACATGTGAAATTTGAAGGTGGCTTGTGTTTGGGCTAATCAATTTTGTTGGTTCATTTCCTTCATCAGGATGTGTTGTCTCGCAATTCAGTTTGTTGTGTTACCTATGAGCTGTTGATTTTTGTTGGACTGGGCAAGAACTCGACTGACTGTTTCTCCAAAGTCAAGTGATCCAGCTGAAAGACGAGTAAACTACCTATCAGAAGAAAATGAAGCTGTTGAAAAATTATTAACAATTAGGCATGAATACAGATCTGTTCATTTCTCTGTGTGCAAATATATGATGACACCACCTACCATTACATTTACATAGTGGTATCCCATAACTTTTGCCATATCAATGGAAGAAAAGTGAACTATGTTATTGTTATCTAATTTAATCTTGAAAAATATGAAATGCCATCTTCTTTATATCCTACCTAACCATTGCCTAACTGACTTCTTTATTGAGATGATGGCTTTACAAAAGTACAATAATTATTGAATGCTACTTTCTAGCTTAAAAAAAAAATGTATGAATTCACTTTCATATGTTTAGGTTTTTCAGTAGAATTTACCACAAGCAAGGTAATAAAGCCACTAAGATATAAGGGGTCACTGGGTGTGAAAGAATTAGAAAACGAAAATGTTACTAAGGAGCAAGAACAATAGAAGAGTAATCAGTAATACAGTAGATAACAACTGACATTGCATCTAGATTTTTGAAGATCAAAGATGGCTGGAAAGCATGGAGCTGGAAAAGAATTCCACAAGCAAGAAGTGCAAGAAAAGAAACAGTTAGCAGATAGATTTAGCCAATTCAAGTGTAAATTGATGAGACCTTGTTGCCAATCTCGTACTGCACTTAATATCATAAAGTCTAGGTACCAGAGCAAAGAGCTCATCTAAGCAACTTCCATGAAAGTAGTTATAGAAATGGCACAAGGAAGTAACTTTATGGTGGTAGGAAAGTGCCTAAAACTGAGATGACAGGTTAGAATCAATAATATTGCTGATTCTTCTTTGGATTTTATCAAGAATCACTAAATATAGAGCAGAAGCATTGCGCCATATGTGGCAGGAATATTCTAATCATGGGCGAATAGTAGACTTATAGATATGTAAGATAGATTCTAGTGATAAAAATTGTCTAGCATGGCACAGTCAAACAACCTTGTTAGCAGCTGACCTAGTAATGGATTCAATATATTTTTTACAGTTCATGTCAGCCCAAGAAGGCATAATGAGTAACTCTTATAGAGGTTAGCATCAGCCATACTGATGGAAGGCAGAAAGATATATCTCAGATGATTAATAGGAAGCAGTTTTGTTATGGAGGCATTAAAAATAACAATCCATTCTTTGTCCCAGTTAACAACAGATTGCAGGTCATTTTAATAAAATAATAGCCGTGTCAAAGGAAAAATTGTCCTTTTAACACTCTACACAGCAGAGAGGATCCCCAGACAGTGCTATGTCGAAGAGCAGAGTCTTGTCTCGGGAAACAGCTACCTGACCCTATTTTATATGGGGTCTATGGGGAATTTTTGGTTGAGCCTATGGGCTTGGATACCCCATATTAAATTCGGCTTTGTGCCACATCTGATCATGTGGGGCAGTTGGTAGATATCCTAGAGTTGGAGATTCATTGTGGAATTCACTTTTAGCAGTTGACTACTTCTACATGCCACTAGCAAATCTTATATGTGTTGTTCTTGTCCTAAGTATTATTGTTCATTACCAATCTTCGTTTGATTATTCTATTCAATAACCTTTCCTAGCTTACAACACTTTTTCAGGCATAAAAACAACTTATATGAAAAATATGACTAAATACACACATTCAAAATAAACAAAGCCTTGCTCAGTGATATACCCAGTTGAATCAAAAGTTTATTCGATTTTTCACTGTTGATTTTTGGTAACTTGTTATCTCCATGTTTTATTAATTTGATTCAATTTGTTGTTGTTGCTGAATTTTTAATTCTTTATTTTTGTAAATAACATATAAACATTAATTGTTTATTCTTTATTCTGCAGCTTTGATAACAAGTGATGAAAAAAAATAAATTAGGGCTTTGGATAAAAGGACTGTGTGAAAAGGCAGTAGCAAAAGAAATTATTGACATGGAAGGCTCAAGAACTATCAATAAATATGTAGCACAAAATGGGTTCAGTCATTTCAAGGTGACACCGGCCTCAAAATCAAACTTAAGTCAGGGAGATCTTCTGTTGTGAAAGATAGGTCTTGCTTGAAATGCTCAAACAACAGCCAAGCACAAGCACTTGTACATGGTCACCAGATACTGGGCCTTCAGAAAGTTGAACAGATGTTACTGAGAAACTCTTCAGGAACTGACCAATGGCTATGCTAAACATGTGAATATTTGTAAACAACTGCTCACAAATTCTCAAGATGCCCATTTTTGATGTTGAATTGTAACTGGAGATGGAATTTCAATCTATTTTCATAATCTTAATAAAAAAAAGTCAGTGGCTTTGTTCCAATGAGACTGCAGAATGAGCTATCAAAAAAGGCAGTTTGAAAAGAAGGTAATTTTGTTGTATTTGGTGTTTCAGGATGTTTCAAGGGGGTGTTGCACTTTGCACTTGTCCCAGATGGTCATGCTGTGAACACTGACACTTATGCTCAACAACTACAGTGAGTATATACTTTCAAAGCTCACTACCTAGATTTGGTTGATTAAAGATGTGTCCCCCTACAGAATGACAATGTCTCATCACATATGACCCCAATGTGTCCAAGCACAAACTAGAAGAACTGGAATAGCTGCCTCAACCTGCCCAAAGCCCAGACCTTGCATCATCAGACTGCCACATTTTCTGAGCCATATCTCTTTTCCTGGGCAGATAAAGTTTCAACAAAAGTTGAAGATGGGTGCAAGGAGTTTTTTTGCCTCTAAACCACCCAAATGAAATAAGCATCAAAATGAGCTTCTGGCACAACAGAAAATAGAATACGATAAGATATATTTTGATGAATAAATGCTTTTTGTAAGTAATTTGTATGAAATATTAATTAAAGCTTAAAATGTAAAAAATCTATCTCCTAAATGCAAATCATGTTTTCCTGCCTCCTAAATAAGGGTTAGTAGCAAATAAATCTTTTTAGAAAGATGGAGTTTAAACAAAAGTGATGTGTAATAAGATGTAGTTAAAATATATTCACATTATGTTATCATAGCATTTTAAGAAATAGCTAAGTTAAAAATAAGAGTAGAGTGAAAGTTGTCTTGCTGGTGATTGAAACAGTTAATGAGAAGATTGGTAAGATATGATGAATGTTCTATTTCTGCCCCCCCACCCCATCATCTTAAGACTAAAGCTCATTTTATTTCTTATTACATTCAGTAGAAAATTAACATTTTTACCAAATGATTTGTTAAGAATAGAGAAAAACATGTTATGGTAATTAGCTCTTTTGAAGAGTACAAATAGTGCCAACAAAATGAAATATTTACTATTTAAAATTATTTCTTAGCTTTCAACAGATAATCTGCTTGATAATTAGTTTCTAATCCATGGTGCATGCTTAAAGGTTGTAGGATGTAAAGATATGATTGTTGTGATAAAAAGATTTAAAATACAATGAAAAATATCTTGTGGAGTTTGTGGATCTTCATTTTCATATAATTCAGATTTGATCAGTCATATGCTTAATGCCTTTGAATGTTGTGTAGTCATCCCTGACTGAGATGTTGTCATGGTAATGAGAAAATTCTGTTTGCATGTTTACAGATTCAATCGTTTGTCATCAGTACATACAGCTGTGAGCTGCATCCTTGACATGTGTGTTTTTATTGCCTTTGGTGTATATATAGTTATCCTGATCACATGATTAGCTCCAAATTAAAGCTTTTAGGTTTATGCAGGATAGTACCCAGCAATCAGGTCATTTGGAGTTCAAACGTATGGGCATAGTTGGAAGCATAGCACATGACTGTACTATCCAATCAAGGTTTAGAAGATAAGGATCATATTCCTTAGAGTCACAACACTAAAGAGAAACATGATGCTAGTCTTGGAAGCATCCAAGAATATCATTCTCTTGGAATTCATCTTTCTCTTTGGAGGATTAGACTTTGGAGGTATACTTGAGAAAAACAGTGAGTAGAATGGAGTGTTGCAAATATCTGGAAGGAACTGGTCCCTTTGCAGAATCAATGTGCTGAGCATCACAGGAGCCAGTAGACAAAACAACAGCCAAGCTCAAAATGTCAAAATATACCTATTTTTTGTACATAACTTTCTGAACCAAAAGAGCACAAAATAATTTTCTGGTGTCATCATAAATTACACGAAGGCATACTTATATGAGTGAATCAACAGACCCACAAACATAATGGTGAAGAGATGTAGGAAAACAACTCTATTAGTTAATAGAGTTGTTTTCCTACCTCCCAAATAATGGTGGTATAAGGGGTGTGGGTGTTGTAACTCTGAAAAAAATTAATAAAGAGAGGGAGTTAAAAGTAAAACGAAGGTAATGTGTAATAAGAGGTAATTAAATTATTCAAAGCATTAATTTTTACGTTGTCATAGAATATAGAGTAGTTAAATAAAACTAGGAAAAGCAGAGAAGGTTACTTGCTTCAGCCTGTGATTGTTAAAGTCAATGAAACAATAAGATGCAGAGTTTTTTTTATTTCTGACATTCCCATCACATTAAAAAGATTATGAGCAGCACTATGGGCAATCCTAATGCAGACGGTGAAAGAACAAAAACATATGTACATTGTCAGAAATCCATATGGTGGCACTTAGTTAAGACTAAGAGATTGTCTCAAACAGAATTTTAGTTCTTTTTTCAAAACACTTTTTCTTGATTAAGACCTAATAACGTCACGAACAAAAAATGAAGTTCATTTCTTTCTTACATTCTTTAGGAAATTAACATTTTTTAAGCTTAAACAATAAAAGTTTTTAATGGGCTGGGGTGCCGTGTCATTAAAGAGTCGAACACTGGCTTCTCAACGCCGCCAGTATCGATTGCCGAGAAGAAATTTCAGGCATGAATTTTTATAACTTTGTTCTTATTCCCTAAATCTGAGAATTTTAAACACAAGGAACGATATCTTGTCCGTCACCGCTTAAATTTCTATTGACTTCCATAATCAAACGGAAGAATTTCTCAAAAGTAATTTCATGTTCGTATAGTGTTGTTTCCATTTCTTAATTCTTTTGTTTTCATCATTCGTTTCAACTTCAACATTATTATATGAACTGAACGAACAATACAAAAGTGTTTAGGTTTATAGAGGAGAAATCCCAACAAAATCATTTGAACAGAAATCATTTTGAAATCATCCCGTTTTGTTTTTCTCATTGCATTTTCTGGTCTGAAAGGTAAGTGGAAGAATCGAAATAATTTTGATAAAAAAGAAATCGTTATTTACTGACATATCTCACTTTTTTTCATTCCCTAAAGTGTTAGCAAAATAAAAATAAATTTCGCTATGTCAGAGTAAAGAAATAAAAAAAACAACAGTAAGTACTCTAGGAAATTGGATTTTATTCGATTTGAAGTTTTTATTTTGTTTTATTAAGTGAGTTTGGATATGTCGATGAAAAATAGCATTTCAAATTATATGGAGATGCTATTTTTTTCATCGTCACAGGAAACTGCACAGAAAACGCGATACCTAAGGATTTAAATGAGTTTTTAAAAATGAAAACTTGACGCTTTTAGTTTTATTTTTGTTAGTTTCAATTTCAAGCTAATAGAAATTTAATATTTCCAATAAGCAAAGTAGGTACCTCCACTAGGCCGCGTAAAAAAAGCAGCATCGCATGATGAAAAAAGGCCCATAACTCAACGAGAACAAAGTTTTGTCATCAAAATGTTTGTTATTATTAAGAGGAAAAAACAAAGTATATTTTTATAATTTTTTGAAATTTTATTACTCCTTTCTAGCTCGTTGAAAATTTTGGTTAAAAATCTTTTTTTTTTTTTTTTTTTAACGACAGAAAGAAGGTTTGTTTTATTTTGCGCTTTGTCCGAAGAAAACGCGTTCATTTTGAAATTCTTGCAAAATTCAAATAATTGTCGGATTTTAATGAAACTTTTAGGGAATATTCAGAAATGCATGAAATTATTTTTGAAATTTTTTTTGAAATTTTTTTTTTTAGAAAATCTTGGTAAAAAATATTTTTTTTGAAATTTTTTACGTTTCCACCCCCTTACATATTTTCATGAAATTTCAAGAAATTAAATTTTTAAAAGTGGGATTTTTTTTTATTAATTAAAAACAGGACTCTTTAGAGAAAGTAAATCACCAGTTTTTTTTTTTTTTTTTTTTTTTGTAAAACAGTGACCTGTTTCATTATTTAATTAGAAAAGCTTTTACTTGCTTTTGTATATAAGTTATATTAAGGACATTATTATCTGAAGAAATAAAACATTTACAAGAATTTTAAATTTTTAAGAAATTTTATTTATCTATAATATTAATACTTCAAAAATCATTTAAAATTTTATTGCTTTTAAACATGCAATTTGGTGATATGGTTAAGTGAAAAGTAAATTTATGAATCAAAATTTGTAAAGCTCATAACAATCATTTGAACCCAAATATTTTTAAAATAAGTTTTTGTGAAAAAACGTTCCTAATTTCCATCTATAGGGAATCTATACATGACATAATCCTTAAAAAGATCACATGATTTGATTGTCGTCTGAGGTACTGCAATTATTTCCCTTCAATATCCAGTTCTGTTTCACATCGTTAACATGTTTGCAAAAAGTCCTTTCAAAATTTCTAAGTTAGTTTTAATTTTTGTTAATTACTTTTTTACTAAATATTTTTATTTTAGGTATTTATTTTAGTTTGGGTCATATTTCATTGAAGTAATTTTTTATTTAAGTTAGTAAGTTATTAAATAAGATAAGAAGATTAAGAACCTAAGAAACAAAACCCAGACTAAAAAAAATATTAAATAAAAAATAAATATTACATAATTGCTAAAAAAATGTTAATATTTTAAAAATTACTAGTTAAAAATATTCGTTTGCTGACATTTCGTAAAATTATGTCAATTTTGGTCATCCATAGTAGCTGTCATCTCCTTGTAACTTCTCAATAACATCAATAACGTGAATAAAGACATGAAAAAATTCAGACACATCGTTAAGAAATGTTTGGATACATTTTTTTTATGTTATAAGTAAGTAATGTTTGTTTCAAATCAGATTAATTTAACTTTAAGTTTTCTAATTTTACTCGAATAACGTGTCAAAAATATATAATTTATTTTAGGAAGAAGTTTAAAATCAAAGTTTGTTTTTGTTTACAAATTTCTTACAATTTAAGAAAATGGCCACTTTTAAGAAATCTTTTAACAAATCGAGCATATATTTGACATTCCAATCTATGTAATTTCTATCTGAAATACACCAGAATATTTTACTTACTGGAAATAATAAATTTAATCCTTTAGCTTTAAGAATGCTTTTTCATTTTTTAAAATTCATTTTAAACTTTAGGTATCGAAAAATTGACCAGAGGTACCTACTTTGCTGTATTTCAAAAACTAATTTAAATTGTCTGGAAGGAATTTATTTTTTAAAATAGCTGATTTGTGCCACTCCTTTTTTTTTTTCTTAGTCATCTTTCATCGCAATGTAGTTCTCTTTATTATTCTGATTTGAAAGAAATATTATTTACTTTTGCTAAGAAGGAGCATAACATGTAAAAAGGCCCCAAACTTGATTAAAAAAAAAAAAGTTTATCATTAAAATGTTATTATTAAGATGAAAGACCAAAGTATTTATAATTATTTTTGAAACCTTTTTAACATGTTTGAAATTTTGGTTAAAAATCCTGTTTTTTTTTTACGTCTGCGACATAAGTAATTTTTACAATGAAGTGTTTTTGTGCTTTTTTCCAGTGAAAACATTGATTTGGAAATTCTTGTAAAAATCAGATTTTAATAAAACTTTCAGAACTTAATCACAAATAAATGAAATTATTTTTTAAATATTTTGTTTTAGAAAATCCTGGTAAAAAATATTTTTTCTTATGTATGTTTCACCCCACTTAATTTCATGAAATTTCAAGAAATTAAATCGTATATACAAACTTTTTTTATTAGTTAAAAGTAGGACTCCTTGGAGAATGTAAATCATACAATTTTTTTTTTCAAATTTTTGATTGTTTTCTAAAAATGTGCTCCGAATGGTAAACTAAAAAGAAATGCAATAAATCTATGATATTATTTAATTGCTTTTGTAAATGAGTTATATTTAAGACATTACTGTCTTAAGAAAAAGAATTTTCAATCAATAGTGAATTTTTACAAGAATTTTTTCATTTTTTTAAAAAATTTATAGTAATTTATCATAATTTAAAAATTGTTTAAAAATCTTCCACAATTTATTTCTTTTAGGTGATATTGTAATTAAGTAGAAACTATATTTATAAATCGTCTTGCAGCAATATTTTAAAAGTAATTTAAGATTTTTTTTTTCTTTAAGCATTCCCATTTTTTCATCAATGTAACATTATTATGAAAAGGTAATTTTTTCTAAGAGTTATCTTCTTTTTACAGAGAAACTTGCTTGTCTTGAGTTCATTATTTAACACCTCAGAGCTTATCGATAATGTCAATAAAGACATAAGAAAAATGGGAGTCGTCATTAAGTATTTTTATACTTGTATACTATTTTTTATGCTATAATTAAGTAATATTTGTTTCAAATCAGATCAATTTAACTTTAAATTTGCTAATTTTACTCAAATAATATGTCAAAAATATATATTTTATTTCTAGAAGATTTTTAAAATCAATAATTAAATTTTATTTGAAAACTTGTTAAAATGTAAGAAATGGCTACCAGTAAACAGATTTTTTGAAATCAAGTAAATATTTGTCATTCCAATCTATATAATTTCTATTTTAAATATGCCAGAGTATTTTACCTACTGGAAATAGTCAATTTAATCCTTTAACTTTCAATTAAAGATAAAAAGAAATCTTCAAGAATGTGTTTTCATTTTTAAAAATTCATTCTAAACCTTAGCGAAATTTTTTTCCAAATTAGTGGTCAAAATGTTTGCGCTTATTAAGAGTAAAGACCAAAGTAATTTTATTTTTATTATGTTTTAATCCTTCCTAGCAAGTTCAAATTTTTTGTTAAAAATTTTGTTTTTCCTGTGTCAGTCGTGGACCAAAGTATGGGAAATTATTTGTGGCAAAAACATTGTTTTGGAAATTTTTACAAAAATCAGATAAATCGTATTTTAAAATTTCACAAATGAATGAAATTGATATTTAATTTTTATTTTTTTTTTTTTACAACTGTTACCAATATTTAATTTTTAATATTTTGTCTATTTGTCTATATCCTATGAAATGAGATATTATGTACACTATTTACATTATTCGGACTATTGTCCTCATCTTTGTCACCATGTTTATCACAACCTTTTGACTGTTGTACGGTATACTCTGACCTTCTTCAGGTGGTTGAAATGTCAAACTGAACCCTTTATTTCGCTTACTGGGGTAGACTGTTCTAATTCCACATGCCATGTCTAGTAGATGTCGGTTATCTCCTGTTAATTCCCCTCTGAAAGTTCTTAACCAGGCATTGAACTCACACTCTTTGGGTCCTCTCACTGGATCTTACTAATGCCTTTATCCACTGTGTCATGTGTCCTTGAGGGCATCTGTGTATGAATTTCTGGGTATTGTAAACCTAATGTCTTCAGCAACCTTTTTTACCAGTGCTCATATTGCAATTTTTGCTGTTATCATTGCATTTTTTTTTTTTTTTTTACCAGAGCTCATATTGCAATTTTTGTTGTTATTACTTCTTTTCTCTGGCACTCCTTATTACTGGTTCCCATATTGTATTCATTTCTATGCTTGGTCAGCTCAGGAGATTATTGTGGCCTAGCATATGTGCTGATTCCTTAAGTTTATGATTTTTTTTTTGTCAAGCAGAAAAACCATTTACTGAAAATCTGCTCTGAATTTTAAAATTGATGATTAGGCCCCCAGAAACCAATTTTAAAAAGAAGTATCATTTCTGGTGTTTAAAAAAAATGCCTGAATATTCCAAACACAGCATTAAAAATTTGTAGAAACCTACCATTTTGGAGATATCGACAATCTTAGTTTGGTCTTGTTTCTGTCTCGGCTACAGCCTGGCTGACTTTTGGTCTTTCCTCTCAATAATAACATAAACATTTTGACTTTAAAACTTTGTTTTTATTAAGTTTGAGGCTTTTTTCAGCATAAAAGTAGAGGTACATAAAAAAAAGCATGATTTTATTCCATTTTTTTTCAATAAATGTTTCTGTTTGAGAAAAAAAAATTGATGATTAAATTTCTCCAAGGAGTTTTGACTTAAACTAATATACAGTGCAGGGAAATAAATATTCGTACACATGAAAAATTGTATTTTTATAAATGTAAAAGCCTTAAATAAAACAAATTTTGATACATTTTATGTGTAAAGATACATTTTATTAAAAAATAGTAATAAACTTAATTAATTCTTATTCTAACAGAAATTAATGCATTTTTTTCATTTTAAATGATGAAAAAAGTATTCGTACAAAACAAGCATATTAACTTAATTTAATACTTTGTGGAATATCCTTTATTGAGTTCAACAGCTACCAGTCTATTCCTGTATGTCTCAACTAATGATTTGCACACATTGAGTGGTATTTTGTCCCATTCTTCTTGGCATATTGTCTTCAAATTCTTGATATTTGTTGGTGCTCTTTTCCCAATTTGAATTTTCAAATGTCGCCATAAATTCTCGATTAAGTTCAAGTCTGGTAGCCGAAGTCTCTCAACAGAACGCATTAAATTACCTTGCAGGATTTTCTGGTATCTTCTGGCATTCATCTTGCCATCTATTATTGATCTTCTGCCAACACCTTTTGCAGAAAAACAGCCCCAGATCATGATACTGCCACCACCAAACTTTACAGTTGGCAACGTGTTTTTTGGTAAGTAGGCTTCACCGTCCTTCCTCCACACATGATTTCGATTATTATGACCAAACAATTCTATTTTAGTTTCATCTGTCCATAGTACTTTTTCCCAAAATGATTATTCTTTATCCTTATGCTCTCTAACGAATTTTAGCCTAGCATCTCTGTGTCATTTCAAGAGGAGTGGAGTCTTCTGTGGGATGTGTGATTTCAGACTGTTTTTGTGTAGTTCATTACTTATTGTACGCTTGGTTACTTTAATCCCTAATGCACGCAGATGTTCCTGCAGCTCTTCTCAGGTAACCTGTGGATTTTGTTGGATCTGGCATCCTAATATCCTTGCTGATCTTAGAGAAATCTTCCTTGAAGCACCTGTTCATCTTTGGTTTTCGATGCTGTTACGAGTTTTAAACCTTGCAATGAATGAAGCAATTGTAGTAAAAGGAATATTCAGGTTGTTAGAAATCGTTCTGTAACTGTTCCCATCTTTCCAAAGAGACAAAAGGTGTTGTTTTTGTAAAATAGTCAATTCTTTACCTTTAGGTATTAATATAATCTTCTCGTAAGACTAGAAATTACAGAATGCTTTGATAATGGCTAATAGCGTTAACTATAATTACTGATAACATTACTGGAACATTCTAGAATATACTTTTTTCATAATTAATTGATTATTTTATTCTAATAATTGATTTGTACGAATACTTTTTTCACCAGTTAGAATTTAAAAAATGCATTAATTTCTGTTAGAATAAGAATTAATTAAGTTTATTACTATTTTTTAATAAAATGTATCTTTACACATAAAATGTATCAAAATTTGTTTTATTTAAGGCTTTTACATTTATAAAAATACAATTTTTCAAGTGTACGAATATTTATTCCCCCCCCACTGTAAATATGAATAGGATGAAATTTTATTTTCTCAAAATTTAATAAAAATTAACTCTGAGTAAGAGATGTAAAAAAGAATACATATTTTACTCAGGTTTTTCTAAAAGAAAAAAAATTAAAAGATAATTTATTTGTAAATAAATCCAGGAAATTTAAGTAAAATCTGACAATTTGATTTTTGAAATAATTTTTAAAAATGTTTTTTTACCATATAAAAAAAAAGATACTAAATTTCCCATACTAATCTTTGGCCCACCTGCAAACACAAAAAAATAGATTAGTATAGAAAATTTTAGCATTTTTTGTGCTGAAAAACATTGATTTGAAAATTTTTGCAAAAATCAAATAATTATTGTATTTCAATGATGAATAATGAATTTTTACAAGAATTTTTTTCATCTTTGAAAAAGTTTTAATAGTATAATTATTTAAAGATTTAAGTCTTTTAAAATTCTGTCTTATTTTGAAGATGTTACATGATATTGTTATTAAGTAAAAACTATATTTACCAATCCTAAATGAAAAAGCTTAGTACAATTAATTGAGCACCTATATTTCAAAAAGAATTTTTCAATTTTTTTTTGTGTGTGTGTCTGTGTGTGTGTGTGTGTGTGTGTGTGTGTGTGTGTGTGTGTGTGTGTGTGTGCATGTACAAATGTGCTGATTTCGTATTTTTTTTTTTAATTGCTTTTAATCCTTTGGCTTAAAATTTACCTCCCTTATTTCTCATATTGTCATGTATGAACATCCATATTTACAAGAATCATGTCTGGGTATGATGATAAACTACATCTGACAGTAAATCCTCTGATTGGGAGATTTTGAGGAGCAAGGAACCAACTCTTAATTGCTGTTGTTCCCACGTCCACCCTGACCATGGTAGTAGCATCTGTTAGGGTCAAAGCTATAGGCAAATAGTGAACATCCAAACTGGGTCAAAATAACACAAACAATTAAAACAATAGATTTTCATAGTAAAAAAAAAATTAGAAATTACCAGCAATATATTATTGGAAAAAAAAAATTACCAAATCTCATGAGAATAAAATTTCAGCATTAAATGACTTATAAGGAGTTGTATATGCAATTAACCAAACTAAACTAAAAAAAACTGGATCGTTTATAGACACACAAAAAATATTCAAAATTCTTTTCAAAAATACTGGTGGTCACTGAATTGTATCAAGCTTTCACATTTATTTTCATAATTATAGTTTTTACTTAATAACAATATCATCTAACCAATAAAAATTAATTCAAAGATATAGATTTAAAACTTTATAAATTATTCTAATTAAATTTTTAAAATATGTAATCAGTTCTTGGAAAAATTCATTATTCATCAAAAAAATTTTTCTTGAGACAGTAGTTTTCATGATATATCTTATTCATAAAAACTGTTAAATACATTTCTAATTAAATAATGTCTTAGCTTTATTGCATTTCTGTATTTTACAATTCAGAGTAGATTTTTGATAACTGGAGTTTGTTTTACAAAAAAGAACTGATTTAAATTCTACCGGGAGTTCTCTATAAAACTAATATAAACATTAATCAAAACAAAAGTAAATTTATCATAATTTCATTAAATCAAAAAAGCATTGGGTAATAGATATAAAAGAATGTTTTTACCAAGATTTTAAAAAAATTGAATATGTCCTGAATGTTTCATTAAAATTTGACTTTTACAAGAATTTCCAAATCAGTATGATAAAATTTATGATTCCCTGCAGATCCAAGAAAAACAAGATTTTAAAGCAAATTTTTGAACATTCAAAAAAGTATGACAATATAATTTAATAATCATAATGTATTTGGTCTTTCCTCTTAGCATAAGGATCTTGACCATAAAACTTTGTTGTTTTTTTTAAGTTATAAATATTTTTATCAAATTCTCATTTATTATTGAATCTTTGTAGGTATCTGTGTGAATGTTCATTATATATATATATATATATATATATATAGGTACCCTCCCACACACATACAAAAAAGGCTATACCTCAGATTTGAAATGAATTTTTTAAAATTAAAACATGGAGATGGGTGTTTCCATGACATACCTTCTAGAATATTAATATGTAAAGGATAGAAAAAAATTAAAAATATCAAAATACTTATATTCTTATACATCTTTGTGAAGATAGAATCATATATTGGACAAATGATGGTAAAGCTTTTTCTTTCACTGCAATTTCTTTTTCATTTTCACTTGCTGCTGCATTAGTGAACTAACCTTAATATATAATTACATGTATTTATGATAATATAGACTGCTTTCATATATTATTCAGTACCTAAACTAATATATCTTTTATTGCTTTTGTTGTTCACAGATGTTCCGGCTGTACAAAAATGTCAAGGACTGTTATTTAGAATTTCAATGAAGAAAAACACATTTCACTTTCCATGAAGAGCAAAAATGTATTTCATACTCTTCATTTAAAATTTATGGACGTACATTTGTAAAAGCATTACAATGAACTTTAAATGGTAAGAAATTATGTGCTTTGAAATATATGTCTTTTTTACAAACAACACATTTTGTGTTATATATGAATAAACAGGTGAGGACATATTCATATGACCATTGCTAATCTCGGTTGTGAAATCAGACTAAATAAGCCAGATGGAAACACACACTAGAAAGAAACCACATTCTTGCGAAGTTTGTGGGTCTGCATTCTCACTGAAGTCTAATTTGGCTACTCATATGCGTACTCACACTGGAGAGAAACCCTATTCCTGTGAGGTTTGTGGATTTGCATTTGCAGATAAGTCAAATTTGGTCACTCATATGCGTAGACACACTGGAGAGAAACCATATTCTTGTGAAGTTTGTGGAACTGCATTTTCACGGAAGTTTATTTTGGTTACACATATGCAAACACATACTGGAGAGAAACCTTATTCTTGTAATGTTTGTGGATCTGCATTTTCACAGAAGCCAGTTTTGGTTGCGCATATGCGTACTCACACTGGAGAAAAACCATATTCTTGTGAAAGTTGTGGATTTGCATTTTCACGGAAGCCAAGTTTGGTTGTTCATATGCGTACTCACACTGGAGAGAAAGCATACTCTTGTAAAGTTTGTGGATCTGCATTTTTACGGAAGCCAGGTTTGGTTGCTCATATGCGTACTCACACTGGAGAGAAACCTTATTCTTGTGAAATTTGTGGATCAGCATTTTCACGGAAGCCAGGTTTAGTTGTTCATATGCGTACTCACACTGGAGAGAATCCATATTCTTGTGAAGTTTGTGGATCTGCATTTTCACGTAAGTCAAATTTAGTTGTTCATATGCGCACACACACAAGAGGAAGACCATATTCATGTGAAGTTTGTGGATCTGCATTTTCACAGCAATCACATTTGGTGAGACATATGCGAACACACACTGGAGAGAAACCATATTCTTGTGAAGTTTGTGGATCTGCATTTTCAGTGAAATCAGATATGGTCAGTCATATGCGTACACACACTGGAGAGAAACCATATTCTTGTGAAGTTTGTGGATCTGCATTTTCACAAAAGTCACATTTAGTGCTTCATATACGTACTCACACTGGATGTAAACCTTATTCTTGTAAAACTTGTGGATCTGCATTTTCATGTAAGTCAAATTTAGTTGTTCATATGCGTACTCATACCAGAGGAAAACCATATTCATGTGAAGCTTGTGGGTTTGCATTTTCTCTGAAGTCACATTTGGTGAGACATATGTTAACACACACTCAAGAGACACTATGATTTTCTGAAGTTTATCAAGTTGTATTTTCATTGACATCATATCTGGTGAGCAGTCTGTGATTAAACACTGGAACGAAAAAAATATTATGATGTTTGTTGATATTCATTTTCAGACGATCTGTTTGGTGCATCATCTGAAAAAAAATGATATTCTTTAGAGGTTTACAGGTATCTTTTCTGAGAGGTCATACTTCGTCTCTGATATTGATCATATTCTTGTAGAAACCGAATGCATTATTTTCAACTACTGCAAAATTCCAATGACCTGGATTGAAGCCATATCATGTTTTCTTTATTATATGTTCAGAATTTTCAGGGGTTTTCCAGTTGAAAGTCCCTTAGTTACACACTCTGTTTAGACATTTTGTCATTTGAAGCAACATCTTTATAAATTTCTCATTTGAAAATAAATATGATATGGAAATCAATATTTTGTAAGGTTACAAATAGATATGCATTTTCATTGAAAACATAATGATAGAAAATATTTTCTAAGGAACATTCAGTGTGTGAAAAATTGGGATGCATTGTTTGATTATTTAACTTATAAATCTATTTCTTTATCCATGAATGAAAGAAAAGCATCTATATTTTAAAGAATCTGGTCTGTATGAATTGATTTATTCCATATATAATTCTAATTATGAAATGTTAGTGTGAAGTGAAGAAAAACTCTCCCTGCTAAAATATGTATGCTTCTGAAAAATATGTAAATTTTCATTGTTAATATTTTGTGAGGTGGGAAAATCCATAAAACTGAATATTTGATGGTCTATATATGAGTTGATAAAATGAAAAAAAAATTAATGACAAAAAAAATATGACTTTTAAGATAATATGACCAGCAAGGTAGGTAATTTGAAAAATGAATGCATTGTAAAAAAAAAAAATCATTCTATTTTGAAAAGAATGTATGATGTTTAATGTTAGGAAGCAAAATTGACATAAAGGTATTTTAATAATTACATTCTGCTGACAGATGAGTAAGAATGATTCCAGTCAATTGAAATTACTATTGAAATACAACAAATTTCCTTATGACATTTTGCTTAGTGGAAATATTAAATTTACTATATTAGTTTGAAATTAAATTAAAAGCTCCAAGAAAGAGTTTTCATTTATAATTATCTATCTATCTATCTATCTATCTATCTATCTATCTATCTATCTATCTATCTATATATATATATATATATATATATATATTTATTGATACCCACTAGCTAAACAAAAAAGTGATACTTAAGATGATACATTTTCAAAAAGCAAAAATCATTCTTGGAGCATTTATTTTAGTTTTAATTCCAAGCTAATGCAATAAATTTAGGTTTGGCCAAATGAAAGGCATACCTAGGGTTTAAAAATTAAAAATCTTTCTGGAAGTTTTTAGTTTAATTTTAATTTCTGTCTAATACATTAAAATTAATATTTCCAATATGTTTATATATTAGTATCTCAAACTGAATTTAAAATGATTGATGTAATTTATTTGAAATCATTAACATCAGTAACAATCAGCAGTATTAGCAAATCTGTCAACATAATTCACTATATAAAGAATATTTAAAAATAAAATATTTCTGAAACTTTATTTGAAGATGATTATCTTAGTTTGATTAATTTGATTTGAAACAAATATTTACTTACACTTAGTTTAAAAAAACAGAAAAATATTTTTTGATATGGAGATCACTGTTTCCTAACATATTCAACAGTATTAATATCTAAGAAATAGAAAAAATGATTTAAAGATATCAAAATGCTTAAATTTTTATACATCCTAGTGAAGATAGAATCTTTTATATATTGAACAAATCGTGATGGCAAAGCAATCTTTTTTCACTGCAAAAATGTTTGATCTTCACTGGCTGCTGCATTAGTGAACTAACCTTAATATATAATTACTTGTATCTTTCATAGTATAGACTGCTTTTATATATAGTACCTAAGTTAGTATCTTTTATTGCTTTTTATTGTTCACAGATGTTCTAGATGTACAAAAATGTCAATGACTGTTATTGAGAATTTCAATGAAGGAAATGATATTTCACTTTCCCTGAAGAACTGGCAATAAATGTTGTACTGTGAAATGTATTCTATACTCTTCATGTAAAATTTATGGGTCTATATTTTTAAAAGCATGATCGTGAAATTTCACTGAAAAGAAATGATGTACTTTGACATGTACGTCTTGATTGTTCTGCAAAAACACTTACTCTTCCATATAAATAAACAGGCAAAATAAATAGGCAAGAAGTCAGTATGTATACATTTTAAACAGTCACTTTTATGAATTCTTACCTATCAATGATGAGGTATATTAGTAAATATTTTAACTTTTTACTATAATTATATAAATATGAAATAAAGTCATGAGAAAGAATTTGTCGCTGTTGTCTTATTTCATGACAGCAAAAAGTCTTACAACTTCACAAATGAAACACCATTATTATTAAATTTTGAATTTTTTCATTGTATTTTATATCTTTTTATTACAAGTCATAACTTTACATTCTACAAACTTTAAGCATTCACCATGGATAAACAAATAATGGAGAATTTTATATCTTGAAATCAAGGAAGTCATTTAAATATTAAATGTTTTATTTTGTCTGCACTCTGAAAATTGTATGAAAGTACTATTCAAAAGAACAAAAGACGATAAATTTTTTTCATTACACTTAACAGGTAAATTGTTAAAAATAATTTTCTTCTGAATGTATTAGAAAACAATATGGACTTAAGTCTTAAGATGATGTACAGGTTAGAAATAGAGCTCTCACCATATCTTATTTTGATTTTCTGTCATTCACTTTTACAATCATCGGCTGTAGCAAACAACTTTCACTGGCTTCACTCCTCTTATTTAATTCATCTATTCCATAAAATATACGATGATTAATATAGCATCATGTGAATATATTGTAATTACTTCTTTTTCCACATCGCTTTTGTTTGAATTTCCACTTTATTGAATTTTTCAAAATTGCATCACCGCCACCACTTATTTGATACTAGCCTTATTTCAGAGACAGGAAAATGGCTATACATTTTTCATGAAGGTATCATTTGTTCAATAATCACCATTGTGTTAGCCTGTTTGCTCACTCATTTTCTTCATATAAGTATATTTTTATGCACTCATGTAGTTTATAATGACAATAGAAAATTATCCTGTGCTTTCTTTTGGTTCTGAAACTTATTAAAAAAAAAAAATAGGTATACCATGAAGTTTTAATGGATCTCTATCTGACCAATTCTCTCATTTCTTTGGTTAAGAATCTTTTCCTCTCTGAATATAATTTCTTTTTTTCTTTTTTGACCCTCATTTCCTAAGAAAGTTCTTAATATTTTCTAGAAAGTACCACTCCAAAATTTAGTTTTAATTTTGTCCTTTGATAAAACCAACCTTCCAATTATGATGACATATTAGGCAGTAGTTAGGTAGGATATAAAGATATTTAATATTTTTCTAGATTAAATTAGATAACAATAACAGTTCACTTTGCTCCATTGTGTTTAGCTGGCTGATAGCATATTTATTGGGTTGGTGCATAATTATCAGGCGTTTTGTAGCTAAGTTATTTGTTAATAAAAATTGCTATTTAGTTTAATTTTTTTTAATAAAAATTCTTTTTTATTTTCAGGTTATAAAAATGTGTGTCAATCATATGCTCCAGAATAATCATTTCAAAATATTGTTGAATTGTTATGTTCCTTTTTTCCTGATAGTGTTTAAAAACACCCGATAATTATGCACCAACCCAAGATATTGATATGACAAAGTCATGGGATACCACTTTGTAAATATAATGGTAATTGGGGGTTAGCATACATTTTTCATAACTTGGTAAGTGAATGCCAGATGAATTTTAGAAATACATGTTAGAAAGTATAATCACTCTTTGTGAAAAGCACATAAGGCAGGGCTTGTATCCTCTCTGTTTATTTTATTCAAATTAATGGGGCTTTTGATTTTTAAGAATTTTCAACAATTCAACATCTTCAAACCAAGTTTATTAAGTTCCACTTTGTTTCCAGTTAGCTTCACCTCCTCCTGGAGAAAGGATATCTTTCTACTGAACTGCTTTATCTATTGAAAGTTCTGTTGATTCAAGATTCAACTTGGTCACCTTTCGATTACTGTCTCTCCTGATATTCCTGATAACACCTGACTTCCTTCCAAATGTTTGCAATTTTCCATTAAAACTCACTTTTGAATTTGAATTCAAGTATACTTGACCCTCTTCCTCTCATTTACCTCCAATGTACCATCCTCCCAAGAGAATGGTGAGGTCCAAGAGAAAGATCTGCTTGGAGACATTATATTTCTCTTTAATGTTGTGCTGACAATTTCAAAAAAACTTCACTTGCTTTCCCTATTCAACTTTCAGCTCCTAGGTTTGTGGCAAACCAAAGAAGGTTGTCTTAGTATATGATCTTATCTTCTCGGCACTGGTAAAAATAAAAGTTTTCTTAGCTGAACAAGGATGCCTGCAGCTGATCATGTCTGATATGAAACTAATCATGAAATCTGTGATGTTAGTACAAGAATGAACCAAAAAGTTTGAAATTCTATAAAAACTTTCAACAGTTATGTATGAATTATTTCTTTTATTATTATTTTTTTTTAAAATCTACCTTATTCACAAATCTCTCAACACAGCATAATTTGCTGTATTAAAAAAATCTTTCAAAAATAAAATATACTTCTCTGAAACATTAATCAAGAAATATTAACTAATTTAAAGTTTAATTAATCTGAATTTAAAAAATACTACTTCCATTCCATTTAAAATATTGCAGAAAATCTTTTAATATGGAAGTTGGTGTTTTTATGAGTTGATACATTTATCGATAACATGACGATTGTGAAATTTAGAGAAGAGTGAAAGGTTTATATTAAAATTACATGATGAATACAACATAAAAACTTTTTAGATTTTTTTTTAAGTATTCAGTAATCTTAAATATATTGAACGTCCTATTGAATTCTAGCTTTATGGGCTTATTTTCTATTGATGCATGTTAGAAAATTCCCAATAAATTTGAAATTTATTATAGTTATTAATCTTGTTTTCTGATGATCTTGTGTATAAATATACATATTTACAAAAATTGACACATTTATACATATATAAAAAAAATTTCAAAATTTTTTGAAAATACTGAGTAATGTTTAATTGTAGTAAGATTTTTTTTGTTATTAGTAAATTAGTTTTTATTTCATATCATTTAACCTCTACAAATTAATATAGAATTTTAAAAGATTTAAAACTATAAATTATTAGAATTTCAAAAAAATGTAAGCAATTGTAAAAATTCATAGTGTCCATATTTTCATTTTTAAAAATTCATTTTAAAACTTAGATATCATATTTTTTTTTTTTGGAGGTACCTATAGAAAAAGATGTTTAAGATTAAACTTGACAGTTAATAGAAATTATGATTACAGGTATGAAACAATATAAACATGGATAACAGGAATGAAGAGAGAAAGAAAATATGACAGCATGAATAGACAAGCATCCAAGAATTTCCTGCTTTTTTCACCGCTAACTGAATCATCTGCTGAATGAGAACAAACATGCAAAGATGAGACATCTACTGTAGAAGAGACATTTAAGGAAGTAGAAATGTTTACTGACCAGGAAACACCTTTGGAAGAGTTACCAACAGTTTTCCCTAATTTTACTGTTTCATCTGATGATATTTCTGAGGGGGTCTTTAGTAATTTTCAATGAAGAAAATCACTAAAGCCCCTCCCACCCTGAAATATCATCTATTGGATAATGTCAAACAAGGGAAAAGTGAAACAGTCATGGTTGGTATATTCTCTAAAAAGTTATCAGATTTATTGCTTTGGTGATGCAGATTCTTCAGTACCTCTTATAAAAGAAACCAATGTGTGGGAAGGTCTTTCTTAAAAACCTGAAAGAAAAATTTGGGTCTGATATGCAAAGTGACCTTAGCTATGCAAGAAATAGAATTAATAAGCAGAAGGAATTTTGTTTGAGTGCAGTGAAGCGTTTAAATTTGTGTAACAGTCTTTTCGTCTGCAAGAAACTTGGCATTTAGTGAAACAAACAAACATTTCCATTCTCAGTCAAATGGAAATTTTCTTGGATTAATAGAATTGATTGCAAAATATGACTCTGTCCTCAGTGAACTCTGCATTATGATCAGTACAGGTAAAATGTACCATTATTATTTGAGCAAAGATATTCAGAATGTGCTTATAAGTCTTATCTCAAAAATGATCTTGTCAAGAAATCTTTCCAATTTAAAATGTGTAAAATATTCTGTAATATTAGACTGCACACCTAATATTTCTCATTTTGAAACTGTCTACAGTTTTAAGATATGTTCATTGTAAGCTTTGTGAAGGTGTAAAGTTTAGTGAATCTTTCTTCGGTTTTCTCACTTCATCTGATATGACTGGAAATGGATTGTTTATCAGTATGTGTCCTATGATGAAGTTCAAACCCTGAAGAACATTTTCGTCATGACTTTTTTTTTTTATCTCTCTTGTGGACCAAGATTTGTCTTCAATTAATACTCCATTTTCTCAGCTATCCCAATGGAATTAAATTTATAAATTCATTCAGAATTCAAACTCCCTTTTGAATGTATGATCTCTTCCACTATCCAACCTAGCCTTAGAGCCAATAAGAAAAATCAGTCTGCCTTCTGGTCTCTTCTAACAACAGTCATCTCAAAGACCAGTACACCATTGCAGTCAGGAATAAGTTTGAAACAATATAAGAAGAGGCTGAGGAACAATCTCCTAATAACCTACAATAATTTTATCACTTCTCATGATAAAGCTGTAGCAAATGTCATACCCTTAAAACATAAGCATCAGCAACACATTCCTTGGGAATCAAATAGAATTAAATCACAAAGGGCTAATGTGAAAGAAAATGTTGCCATAATATATTCAAATCCATTCTTTTTCCAAAAGTTTTTTAATATTTTATTAAGAAAATTTTTTGGAGAAAAATATTCATTCCCTAATAATGAACAAGTATTAAAAATTTCATTTGCTAATTCTGTAATTTTTTTATCAAACAAGCAGTGTTCATTTTTTTTTTTTTTTTTCATGGCAGGAAAAAAGTTATCCACCTTAGTGATACCTCAATTAGAGTGAGGGCATTGATATAGATTCGGGTACTGTCGAGAAGAAACATCAGTTACTTTTGAATAACTTCCATATGTAATTGCCAAAAAGTTCTAAGGATTTTAAACACAGGGACCCAAACCTTGTCTAACACTGTTACATTGAGTTTACTTGACGTTACCTGCAAAGAAATTTCGTTTTTATCCATTTCCAAATTCTTTCTATTTCAACATTATATGAAATGAACAAACAATAGATAAAATTGAGCAGTAACAGAGAAATTTCAATGAAATCATTTGAACAAAGAAATCATATGTTTTTTTTTTTTTTTCATTGAATTTTATGTCCTGCAAGGTAAGTGGAAGAATACAGATAATTTTTATATACAAAAAAAATAAAAAAGAAAAATTCATCATTTAAATGATTTCTCTCTCTCACACTATTGTGGCGGCTGTTAGCAAGACAACAAAATGAAAATAATTCTGTTGCAATTTTATAAAGAAAGAGATTGCATTTTGTGATGTTCTGTTTGCTTTTAGTTTCTCTTTTTTCAATTAATGAATGTCAATGTTACCAATTAATCTGGAATTAGTTTAAAGATGAAAAATTACGACGTAAAAAATATATTTTTAACTTGATGTCATTTTAGGTACCTTCACTAATTCTTTATATACGTAAGGTTAAAAATAAAATGCATTTTAAAAAAATGTAAAAGCTTTCTTGAAGCTCTCATTTTAGCTTTAATACCCTGATGAAAAAAAGTCCCAAACTGGATTAAAAAAAAATTGTATTGTCTAAATGTTTATGATGATATTATTAGGAGAGGAAAGACCAAAGTATTTTTTGAGTATTTTTAAAAAAATTTTTAATCCTTCTAGCATGTCCAAAATTTTAGCTAAAAATCTTCTTTTTTTTTTTAAGTCATCAAAATTGGTGTAAAATCAATCATGTCATCCATTATTGACAGTTTTATAAACAAAAGTGAAATTCCCCATTTAAAAAACTTGTAAAATTGAATTATATTTTTTTCAAAAGTTATTTTAGGAAAATTAGAAAATTTAAATTATATATTTAATGTAATTTGAAAGAAATATTACTTACTTTTTTAGCAGAAAAATCTTTAAGATAGACATGTCCAACTGAGGTGATTGGTTTTGGGAGGTGTAAATTGACGTACGTTAATGTATTGACAACTTATGTCATGGTAATTTATCAAATGGTAGGACAGAAGTGACAAAATTTGTACTAATTTTAAGTTAACCTTGTTAGTAGATTTAAATAAAAAAAAAAATACACTGTCAAAAAATTTTTTTTTTTTTTTTTTTACCTTAGGTTTGAGGGAGAATTCTGGAATAAAAGTAACATTTAAACTATGAAAAAATACATTTAGAATTCAAATTTTATAACAGACAAAAAAGAGTATCCTGCTTATTACATTCACCTATTATAAAATTTTATGTATTTTTTTTTTTTTAATTAAGTTTTATATTGTCCCAGTTATTAAATTTTTCCCTAAATGATACAATATAAAAATTAAATAAATACGATTTCATTTCATAAATGAAACAGGTAACTCATTTCTGAAATGGGATTTTATTTCTTTTTATTAATTAATATAATATGGCGGAAGAAGAAAAATTTTGAAAATGTGACATTGATGGTCACTCAGAGAATTCACCATGTGCTACCAAAACAAAAGCAATGCCAAGAAAGACCACATGATTCTATGCAGAGATATAGACAGATATTAAAAAAAATTAAAAATTCTTTGTAAAGTACTGTGAGTCATTCATTATTCATCAATTTTTTTTCTTAAGGCATAGTGTCCATAATATACCTTATTCATAAGAACTTTAAAACCTCTTTTAATGAAATAATGTCTTAGTTTTATTGCATATTTTATGTTCTGATTCAGAGCAGATATTCTGTAACTAGGTGTCCTGTCTGACAAAAAAAATATCAATTATTTAAATTCTCCAATAACTTGTGCTTATAACTCATAAACATTAAGCACTACTAAAATGAATTTCTTGAAATTTCATAAATTAAATAAGTGTCGAGGGGGGTATCAGTTGTAAAAAAAAACAAAACTTTTTATACCAAGATTTTCTAAAAAAAGACATTATTTCTAAAATAATTTGGTTCATTTGGAATAAATCCTGAAAATTTAATTAAAATTTGACAAATATCTGATTTTTGCAAGAATTTCTATTTTAAGCTAAATTTAGATTGTTTGGAATTTTTTCTGTTTTTATCTCATGAGCAAAATCCATAATTTTGTCTATTTTGACAGATCTGTCAACATAATTGTCTTTATTAAAAAAGTCTTTAAAAAATGAAATCTACTTTTCTGAAATGTTCAGAAGAAATAGTTTACTTCATCTGAACTATAACAAATACTATTTACTTTGTATTTGAAATATTGTAGAAGAACATTTTTTTTTAAGATGGAGTGTGTTTTTTAATGTTTTGAATGATCTATTGAGAGCCTGATGTTTGGGAAATTAAACTAAGACAATCATAAATACAGCAACCCAGTAACATTAAATATTTTAAGCAATCTTATATCTGGATTTTAGGTACTTTGGCTTAATATCCTTACTTAAATTTTCTCAAGTGTCTTCATGAGAAAATTATCAATAAATTTTAACTTTATTGTATGCACCTCTCTTATTTTCTGATAATGTCATGTATGGACATTCATATTTGCAAAAGTCAACACATTTATAGACAAAAAATTCTTTTTTAAAATATTGATTGTCATTTAATTGTAGTGAACTTTTTCATTTATAATTTATGATTAAATAGAGTTCTAATTAATAGAGTAGTGATTAAATAGAATTTGTGTTTAAGTACAGTTTTAAATTGATAAGAATATTACTTAGCTATTACAAATTAATTTGGTGCCATGACTAATGATGCAGCAAGATTTAATCTCATATTTCTCAGGGACATTTTATTCAGCTCCAGACTTTCTCATTTCCATCAACTTGTAAATGTAGCCTGTGTTTCTCTTCCAAAATGTGGACCTTACATTCTCATTTCTAATACCCTGTGACAGACTACCCATTTTTTTTCATTGGGAGTTTTATCTATATACAGGGTGTTGCAGCAAAATCCAACACTTGACAAAAGAAAACAAAATAGGTAATTTCATTTTTCTTTTTGTCAAGTGTTGGATTTTGCTGCAACACCCAGTAGTACAGTCCTTCCTTATTCTCTCTTATTTCTCCTGACATTTTATTCAATTCTAGACTTTCTTATGTCCATTGGCTTTTGTGTGTAGCCTGTGTCTCTCTTCCAAAATATTGACCTTACATTCACATCCCTGATGTCTGCAACAGACCTTGTATTTCTAGTGCTGACTTCCAGCCAAACTTAGAAAAGCCATTTTGTTAAGTGAGTGTATTTTGTTCAAATTGAGTTCATTTATAAGTAGAAAGAATAGCATCATTTCAGACTATTAGTCCTTTTATACTGAGTATTACTCTTTTCAACAGAAATGGATATTATTTCAGACAAATAATGATTTTTCTTTTCTTTTGATAGTTGTTGAAAGATTTAGATTATATTTCTCTCATTCCAGTGGTACTATCAAACAAGAAGCAATTAGACATTCATTGACTTCCCATTACAAATTTACCAACCTGCATGAAATAAATAGAAAACAGAATTTGATTTTATGTTTCAGAAATAATGATAAATTATGCCATTGGATTTTATTAAGTATTTTATATAAGCAATATCTTGCTCTGTAAACATGGAAATAATATGTTCAGTGAGCAGTCTATTATTGCAAAATCAAATTAGAAAACACATCTTCAACAATAGTGATATCTAAAAAACAGAAAAATTATTGAAAGATATCAAAAGTTATATTTATTTTTATGTCTTTTGAAGATAGAATCATTTATATATTGAACAAATTCTGATGGTAAGCCAATCTTGTTTCACTGCAAAATGTTTGATCTTCACTAGCTGCTGCTACATTAGTGAACTAACCTAACTACATGTATCTATTATAGATTGCTTTCATATGATATTCAGTACCTAAGTTAATGTATCTTTTATTACATTTCGTTGTTCACAGATATTCTGGCAGTACAAAAATCTCAATGGTTATTATCGAGAAATTCAATGAAGGAAAAGACATTTCACTTTCCATGAACAAAAATGTATTCTATGCTCCTCGTAAAATTTATGGATCTACATTTTCAAAGCATGACAATGAACGTTAACTGGCAAGAAATGATGTATTGTGAAATATGGGGTTTGTCTTTTCTACAAACACATATTTAGTGTTATATGTGAATAAACAGGAGAAATAGCCCATATTCATATGACCTTTACTGATCTCTGCTACAAAGTAATATTTAATATGCCAGATGGAAATACACATTAGAAAGAAACCATATTCTTGTAAAGTTTGTGGATCTGCATTTTCATGGTGGTTCAATGTGATCAGTCACATGCATGCACACACTGGAGAGAAACCATATTCTTGTGAAGTTTGTGGATCTGCATTTTCATAGAGGTCACATTTGTTGGTCATATGTGTACATACACTGGAGAGATAGCATACACTTGTGAAGTTTGTGGATCTGCATTTTTACGGAAGTCATATTTGGTTTGTCATATGCGAACACACACTGGAGAGAAAGCAAATTCTTGTGACATTTGCAGATCTGCATTTACAAACAAATCAAGTTTAGTGGGCCATTTGCGAAGACACTGGAGAGAAACCATATTCTTGTGAAGTTTGTAGATTTGCATTTTCACAGAGTTCACATATGTTGAGACATATGCAAACACACACTGGGGAGAAACCATATTGTGATTTTTGTTTACAAAATTTACAGACAAATCAAGCTTAATGTGAAAACACACTGGAAAGAAACCATATTCTTGTGAACTTTGTGGGTCTGCATTTTTGTGGAAGTCATTTGCTGAGACATATGTTGACACACACTGGTGAAAAATTATAATTTCATGAAGTTTGTGGATCAACATTTTCATGGAAATCATATTTGGTAATCCATCTATGCATACACACTGAAAAGAATACATTTTTTGATGGTTTTTATATGCATTTTCAGACAAATCAGTTTTGGTGCATCATGTGAATGCAAATTTATTTAATTTGAGTAATTTAATAAAAACCTCAATGTTTTCTTGGATCCTCTCAGTATGATTTCATATAAACAATATATTTTCAAATGAAATGTGTTAAAACATTTGAAATGTTATTGTGAAGTTAACACAGACTGTCTCTGCCAGAATTAGAATTCTGCTTGCTGATTCCATTTTCTCTATTGTTTACCATTGGGCCATGAAGCTTAAGAGGTTTTATGCATTTTTCAACATTTTCAAACATTCACCTACATTGTAACACTATTAAAATCTGTTAAATGATATGAAAATATTTTGTTTTTATTTTATACATGTAGACTTTTAATAGTCAAGTTAATAAATTGTTGCCTACTGGTGATGAGGTATATTAGTAAATATTCAAACTTTTTTTTTATTATATAAATATGAAATAAAGCCATGATAAAGACCTTTTTCAGTGTTGTCTTATAGTAGAAAAAAATGGTCTGAAATTTTCTCAGATAAAACACAATTATTAAATTTTGAATTTTCATTGTATTTTATATCATTTTATCAAAACAATCATATCTTTACATTCCACAACATTTAAGCATTCGCCATGGATAAGAAATAAATTATCAAGAAGATTATCTGTTGCAACCTAAGAAATTTTAATTGCTTCATTTTGTCTGGACTGTGTACTCTTCAAAAGAACTAATTGTCATAAAATGCTTTTCTTCACGCTTCACAGTGTTAAGACGATGGAAAAGTCAAATATAGAACATTAACTTTTACAATCACTGGCTGTAGCAAGCCATTTTCACTGGCTTCACTCCATTTATTTAATTTATCTAATTCAAATTCTATGATGGCAATATAACATCATGTGATAATATGATATAATGTGAATATATTTTAATTACTTTTCATTCCACATAAACTTTTGTTTGAACTCCCTTCTTATTAAATTTTAAAAATTTAATAATCACTATTGTGTTAGTCTGTTGATTTCTTCATATTCTTATAAGTTATTTTTATGCTTTCTTGTAGTTTATGATGTCAATAGAAAATTATTTTGTGCTCTTTTGGTCTGTAAACCTATTAACAAAAAATAAATGCATCTTGAAATTCTGATGGATGTATATCCAATCAATACTATCCGTGGCTTTTCCTCTCACAATATAATCTTCATTTTTTAAAAAGATTTTATTCAATCCTAATTCTCTAGGAAGTAGCACTCCAAAATTTAGTGTGAATTGTTGTTCCTTGGTAAAGCCATCATCCCAATTATAAAGAAAAATTAGGCAATTGTTAGGTAGGATGTAATGAAGATCATATTAATATTTTTCCAGATTAAATTAGATAACAATAACATGATTTTCCTCCATTATGTTTAGGTGACTATGATAATATATTTATACTGATATGGCAAGTCAGTGATATTGGTAGGTGGTGTCAACATATATTTTTCATACCTTGGCCAGGTGAAGTGGATTATGAGAGTTTGCTAGGCCAAGTAAGTAGATCCTCATAGCCTAGCATATGCACCAATACTTTCAGACATTTGACTTGTCTGTGTTCTTCTTTGACACTTCCAAGACCAGCATCATGTTTCTCTTTTTACTTCATACCACAGGTGTTCATGAATGCCTGTTTCTCTCCATACATGATTGACCATTCCTGATTTAATTATCTTACCTCTAGTTACAACATTTTGATGTTCTTCCAGCCTATTGTGAAGGTTCCATTTGATTCTGATCATTTCCTGCCTTGTAATATACAAGTGTCTTGAACCATTTCTCTGTCCATATTTTTAGTACATCCATCAAGGCTACCTGATTATTATTTTCTTCTCCAGTGAACTGGATTGAAGGTCTTATGGAGTTCACATGGTCCAAGAGTATTTGAACAGCTTCCTGATAAGGCCAGAGGAAGAACGTGTCATCTACATATCTCAGCCATACCTTTAGCTTCAGTGGTATTAATTCCTATTGTCATGATGTTCATATATAACATATGGATATATGGAAGAAAACCATTTGTTCAAGCATCAACTGCTGATTTTTTTTTTTTTTCAAACAAAAATATACTTTCTAATTTTTTTCTGTAATTACAGCTTTTATAAGCAAATTATGAATTGATTTTTTTGTCTTTTACTTCTCCTTTTGTATGTTTATCATTAGATTCTGTTAGACTTATCCTTACTCCTAGTTTCTGGGAGTCATTCATCTGTAACTTAACATACAGCATGTGTTCAATTAGTATTATTTCACTTGCTGCTGGACTCCCATTTTGCCTACTGGTTTCTGTAATGTTCAGCACATTGATCCTGCAAAGCAACAAACTTTTTATCTTTTTATTTTTGGCTTCTCTTTTTATATGAACATCTTGAGATTCTCTTTGACTTAACTGTGCTATCTTTTTATTTTTGGCTTCTCTTTTTATTTGAACAACTTGTCTCAAACTTATCCTTATGTGCTTTTCCTTTTAGATGTAACACATTGAGATTTTCTCAAACTTATCCTTACTATCTTTTTATTTGCACACCTTAAGATTATCTTTGACTTAACCCTAGTATTTTTTTAATTTGTGGCTTTTCCTTTTATTTGCACACCTTGAAACTGTCTTTGACTTATCCCTACTATCTTTATTTATTGTTTCTCCTTTTATTTACTCACCTTATTTGTGGCTTTTCCTTTTATTTGCACACCTTGAGATTCTCTTGAACTTATCCTTACTATCTTTTTATTTCTGATTTCTTTTATTTGCACACCTTGACATTCTCTACAACCTATTCCTACTATCTTTTTATTTTCAATTTCTCCTTTTATTTAAACACTTTCAGATTCTCTGCAACTTATCCCTACTATTTTTTAACTTCTTTTATTAGCACACCTTGAGATGCTTTTCCACTTATCCTTACTATCCTTTTATTTTTAACTTCTATTATATGCACACCTTGAAATTCTTTTAGGCTTATCCTTATTAACATTTTAATGTTAGCGTATCCTTTTATTTGCACACTTTGAGATTTTCTCAATCTCATCCTTACTATTTTTTTATTTTTCATTTTTCCTTTTATTTGCACACATTTAGATTCTCTTTGACTTATCCTTACTATCTTTTTATTTTTGACTTCACATCTTATTTGCACACCTTGACATTCTCTTCAACTTATATCTACTATCTTTTTATTTGTGGCTTCTTTTATTTACACACCTTAAGATTCTCTTATACTTATCCCTATGTCATATAGGAATAAAGTGTTGCTGCTAACACTGGGGTATGAACACTGGTCGCCAAAGAGCAGGCACACTTGACCTCATCTTTAAATAATTAGATCATGTGATGGGTAAAAAAAAAATATATATATATATATATATATATATATATATATATATAGGAATTAGCGATGCCTGACTGAGTATTGTTTGAAGGCGTTACTATTATTGTATCTGTGATTTACAAAGTCTCTCCTACAAATGGGCATTACAAAACCCTACTATCTTCCTATTTTTCACACTTCCTTTTATTTGCACACTTTGAAATTATCTTGAACTTTTCCTTACTGTTTTTTTTTATTTTTGTTTATCCTTTTATTTACACACTTTGAGATTCTCTTCCACATCTTTACTATTTTTTTATTTTTGACTTCTCCTTTTCTAAGCACACCTTGAGATTTTCTCAAGCTCATCCCTACTTATCTTTTTATTTTTGACTTCTTTTATTTGCACACTTTGAGATTCTCTCAAACTTATTCTATCTTTTTATTTTTGACTTCTCTTTTTCTAAGCATGTCTTGAGATTTTCTTGATTTCATCCTATCTTTTTAGTTTTCATTACATTTATTTGCAATTTATTCTTACTGTTTTTATTTTTGACATCACCTTTTAATTACACACTTTGTGATTCTCTCAATCTCATCCTTACTATCATTTTATTTTTCATTTCTTTTATTTGAACACCCTGAGATTCTCTTCCACTTATTCATACTCTTAATTTCTGGTACTCATTCAGCTGTAATGAAGTTGCAGCTTGTGTTCAGTTTGTATTTTTTCTCTTGCTTCTGGACTCCCCTTTTGCTTACTGGTTCCTGTGATGCTCAGCACATTGGTCCAGCAAAGAGCCCAGCTTGCAAACACCCAAGTTCCTTCCAGATATTTGCAGCACTTCATTCTACTCACCTTTATTATCCAAGTATATGATACATTCTTTGTCTTATTTACCTCCAAAGTCTAATCCTCCAAAGAAAAAAGTATATTCCAAGAGAATGATATTCTTGGGTGCTTTCAAAACCAGCATCATGTTTTTCTTTAGTATTGTGGCAATAGTCTCTAAGAACTATGATCATATCTTCTAGTTCCTGATGAAAATGATGGGCATTATTTGTTCACTCTGCAGAGATACATGCTACAGATAATCCCACCAGATGAGCAGAAATTAATGCCTGTATATTTTTGAAATAGGTAAATTTTCATCAATATAATAATTTGTGAGGTAAACTTAGCTAGTAGACTTTAAACTAAATGTTTATAAAATCATTTACTTAAGATTATTAAGGTTTGTTGCAGAGGTTTTCATTTTACACTGTAAATATTTTGTTTTTTGCTTCTATTTTTCTATCAGTATCTGTAAAGTTATTAAAACATTTGAAAATTGAAATAAATCTTTTCATCAAATTTTTCATATACTATCATTTATAATTTCTTTAGTTTAAATAAAAACATTTTTTCACATAGTATCATTAATTATGAAAATTATTTCTTTTTTACTGTGGATTTTATATACCATTTAGTAACTATTAGTTTACTAAATATTTCAGTTGCTTTAAAAATATCTGAAAACTTTCATTTAAATACATAAATATATTTTTCATTTCTTTGTTTATTATGGATTAATATTATTCTGTTATCTTTGAAGACAAATTTTATTTTTATTTCAAAGTAGACATTTCAATTATTTAAATTTTTTTTCTCAGTAAGTCATCGGTGGTAAGTAATTGATAGCATTTTCATTTCATTTTTCTCCATTGGTAATATTCATTTTTATTTTCCCTTGTGTTAGAATTTATTCACCTAATTTAATGCAAATATTAGTAATGATTAAATAAGATTTCAATAAAATTTGTATTTCATATGAATTCTGCTTTCTGAAAGTAGGGTGTGGGGTCTTATGTCATAGATTTGGGGACTGGGTCCTTAACGCCGACAGTGTCGATTGACAGGAAAAAACATCAGCCATCTATTCATATATAATGTTTATTCCATAAATTCCCACAAATCTGAGGATTTTAAGTAGGGTCTTGTCATTTTTTTTTTTTTTTTTTCAGATTCTCCCTTTAATTGTAGCATTCGATTCAAAAGATATTTTTGGTAGAAAGGAAATCACAAGTGCAATATCTTTGTTCATTTTGTCCAACAAAATAAAAAAAAAAAATTTCCATGTGATTCATTCCTGGGTTAATTTGAAAAGTTTATGTAGGAAGTCTCTGAGAGAACTCTTTTGTCACTTTGAATGAGTATACATAAATATGCAAATCTCCACAGATTTGCTACTGGATACCACTATGCAAGTGTAATGGTAGGTGGTGTCACCATATATTTACGTACATAGAATTGGACAGTTCTGCATCAGTTATGCTCTGATCAGTTTGGCAGTTTTTGAGAAAGTGATGTGAATTATCAAAGTTTGAACTGAGCAAGATATTGGATTCCAGATCAATTGGCCTTCCATTTCTGTATTTTTGGAATACGTATTTGAAAGCAGGATCACCCATTGTGGCAAGAGATTCTAAGATCTTCCTTTGTTTTCTAAGTTCAACTTTCATATACCTGGTTTGTGGCTTTGCTGGCAGGCCAAAGGAGGTACTTTTAGAAAATGATTTTATTTTCTCTTAGGCCTTGATGAAAATAATGATTTTCCTAACTTGGCAATGATGCCTACAGGAGATGTTGTCTGCTATCAACTTGATCATATTTATCAGTGATGTTAGTACAAGAAAAGATTAAAAATTCAATAAAATTTTCAGCAGTCATATTTTAATTGTTTCTGACTAGACAATCCTATTTTGCATTAAATTGATAATTATTTTTCTTGAAATCACAAAAATCAGGTATACTGACAAATCTGTCAACACAGTATAATTCTTTATTAAAAAATCTTTCAAAAATAAAATATACTTTTCTAAAAATTTATTTGAGAAAGATTATATTATTTAAAGTTTAATATGAATTTAAACAAATATTACTTTTAGTTTAAAATATCACAAAGAAGCATTTTTTTGATACAGAAGCAGGTTTTATGAGTTGTTGATACATTTCTCAATAACCTGATGATTGCAAGATTTAGAGAAGGGTGAAATACTTGCATTAAAATTACATGACAAATACAGCCTAAACACCTTTTATTAGATAATTTATTAGCTCTCCAGTAATTTTAAATATTTTAAACACTCTGTTATTTTATTGAATTTTAGACAATTTGGATTTATGGTTTTACTTCCAAAGATGCTTGTTGAGGAAATGTTACAGAATTCCCAATAAATTTTAAATTTACTATCATTATTGCTTTTGTTTTCTAAGAATGTCATGTATGTCTGTATTTACAGTAATCATGCCGGATGTCAATGCACATATAAAACATTCAAAATTTTTTTTATTTACTGGGGGCGGGGGTCACTGAATTGTAGTAAGCTTTCCCATTTATGATTAGTAAATATAGGTTTTGCTTAATAGAAGTATCACTTAACCCCTAAAAATTAATACAGAATTTTAAAAGATTTAAAACTTTACAAATTATTTAAATTAAAATTTAAAAAAAAAAACAATTCTTGTAAAAATTCACTTTTCATCAAAAACTTTTTTCTTAAGATAGTAATGTCTATAATATATCTTATTACTATTAAAATTATCAAATAATATCTTAGATTTATTGTATTTTTTGATTTACAATTCAGAGCAGATTTTCAGTAACCTGTTTGACAAAAAAAAATTGATGATTTAAATTCTCCAAGATTTCTGCTTATAACTAATATAAATATTGAATGCTTACCCATGACATTTTGCATTAGACAAGCCAAGTCATAATGTAGTGAAGATACAGAAGTAGAGGCTGATGAGAACAGCAGGACATTTCAGTTTTCAGCTTGAGGTAGCTGTTCCTCTACTGTTGTTGACATAAGAAATTTTTCCTTATGTTTGGAATATCATTTACCTTATTTAATTGAAGTGATTAAGTATCTATTTTGAGTTTCTATATTATTTTTTACATAGATTGTAAAAAAAAAAAAACACTTTTGGGTCTGTAATTCACTACACAAAAATGGTATTTAGGAATCTTGGTCTTCTTGTTACTTTGAATTTTAAGCTTCTTCAACATTTTTCACTTAAAGTTTATTAAAGTTCTTATCAAAAAAAAAAAAAAAAAAAAGACAAACATGCTTCACTTCTTTCATGAGGTTTAGTATTCCAAAGACTTTTTTTACCCACTTCTGTTTTTACTGTGAAATTTATTTATGTGAAATTAAAATAAAATGACATTATTTGTCAATAGTCACAAAGTTATTTTAATATTTTTCTTTGATATTGTTATTCATAAGAATTATTCATTGATAAAATTTAATTCTTTTATAAGTAATTTGTCTTTTTATTTTAAATATTAAACTATTTTAGAAAATTATGATTCTGTCTTTACCACATTTTCTTTTTGTTATTGAGTAAACTGTAATTTATTTATTAAAATTAAAGAAAAAGAATGACATAAATAAAAAATCTTATATATAAAGTACAGTGCCTGTGTGTGTCCAAGCAACTCCTGCACTCCCACTGGTCTGATTTCAGTGATTCATAGCTCCTTCAAAAGCCCTAGAAAAGTTAGGTGCAGGGTACAGTTTTCGTTGAGCTCAGACTCAGGGTTGTCAGATTATGTGAGGTTAAAAATATATACTAGCCATTATCGGTGCATTCATGGTTCAAGAGGAGTAACTCTTATTTTCTTTTTGTATTCAAAATTGCAGCTGGCTTAAAAGCCACCCCTATTGGGCAGCATTTAAGCTAGCTCCTGTGAAGGACTCTTGGTTTGGCCATATTCAAAATAGGGAGGAGTGGATGCGGTAGGTATCAATAAAGAAGAACTCAAAATTGAATTAATGTTTAAGCTTACCTTTTAAAAGTTCAACAGTATTTCTTTTGCTGCCACTTAATTTAAAGATGATTTGATGTCCATAGATCCTTATTTTCCATACAAACAATTATTTTTATTTCATGGGTGACAATACAAGGAACAATTTATAAGATAAAATTAATATAGTGTAAAGATGTGAAAATAGAATTAGCTATACATTCAACATTTGAAGAGTTAGTGAAACATATTAATTAAGTAAAACCTATATAATTCTGAGATTAAAAACTCCCAGCTCTACTTTACAGAAATTTTGTATTTACTCAACCTCCCAATGAGGTTAGGTTGTAACTCAATGTCAGTTTAATGTGAGGTCTTGAGCATGTACACCAGGGCGAGGAACAAAAATTCCCTGAGCCCCACAACCATTGATTGCACTGGCCTCGGTGTGAGCACCGATCCCTATCTCTAGTGCAATGAGAGGACACGGCCTCGGGCAGCTATTCCCCAGAGCCGGCACCTCTCAGTATGATTTTCTTCAGTTGTGGCTCTATCCTTTGACAGAGCCGCCCCTAAGTGCACTCTACCTGAAGACAAAGACACAGTTGAAAGATGATAAATAAATGTGTTACAAACTATTTGAGAGCAATTTACACATGGTATTTACTCTGTCTCACCACTAAGATGAGATACGACACAAGGTCAGTTTTTAAGGTGAGAACCCAAGAGCATACACTCAGGTTAGGAACAAAAATTCCCTGTGCCTCCACAACCATTGGTTGCACTGGCCTCAGTGTCAGTACTGATCTCTATCTCTCTGGTGCAATGAGAGGTCATGGCCTCGGGCAGCTTTTCCTCAGGGAATTTCTCTCAGTTGCAACCCTATGCTTTGATAGAGCCGCCCTGAGCACACTTTACCCAAAGACAGAGACAAAACTGAGATATGATATATAAACGTGTTACAAACTAAAGTAGAGCAGTTTACTTGACACCCCACTGAGTCAGTGTGTGATACAAGATTGGTTTTTAACATGGGGACCTGAGTGTCTTCCCTCTGGCCACTGGTCTTAGCTGGTCAAATCTAGTCATATCCATGATACTACCAGCACCAGGATGGATTCCTGCACCTGTTAAGTATCAATGTGTTACAAACTAATTGAGAGAGCAGTTTACACACTAAAAGCTCAATATCTGCATTATATCACTCTTCAGGTTTAACTAATTTGCATATTGATTTTAAAAAAGTTTATTTCATTAATTAACTGTTCTTTTATTCAAGGATTGTTTTAATTTTCATATCAAAAATAGTTGTTTACAAATAAGATCTTATATAGTACAGAAAAGTGTTTAAAATTTGCATTTTACTTGGCCTTCAACAAGTCTGCATCTATTTGTAAAACTTTCCTTAACTATAACAAACCAGTTTATGAATGAAATGTTCATTTAAAATTTTTGTTTCAAAGATTTCAAGTAGTGAATATATCTCACTTTTCAAAGCAATGGTGAGTGCACAAATCCTGCTAGTAAAGTTAAAGTCTAGTTTATTTTAACAGACATATTGTTTCAAAGATGTTTTTCTACACTTGGCTTTAAATTTTATACTTCAAGGTTTATTATTATTTGACAAAGTTACTTTAATATTTTTCTCTAATATTGTTGTTATTCCTACTAAAGAACAAATGCATTTATAGACTTTTTTTATTGGTTCTGTTTTTCTTTAAGGTAAAATAAAGAAAGAAAATTTTAATATTTAGCTAAAATTTTCCATTGAAGCATAAAACAGAACCAAAAGTTATATTCATATTACAAAATTAATGAAAAGACCATTTAAGAAGGTTTTTATGTAAATTTAATGTTGTATAAAAAAAATTAATATATTTAATTTGACATTCTAAAAATGTGCTGAATGAAATATTAACTGTGCTGCTCAGTCATTTTAAAGGTTTTTATTTACCCAAGTTGAGTATGAAACTAATTTTTGACACAAGGCCGAGATTAAAGTGTGCTGTGGTGGATTGCCCCACCACAAGGCACTCTCTCCAAAATAGCCAAAACCTTTTTCCCTTGGCATTTCTCTCAGGCACTGGGCAAAATCCCCAGTCTGCCACTTCAAATCAAGAAGGAGGTGTTACCTGGAGAAGCAGCACTCTAGGATAGAGCCAGGCAAGTGCTAGAAATTTAGATAATTAACTCGATAATCAAAATATTGTAATATTTTGCAAACCTTTAACAGTATACCCCGAAACCAATATACAAAAAAAAAAAAATCTATTTAAAAAGTGGATTCACAGATTTAAGGCAACGCTCTAAAATTTCTGTTTTTAACTTATTTGTGGTGGATAAAAGTTGGGATTAAGAGTATAATTAATTTGGTTTGAAATGTTACCCCTAAAGCAGAAAAAGAAATAGATATGCTTAAGAAGCTTAATCACTTCAGATATTACCTAGTTTCCTACAATGCCTTGGAAGTTTTGTGTTGTTTGCAAAGTAAATTACAGAAACCTGCAAGACAAAACTGTGTGTGAGATGAATAAAATATCAGTTTATCGTTTTCCAAAAGACAAAGATGAGAAAGTGCAATGGAAAAAATCAGTTCCAAATGCTAATCTGAATGTCACAAAAAATACAGTTGTCAACTACATTGGCCTTCAAATTTTGATACCATAGAAGTTCATGGAAAAATTTGCCCCCAAAATACACCATCTGTATTGCCAGGTGTGCTAAAGAGTCAAATACCAACACCCTCTACTGTTCAAAGGGATATATAACAAAAAAAAAACACCAAAAAACTCCAATACTACCCAAAATCAAATTGATGAACTGATTGCTTTTTTAGAATTAAATAAGATTTAATATACAAATTTGAAAAAGTCTAATCAACAACAAAAAGACTTTGTATGTCCAGTTGTATCATTTTTGGCTGAAAATATTTTAACTGTTCAGTCATCAAAAGTTATCCCTCTGTTTATATTGAGAATTCATAAAAATTTGCACTTTGAAACCTTTCATTATGGAGTTAAGTATTATATTAGCAGCCTGTTCAAAAACCATATAAATATGGTTGATACTTGGTCAACATAGGAAGAAGTTATCTGATATTTAAATTCTATGGCTTTTGATCACAAGAAGGATATCATGAACCAGCACTTTTCAGCAATGGCCTCCAAAATGATTGGAATGAAATACAGCTCAGATATAGTAATACATGCTTTTGAGTACTATACAACATCATGGTCATTGCACTATAGATTAAGACAGGATTTTCAATTACCATCATTAGCAACATTAAGAAGGATGACATCAAAAGTTTCAAAACTTAATGAAAAATCTTTTTTGCTATCTATATTTAATAATCTTAATGCCAATCAAAAAGGGTGCATAATTCTCCATGATGAAGTATATATCAAGAAAATGTTACTATATCATAGCAAACAACTATTTGGTAAGTCAGTTGACAATCCATCTCTGCTTGCTCAAACAATACTTGGTATAATGTTATGTCTTAATAGCGGTCTAAAATTTCTTACAAGATTGATTCCAATTTCAAAATTAAGATCAGTCTTTTTTTTTTTTTTTTAAACAGATTGAGTTAACAGTTCGGGCCACCACCACCTCTGTACCAGCTGATATAAAGGATATTATATGTGATGACAACCAAGTAAATCAGGCTTTTTTAAAATTATATCCCACACTCCCTGAAAAAACCTTGGTTAACTGAAGATAATAAACATTTGCTTTTTGATTATGTTCATCTGTTGAAAAACATTCACAATTTGTGTATCACAGAAAAGACAGAAGAACTGATCTTTGATGATAATGGAGTAAAACAAGTTGTGAAATTGAAACAGTTATATCATTTTGAATCTGAAAGACTAGTTAAACTTTCAGATTTAAATGAAATTTCCATTGCTCCAGAGCCCATAGAAAGAGAACAGATTTCTACTTGCCTCAGAATGTTTTCAGAAAAAACATTTAATGCACTTCTCACTCAGTCTGAAATAAGTGTAGATAGAAATGATACTATCGTCTTCATAAACAAGATTTTGACATGGTGGAAAATTTTAAATGTTAAGACCCTTAAAATTGATAAACTACACAATAACCCTCTGTAAGCTGAAATCAGATCTCCAAATGACAGCCAACTTTATTTTGGCATTGAGTTTGGTCAAATGACTCATAATATGGCTGGAGATTGATTGAATAAAGGGTTCAGTGAGACCTATAAATAGTGTGAATGTTTCTGTTTCAACATTATGTGGATCATATCTTTTACCAGAAATTTTAATTACCCCTTTGTTTTGTTTAATACCAGTATCCACAACAAAAATACATAGTTTCCTTATTTAACTTTTAACACATCCTATTATCCTCAGGCATGGGTCAAAATGTTATTCTAAGTACTTTCAAAAATTGTTAACTTAATTTTCTATTAAAATTTCTGAAATTCAAATATTTTTCTGTCGGCTTCCAATCCTGGCTCTCAGTTGCACCATGAGCAGGACTGCAGTATTGTACAATCATGCTACTATAATGAATTTCTCAAAATTTTATAAAATTAAATAAGTATTGGGGTAGAGTATCAGATACAAAAAAAAATAATTTTACTCATTTCTGAGTAAGTCACGAAAGTTAAAATCTGACAATTACATGATTTTTGTAAGAATTTCCAAATCAATGAATTTTTTTACTGTTAAAAGAAAACTCAAATTTCTCATTAATTTATTGTTCCACCTTGACACAAGAAAAACTAAAATTTTAATCAAAAGTTTGAAGGATCTAAAAAAGATTTAAAATATAATTTAATAATCAAAAAATCCTTTGGTCTTTCCTCTCATATTTTGTTGATAAAACTTTGTTTGAAGCATTTCATCATTATGTATGCTTATTTTTTACCTAATTTTCGAAGGTACCTACTTGAGACCATTTTCTTTCATATAAAACCCAAAGTTAAATTGAAATAATTCATTTAAATTATTTAAAATGCATTTATCATATTCTTTTTTCATTTTTGTTTTGTTGTTTAAGGAATCCATGATGATTATTTTACATAATTAGGTTTCAATAAAATTTTAATTTAAGATGGAATCTGCTTTATGAAAATTGATGTGCAGTAGACTATGTACTGTCACAGACTTAAAAAAAAAAAGCCTTAAAAACATTTTAAATGCTTTCTTTTAATTTATATTTCAAACAGAACTGAAATTTAATGGTCTAAAGGTAATCCATATGAAAAGAATAATTAATTTCCATGTATAAATAAATTTTTCAGGAATTTTTAAAATAGTGGTAAGTTTTTTGTCACCCATCTTGCCACTATTGAATATAGAAAATGTAACAATAAACATCAGACAAGTTTTTATAATAAATGCAATAACTTTAATAAAACATATTGAAACTACCTAAAAATTTAACTGCACTTTGTTTTGGTGTCTCAATCATTTAAAGCTTGAGAAAAATTGTTCAAATTAAATTTGGGATATTGAGGTTTATGTGATCTGCATAATAATTTCAGATGGAATGTAATATATTAAATTTGGGATATTGAGGTTTATGTGATCTGCATAATAATTTCAGATGGAATGTAATATATTAAATTTGGGATATTGAGGTTTATGTGATCTGCATAATAATTTCAGATGGAATGTAATATATTAAATTTGGGATATTGAGGTTTATGTGATCTGCATAATAATTTCAGATGGAATGTAATATATTAAATTTGGGATATTGAGGTTTATGTGATCTGCATAATAATTTCAGATGGAATGTAATATATTAAATTTGGGATATTGAGGTTTATGTGATCTGCATAATAATTTCAGATGGAATGTAATATATTAAATTTGGGATATTGAGGTTTATGTGATCTGCATAATAATTTCAGATGGAATGTAATATATTAAATTTGGGATATTGAGGTTTATGTGATCTGCATAATAATTTCAGATGGAATGTAATATATTAAATTTGGGATATTGAGGTTTATGTGATCTGCATAATAATTTCAGATGGAATGTAATATATTAAATTAGGTATCTCCACAGTTTCTTATTTTCTGTGTATGATGAACAACTACAAAAATCGGCACATACGCATACAAAATAAAAAAAAATCTTTTTAAAATACTGGGTGACCTTAAATTGTAATAAGCTTTTCGATTTATGATTAGTTGTCACGTAATTTAATAAAAATATTTCTCTACCTTTACACTATTAAACTGAATTTTTAAAAATTTGAAAACTTTAATTAAAATTTTATAAGATGAAAACAAATCCTGTAAAAATTTGTTATTCATCACGTAAATGACCCTTTTTTGTGTTTAGTTTGCTTTGAACCCCTGTCTCAAAACGTGAACGATCATGGCCCTCAACAATTCCCTGTTCCTTGTGTAGCTCTAAAAAAAACTTTTAGTTTTAAATGAATCGCAAATTTAACATTCTCATTAAAATCTAATATTTGCCCTAGAGATGTGTTTCGAATTCTGGTGGTAAATTTAAGAATTATTTAATTGGATCTTCTAAAATAAATGCTCCTTAACTTTTATTTACAACAGAAGGAAGATAACGGTTTTAATTTCGTACGCTAGCGAGTACAAAGTAATAGAAAGACTGGAATTCTCCCACTGTCCTAAGAAAAAAAAAAAAAAAAGGCATACGAAAATCTTCGCATGCTTAATTTATAAGGTCCTTATAACCAATAGTTAAAAATAAATTCTTAGTTACTATATTCTTTTATTAAACTTATAAAATTATTCATTATAGTATAGTATACTATATACTCATCATCTCATATAATCATCTCATTTCAGTCAGTAACTGACTGAAATGAGATGATTAAAAAGCGCCTTAAAAATTAATACAGAATAAATACTCTTTTTAGTCTTTAACTCTTTATCAATGAATATTTTAGTCACTAAACGTGAGATATCAGAATTATTTCTTTTTTTGTACTAAATAATAATTCCTAAAAGGAAAAAAGATAAAATGAAATTATTTTAAAAAGGTTCACACTCAAAATGATTAGTTAACTTAAATTTTTAAATGTTCGAATATATTTTTATTTAACAGAAACTGTAATTACAGCCAAATTATCTAAGAAGTACCAATTTGCAAAGAATTTTTTTTTTAATTTAATTGTCTTTTTTTAGCACTCGATATTGCATAAAAAATTTTTTTGCTGACATCTTCCGGGATTTCTCTCGATGCTACACCCCCACCCCATCCCCGCAATTAAAAAGTAAAACGCGATATTGAAAAGGAGTGGGAGAAATATTCTCTACAAAAAGTAAACTAACCTTTTTTCAGTAAAAAAATATTAATTCACTAATAAAATTAAGTCATGAAAACTTAGTTTGAACTGGATAATTCACTGATTTGTATCCAGATTAGTATAGGAAATTATAGCGTCGTCTTTCTTCTTTTTTTTTTCTGTGAAAAAGAGAAAACCTATTGATTTGGAAATTCTTGCAAAAATCAATTGTCAGAATCTAATAGTGAAAAAATTTCAGGACTTATTCATAAATGAAATATTAAATTATTTTTAGAAACTGTAGAATTTTTTTTTAAGAAACACTGTTACCCCCCCACACACACACACACATGAAATTTCAAAAAATTAAAATTCTCCCTTCATATTTAAAACTAAAAGCAAGACGCCATGAAGGATTTTTAAACCATCAATTTTTTTTTCAACACCATTTATCGAAAATCTGCTCTGAATCGTAAAATAAAAAAATGTAATCAAAACTATGACATAGAAAAGCTTTTAATTGCTTTTATAAATAAAATACTCTTGTCTTAAGAAAAAAAATTTTTCAATGAATAATGAATTTTTTTACAATTGTTTACATTTTTTTTTAATTTTAATAGTTTTAAAATCTTTTCAAATTCTCTATCACACTAGTTTTAGAATTTAAAATTTAGATGATTAGGCAAAAGAAGCTATTACTAAAAATCATAAATGGAAAAAGCTTAGTAAATCAATAAAATTTTTTGTGTGTATGTGTGTGTGCGCGCCCATTTTTGTAGATATCAGTCATTCAGTTATGTGCAATTATGTGATACACGCTTAGGCGATCATGTATCTTTCGATACATGATTGACGAGGAAGATTTTTCCAGCTGTAGGTTGCCATTTCTTTCTGCGGTAGACTAGTTGCCATCCAAGGCTATAGAGCCCGGTCTGAACTGCTATTTATCCATAGCTGGGGTCGGGGAGAAGAAGAAGGTTCATAACTTTCTCAACGGTATTTAGCAGCTAAATTTTAGAGCTCGTCCATAATACCAGAAGTGCGAAAACTATATAGTAAGTTTAAAATTTTATCGCTCTTATTGAATTTTATAAATTTTAAAATTTATAAAATCCAATTATACATTTTATTTTCCTGAATTTTTAAGATTACTGAGTACTTACAAATTAAAAGAATAAGAAAATTTCTTCAATTTTTATTTAAAGATCAATTCTCCATAACACTGTCATTACTGCAACATAAACAGCTATTGTCGGATAAAAAAAATGCATTTTTGCATAATTTTAAACTTAAAGTAATATTTGTTTCAAATTTGATTCATTTTAAAAGAGAATTATATTGCAATAAACACGGGATCAAAAATTTTAGCCCATAAAAAAAAAAAAAAAATAAATAAAATTAAAGTTTTTTCACCTCCATAGATTTTTAGTTGCAATATCTATGGCGGTACCTACATTGTGGGGCCTAGTATCATAGATTCGAGTACTGGCAGCTGCCGGGAAACAATACCAGGCATATATTTTTGAATCACTTCTCTCAGTAAATGTCAAGAAATCTAAAGATTTTAAATACAAGGAACCAAACCTTGTCTAACACCGCTACATCGCGTTTGTCTGACATTATTAAAGAAATTATTGCTTGAAAAGTTATTTCGCGTTCATCTATTTTTAAATTCTTGTGTAATTCTTTTCAACTTCGACATTATTATATGAAATGAACGAACACTAGATAAAATTGGACGGGTAACAGAAATCCCAACGAAATCATTTGAACAAAGGAATCATTCCGTTTTGTTTTTTTTTCCTTGACTTTTCTGGTCTGCAAGGTAAGTGGAAGAATTCAGATAATTTTGATATAAAAAGGAAGAAAGAATTCGTTATTTCATTGATTTTGCTCGCTCTCTCACACACACTATTTTGTCTGGGTGTTTGTTTTTTATTATTAAGAAGACTAAGAAAAAGAAAAATAAATTCAGTAGCGGTTTCATTTTCTCAGAAACTATAAAGGAAGATCATATTGCATTTTCTTTTTGCTGCTTTTTTTTTTTTTTTTTAAATTAAAAACTTCCATGTTATGTAGTTACCATTTCAACGTTGGATCGTTTTCGAGACGAAAAATTACGGCATAAAAATATATTTTTAGCTTGATGTTTTGTTCGATCAATAGCGCCTCATCGTTTTTCAGATTTTCACTTCTCTCATTTTTTTTTAAAAATATTTTGTCACAAAAACATTAAAATAAAAGACAAATTGTCAGTTTAATTTAATTTTCAAATAAGGTTGAAACCGTTGAATTTAGTAGTCTATTGAAAAATTATTTTTGGTAAAAACAAAGTCTTTGAAGGAGTAAATCGTTTCGGAATCTCTGAGAGGACTTAATTGTCACTTTGAAATAGGTACCGCCTGTCCTAAGATTCGATAAAAAAAAAAAATGAGCATGCATGATGAAAAAAAAAATCCAAACTTAAGAAAACAAAGTTTTATCGTCAAAATATTTGTTATTTAGGAAATACCAAAGGATTTTTTTTTTTTTTTTTTTTTTTTTTAGGGATTCGCGATACCTAACTTTTTTTTTTCTTTTAATGTATATAATTATAGTGATTGGGATAGACTTTATTTTTCTTTTCTAAAATTGAAGATGTCCGCCATTTTTTAGACATTTGTAAACAAAAGTTTATTCTCGGTGTTTTTTTTTTTTTTTTTCTTTTTTTAATCTTGCAAAAATAAAATATACTTTTTTTTCTCAAAGGTTATTTTGAGAAACATTATGAAATTTAAAGTTTTTAATCTAATTTGAAATGAACATTATTTTTTTTACATAAAAGCATTTCTTAACCATGGTGACTTGTCAGGTGTTGATTGTATTGACAGCTGAGGTTAGAAGTCCTCGGACGGATGAACAGAAATTACATAAATTTTACGAATTTTTACGTGAACTTATTTAACGACCCAGTATTTTTTACAAATTAACAGAACAATCGAATATTTTATTTTAATTTTTTTTTTTTTAATACAAATCACAATAAAACTATTTAATTTAAAACTTTTAAGCATGCATTTTTATATTTTAGAAATGTCATTTTTAGAAAATCTTGGTAAAGAAAAAAATTTTTTTTTTTTTTGTCAACTGTTACGGCCCTGGCTCTTTGTTTAAGTTTATATTTTGAGAAATTAATTTTTGTTTGATACTTATGGACACTATTGTCTTAATACAAAAAAAAAAAAAAAAATGGACTAAACTTAATAAAAACAAAGTTCTATCATTAAAATATTTATGTTATTATTACAAGGAAAAACCAAATTAAATTATATTTTGGTTAAATTTTATTTTCTTGCGTCAGTTGGTAAACATAAATTAATATACAAAATTTTAGCGTTTTTGTGGTGAAAAACACATTGAGTTAGAAATTCTTACAAAAATCAAATATTTGTTGAATTTTAATGAAACTTTCAATGTGACACCTTCTGGGGGCTGATCCTTGGTCACAGTATCCAATAATGTGGTACTTTCGACTTCTTCAGTCATGGGACCAATAGTGTACCACCTGGGATGTAAGTCTTTGGTCAGATCCGAATATGTAGCACCCAAGTCCTTAGGCTCGTCTAAGATGTATGATGCTGCAGTAAGTTACTGAAGTAACATGTTCAGTACCAACCTTTGTCCTGTCCCACATTGTGAATTTTTAATCATAGGACAGTCAGGTTCAGTTGCTGTCAGAATCTTTGGTACCAAGTCAATCCATTAGAGTGAAGGTGCACATCAATGAAAATAAAATAAAAAAAATGACATACAGGTAATAAGTATCAAAGTTCACCTTTACATCAGTTCTTTTAGTTTAACAACAATTATTGTTCCAACCTTTCTTAAATGAGTGTCACACTTAGGCAAGTTCTCAGAGCTGAATTAAGAAATTCTATTTTCAATATGAAGTTTGTTCCGTTTTGTTGTTAGTGTAATTCTGCTTTTCGGTGTTATCCGAGTTCTTTTTGATGTTAACTTGTTCTGTTTTTCAGTGATAACTTCAAGATGCTTTTCAGATTAACTTTGTTGGTACAAGGGTGAAGATTACTTCTTGGTTTTAGTGTAGTTTTTCTTCAAAATCAGAGTTCTTGTACTTGGCATGAATCACGTGGGCAGTCTCAGCGAGTTGGGTGGTCTTCGATATGGACTCGGGAACAATCTGTCTGATGGACTCCAGACAAAACTGTCTTCTTGGCCTCATGCATTTGCTTATATGGGCCCTTACTCCACACTGCTGTGAGCCAGGAGGTAGGCTGGGGTCCATTGTTTAAAATTGCTTATGCTTTTGATTTTTTTTAGATGAACATCCTCTTTCATGGTGTGTGGTCACAGGATATCGATCTGTCTATACTCCTTCTTTCATCTGTTGGCATATTATGCTAACACCTTTCAAAGGGCATTAATAATTTCTCCATCTTTCCTGTTGTCTTAGCTGTGCCTGCCACTATGGCTACCACCTGGCCAATGGCTTCTTGATTTTCATGATGCAATTCAATTTACTTTATTAATTATTATTTATTATCATCTCGATGTTTTGCTTACATAGTTTTCTTGCTTGTCAGCATTAGAATTAAAATTGTCATTCGGAAATTTGCCTACAAAAGTCTTTTTCTCACTTTGTCAAAATTCTGGTATTTAACACATGGCTCTTCTTGATTGGCTATTCTTTAAATTCTATGCCTGTTTGCAAAAAATCTGTTTTCCATTTCTGAACGATAGGTCATATCGGCATTGATCCTAGACATTCTATATCCTGAATCAACACTTCTTTAATGCCCATCTGCTTTCTACTGTTTTGATAACCAGCATTTTTAATGACCATCATTCATCAATTGTCAAGATTGCCTATTTGTAAAATTACTGCTATGGCATTTTCTTGTTTTATAAAGTTAAGACTTTTCTCAGCACCGGGTCCTTCGAGTCAACCCATCTCAATTATATCCAGCACCTTTCGTAATTACTCTCATACTTGCCACATTGCTCTATCAAAACATTATTCATTCTGCAATTCTCATTCTCTGAAAATCTTAATTTCTTCTTAAAAATAAAATCTTTAATTTTCTTTATTGTAGCTAATCAGTCTATTCTTCATTACATCTTCTAATCCCTATTTTCCAGCACTAAATATCATAGCTGATCTTTTAATCTTTATTTTTCAGCATTAAACATCTTCCAGTGTTAAATAGTGTCGTATCAGGACTTACTTGCAAATGAATTGTAGAAATGTCTTCTTTTTTGTTTCAAGTTTTTAGAAAATCTTGGTAAAACCTTTTTTTTATGTCTATTTCAATTATATCTCAATTATTCAATTCCTTTCTGTACCACTTGATGCTTATATTAGTCATACACAGAACTCCTAATAGAACTTAAATCATGAACTCTTTTGTGTAAAACAGGAACCTCAGTTACTGAAAATGTACTCGATCATAAATGAGAAAAATGCAGTAAAAACTAACAAATTATTTTCTGTATATACTCATATAACATGCAATCTCACATATGTATTTTATGTATCAAGCAAGTACCTTTTTCTGAGAGACCAAATTATAATAGACTAACCTCTTTTTCTTTGTCTCTTTATTCCATCTTCTAGTTAAAAAGTAAGAGAATGATAAATGTATTGTAACTCTTTGCATACATGCATGTAGTCATAAACAGCTAAACATCTTATAAATATAAACAATGGAAAAGATGCATATTCGCTATGTTTGTATTTTATATGATACTAATATCTGAATATTATATGCATTATTATTGGATATAGGTAAGTAAAACCTCAGTTTTATCAAAATCATGTATTTTTTTTTTTTTAAATACAGCTGTACTTTTTGACTACAGTAAATGGATATATAATTTGGTCAACAGTATACATATGCTAATTTTATATCTCATGTATGATGCAACATCCCTTAAAATTAGCTTCAAAATTATGTTTTGAAAAATTGCATGATACACAATTATATACTGTAATTAGAAAAGATTTTAATTGTTTTTTATGTGTGTTTCTCCAATCATTCACTGAAAAAAGGGCAAGGAATGATGGAAAATCCCCAAACATGATAAAACCAAAGCTTTATTGTCAAATATTTATTATTAAGAGGAAAGACCAAAGTATTCTTTGATTATTTTATTAAATTTTTTAATATGTTCTAGCACATTCAAAATTTTGCTTAAAAATCTTGTTTTTCTTCTCAGCAAGAACAGCAAAGATTAGTATAGGAAATTTTAGTGTCTTCTTTACAATAAAAAAACACATCAATTAGAAAATTTTTGGAAAAATCAAATTGTCAGATTTTAATCAAACTTTCACAACTTATTTAAAACTCAATGAATTTATTTTTAGAAAATCTTGTTAGAAAAAAAAAAGAAAGTTTATTTACATCTGTTACCCAACCCTGCTTAATGAAATTATGAAAAATTAAAATTTCAGCCTCTTTATAATTATGTTAGTTAAAAGCAGGAATTCTTGGAAGATGTAAATCAAGTTATTCTTTTTTTTTTTTTCTTTTTTTTTTTTTTTCAAACAGTTATTCATTTACCCAAAATCTGCTCTGAATCATAAAATAAAAATGCAATCAAACTAAGAAAATTAGAATAGTTTTTAATTGCTTATATAAATAAGATATAATAAGGACACTATTGTTAAGAAATAATTTCTTTTTACAAGATTTTTCTTCTTTTTTTTTTTTTTAGAATAACTTATTAGGTTTTAAATATTTTTTAATCTTTTAAAATTGTGTATTAATTTAACCATTTTAGATGATATTGTTCAATAAAAAATATATGTACTAATTATAAATTGAAAAGCTTAGTACAAATGCTCAAATACCAATATTTTTAAAAGAATTTTGAATTTTTTTATGTGTATAAACATACTAATTTTTCTATATACAGTCAACTATACACAGCATTATCAGAAAATAAGCAATAAATATAGTAAATTTACAGCCAAAAATATTTAAAATTCAATAAAGCATTAGATTATGGAGAATATTTTCTTAAATTATTAGTATTACTGAGTACTTGGAAATTTATATATAAAAGGTGCTCATGTTAGTCACTTTTTTAATACCTAAAAAAAGCACCCATAGAACAATATTAGATAAATATCAATTTGTCGTCATGAATGCTTTAAATAAACAGCGACTGTTGCATTAAAAATGCATTTCTGTGATATTTTAAGTAAATAATATTTGTTTCAAATCAGATCAATTATCATTATTTACATTATTCAGACTATTGTCCTTATCTTTGTCGCTAGATTTATTTCAACGTTTCGGCCGCTGTACGCTCTGGCCTTCTTCAGGTGGTTGGAATGTCGAACTGAACCCTTTATTTCGCTCACTGGGGTAGACTGTTCTAGTTCCATGTGCCATGTTTAATGGATGTCAGTTATCCGTTATCTCCTGTTAATTTTCCCACTGAAAGATCTCCACTGCTGTATTGAACCCACACTCTTTGGGCTCTGTCACTGGATCTAACAATGCCTTTATCCACTGTGCCATGTGTCTTTGAGGACATCTGTATATGAATTTCTGGGTATTATAAACCTAATGTCTTCAGCAACCATTTTTACCAGTGCTCATATTGCAATTTTTGCTGTTATCATTGCGTGTTTTTACCAGAGCTCATATTGCAACTTTGTTGTTATCACTTTTGCCGAAACATGGTGACAAAGATGAGGACAATAGTCCAAATAATGTAAATAATACCTCCTCTCAGAAATATAGACAGATACAGATCAATTATACTTTAAATCAGTTAATATTCCTCAAATAAAGTTTCAGAAAAGTATATTTTAATAAAGATAATTACATTATGATGAAAGACTACTAAAAAAAAAAAAGAAACTAATCAGCTATTTTAACAAAAAAAATTAAAATTAGAATCTCCTGGTCGATTTAAATTAGTTATTGAAATAGAGCAAAATATTTTGATTATTCAAAATATTAAATTTAATCTATTAGCTTAAAATAAAAAAAAAAAAAAAAACAAGAAAGATTTTTCATCTTTTTAAAATTCATTTTAAACTTTAGATGTCATTTTCTTTGGGGAGAAAGTTACCTACTTTTATGAATAACAAATATTATGGACTGTATTCTGTTAAGAACAAATTTTTTTCTGATAAATAATGAATGGTTTTCATTTTTTAAAACATTAATTACAATACTCCACTAATTTGCTGAAAAAAAATAGAGAACAGCATGAAGAAAAAAATACCCCAAACTTGATGAAAATCAAGTTTTATCATCAAAATCTTTGTTATTATTGTGAGGAAAGACCAAAGGTTTGATGCTAAAACTTTGTTTTTTCATCATGCATGCTTATTTTTTTAGTGAATCTTTGAAAGTATCTGCATGTGGATCTGTTATATGCACAGGGATGAGTATAGACTGTGCCGCAGTGCCCATATTTAATGCCAAGGTGCCCATGAGAAACCAGCCACATCCATGGCAGTTTTTGTCTTCAACTTTTATGTTTTTAAATTAAGAACAAAAAATGTTAGGTTTTTCTTAATGAGGTGGTTGTGGGCATTTTCCAAGAAAAAATTGGAATAGATGCAGGTAATTTTTCAAAGAAAAGAGGTAGATGAAAGGAATTTCAACAAATGTTACAAGTTTATTTCAATCTTGTAACATTTATATCTACCAGAAATGAAATGAACATCATATGTATGTACACACATTACATAGCAATAATACATTTCATTTTAAAACAGCAGTACTTAAATAAACATTTAAAAAGGAAAGAAAACTATATGTATGCCAAAAACTCAGGGATCAGTTTGTTGTCAAAAACAGGACACCTCTCACCACCACCATCTAAAAAAATAGAAAATGGTTTTCAATTCTGACAAATTGCCTTAATAGAGGAATTTCTTCTGAATGCTAAACAACAAAAATTAGTTGTAAAAATATTTTTATCCATAAGAAATTACTAACTAATATTCATGTTGAAAAGTAAAGGATTGTTTTGACTGTACATATTTTTTGTTTCAGTAGTTATTTTGATTTTATGTTGAAAAGCTTTATATTTTTATACAACATTCTCATTCTTTTTGCAACATAGTCTAAGCTAATAATTTTGCAATATTTGATTTCTTTTTTGGAAAACATTCCACTGCAATGTATCATTGCTAATAACTCTAGTCATAATCTATGTTGTCAATAAAAATATTTGATTTTAAAGCTTTTTGTTTATTTTTATCAATTTTTTTTTTTTTCAAGATTTTATGTGATATTACTTTTAACAAATAAAAAAAATAAAATGTTGCAAATTCTAAAAATAATTGCCACAGTGGCCTCATTTTCAAAGGATCCACCAAAGCAATTTTTGCCTGCCCCTATTAAGGCCCCCGATTTTTCATTTCAAATTTTCCTTGATTCTCTTTCCACTTCTGGTAAATTCCATTTTTTTTTTTTCTGTTTTTACTTTTCAGAAATTTCATTTTTATAGTATTTTATGAAAATTTTACAATATAATATGATATAATTATTATTTAAACTGAAAACAAAAATATAATTCAAAGTTTTATTGCATATAAAGAAATAGCAAATATTTACAAATCTTTTTTTTAAATGTTAAAATCCAAGTTCAAAAATAAATTATGTATAAAAATAAAAAAAATGTTACAGTGCATATCTTTGAAGTAGAACTTTTAATCAGAGCTTTTTTTTAAGAACACAAAAACAATTTGAATGTATTTTGAAAGGATTTAGATTGATTTATAATCATTGATTCATAATATAAAAATCACATTGAAAGTATCAACAGCAAATAACTTGAACCTCAATAATAAATATCAAACATTTTGACTAAAGTTTTACAAAACAGTAATAACTGGATCTTTGTAACAAAATATAAAATAAAACAACTTTTCCCAAGTTGAAATACTGCTCAAATTTAAAATTCTTGAGAAATATCTAATCTTCAAGTCTCCTCTTTAAATCTCCATTGTAATACAACATTGTGAGTGGCTTGGTGTTCTTAGGGGTAAGACTTTCATGTTGTTTCCTGAGTAAATTTTTACTGAGAAAATGAACATTCAGCATTTATATTGGTAACAGGCATCCATACGACCTTATTGGCAATCTGTTCCAGAAGAGGAAATCTGCTCTTATTTGCATTCCAAAATGATGGGATATTAAAAGGATTTGGTAAATCAACTTGGTAATTCACATACATTTCGAATTCTTCAAGAAGATCAGAAGAAAGACATTGCAAATCCTTAATGGCTGCAAAACTATTTAAGTCATGGCCTAAGATTAAGCAGGCAAGCTACCTTGTAAAAAGTTATACACAAGTTGGGTATCCAGTTATTTATTCAGTTTTGAAAAAGATGTGCTGAAAAAAAATCTTGGAAATTTAAGATAATTCTCTCCCTCTCTGTGTTTTCTAGTTCAGACAGAGGATGATCAGTTTCTAGGTTGGTGTACCAGTATTCAAATACTGTTTTACATCCTCCATCATGTTATATACAACACATGCAAGTGGAGACTTAGTTTCTTCTAAGCTTGTCAAAGCTGTTATTAAACAAGTGCAATTCTCATTTATAAAATGCAGTTTTAGGCACAAATTATGATAAGATACATGATGCAGTCAACCATCATCAACTAATTCTAGAATCCTATCTATGGCAAGGCCATGGCTCTTGCTAAAAGAATCCTTCATAAAACTGTGCAAAGGATGAGTGATATTTGGCTGCATTAAACCAGGAATTCTCTTGTTCCTTAGGTAAAGAACATTCAAGCCATTTTAAGTACCACTTTTTCCAACTAGGACTTATAAAAAAAGGCTGACTTAATGAAAGTAGTGAGCTGGGTAACATTATCAAATGTTGGCCAGTGTAAAAATACTTCACCAACAAGATTTAAAATGTGTACTAAGCACAACACATGGCAACTGTTAACAAAGACATTTGACAACACTTCCTTATGTGCTTTTTTTGCAATAGGCTGCAGAATCTATTATGTAGGCAGTAATATCTTCAAATGCATTATCCACATGAGTTACAGCTCGGATTCATGCCTGACTTACAGTTTGATGATTGCATTTACATTCAAAATGCTGTGGTCACAACAGTCATCTGTTATACTAATAGATTCATTAGCAAGCTTGGCTTTCAGGTCGGCAAAGTAACAAGCAAACAATTTTGGTAGATTAAGTTGCCTAACACAACTGACACTTGGAATAGAACCACCTTCTTTACAATGTTTTAATATGAATGGCCTCATTTTGTCAATTTTGTAAAGGGAATGTCATAAAGAGTAAACATTTTCAAAAAATCAAGGACAAAATCATGTATTTCTTTACTCTTCAACAAAATTGGGATTGCCTTCTGTTTTAGTTGAGCCAACTTTTTTTGAAGACTTTTTTGTCAAATGAGTTTTTGATCTGATGTGATTTTTGTGACAACTCTAAAAAAATGTCAACACTATGGAGACAGAATTTGCAAAATAACATTTTCTTTTGCATAAAAGTCATCAGGAAATTGCTCTTCTCTGGCTTTAGCACAAATTTTAGATACTGGGGTCTTTTTTTTTTTTTTTTTTTTTTTTTTGATAGGAGCAGACCCAACTTTTGAGGTTGATTCACTATATTGATTTGATTCAGTCATCTTGGCAATTTGTTGTTTATTCATTCAAGTGGTTTAGATTACAAAATATAAATAAAATATTAAAAAATAATCATTGATAGTTAATGTTATTAAAGGATTTTTTGTTCAATTTAAATTTGTTTGCAATGGTGAAGCACTGAAGATGATGCAATTATTAATCTCGGAGATTCACTGTATGACAGTAAGCTTAGACAAGCCAGTCATTTTATAGAATGGTGTTTTTGGAGAATTGTTTTTTCTTTATTTCTAAACTGTATGATAGTTACGTGATAGCATTTACTTTTTCATATTCATAAAACAAGCTTACAAGTTGTCTAGAATCTTTTACTTGTAAATTGAGTGAGCCCTAAAGGAAATGAATTTGTTAAAATTATTGGTTTGATCTTTGTATTTCTCTCTTTCTCCCCTCCAATTTTGACATCAAGTAATGTCTGTCTTCCATTTCCAGATTGGCAATAGATCTTGGTGGCCATTACTGAGTTTTGACCTTCTGACTTTCTGTGATAGAGAATATTTATTCCCCTATCCTATCTTAGGTGCATATATATATATATATATATATATATATATATAGTTTTAAGGTGTGCTATGTTTATGGGATAAAGTGCTCAATATCAGAGATAGAGCATATGTAAACATAAATATAAAAGTGAACATTGATGTCAACACTCAGAGGCGACAGGCTGTTTCATGCTAGACGCCTGATGATTGTGTCTAGCATGAAACAGCCTGCCGCCTCTGAGTGCTGTCTTCAATGCTCAATTTTATATATATATATATATATATACACACACACACACACACACTCTTTCAAAAAAAGCAATACCAAAGATTAAAGTGCATTTGAAAAGATTAAAAATCTTTCCAGCTTTTATTTTAGTTTTTGTTACAATAGATTAAATTTTGCTACTTCAAGTTTTATACATATATATATTATGAATTTCTAAAAATAAAAAAAATCTTTTTCGAAGCTTTAACTTTAGTTTTAATTTCAATAGATTAATTTTAATATTTCCAGTAAGCAAATTACTTTGCTGTATTTTCATGACATATCTTGAATAATACTTGTATCTAGGAAATAGAATAAACTATTTAAAAATATCAAAATTCTTACATTTATTTTATATATCTTTGTGAATTTAAAATCATTTATATATTGAACAAATTCTGATGAAATGTTTGATCTTCATTGGCTGCTGCATTAGTGAACTCACCTTAATTTATAACTACACGTATCTGTTATAATATAGACTGCTTTCCTATATTATTCAGTACCTATATTAATATATCTTTTATTGCTTTTATTGTTCACAGATGTTCCAGCTGTACAAAAATCATAATGGTTATCACTGAGAATTTCAATGAAGAAAAAGACATTTCATTTTCCATGAAGAACAAAAATATATTCTGTACTCTTCATGTAAAATTTATGGACATACAGGAAAAACAGGACAGTGACCTTTTCTAATCTCGGTTGTGAAGTCAGACTGAATAAGCCAGATGGAAACAAACATTGGAAAGAAACAACATTCTTGTGAAGTTTGTGGATCTGCATTTTCACAGAAGCCAGATTTGGTCATTCATATGCATTCTCACATTGGAGAGAAGTCATATTCTTGTGAAGTTTGTGGATCTGCATTTTCACGAAAGTCAAATTTAGCCGTTCATATGCGTACTCACACTGGAGAGAAACCTTTTCCTTGTGAAATGTGTGAATCTGCATTTTCACGGAAAGCAGATTTGGTCAGTCATACGCGTATTCACACTGGAGAGAAACCTTTTTCTTGTGAGGAGTGTGGATATGCATTTTCACAGAGGACACATTTGGTTGTCCATATGCGCACTCACACTGGAGAAAAACCTTATTCTTGTGAGGAGTGTGGATCTGCATTTTCACGCAAATCGAATTTGGTGTGCCATATGCGAACACACACTGGAGAGAAACCTTATTCCTGTGAAATTTGTGAATTTGCATTTACAGAAAGGTCAAATTTAGTGGGCCATATTCGAATACACACTGGAGAGAAACCATATTCTTGTGATGTTTGTGAATCTGTATTTTCATGGAAGTCCGATTTGGTGAGACATATGCGAATACACTCTGGAGAAAAACCTTATTCTTGTGAGATTTGCGGTTTTGCATTTTCATGTAAGTCACATTTGGTGAGACATACGCGAACACACACTGGAGAGAAACCCTATTTATGTGAGGTTTGTGGGTCTGTATTTTCACGGAAGCCACATTTGGTGAGACATATGTCAAGACACACTGGAGAAAAACTGTAATTTCTTGAGCTGTATTTTCATGGATGTCGTATTTGGTGAACTGTCTGAATAAACACTGGAGAGAGGAAATATTCTTTTGATGCTTGCTGATATGTATTTTCAGACCAATCACTTGGTGCATCATGTGAAAATACCATTTAAAGGTTTGTGGATATAACCTTTCTAAAAAGTCTTACTTTGTGTCTGATAGGGGTCATTTTCTTGTAAAAACAATGCATTATTTTCAAATACTGCACAATTTAATAGACATGGAAAGAAACCATATCAAGGGAGTTTTCAGCTGAAAAGGCACTTGGATCCACAACCTGCTTAGACATTGTGGTCATCTGATGAAACATCTTTAGAAATTTCTCATTTAAAAATTAATGTGAACACACAGAACTCAACATTTTGTAAGTCTACAAACAGCTATGAAGTGACAAATGATATGCAAGAATGTGCATTTTCATTGAAAACAAAGAAATAGAAAATATTTTCGGATGAACATTCTGCATGCAAACAGGACAAATTAATCTGTCTATATTTCTGAGATGAGGTATTATGTACAGTATTTACATTAATCGGACTATTGTCCTCATCTTTGTCGCCAAATATGGCGACAAAGATGAGAACAATAGTCCGACTAATGTAAATACATGACAATTTAATGTATGAAAAATTGGGGTGCATTTATTTTATTTGAAATCTTTTTGAAAGAAATGTCTATATTTTAAAGAATCAGGTCAATATGAATTGATTTATTGTATATAAAAAATACTTTCTGAAAAACATTCAGCTTACAAATGGAAAAGTCAATGTATGAAAACTTTGGATTGTATTTGATTTTGATGAATGAAATAAAAACAGTGTTTTCTAGGATCATGTGAAGATGAGAGTTCTTATAAACAATATATTTTCAAATGAAATGTGTTACATTTGAAATATTAGTGTGAAGTGAACACAAACTGCTGGAATCTGAACTCTGCTGGCTGATTCCATTTTCTGTATCGTTTACCATTGAATCCTTCATTTATTTAATGTAATGAATCTTCTACAATTATTAATTTTTGTCTAACTGAATCTGACAGTAGTCTCTTTTTTAGTCTTATTTTAAGCGATTTTATACTCTTTTTCAACATTTTCAAACATTCACCTGTATTGTAATATTAAATTATATTAAAACTATTATCTTGTTTTTCATACTTAGTCCTGGGTATGACAATAAACTACATGTGGCTGTAAGGCCTCTGATTGGTGACTGGATGTTTTGATGAGCATGAAACCCCCTCTTAATTGGTACTGTTCCTCAGTCCACCCTGACTCGGGTGGTAACACCTGTTATGGTCATAGCTATACCCTACTCAACAAACAAAACACTATGAAAGTATAAAAATAAATTTTCATAGTAAAACTACCAGCAATACATTATTATATAAAAAATTACTAACAATTCTTTTAAAGAAAATGACTAGCAATGCATTTTAACTATAGTTGAAGTCATACAGTTGCATTCAAAATAATGTTTAATTGAAGCCATAAAATGATCTGTGGAAAATGATGTGCGACTACAACAAGATCAACCCAACCAAACCTTGTTTGTCATGTTGGTATTTTATGCTGTGTACATGTGTAGACTTTAAATAATTTATAAATTGTTATGTATCACTTTCCCACCACTGTAAAGTTGCTTCCCTGTGCCTTTTCTATAAATACTTTCATGGTAATTGTTTTAATGTACTCTTCACTATGGTTTCTTTACTTTATGAATTTAAGCCAAGTTCTAGATTGGCAATATGTTCTTATCAATTTACAGTTGAAGTGGCTAAATGTAACTAAGTTATATGCTAAGTTTTTCTTACTTGTGGAACTCTCTTCCGGCTCTATGCTATCCAACTGACTTTGGTCTACAAAAATTTAAATGCAATGTCAATCATTATCTACTGTCTTCCTGTTTACTATTCTGTTTTTCTTGCTTCTTAGTAACATTTCTGTTTTTTATTTCTTTCATACCCAGTAACTCCCTTGTGTTTTAATGGCTTTACTGCCTGGCTTGAGGTAAATTTGATTTTAAAAAAAGAAAAACACTACACATATGAAAGTGAATCTATACATTTTTTTTTCTTTATCATCCCAATTATGAAGAAAACTTAGGCAATGGTTAGGTAGGATATAAAGATGACGACATTTTAATATTTTTCCAGATTAAATTAGATAACAATAACGTAGTAGACTTTCTTCCATTGTGATTGGCAAAAGTCATTGGATACCACTCTCTAAAGGAAATGATAGATGGTGTCACCATACATTTACTACATATAGGGAAATGGACAGATCTGTATCACTTCATATCTGACTGTTAGTAATTTTTCAACAGCATCATTTCCTTTCAATAGGTATGCTTACCCACTTTTTCAGCTGGACCACCTGACATTGAAAAAGACAGTCAATTGAATTCATGCTCATGAGTTTCTGATGAGTAAAACAACAAAACTGTATTACTAGATAGCACATTCCGGTGAAAGAAATGAACCAACAAAGTTGAATGCACTGAGTGCAAGCCACATTCACCAAAGAGTAGAAGGTACAGTATTTGAAACCCAGACAGGATTCTTGTATTTGGGCACCAGCAGAAGTATGGGTTATGTCTGGTGGTTGTCAGGGGTCGGGTTATATGTAAAATTTATTAATTTTTATGTGAATGAATCAGACTAGTATCTTTTTTAAATCTTATTTTCAAAAGTTTAAGTTTTGAAAATTTCCAATTGTAATGTGCCAATTTTTAAATCCATTAAATATTAAATTATTTTGTTTTTATACTGATTTTTATGTTGTTTCCATGTGTGTGTAAACAAAAAATAATAGATAAAGAAAATTAAAGGGAATAAGAAGCCCAACTAAGTTTCTTTATAGTAAAGCGATTTACTTTAATTTTAGTGTTTTGGTCAGTGGGCTAAAAGGAATAAAAAAGGCTTAGTGGCGAGAAGTTAAAATTAATTCAAAGTAACTTTTGTCAGGAGTTGCTGTGTTTTTGTGGTAAACTTTCTTCCATTGTGTTCGGTTGACTGATATATTGATTTGGCAAAAGTCATTGGATACCACTTTCTAAAAGGAAATGGTAGATGGTGTCAGTCAGCAAACAGCTCCAGCTCTAACCAGATTTGCACAACTACTGACCTCTGGCCAGCCAACTTGCTCAATTTTTGGTCAAAAAGATCTTTATCTCTTGCAAATTCTACAAAATTTTGATTATCAATTTTTTTTTATATTGTCTAAACTTTTGGCCATATGCCTCTGGCACCAATTCTTAAGCATTTAAAACATTTGACAGTATCATAATTTGATGCAAAATTGGTATGGTCACTTTAAATTTTCTTCTACTTTTTCAAATTGTAGAAAATATTTATCTACTGATTTTACTGAAAATGTAAGAATCAGTATTTTTTGCGGCATCAAAATCAGAAAAAGGTGAAAATGAAATTTTAAGAATTTTGTATTGCTTCATTTTTATTTTCAATTTCTATCTTATATTTTTTCTTTTTCAAATACTAATGTAAATTATTTTGAGGAAGTTCTTCTAAATTATACGAATGTAAAATTTCTTCAACTAATTAAGGCACAATATTTTTTTACACTTTTTTTTCATAGCAGTATTTGTATTTAAATTAAAATGTGTAGGAAGTTGTAATAATTCAATTTTCCTCAAAGATTCAAATTCTTCACCCAGATTGGGTAAAGAAAAACTCTTCAATAGTGTTATGGGAACTTACTTATAATGATAATGGACTCTTCCTAACACTATAAATACTGTGCCTCTCAAGAGGTATAATGAATGAATGGTGTAACAAGTCGAGACAATATTCGTTCACTCTAAACCAGACAGACAGTCATTACTAACACCTTCAAGTTCTTGTACTATATTTCTGTTGTAATATATCTTTGTTATTCTACTCTTGTGTTCGTGTTGTTCTTCCTTGGACCATAACTGTGGTGACGAGGAACTGAAGAAGCAAATTCTACGCGGAGAACAATTTTTTTTTGCTATCCATCAGCCATAACAGTGGCGACAAAAAACTGAAGAAAAAAACTCTACATGGAGAAGCTCAAAAAAAAAAAAAAAAGTATACTCAAGAAACAAGTTCTATGCAGAGAATCTACAAAAAACTTTTTGCTATCGGTCATCCATAACAGAGGCGACGTAGGTAGTGAGAAAAAAAAAAAACAAGTTCTATGCGAACATAAGGAAAGAAAAGAAAATTTTCTTTTTGGACACCAACATTAAAGTAGTAACAAAGACAAATTCTACACAGGAAATTTTTTTTCCGTACTAAGGTTTCAGAATAACAGACAACAGAGACCTGAAGTCTAAACTAAAAGAAAAATACTTACACATAATTACGGTAAATATGGAAGATTTTAAGGCAACCATATTGGAACTGATGAATATACAATTTGAGCAGCAACAGAAAAATGAACAGAAGCATCTGGAACTACAAGAATTATTGCTACAGGGAATAACAAGGGCAAAATTCTGAAAATGAAACAGTTTTCTCGCAAAATACTATATGGAACTCTATCGAAGATTTCATGTATAAACCAGACGAAGACAAAACCTTCGCAGCTTACTTCAGAAGGTACGAAGATTTATATGAGTTTGATTGCGGGAATTGGTCAGATGCAAGAAAAGTATGTCTACTACGAAGAAAATTAGGGTTTGGTGAACACACTAAATTCGTAGACTACATCCTACCAAGGAAAACAAATGAGTTAACTTTCAAGGAAGCCATAAAACTGTTAACAGAACTATTTAACCCAAATACCTCACTATTCCACAAAGATGGAAATGTCTGAATCTAACAAAAAAGGACAGCGAGGACTATATAACATTCACTTCCATTGTAAATAAACACTGTGATGACTTTAAGTTATCTGAACTCAGCTCGGATAATTTTAAACGTTTAATATTCGTTCAAGGTCTGGTTTCGACGAAAGACGTGGAGATCAGACGCAGAATTCTTACAAAACTGGAGAGTAAACCAGATTTGACGCTACAAAAATTGGCTGAAGACTGTCAGAGATGTATAAGCGTGAAGAAGGACTTGAAAGATATAGAAGAACCTGGCATTACACACATACGTAAAGTACAATGACAAACACGTTTTTGCACATCCTCAAAAACAAACCAAACCAATTTTCCCCCCTCAAAAACAGATCAAACAAATTTTTCACTTCAAAAAGTCAATATCAGAAAAAACTACCACCCAGTTCATACTATCGCTGTGGTATAAAGACTGCCCATACCACTTTAAGACTTGTCTGTCATGCAAAAAAGTGGGTCATAAAAGTTCTCATTGTTAGACTAGGAAAGAAAGCAAAAGCAGAGTAAGAGTCACGAGGACTGACCAAGCGGGCAAGACAAACATACGAAAATATGTGCAAGTAGAAATGTTAAACAGAGAAGTCAGACTACAATTGGATTCCGGATTGGATTTAACTATTATTAACGTACAAACATGGAGAAAATTGAACAAACCGACCATGTTGAGAACCGATAGAATTGCTAGGTCAGTAACTGTGAGAAAAATAAAATTTGAAGAAGTTATTACAAATTCATTGGAATGACCAAAAAATTAAAAATGTATGTGCTAAGAAATACAGAAAATTTATTTGGAACGGACTGGATGCAGAAATTTGACCTCTGGGATTTACCAATAAGTACGTACTGCCAAAAAGTGAAAAGTTTATCGACCAAGGCAGATAAATTAAAGGAGAAACTAAAAGAGTTTCCCCAAAGTATTTTCAGCCGGCCTCGGGAGGTGTAAAAAAAATGGCAGCAAATATAGAAATAAAAGAAAATGTACAACCTATCTTCAAGAAGAAAAGGAACGTACCTTTTGCTTCAATAGAAAAAATAAATCAAGAGTTGGATAGACTCGAAAAAAATCGGTATATTGACAAAAGTGGAATATAGTCAATGGGCCGCACCTATGGTTTATGTCAAAAAGAAATCGGGGGAGATACGTATGCGCTGATTTCTCAACGGGACTAAATGCAGCAATTAGGGATTACCACTATCCTCTACCCAGTCCAGAAGAAGTTTTCACAAAACTAAACGGGGGAAAATTTTTCTCAAAAATAGACTTGAGCGAAGCGTATCTACAAATACCAGTAGATGAGGAAAGCTCGAGATTATTGGGCATAAACACACACAAAGGATTATACAAGTTCCAAAGATTACCATTTGGGATTAAGGTCACGCCAGCAATATTTCAACAGATAATGGATACTATGCTAGGCGGACTTGATTTCACGATTGCATACCTGGATGATATACTGGTAAATAGCAAAAATATTGAGCAACACGGAGAATACAAAACTATGGTTTCAAAGTAAAAGAAAACAAGTGCGATTTCTTTAAGAAGGAAATAAAATATCTGGGACATATCATCGATGAAGAAGGAAGACAACCAGACCCAGAAAGGGCTACGGCAATAAAAAAAAAAAATGCTAGCTCCAAAAAACATAGCCGAATTACAAAGCTTCTTAGGCTTAGTGAATTATTACCAAGAATTCATTCCAAACATGCATAAATTGCGTGCACCCCTAAATGAACTGTTGAAGAAGGAAAAAGTTTGGGAATGGACAGATGAATGCCAGAAAATGTTTGACAAAATAAGACGCTAACCGCGGATCTATTTTTAGCGCACTATGACCCAAAATTAGAAATAATAGTCGCAAGTGACGCGAGTGCCTATGGAGTCGGGGCATGTATACTGCATAAAATGCCGGATGGGACACTAAAACCCATCGCGCATGCTTCAAGATCTTTACTACCAGCAGAGAAAAATTACTCACAAATCGAAAAAGAAGTGCTGGGAATTATTTTTGCAGTTACAAGATTTCATAGATATATTCACGGTATATTTTTTATTTTACAGACGGACCACAAGCCGTTATTAACAATATTCGGATCAAAGAAAGGTCTACCTGTTTACACTGCAAATAGGTTGCTAAGATGGGGTACAAATTTACTGAACTACAATTTCAAATTGGAGTATCTTCCCACGAACAAAATTGGACATGCAGATGGTCTCTCGAGACTAATACCTAAGAAAATGGAGCCATTGGAAGATTCCATAATTGCAGCCCTATGACATGAAGAAGATATCAGGACATCACTATATAGTACAGTTTCAAACATCCCCGTCACGCTACAAGAAATAAGAAACGAAGCAGAAAATTATGAATTCATAAAAGAAAAAAAACAAAAATTGCAGAAAAAAGTAAAAATGTATCAGACAGTTTTTCGTCATGTGACAATGTTCTACTATATAACGAAAGGGTAGTAATTCCCAAAACACTACAAAGGCGAATCCTAAAGGACTTCCACATGGGCCATCCAGGAAAGAATAGAATGAAATCGGTAATGCGAAGTTACGTATATTGGCAAAACATGGATCAAGACATTACACAGATGGTGGAAAAATGCAAGGTTTGTTCCTTAGCAGCGACAGCACCGCCGATCATCCATAAGCCATGGCCAGAGACAGATCGACTATGGTCAAGAATCCATATAGACTTCGCAGGTCCAATAGATGGTTTCTACTATTTGATCATAGTAGACAGTTATGGCCAGAAGTGTTTCGTTGCAGAAAACCTACTTCTGAAACTACCATAAATTGCCTCCATAAGTTGTTTGCTCGCTTCGGAGTGGTTGATTGTCTAGTCACTGATAATGGGACACAATTCACATTTGCGGACTTTCAAGAATTTTGTGAAATTTTTCAAGTTAAACATATCAAATCCCCACCATATCATCCAAGATCAAACGGGCAAGCGGAGAGATTTGTAGACACACTCAAAAGAGCGTTAATGAAAGCATATGACGTGCCAACAAAAAAGGCATTGCAACAATTTTTACAAGTATATCGAATTACACCAAACAGTGCTACGTCATCGGCATTATCACCCACGGAAGTGATGTTTGCCCGAAAAATCAGATCAGTATTTGACAAATTGCTACCCAAACAAACAAAGCAAATACCAATGTCGTGCATACCAAAAAGAAAATTTCACCCAGGAGAGAAAGATTTTTTTTAAGATATATAAAAACAATACGTCCTACTGGGAGCAAGGTACTATTGAAAAAAGAATCAGGAACATGATTTACATAAGACAGGGCCCAAAATTCTCACATAAAAGACATGTAAATCAAATAAGAAAGAGGCTGTTAGATGATTCTAACGGTCCACCTCAGGAAGTGATGGATACAATATTCGACACATTTGATATGCAAAGGCTGCAAACAATGTCTAAACCACGAAAATTGACCAGGAAAAGAAAAGTCACAGAGCCTTTGATAATAAATCTAAAGAGGAAAAAATACTAAAGACCCCTGCGACGCAAAAGCTTTGGAAGGGTGGTGTTATGGGAACTTACCTATAACGATAATGGACTCTTCCTGTCATTATAAATACTGCCTCTCAAGAGGTATAATGAATGAATGGTGTAACGATTCGAGACAATATTAGTTCACTCTAAACCAGATGGACAGTCATTACTAACACCTTCAACTTCTTGTACTATATTTCTGTTGTAATATATCTTTGTTATTCTACTCTTGTGTTCGTGTTGTTCTTCCTTGGTTCTAACCTTGGACCATAACAAATAGAAAATGGCATTTTTACTTATCAAGGCCACAATAGTAAGTTTATTTTATTTACTAGAAAGATGTAAAGAGAATCTCTTAACAATTCCTAAGCTTTAAACATTCAAGTGTATAAACCCATCAATTAGTAAATATTGAAACCTTTTACAATATGATATGAAACAAAAATGACGTTTTTTTCATGGTTGTAATATAACATTTTTTAGTTAAGTAATTTTCTTTATGCGAATAACAAATTTAAAGGCATTTTATATAAGATGAAAATTTTCACTACTAATGTGTTTTTAAACCTTAACTAGTGAATGTATTAAGAAAAAGATTAACTTCATTTCTAATATTATGAGACATTAACCTAAAGAGTGTTTTAAAATTGAACTAAAATTTTGTGTATGTATATGCATTTCTTACAATGTATAGGCAAATATGTTTATTTGCACTTGCACTGTCTGCCTTTGTATTGTTTTATTGCTAATTATATTGAAACTTTAGATAAGGCTAAGGTTAGGGAACACTCTCCACATCTTGAATCATTGACTTTAACAATTACAGGCTGAAGCAAGCAACCTTCTTGGCCTTCCCTAATTTTATTTAACTAGCCTATTTATTAAAATTTTATGATAGTAAAAAATTAATGACAGGAATATATTTTAATTAGTTCTTATTACACATCACTTTTGTTTGAATACTGTCTTTATTAAAAAATTTTAAAAGTGTAACAAACCCTACCCTACCTATACAATTCATATAGCTGTTTTCCTACCTTGTAAATAAACAAGGTAGGAAAACAGCTATATGAATTGTATACATCTTTGAGTAAGGCATTTCACTTCCTTCCATTGTATTCAAGTGACTGTGATACCTTATTTATATGGAAAAAGTTATAGAATATCACTATACATTTTTCATAACTTGTCAAGGTGAAGTGAATAAAAAGATAAGATTGCTCAGACTAAGTAAGGAGGTCCTCATAGTCTAGCATATGCACTAAATTTTTCAGACATTTGATTCTCCAATGTTATTCTCTGTCCAGTATTTTTACTTCATTCCACAAGTGTCCATGATTGCCTCTTTCCCCTCCATACATGATCAGCAATTCCAGATTTAATTATCTCGCCTCTGAATACAACTTCTACATTTTTTTTTGTTTTTTTTCCAGCATATTCTGTAGGGTCTATTCGATGTTGATCATTTCCTGTTGGTAGGTGTCTGGGTCAACACATGATTTTTGCAGTGTTTGAGGCATCAGGCTATTTTTTTCTTTACACTAATTGAATGGTCGGAAAGAAGTTGCAGTATTGTTCTGTGAAGTTTGGTTTGTGATATACAGATGTCTTGAACCTATTCTCTCTTCAAGTTTTCAGTACATCCAGGAAGGTTAACTGATTATTTTCTTCTTCTATAATAAACTTGATTGAAGCTTTTATTGAGTTCACATGGTCCAGCAGTATTTGTACAGCTTCCAGGTAAGGCAAGACTAAGAATGTGTCATCTACGTATCTTAACCATACTGTCAGCTTCAGTTGTGCCACTCCTAAAGTCTTTCATGTAAAGTATTTCAGATATGTTTGCCATCACTGGTGACAATAGCAAACACATAGCTAATTATCCTTTCTCCTTTTGGCATATATCAAACTCCAGTTCAGAGTATGTTGTCTGTACACAGAACCTCAATGTTTCTATCCGGTTATATATTGGAATGCTAGTACATTCTCCTAGTTGGTTTCAAATCACTGGTAGAGCCTCATCTCTGGTAAACTGGATCACTATATCCAAACTGACCATCCAGTTGCTACAGATGTGTGCCTTGGAATATTTCCATGGTGTTCTGATGTTCTAAAATATGACAAGGAATGCTTTGTCACCTACTGAATCCCTGCAGTTGACTGGATCTCTATGGAATACCAACTTTGGAAAACCATATATATGAAGCAGCATCATGTAAACTTTAGTCAACTCTATATACTTATTCAGCATGAAGGAATCCTTGTTCTTATTTAGGATCTTTGACAGCTTCCTCCAATTTTTCAGATTTGGAGGCTTTTTCACTTTGCTATGACTTCTGTCCTCAATTAGGCTTGCCATTTTCTTGGCATATTCCAATTTGTCCATTGTCACCATGGCATTGCCAAATATTAATTTTATTCTGGATATTTGTAACTCACTTGCCATTCATCTCATTTTTTTAATTTCTTCTTATTTGTATCCAAAGTGCCATCCTCTGAAGAGAACAGTGAGTTCCAGTAGAATAATCTGCTCAAGAAAAAGTTGAAAACATTCAAAATTCAATAAAAACTTTTCAATAGACATATTTGAATTGTTTTTTAATGGACAATGGTGCTTCTAAATCTAACGACAAATATTTCAGTAGAAATGACCCTTCCTAACAGTTTTGTTCTGCAGGGACCAAATATTTGCTTGTAAGTTTATGAAAAATGTTAATTTTCAGTGATATAATAACTTGTGAGGAAAGCTGAACTTTTAACGAAATGTTCGTAAAATCATTACTTGAGATTATGAATGCATCTTGCACAGGTTATCATTTGACAGTGTAAATATTTTGATTATTTGCTTTTATTTTTGTGCCAATATTTTATGTAAAAAAACATTTAAAAACATTTTGAATAAATTTCATGAATTTTTTTTTTTATTTTCTTTAATGATAATTCTTTTTGTCAAATTTTAATATCAATTTCCACAGTTTACTATTCTTAAATGAAAATATAATTAAACTGACAGGACAATATGACATGAATTATGAAAATTATTTCATATTCCAATTGTTAACAAATAATTTAATAAATATTTTGTTGAATTAAAATATTTGGAATTTCAGATCCAAGAGGAGAATATCTGATAATTTAAATTGAAGATTAAAATTTAGGTATCATCTAAATGCATGTACATTTTTTATAATAACTGCACACAAATAAATAAAAAAAATACACACACATATATATATATATATATATATATATATATATATATATATATATATATTCAGGGCCAGTGTGTACTACCATTGAATCCACTGGACCTTATAGCCTGATTAGAGGCCCAAGAATTTGTTTTGCTTATGTTAATTCTCAAAAGAAAAAAAAAACTATGAATAAGAAAAAAAAAACAGTGAATTTTATATAATGTTGAATATCTTAAAATTCTTCAACATTTTAACAAGGAAAATCTCAAGTTGATGTTAAAATTGTCCTGAAACATTGATTTAATTAAGATGGAATGATCTATTATGACATGTATCTAATTTGTATTTAGATACATTGTACTTTTAACTCTTCTAGTTGAATTGTTCACCTATATTGCATATGATCCATTATTATACATAATACTGGTTTACAAAGAAACTAAGGCAAGCATAAAAAATAGTTATTCTAACCTAATTGATTCTAGCCCCAAATGCTGATTTCAGATATGAAATCCATTTCACTCATCACCTATAGTTTTTGAGATATACATGTATGTAAATGTATACATGGACATACATTCAAGGCTGCCAGATGTGTCCTATTTAGGCCATTGTGTTCTTTTTTTAAAAAAAATTGAAATTTTAGGAATTGCATTGTATAATGGCTGCTATTGAGATCCTGCACTCAGCCATGTGAGTGAAACTTCATAGCAGTGAAATAAAATATTCTTCAAATTCAAGTGGCATGCATGGATGTAACTATATATATATATATATATATATATATATATATATATATATATATATATATATATATATATATATATATATACATCATCATTAATAAGTTATTATTAGTTATGTGAAATATGAAGGCTGTTCACAATGGGAATAAATACCCCCAAATTCCTATTGACCACTGAGTCCATCTGAAGGAGTCATATGACAATATGTAGCTTCTTTGTTAGTGGAGTCTCTGTGAGGATGTCAAGGTCATAAAGCTCATTATAGGTATGCAATCAGGCTTCATGAAGTACTGTTGCTTTCTCTGTCTGTGCCAGGCTGTGTCCAAGCACTAAAAGCAGAAGGACTTTTGTGCCTGCTGAGAACTGTGTCAAAGAAGATCCTATAGGTGCTTCTTCCTCTTCACATCAAGCTTGGTCTAATAAGGAATTTCATGAAGGCCCTGGACAAAAATGGTGCTGCCATCTAACACCTTTGAAATCTATTCCCAGCTCTCAGTTCTGCTAAGCACAAGGAAGGCATCTTAATTGGACCGCAGATTTGAAAAACTTGAGGAACTGGAACAGCTGTCTTAACCTACTTAGAGTTCAGACCTTGCATCATACAGATTACCACATGGCTCTTTTCCTGAGTGGTTCATCAATATGGATGAGATTGAAAACGGGTGCAGAGAGTTTTTGCCACAAATGAGCCAAGTGGAATAAGCATGTATATGAGCTTCTGGCATGACAATGAAAACAGAAAATAGAATACAATGAGATATATTTTGATCAATAACTGCTTTTCATGAATAAATTGTCTGAACTATTAATTAAAGTTTGAAATACAAAACACTATTTGGTTTAACATAGAATACAACTTAGATAGTATTTTTCCTCCCTCTGAAATAAGGTTAGTAACAAATAATGTTTTTTAGAATGAGAGAGTTCAAACAAAAGTTATGTGTTTTGAATGTAATTAAAATATATTCACATGATGCTATTTTGTTGTAAGTAAGATATGTTGAGTTTTCTATTTCTGAACTTTCCATCACCTTAAGATTAAAATTCATTTTATTTCTTAGTACAGTCAGTAGAAAACTAACATTTTTACCAACTGACCTGTTAAGTTTGAAGAAAAACATTTTCTGGCAATTAATTCTTTTGAAGAGGACACAAAGTAGAGACAAAATGAAATATTTAATAGAATGATTAAGATTTGGAAAGTGCCTGAAAACCATACCAGATTGACCCAAGCCTAGTGAGTGAAATTGGGTAGACATCCCTTGATAGCTGTGCTAGCATAAAGTCACAAGTCATCGTGGCTGAGGGCTTGAGCATGCTGGCCATGTTCAAATTGTTGATCATGCTAGATAACATGCTCTTTCCCACTAAGGTCTGCTCAGCATAGTTGCAGTATAAACCACAGGTGGGCTCTGTGGGTGTTGAATAAACACAAAAGCACCCGAGCAAGTATCTTCAATAGGAATTGGCTAGCTGCCCTAGTAGACAGGTATCCTTGAATACGAGTGGCCAGCTATACATCATCTTCAGTTAATTTTTTCTACTTAATTCATTCAGTAGAAAATTAACATTTTTATCAATTATCCTGATAAGCTTGAAGAAAAACATTTCTGGCAATTAGTTCTTTTGAAGAGTACACAACGGGTAGACAAAATGAAATATTTACTATTTAAAATTATTTCTTAGCTTTCAACAAATTACCTTCTTGATAATTTGTTTCTTATCTATGGTGTGTACTTAAAGGTTGTACAATATAAATATATATTGGCGAGATAAAACAATATAAAAAAACAAAGAAAGAATACCAAATTTAATAATAATGATGTTTCATCAGAAAACTAAGACTATTTTTCTTCCACAACAAAAAACAGGGAAAAGTTCGTCATATTATTTCATATTTATATAACGATAATAAAATGTTCAATCATTTAGTAATATATTTAAAGAGTTCACAGCATAAAAATCAGCATTAAAAAAATATTTTAATAGATTTTTAATAGTGTTACAACACAGGTGAATGTTTAAAAATGCAAAAAAAACTTAAGCTTCATGATACTAAATAAAGGAAGACTTGATGGCACAATGATAAACAATACAAAAAATGGAATCAGTAAGTAGAGTTCAAATTCTGGTTGAAAAAATTTATGTTCACTCACTGTTTTCAAATCTTTTTAACACATTTGCTTTGAAAATATATCGCTTATATGAAATCAGAAATCACACTATGATTCAAGAAAACATTGAGGTTTTTATTTCATTCATCAATATAAAATATAAGCCATAATTTTCATTTATAGACGTCTATTTCCATTCATATGTTCAAGGATTCTCCGAAAGTATTTTATATGGAAAAAAAAAAAAAAAAAAAAAATCAATATTGACCTAATTCTCTAAAATATAGTTGGGTTTCTTTCATTCATATATAAAGAAACAGACTGTAATTTAAATAATCAAACAATTAATCCCAAATTCTCATAATAGTTAATAGTCCTGTTTGCATTTGTATGGTGATTGTTATGTCCATGTTTAATGAATTTTACAGTATTTGAAAATAATGCAGTTTTTAAAAGAATATTACATTATCAGGCATGAAGTATGAATTCTCAGAAAAGACATGATGCATATTAGCAAACATCACAAGAATATGTTCTCTCTCCAGTGACTATTCAAACAACTCATCAAATAGGACTACCATGAAAATGCAGATGCACAAACTTCACAAAATTATAATTTTTCACTTGTGTGTCTTGACATGTGTTTCATCAAATATGTCTTCCGTGAAAATGCAGACCCACAAACTTCACATGACCATGGTTTCTCTCCAGTGTGTGTTCGCATATGGCAGACCAAATCTGATTTACGTGAAAATGCAAATCCACAAATTTCACAAGAATATGGTTTCTCTCCAGTGTGAGTATGCATATGACATACCAAAATTGACATTGCTGAAAATGCAGATCCACAAATTTCACAAGAATAAGGTTTCTCCCCAGTGTGAATACGCATATGTCTCACTAAATGTGACTTCAATGAAAACGCAGATGTACAAACATCACAAGAATAGGGTTTCTCTCCAGTGTGAATACACATATGACTGACTAAATTTGACTTCACAGAGGATGCATATCCACAAACATCACAAGAATATGGTTTTTCTCCAGTGTGAGTACGCATATGACTGACCAAATGTGACTTCACTGAGGATGCATATCCACAAACTTCACATGAATAGGGTTTCTCCCCAGTGTGTGTACGCATATGACAGACCAAATTTGATTTCCGTGAAAATACAGATCCACAAACTTCACAAGAATAAGCTTTCTCTCCAGTGTGAATACGCATATGACGAACCAAATGTGACTTCCGTGAAAATGCAGATCCACAAACTTCACAAGAGTGAGGCTTTTCACCAGTGTGAGTACCCATATGACGGATCAAATCTGGCTTGACTGAAAACGCAGATCCACAAACTTCACAAGAGTAGGGTTTCTCCCCTGTGTGAGTCCGCATATGTCTCACCAAATGTGACTTCCATGAAAATGTATGTCCACAGACTTCACAAGAGTGTGGTTTCTTGTTTATGTGCATTTCCATCTGGTGTATTAACTCTGACTACACATCTGAAATTAGCAAAGTTCACATGAACATGTCCTACCTCTCTTGTTTATTCATATATATATCTATGTATTTTTGTAGAAAAGACAAACCACACATATCAAAGTACATCATTTCTTGCCAGTTTCATCATCATGCTTTTGAAAATGTGTATCTAGAATACATTTCGGTTCTTCATGTTAAGTGAAATATCTTTTTCTCCATTGAAGTTCTGAATAATAATAATCATTGAGCCGGAACATCTGTGAACAACAAAAAGTAAGAAAAAAAAAAAAAAAAATTAATTTAAGTACTGAAAAATATATGAAAGCATTCTATATTATAATACACACACACGCATATATATATATATATATATATATATATATATATATATATGATTTTAGTTCTCAAATGAAGCAGAAGCAAGTGAAAATGAATCATTTTGCAGTGGAAAAAGATTGCTTCACCATCATAATTTGTTCAATATATAAATAATTATATCTTAAAGATGTATAAGAATAAATATAAGCAATTTGATAGGTTTAAATAATTTTTTCTATTCCTTAGGTATCAATATAATTGAATTGTCATGCCATCTCCATATTAAAAAAAATGCTTTTTAATCTTTGTGTCAAATCAACAAGAGTTTCATCATCACAAATACATATTTTTTTTTCAAATTTGGTACACTTATAGAGTTTCATGATAGAAATTGAATGGTATCTATTTTACATCTCTAGGTCAAAGGGTTCCTAAGATATGACCCTTTTATCCTTGTCAAAAAAGTGAATTTTGGAAAATGGTCACAAAGTTTAAAAATAAGACAATTTGACCTTGATCTTAACCTTTGTTTTTTAATTCCACAACAGATTTGTTTGCTTTATGGCAAGATATATACAAAATTTTGTGGTGGACTTTTTATTGTAGCCTGAGTTGGACCAAATTCAAATGGCAGATTTTGGTATTTGTCACCAAAACCTTTATACTTTATTATTTGACACTGACAGTAATTTGTTTAGACTGCAAAAGGAGTATCTAGTGTTCAAACCATAACATTGAAAAATAGTCAACAAATCAATGCAGGAGGATTATGAAAACCAGTAAATATACAGATGGAGAGATAAAAAGGAGAGACCAGCTGACAAGAAAGGCTGTCTGGTTTTAATCTTTCTCCTCCTCCTCCTCCTATTGCTTCTCTAACATCTACATTTATTATGAAAAACTGTTTGAATTTGTATAGGAAAAATGTGTTTACTTTTAGTTGATGAAGTCTATGCCACTGAGGAAACTTATTTAGTTTTGCTGAATATTCTGAGGGATTAGCAAAAACACTAATGGGTATCATAGTAAAATGTTTAAATGGAGGACCAAAAATTTTATTTAAAACAGTCCTAGTTGCAAAATTAGAGGCAACTTTTTTTATCTGAAAAAAATTTATACATTGTGGATACAATCAAACAGTCAAGTAATTGCAACTGTATGTAACAATAGCAGGACCCCTCAAACCTTTTTCCAAAAATTTGACATTGTTTTTTATGCTTTGGACAACTAAAAATGGCTTGTACTTACTTTTTGATTATGCCCACCTAAGTATTCAGAATAACAGGATTATTGAACCTACTTGTGAATTACTGTTTTATTCTGAAGGCAAAAAAATGGGAAATTGTAAAAAATTCTTTTTGAGTATGAAAAAACTCAATTTGTTAAGCTGTCAAAACTAAATGATGTAGCAGTTTATCCAAAACCTATTGAGTGACAAAATGTTTCCCCATTATTTAAATTTTTATGATCAAACTGTAGCTACCATTAAAACACACCCATTATTAAATGGGAAGGATACTGCAGAAAGAATTAATTTCATTGAAAAAGTTAAAATTTTTGAAAATTGTCTTTGTCAAATAAATATATGGTAATACCACAAAATGATCGACTGAAAAAGATGATATCAGATTTAGATTAACATTTGTTATTTCTTTCTGGAAAAATGACAAAACAAATGGGTGAAAATCAAAGAAAAAAAAGAATTAAAACATTAACAAGAGATACTAGTTTAACCATTGAATGAATTGGTAGATATTTGTTAAGTAATGGGATTTAATTTTTGTTATGCTTGGTGAATTTACCACAGACTATATAGAAAATGAATCTAGAAAATTAAGACAAAGTTCTGGCGGTGCATATTTTATAACAGTTCAAAATGTTATTGAAAAATTTCAATATTGAAAACACTAAAACTACTTCTTAAATTAAATGTTGAAGTCAAAGAATACAACATTGATCCAAGCCATAATCACTGAAAATATAGACATCTGCTGGAGGAAATGGGATGCCAGACATTACCAGACCTTGAAAACTAGGGTTACTAAAAGATATTAAAAATGTCACCTTTTGGTATAGCAGGCTATCATACAAGAAGAGATGGTCCCACAAAAGAGGAAATTTTTAATAATATTTTTTTTTTTCAGTTTTGAAAGAAATAGATTGTGATAATTTAAAAATTCTACTGGATACCACAGGGATAGCTGATATTATTTTATTTTCCCTCTTTTTACATATATTTAATTGTTTAACTTCCAAAATTATTCTGTTAATTTTGTGGTCTTGTTAATGTAAATTGATTTTAATTTTTAAAAACTATGTATACTGGTGATATCTACTATAGTATCATAGCAAAATAAGTATTTTCTTCATATTCCGTGAAACAAATTGTACATGTAACAAAAATCACAATAAATTTTTTTAAAGATTATCAAAATTATTGTTTCTCTGAAATTCACATTTTGTAAAGTATTTTCAGACTTTGTTGATACATGATTTTGTAAAATGCTAAAACTGCTTTCTGATTATATTATACAATTTTTCTGTAATCAATTAACCTAAACAGATTAAATCATTATTTTTGTGATATTATCTAAAATGTCTAATTTATGGTGAATAAAGTGATTTTTGTGTATTTAGTTATTCTATGGTATTTTGTTCTTTCTTTGAGCATTCGCATTTATGTAAATAAGTCAATAATTGTAATAAGCTTCCCAATATAGTTGCTAATTAACTAATTACTGGACATTACCAACAAGTTCATTGCTAAAAATGTTCTCAGTAATTGTTATTTAGGAGTAGTTTAGGTCTCCACATGTCCGCCCCAAGTCATGGACCCCAGTTGCATGGTTGTCAGGTTTGGTATAAGGATAACCTTGCCCAATACATAAAAAAAAAAATTTATTAACAAAAGCATTGTTATTATTAAGAGTAAAGATCAAGTTTTTTTTCATTATGGTTTTTTAATCCATTTTGGAAGCTTCAAAGTTTTGGTTAAAATTTTTTTTTTGCATCAATTAGTAAAGGAAATTTTAGCATCTATTTATGATGAAAAGCATTGATTTGAAAATGCTTGTAAAACTCTAATATTTGTCAGATTTTAACGATTCAAGACTTATTCATAAATATATTATTTCAAAAAAGTTTCTTTCTTAGAAAATCTTGGTAGAAATTTTTTCTCTTGTACAACTGGGTCATTCATTCCATGTCAATTCACTAGGGCATTACACCCACCGACACTGAATTACTTGAAATTTCGCACAATGTTCCCCTTCAAGAGTTAGTAAAGTGTGCCAAATTATTTTGTGCTAAATTTTACCATTCCAATTTTAAGTGGGGAGGGGGGTGTATAATTTTACTATTTTGCCTCTAAATTAAGGCCATGCAACATCACTGAATTTCAGTGTTTTTTAAAAATTAAAGAAAAATACTTCCATACATTCAATATTTCTGAAATTTGGTATGTAAGGCAAATAAGAAGTGTAGAATCCAAATATTTAACTATTTCAAGCCTACACTTGATAGAAAATTTTATTTTGCTCACCCAAATATTGATCCCAAAATCAACAACTTTTCACCTATGTAGCTTATGGTCAGTCTGTTGAAAATGCGTCCTTTTCAATTTTCATATTTTTTGCCTAACATCTACAATGCCTGCTCAAGTTCACCAATAAATTTTTTGTGGGTTTTATGTCTACTTTAGAAGATATGACCCTGCCAAGTTTAGAGATTTTTCCTACGTATGTGCAGGGTTTCTGAGAAAGATAAGCTCTGAGGTGTTGACAGTGAGTATGGATGACCAGAACTGGCACAAATTTATGAAAATCTATGTGAACTCATTTTTTTCTTTGTTTTTATCTACCTTGTAATTTTTACAAATAAACATATTTTCAGAATTTATCTAATATTTTATTGACTTTTAGTTATGTTTGAAGATGCTTCATGAAAAAATAAAATCTAAAATGCTACAAAATTTTCTTAGATCAATTTTAAAATTTAATAAGCAAGATGAAATACCATTTTCATAATAATGTTATGTATAGATTACCATAGATGAAAAATGGGAATGCCTAAAGCAAAAAAAAAAAAAAAAAAAATTTTAATTATTTTAAAAATATTGGTGCAAAATGACTTATATTAACGTGTTGAGGAAGAGCCATAGCTTGTTTGGTTGCAGTGGTAAGTTAACATTATAATGACAAGGAGGATGTAGGAAAGGAGAATGGAACAAGAGATGTACAACAGGTTTATTCATCAACTGACAGCCAACAGAAAAAATATACAAGAAGTATAACATTAACCCTTTTTTTTAGAGAGTTCCTTAGAAAGAGATAACTGTATCCACATTTTATTCTCTAACACTATGTTTTTTCAATTTTGATTCATAAATATAGTTTCTATTTAATAACAATATCACTTAAAATACTGGCGTGGGAGATTCTTAAAATTATTTTTAAATTATGATAAATTATAATTACAGTTAAAAAAAAAAAAAATTCTTGTAAAATTCATTATTCATTAAAATTGTTTTTTTGCTTAAAGACAATGTCCTAATATACAAAAAGCAATTAAAAGGTTTTCTAATTCAATAATGTTATAGTTTTATTACATTTTTCTTTTAGTTTACCATTTTGAGCAGATTTTCAGAAAACGAGTAAAAAAAAAAACAAAAAACAAAACAACATTGGATGAGTCCTACTTTTAAATAATAAAAAAAATAAAAAAATTTTGGACAAAGGATTTAATTTCTCGAAATTTCATGAAATTAAGTAAAAAGAAAAAAAATTAAATTAATCAAGATTTTCTAAAACCATAAAATTAAAAAAAATAATTTCATTCGTTTGTGAATAAATTCTGAAAATTTGATTTTTGCAAGAATTTCCAAATCAATGCGCTTTTCACGTGCAAAAACGCTTTATTGTAAAAAAAAAAAAAAAAAAAAAAAAAAAAAAAATAGTTAAGTCATAGAGAAAAAAAAACAAAAAAAAACAGGATTTTTAACCAAAATTTTTTTTAAATGTTTAAAAGATACTTTGGTCTTCTTTACTCTTAAACAATTTGACGGTAAAAATTTTGCTTTTATTAAGTTTTGGGCTTCTTTTCATCATGTTGTTTTTTTTTTTTAGCACTAAAATGCATGTGCCTAATAATACGTAAATAAATAAATAAATATTTGTTTGAAATCAGATTAATTATACGTTAAAAAGCAGCAAATGTTCCTCAAATAAAGTTTCAGAAAAGTATATTTCGTTTTTGGTTGATTTTTTTTAATTTTTGGTAGATTTTTAAATAAATTTTTTAAAGAAATAGTGAATTTAAATGATAATCTTTCAATTAAAGCTATGAAAGTTTTTTGGTTTGGTAAATTTGCCTTTTAACGCCCAAACGCCCGTACTCTAAATATCTCTTAAATTTTCCCAAATTGCCATATTTCCGTGTAAATGTACCTGCTGAACTCAAAATTTTGGAGTTATTGACAATAAAAGTTCGAGCTCAGTCACGTTCAGCCGTCGGCCATTACTGGCCTTGTTTAACTACATTCAGTGCGGAACATTTTGTGTGCGGAGGTTTAATTAAGGGCCTTTTTACTGCTCTTATTTAACTGAACTTACTCGTCTAAAATTACTGCGCATTTAATGATGACAAGTGTTGTTTTTTAACAATTAATGAGCAAACTTTGTAAAGAGCATGAATATTTACAAAATAAAATGATAGAAACGATTAATGGAAAGAGTATGATTTTTTATTTACAAAATAAAGAATACTAGGAAGGAGTATATCTTTTTATTTTGTAAATAATCATGCACTTTTCAAAGTTCGTGCAGACTTTGCGCATTAATGGTAAGTTCGTGTTGTTTTATTTTTAATATAAAAGAAAAGCTTTATTTTATTATTTAATTTCTTTTTTATTTAAAAAGAAAGATTTACTATAAAAAAAAACAACACTTGTCATCGCTTTACAACATAACTTAAATGTGCAGTAATTTTAGACAAGTTCAGTTTATTAATAGTAAAAAGGCCCTTAAGCCTCCGCGCGCAAAACGTTCTGCACTGAATGTAGTTAAACAGGGCCAGTAATGGCCGACAGCAGAACGCTATTGAGTTCGAACTTTTATTGTCGAAAACTCCAAAACGGTAGGTTTTATCAAAATTTAATTGTTATTTTGAGTTCAGCATGTACATTTACACAGAATTATGACGATTTAGGAAAATTTTAAGAGATATTTAGCGCGGGGGCGTTAAAAGGCAAATACCAGTTTTTTCATTTTTAAAAATTCATTTTAAAACCTTACGTATATAGCGAATTAGTTTTTAAACATCAGGTCTCACATTTGTTTGTGGAGGTATCTAATAGAAAACAATCTTTTTACAGTTTTTTTTTTTTTGTTTTTTGTGAAGATAAAATTACAACTCAATAATATTCATTATTTGATGGCAAAAAAGGCAAATCAATTAATGAATTATTTCTTATTTCTTTATATAAAGAGAATGACCTTTTTTATATAAAAAGAATGATAGCACTTACCTTTCTTTATACTTGAAATTGAATGAGAAAAGCAAAAACGGGATTATTTCTTTGCCTGCAAATGATTTTGTTGGTCAACCTGCCCAATTTTTGTATTGTTCGTTCAGTTCATAATGTGTCGAAACGAATGAGAGAAAGAAGGAATTTAAGAAATGGAAAAAAGCACCATACAAATATGAAATTGCTTTTGTGGGAAACAATCATTACTTGATAAACTTAAGAACAATGTTAAACGGTGCAAGGTAACGTTTGGTTCCTTGTATTTAAAATCTGGAGATTACTTGGGATTTACGGAATAATAACAGATACCTAACTTTCCTTCCCGTTTAACCGACACTGATGGCGTTAAGTACTGAGTATCCGAAACTATGATATTAAAATCTATTTTAATCATCATTAATATTCGCATTAGGTGAATCGATTCTAACATGGGGGAAAATAAATATTGCCAATGGCGCGAAATGAAATGGAGACATTGCTATCAATAAGTTTCCATCACGGATTTTACCAAAAAAAAAAAAAAAAAAGCTTGAAAATGAATTTGATTTTGAAATAATAAAAAACGACAAATTTTCCGTTACCGGAAAAAAAAATCAGCTCTGAATTGTAACATACAAAATTTAACAAAAACTTAAACAAAAGTTTTTTCTTCAAGTTTGTTACAAAAAAAAAAAGAAAAAAAAAAAACCCGATAGAACTAAGTAAGATATTATTTTCAATTAGGAAACTAAAGCTTTTAGTGGCTTTTATGAATAATAATATAGTAAGAAAGTAAAGGACAATATTATCTAAAAAGTCAAAATATTTTTCCGATGAAAAATGAATTTTTACAAGAATTTTCTTTTTTTTCAATTTTAAAAATTGTTTAATATTTTAAAATTAAATTTCAATCAGTAAATTTTAGGGAATACTTTACAGATCATAAATTTGAAAGCTTATTACAATCTGCGAAACTTATGTATTAAAAAAAAAAATTACACTGCTTTTGAGTTTTGAATGTGCATAAAAACGTTTTCTTTTTAATATATCGTACGTGACATTTCACTTGTTTAAAGAGTTGTTTCCCTTGACAGTAATAAACTGACCACAGAAAATTTTATTATTTGGACTGCAAATACGAATTGAATTCTATGACTGGCTTTGACTATCATCGTCGCATTTTCAAAAGTTTTATTTTTTGTTTACGTCCTATTTCACTAAATATTTTAATTTAATTTAATTTTCTTAAATATAATTAATTTGCTGTTTTTCAGTAAGAGACATACTGCAATTAATGATTTTCTTTTTCCGTTTCAATTTTAGGGACAGAAACATTGATTCAGGCTTTGGACATATCTTCATTAGAATATTTTCAAAAAAAAGGACCACCAAATTTTCATGAATGTCTGAAATCAATTGCTGTGGTCTTGCTGATGAGATGATAAACAAAAACTCTTTCTTTTTTTCCTTTCCTTTCTGTTCACTCGCCGACACTCATCTGCCCTCCCCGCCCCGCCAAGCCAAAAAAAAACACGTCATTCATCATTATTTCCAGCTTTTATACAACTGCCACTCACCCATAATGCATTAACACTTCCCTATATAAGTGTTACTTCCACTTTTCTTGCTTCAACCGTCAGTAAGTTTTCACTTTCCTCTCATATTTTTACCACACGCTGCTGCAAGATCATTCTCATACCACATAATGACATGCCCGATAAGGTGGCCGTGCCTCTCTTCCTGACCTATGTGGGTGGATTATCTGTATCATTTGCCTCGCTGTACTATCACTGTTATCCGACGAGTAATTCACTCGTCGTACATCCAGGACGTGGCAAGAGGTTACATCTACAGAAATATTATTCTGTGACTGTACTCTAGTCACTATTACCCATTCACATTGCATGGTGCAGCAATCACCAGGTGGCTTTATCCACACCTCCTCTCCAACTTAAATTGAACCAGGTCGTCTCACCGCTGCTTCATTTTTGGAAATGACCAGTGAATGTCTCCATTCATACTGAAATATTGCATGCTGTGGTAGAGAATCTTTCTCCTGGCCTACCTGAAGGGAGATGTTATACCAGCAGACCACCTCAATTGGTGGTATTTGTCCCTGCTTGGCTATTGCCTTCACAGTCCTGTGGTGCCTCTCTACAATGCCATTTCCACTAAGTCTGCATGCAACCCTGTAACATGCTTTGCACATTCCACCTATCCAGTACTGCCTCAACTGGTGTTGACTTGAAAGCCGTGCCATTATCCATTAGGACCTCTTCCACTGGGCCTCTCTCTAGGAATAGCTGTTCCTGTTTCTCCCTTTAACTTTTGACATATGGCTATTCTGCCTGGCCTGCAATCAACCATCAACAGATATGACCCATTCTGGTAATGCATGACGTCAATTGCTAGTCTTGCCCAATTGTTTGAGACGTAAACTTCACTGGCCTCATGCATACTTGGTATGTGATCAGTTGATTTACATCATTGTCATGCTCACACTATTCTACACACAACTCCCTTAGAGACAGTCGGGTCTACCTTCCTGGCCAAATATAGCATCCTCTCAACACCCATGTGGTGCATCTCGTGCAATTTTTTGACATCCCCATCTTCAACATTGCACATGGCATATTTTTTGACTGCATCAAGGGGTATTTTCATTCAAGCTTTCTTCACCTTAGTGACCACATCGGCCTTATTAGCCTCCATGGATACAAGGCTGGTTCTAACCTGTAGGTTAATCTCTTTAATGATGTCCTCCAGAATTCCCAGTCTATGCTTTATGAGCATCTCTCTGCTGCTCCCTTAGTCTGTATCCTGTTCTCCTTTGTAATAACAGACCTAACCCATGCCAACATTGTTGTCGAGTCCGTCTTCACCTTTATGTTCTTCAGTTCCCATTGCAGTGCCAAGTTGATGCCTTTCATTACTGCTTCCAATTGTGCTACATTTATGTGGTTGACGTCTGTTTTCTTCCTCAACCAAGCAGCATCCTCAGCTTTGACACCCCCTACCTCCAATACAACTCCCATTGCTATGCTACTTGCATCACATCAAACTACACCATCGTCCACCTTTGGTATGTGCTGTTTTCCTCTCACTGGATCCTCTCACTCCACCTCTTCAGTGATATCCTTTATCATCTGTCACTCACTTGGTCGTCCCATCATCTCCTCTGCCTGTCTTTTTATATAGCTGCATGCTACCTTCAACCATCCAGCACAGGGTAGTGACTCACCAGCTTCCCACCTTTTGTAAACAACTCTCATTTACTCATCCATCACAGGGGGAATGTCATTACCCCTTCGAAACACCAACCAGTTTCTTTATCCTTCTGCAATTTTAGCCCAAGTGCTGCTCCCTTGTCAAGTGACTCTGAAGGTTTTGATATTAATACATATTTTTTAAGGTGGCATCTTACTTTTTCTGCATGCACAACCTTCTCATCCACAGAATGTCTGTGAGATAGGAGTTTGTGGCTTGCCCTGTTATCTCCTGCTTCAGCACCTGTCTTGAGCACTGCTGCCATGATTTTTAGTGCAATGTTCAACCCAAACCCCAATCTAGTAATAGGTGATCCCCTTGTACCTTACAAGTTGGTACTGCCACAACTTCTCTGCTATATGTAATTGCAGGTATGCTGATTTCAGATCTAACATTGTGTCTCCATTCTCACAGGATTTCTCTGCATACATCAATATCATCACTTCCGTATGGCATGATATGTATGTATTTAATTCCCTAAAAGTCTAGTTCTAACCTAACTTTTGTTTTGTTGGTTGGTTAACTGCCATCAGTGGCAATATTCCACTTCGGACTTTCTCTTTCCAAGGTACCAGGATGCCTACTTCAATCCATCTGTCCACCTTTTCAAACTCCGCTATCTTCTCTTCTTGCATATCAAATTTAACCTGGTTTCGATTAATGGTGACTCCTCCAGTTTATCAATCATGTCCATACTGATGACAATGTCAATGCCGTCAACAATGTGCTCTTGCTTTCCTTCCGCTACAACCATTACAGTTGATAAGGTTTGGCGTCATGCCAATGCTGATCCATCAGGGTAGCTATGAGTGCAGTAATTCGCCCTTGCTTGTTTCCCTGGGGACAAAATCTGACAATGTATCCCTTCTCTCCACATCCGTAGCACATCACAGCAGGCTTTAATCATTCCTTACAATTTTTTTCATATCGGCCCATGACACCAAAAACATTGTCTGCTAAATCTTCTTGTCTGTTCCATCCTGGTTCTTTAACGGTTGGGCTTTGTGCCACACCTCCTATTTCAAGGGATTTTCCTGCTCTATTCATGGTTAGTACCCAAGAAGCAGTTATCAGCTTGCTGATCTCTTTAGTTTCTACCAAGGCAGATGCTGAAGTGCAATTGATATTTGGTCTGAACTTCTGTGCACAAATGCCAGCTTTACCATCCTCTCCGCGTTTCTTCCCATGAATGCCACTAATCCTGCCAATCACCTTATTTTGTTAGCATAAACAGTAATGGATTTGCCAGTTTATTTGGATTTTATTAACTTTCCATATGCTACGAAAGGTCCATTCTAAAGGCCTTGAGCAGCATTGAATCATCAACTCCATATAGAGAGCCAATGCCTCCCACTCAAGGTACAGCAGGATCAGGCTCATCACGTCAGTGATATGTTGCAACCTAGCAACCAATTTCACTTTTGTGAGCCATACTACAGTTTCTCTATCTATCAAAAGCTCTGATCATGTCACTGGCCACATGCATTCTCCCCTGTCTCTCCTTCCATGGTGAAATACTGAAATAGTTTGTTGTCTTGTTGATATACAGAGACAATAAAGAAAAACTCTTTTTCTTTCCTTTTCTTCCCTATTTCAAATTTTGATAACTGTCAGATTATAACAACTAATATTAAAAATAAGGAAATTAAAAATTAACACATTAAAAAAGTAACATTTCATAAAAATGAGAGGTACCTAAAATTATTAGATACCTCTCTTATGAAGTTTCATGGTATTATTTTTCATTATTAATTTTTATATTATCTCAGTTGTGAAATATAAGTGAGGTATAAAAATTAATAATAAATAATTCTATAAAATTTCATAAGAGATGTACGTAAAAATTCGGTACCTCTCTTATGAAATTTTATCTCACTCTTATGAAATTTTAAATTTATTTTGTTACTATTTTAAAATTTATTTTTTCATAAATCATCTTCAAATGTGACACTATAAAGCTGTAGTACCTAAAAACAGAAATAAAATTAATAAAATATTAAATTGCTGAATGTATTTGTTAATTTTGAAGATAAATAAGTTCACTTAAAATTTGAAAAAAATTGTTCTTTCTGTTTTTCCATCTGATAACTTCCCCCAACCTAAGCTGTGAATACCTCGATGTAACTGTCAGTTATGCACCTCAAAAGGAAAGTCACCGTGGTTAAGACATTCCACAGATGCAAGAAAAACAAGATTTTTTAATCAAAATTATGAATTTTCTAAAAGGATGAAAAAATTTAATAAAGTAATCAAAAAGAATTTGGTCTTTCATCTTAATAATAACAAACATTTAGATGATAAATTTTTTTCATCATTGTATGCTCTTTTTTGGTGAATTAGTGGAGATACCTAGACTTGACTATTAGAATATCCAAAGAACAAGGTAGGCTTCGCAGCTTCTGTTTCCATTAATGTTGGAAGGAATGTCTCCCAAAACATGTCATGACTACAGCGGGAAAAAAAAAAAAAAAAAAGGAAGATTTCAGAATAGTTTATTGTGGACCCCAGGAACAGCTCCTGATTGAACAACAGTTAGCCAATCAGTCCAGGATTAGTAAGGGTTTTAAGTTCAGGTTGACATTTTACTATCCTTTTCAAATTCTTAGAATTTATATGAAAATTTTTTAGATATTTTTTAATTTTGGGAATTCAGTATTAGTTGGAATATAAAACCGATAGTAAAAAAAAAAATAATCTTCATAATTAATGTGCTATTGTCTGCTCTGTTTAATTATATATTATGTAAAGAAATGTATTTATTTAAAGTAAGGAAATTATGAACAAGCATATGAAATATTTGATAAGATTTATTTCGACTTTCAAATGTTTTAATAACTTCAGATATTGATAAAAAATAGAAGTGAAAAACAAAATATTTACATTGTAAAATGAAATCGTATGCAAAAAACAATCTCAAATGATTTTATAAACATTTAGCTTAAAGTTCACTTACTAAGCTTACCTCTTAAATTATTATATTGATGAAAATTTACATATTTCATAACCATGTAAGCATTAATTTTTGCCTGAATTTCTGAGATGAGTAGTTATCATTATTTACACAATTGATATGTGGACTATTGTCCACATCTGCTGTGGGATCATCTGCAGCAAACATCTATACAGAGTGAAGAAAAAAAAAAAAAAGCTCATCATTTTCATCAGGGCCTAGAAGATAAGATCATAGTTCTTAGAGACTATTGCCAAAATACTAAAGAGAAACATGATGCTGGTGAATTTCTGCCTTTTTAGCAGGTTTCAGTATGAGGCTTTTGAAGCATGCTTAATAGGCAGAAAGGGCATGATGCCATCATTCCTCCCTCCTTCAACTCACACATACATCACAACAGGGATAGGGCGGATGTCCTCATGACAACACAGCTGCAGCAGAAAGTGAAGCAGTGGTTTTTTCACGAAGAATGCTGTAAGCCCCAAATTGCATTGTATATCCCCAGTAACATTTGCTGAAAATTTGAAAGGGTTAAATCAAATTTATAACCTGTTATTAAGACACCTAGTGATCATTTTCAAATGTTATAAAAATTTAACAGTTAAGATGAAAATATCTAAATTATCCTTTTCTTTTTTTGTTGCACAAGTACAAAAATCACTATTTTATATATTTCATGTTAAATGGCTGTGAAAATTCTCATAGCACTAAAAATACATTATTACTGCAATTCATGTATCATTCTTTTTTGTGTTTTTATTGTAAATAAAGTTTTCCCAATTTCCATGAACTTCAAATGTCGTTGTCTTTTTCCTTTATAGTCTTGTTTACATTGAATGCTAACCTTCATATCAGATTTGATGCGAAGTTCTTAAACAGGAGAAATTTCATGATCAGTTTCTAGTATTATTGTCATTCACAAACACAATCAACAAATAAACACATTTGCAATTGCATATAAATTGTCAGAAATGCCAGAAATTTAGTTCATTTTTAAAACACAATTTAGCTTAAAGTCTCTAATAATGCAACCAAATGAAGGAAATTAACATTTTTAACAATTCTATTAAGCTTGAAGAATAAAAATTTTGAATATCTAATAACATATCACTTCATTGAAAGGTAACAATTTATACATTTACACTTAAATGTTTAAAGTTTACCCATATACAGTGTATAAAAAGCAAAATAATATTTTTAATATAAAAAAAAAATGCACAAACTTCACAAAATTATAATTTTTCACTTGCGTGTCTTGACATATGTTTCATCAAATATGTCTTCCGTGAAAATGCAGACCCACAAACTTCACATGACCATGGTTTCTCTCCAGTGTGTGTTCGCATATGGCAGACCAAATCTGATTTACGTGAAAATGCAAATCCACAAATTTCACAAGAATATGGTTTCTCTCCAGTGTGAGTATGCATATGACATACCAAAAGTGACATTGCTGAAAATGCAGATCCACAAATTTCACAAGAATAAGGTTTCTCCCCAGTGTGAATACGCATATGTCTCACTAAATGTGACTTCGATGAAAACGCAGATGTACAAACATCACAAGAATAGGGTTTCTCTCCAGTGTGAATACACATATGACTGACTAAATTCGACTTCACTGAGGATGCATATCCACAAACATCACATGAATATGGTTTCTCTCCAGTGTGAGTACGCATATGCCTGACCAAATGTGACTTCACCGAGGATGCATATCCACAAACTTCACATGAATAGGGTTTCTCCCCAGTGTGTGTACACATATGACAGACCAAATATGATTTCCGTGAAAATACAGATCCACAAACTTCACAAGAATAAGCTTTCTCTCCAGTGTGAATACGCATATGACGTACCAAATGTGACTTCCGTGAAAATGCAGATCCACAAACTTCACAAGAGTGAGGCTTTTCACCAGTGTGAGTACGCACATGATGGACCAAGTCTCGTTTATCTGAAAAAGAAAATTTGCAAACTTCACAAGAGTAGGGTTTCTCTCCAGTGTGAGTACGCATATGTCTCACCAAATGTGACTTCCATGAAAATGCATGTCCACAGACTTCACAAGAGTGTGGTTTCTTGTTTATCTCTGTTTCCATCCGGTGTATTAACTCTGACTTCAAAACTGCAATCAGCAAAGTTCATATGAACATGTCCTACCTCTCTTGTTTATTCATATATATGTCTATGTATTTTTGTAGAAAAGACAAACCACACATATCATTTCTTGCCAGTTATATTTCATCATCATGCTTTTGAAAATGTGTATCCAGAATACATTTCGGTTCTTCATGGTAAGTGAAATGTCTTTTTCTCCATTGAAGTTCTGAATAATAATAATCATTGAGCCGGAACATCTGTGAACATCAAAAGTAAAAAAAAAAAAAAAAAAAAAAAAATTAATTTAAATACTGAAAAATATATGAAAGCATTCTATATTATAATACATACACACACACATATATATATATATTTGATTTTAGTTCTCAAATGAAGCAGAAGCAAGTGAAAATGAATCATTTTGCAATGGAAAAAGATTGCTTCACCATCATAATTTGTTCATTATATAAATGATTATATCTTAACAAAGATGTATAAGAATAAATATAAGCAATTTGATAGGTTTAAATAATTTTTTCTATTCCTTAGATATCAATATAATTGAACACATGTCATGCCATCTCCATATTAAAAGAAATGCTTGTGTCAAAATGCTTTGTGTTAAATCAACAAGAGTTTCATCATCACAAATACATTTTTTTTCAAATTTGGTACACTTATAGAGCTTCATGATAGAAATTGAATGGTATCTATTTTACATCTCTAGGTCAAAGGGTTCCTAAGATATGACCCTTTTATCCTTGTCAAAAAAGTGAATTTTGGAAAATGGTCACAAAGTTTAAAAATAAGATAATTTGATCTTAACCTTTGTTTTTTAATTTCACAACAGATTTGTCTGCTTTATGGCAAGATATATACAAAATTTTGTGGTGGACTTTTTATTGTAGCCTGAGTTACAAGGGTTCTAAGGAGTTGGGCCAAATTCAAAATGGTAGATTTTGGTAATTGCCACTATGCTAACATTTTCATATCTACATATATTTTCATATCATATATGATCATGTATATCTTTAAAAGATCTCTTTAAATGCTGATTATGGTTTATATAAGAACTATGATCATAAAATGAACAGAATTTGTTTTTTTTTTTTTATTAAATGTTGACCAATTCAACTAAAAATAATCTTATTTTTGGTTTTTATTATATAACAAAAAGTGACATAATGAAAATAATTATTTTAAAAAGTGTCATGAATTAATGGTAACATAAAATAATATGAAAAATGCAACAAATGATGTTAAATTTTTGTTGACATAGAAAATTAAGACAATAAATAATTATTTTCATTGTCACTTTTTCATATAAAAATCTATTGTATAATAAAAATGTAAAAAAAAACAAAAAAAAAAAAACAAAAATAAGGTCAACATTTAACCAAAAAATAACAAATTCTGTTCATTTTATGATCATAATTCTTATATGAATTTTAACCAGCATTCAAAGAGCTTTCTAAAGATATACAACATGATCGCATTGGGAGATATGAAAATGTTAGCATATAGTGGCAAATACCAAAATCTGCCATTTTGAATTTGGCCCAACTTAGTAAAACCCTTGTAACTCAGGCCCACCACACAATTTTGTAAATATCTTGCCATAAAGCAGACAAATCAGTTATGAATTTTTTTTAAAAAGTAAAGATATGTTTTTGAGAAATTAAAGGTTAAATGTCAAATTATCAATATTTGACCTAACAAAAAAACAAAAACAAAAAAAAACAAATAGATCACTTTTCAGATTCATCCAAAATGTTATATAATGAATTTTGGAACTGAGATACTGATATTTAAACTTTGTGACTATCCAAAATTCCCCTTTTGGCACAAAACATGCTAAAATTTTCAATACTAATTTATAGTTACCAGCTGAAACAAGAAAAAATTTTGAACCAAAATTTCATTCACAATTCTCATCTTTTCTTTTGCGTCACTGGCAATATTTATTGTTTCATTTGTTCTTTCATGCTACCTTATGCATGTTTATAACACATAATGTAAATAATATCTATTTACATTGGCACACAGTAGCCTGTGAGGTTACGATTATCTCTTGCCATCCCTGTTTAAATAACACATGAAAAAATACAGAGCGGTAGTGCAATAATAAAAAGACAAAGTAATTGTTTATAGATATTTTTAAAACATTGATATGGTTATTCATTGTGCCTTGTCTGTGGGCGAACATGAAGATCATTGATAGTAGTGGAATACCAAAGCCATTACTTAAAGAGTGAAGAAGCATCTCACAAAATGACAAGACAGGAAGATATGTCTTATTCATTCGACAATATAACATTTTAAAAAAAGAACTGCAAATTATGCAAGTAAGGGGAAAGCAACTCTTGCTAACATAATTATTAGTAAAGTAAACATTTCTATTCAAAATAAAGATTAAATATTTTATAAATTTTTAAAAAAAATATATATTTTTTTTTAAAATTACCTACCTTACTGGGAATATTATCTTAAAAATCTTTTTTTTGGTCATTAATTTTTTTATTTTCATTTTATCAACTCAAACATAGTTCTTCAAATATCCAGGTGAATGGATTTTCCTACCCAAAGTTTTATTTTTTAATAATTCATCTCTTTAAAATCTTTTATTATTGTCCTTTTGATTCTGGTTTTCCTCTCTTTTGTTTGGTACATCTTTTTTATTGTTATTATTAATGTATTCTAGATATTTATTCATCAAACTGCAGCTATAGATGAAAAAGAAAAATGAAAAAAGGGCCTTGTGTTACAGATTTGGTGGGGTGTGTACAATAAAATTTTAGTGGGGACACAAGAGCCATGTTTATTTCCTTTATAAATGTTCTAAAGTAATTTTTGCCTGACTAATGATCATGATTTTTGTATATTTTGAGTATCAATAAAATTGCACAAAATGAACAAATAACAGAGTGGTAACTGAGGTTCAATATTTTATGGCACAAGAATGCCTAATGACAACTTGAAGCAAGAAAATAATTAAGATTAAGCTGTAAAAAAACTCAAAAGAACCTAATTAGATACAAAGGAGAAAAAAATCAAAGAAAGAATTAAGAATAACAATTAGAAGCCATAAAATAAGTTTGGAAAAGGCTCAGATTATTTGAACCTGAAATCTATCAAGTAGAATTTATTAAGATTTACAAGGACAAGATTTTCTCTTACAAACCTAATTGTCTGCAGGGTAGTATAAGGCAGAATCAGCATGGAGCCTATTTCCAATACTATCAAATATGTAATAGCTTACCCCATCCAAGGCAGGAACTTTATGAAGCATCCATGAGAAGCATACGAGGTGAAAAAATCAGGGAAATGAATAAAGAACAGTAACATATAACTTCTGTAGAATACTTTATTATTTGACACTGACAGTAATTTGTTTAGACTGCAAAAGGAGTATCTAGTGTTCAAACCATAACATTGAAAAATAGTCAACAAATCAATGCAGGAGGATTATGAAAACCAGTAAATATACAGATGGAGAGATAAAAAGGAGAGACCAGCTGACAAGAAAGGCTGTCTGGTTTTAATCTTTCTCCTCCTCCTCCTCCTCCTCCTATTGCTTCTCTAACATCTACATTTATTATGAAAAACTGTTTGAATTTGTATAGGAAAAATGTGTTTACTTTTAGTTGATGAAGTCTATGCCACTGAGGAAACTTATTTAGTTTTGCTGAATATTCTGAGGGATTAGCAAAAACACTAATGGGTATCATAGTAAAATGTTTAAATGGAGGACCAAAAATTTTATTTAAAACAGTCCTAGTTGCAAAATTAGAGGCAACTTTTTTTTATCTGAAAAAATTTATACATTGTGGATACAATCAAACAGTCAAGTAATTGCAACTGTATGTAACAATAGCAGGATCCCTCAAACCTTTTCCAAAAATTTGACATTGTTTTTTATGCTTTGGACAACTAAAAATGGCTTGTACTTACTTTTTTGATTATGCCCACCTAAGTATTCAGAATAACAGGATTATTGAACCTACTTGTGAATTACTGTTTTTTATTCTGAAGGCAAAAAAATAACATCAAAATGGGAAATTGTAAAAATTCTTTTTGAGTATGAAAAAACTCAATTTGTTAAGCTGTCAAAACTAAATGATGTAGCAGTTTATCCAAAACCTATTGAGTGACAAAATGTTTCCCCATTATTTAAATTTTTATGATCAAACTGTAGCTACCATTAAAACACACCCATTATTAAATGGGAAGGATACTGCAGAAAAGAATTAATTTCATTGAAAAAGTTAAAATTTTTTGAAAATTGTCTTTGTCAAATAAATATATGGTAATACCACAAAATGATCGACTGAAAAAGATGATATCAGATTTAGATTAACATTTGTTATTTCTTTCTGGAAAAATGACAAAACAAATGGGTGAAAATCAAAGAAAAAGAATTAAAAACATTAACAAGAGATACTAGTTTAACCATTGAATGAATTGGTAGATATTTGTTAAGTAATGGGATTTAATTTTTGTTATGCTTGGTGAATTTACCACAGACTATATAGAAAATGAATCTAGAAAATTAAGACAAAGTTCTGGCGGTGCATATTTTATAACAGTTCAAAATGTTATTGAAAATTTCAATATTGAAAACACTAAAACTACTTCTTAAATTAAATGTTGAAGTCAAAGAATACAACATTGATCCAAGCCATAATCACTGAAAATATAGACATCTGCTGGAGGAAATGGGATGCCAGACATTACCAGACCTTGAAAACTAGGGTTACTAAAGATATTAAAAATGTCACCTTTGGTATAGCAGGCTATCATACAAGAAGAGATGGTCCCACAAAAGAGGAAATTTTTAATAATATTCCTTTTTTTTTTTCAGTTTTGAAAGAAATAGATTGTGATAATTTAAAAATTCTACTGGATACCACAGGGATAGCTGATATTATTTTATTTTCCCTCTTTTTACATATATTTAATTGTTTAACTTCCAAAATTATTCTGTTAATTTTGTGGTCTTGTTAATGTAAATTGATTTTAATTTTTAAAAACTATGTATACTGGTGATATCTACTATAGTATCATAGCAAAATAAGTATTTTCTTCATATTCCGTGAAACAAATTGTACATGTAACAAAAATCACAATAAATTTTTTTAAAGATTATCAAAATTATTGTTTCTCTGAAATTCACATTTTTGTAAAGTATTTTCAGACTTTGTTGATACATGATTTTGTAAAATGCTAAAACTGCTTTCTGATTATATTATACAATTTTCTGTAATCAATTAACCTAAACAGATTAAATCATTATTTTTGTGATATTATCTAAAATGTCTAATTTATGGTGAATAAAGTGATTTTTGTGTATTTAGTTATTCTATGGTATTTTTGTTCTTTCTTTGAGCATTCGCATTTATGTAAATAAGTCAATAATTGTAATAAGCTTCCCAATATAGTTGCTAATTAACTAATTACTGGACATTACCAACAAGTTCATTGCTAAAAATGTTCTCAGTAATTGTTATTTAGGAGTAGTTTAGGTCTCCACATGTCCGCCCCAAGTCATGGACCCCAGTTGCATGGTTGTCAGGTTTGGTATAAGGATAACCTTGCCCAATACATAAAAAAAAAATTTATTAACAAAAGCATTGTTATTATTAAGAGTAAAGATCAAAGTTTTTTTTTTCATTATGGTTTTTTAATCCATTTTGGAAGCTTCAAAGTTTTGGTTAAAATTTTTTTTTTTTTGCATCAATTAGTAAAGGAAATTTTAGCATCTATTTATGATGAAAAGCATTGATTTGAAAATGCTTGTAAAACTCTAATATTTGTCAGATTTTAACGATTCAAGACTTATTCATAAATATATTATTTCAAAAAAGTTTCTTTCTTAGAAAATCTTGGTAGAAATTTTTTCTCTTGTACAACTGGGTCATTCATTCCATGTCAATTCACTAGGGCATTACACCCACCGACACTGAATTACTTTGAAATTTCGCACAATGTTCCCCTTCAAGAGTTAGTAAAGTGTGCCAAATTATTTTGTGCTAAATTTTACCATTCCAATTTTAAGTGGGGGGGGGGTGTATAATTTTACTATTTTGCCTCTAAATTAAGGCCATGCAACATCACTGAATTTCAGTGTTTTTTAAAAATTAAAGAAAAATACTTCCATACATTCAATATTTCTGAAATTTGGTATGTAAGGCAAATAAGAAGTGTAGAATCCAAATATTTAACTATTTCAAGCCTACTGTGGCACCTTGCATTATTAGAAATATTCATAGAAATATGATTTAATTTTTTTTTACTCGGTTTACTAAACAGGTTGTTTTTTATTTTTTTTTTAACGGAAAATAATTGAGTTGAAAATAATTCACTAAGATTGTACTTAGACGATCCTAAAGAAAAAAAAAGAAAGAGGAAGAAAAAGAAAAAAAGAAAGAAAGAGAGTTGGATGATGCTTGACCCAGTCATAAGCGAAGATAAGTGTCAGAAAGATATCTTGGCCTGCGTGTGGCCGAATTTTAAAGGACAATAGAGAATTGTTATTTGAAATGAAAAATCATTAAGAGGGGAAAAAAGAACCAGGCTTGATGACAGTGTTTTGGCAATTGATAAGAAAATCGGTCAAAGCACCTAGCCTACTTTTGCGTGGAAAGACTCATTGTCAAATTGGAAAAAGGGAAATTCTTTTTGGAACAATAGAACGAAATCTTAATCAGAGAAAAAGTGTTTTTGGGTTGAGGGGAGTGACCGGTGGAACTATATACAGATCCTGACCTATTAAGAATTGGAAACCTACGATAATAAAGTGGGAACATTTTCAATGTAGATAATTAAGATTTTCTGACTGTCGGGTCTGACAAAGACGGAGGTGAAGGGGACGATTGTCTCAGTTCACAGATAGCGCCAATATTCTTCCCTGAAGTCACATCTAATTAGCGGCGGGCTGTTTGACAGAGCCCAGGTGAGAGAAAGCCAAGATTGTCATTTTTCGTACGTGCAGAAAAGGCAAAATTGATTTTGTTTTTAAAAACAAGAACGATGTAACCACGCCCGAAAAGGAGGAGAAAGGATGCTCGATCAATAACAATTGGTCGGAAACGGTCACGTGATCTGCAGAAAAGAAGAGAAAGAAATGCCCGATCAGGAACCATTGGTCGAAAAACGGTCACCTGACATACGAGAAACCGGGAGAGATGGGTGTACGCCTCCCCACCAAAGGCACTGTGAGGAAGTAGGGGTGAAAATAATAGCGATAATGGGAAGACAGAAATAATGCGGCTATTGGAATTATCGAGAAACCCCTGACGCCGACAAACCCACCCCGGTTTGTTGCGGCGTCAATAAAAGCAGGACCCCAGTCGACAGAAATCAGTTGAGTTGAGAGTTGCAGCTGGACCGCGGGCAGGGATAGAGCCTGAACGCGGGCATCAGGCCCGATTCACTCGCCCCTTTTGCGGGCAAGAGAATCCTCAGACAAGAAATCCTTCCAGCCCAAGTCGAAGACATGAGTTCAGCCCCGGACGGCAGCGAGAAGAGATCACCTCGGACGCCAAAGAGTTGTGGCAGAGTTCAGCCCCGGACGGCAGCGAGAAGAGATCACCTCGGACGACAGAGAGTAGCGGCTGAGTTGCGGCAAGAAATCCTTTCCACCCAAGTCGAAGACAAGAGAACTTCCAGCCCAAGTGGACAAAGAAGAAGATTACTCGAAAGCCGCAGAGAAGATCCAGCCCAAGTCGAAGACAAGAGAAGTTCTATCTAAGTCGACGAAGAAGAAGAAATACAACTCAGGTTGAAGAGAAGAATCAACTGCGAATGATCGATAGAAATTAGCCCCAGTGTCGAACTAAACCACACTCCGACATACACAATTCTAAAGAGTAGGCAATTCGAAATCTTTAGGTTGTGTGATAGAAGCTTGGTGCCATAGTCCACAGAGCGGTCGGGAAATGAGAACAATTTTTTTTTTATGTAACGGACATTAGATATAAAAAGGTTGTTACCTTTTTTTTTATCAGCAATCCTTTTGTCTCGTGAGTTTTTTTTTTTTACTTGTGTTTTGCCACCCCGTCCGGACTCAACATCGGCCCCAATCCCTGCTGGTCCCGTCTGTCTAAGATCTAAACACAGCGTGGGTAGACAGACCGGAGATCAGTACAGTTGCTTCAGTAACCAGGTATTGGAAGCGAGTTGGGAAAGGCGAGGCTGGTGATCATCCAACCAAGGGGTTGGGGCGGCACGCTTGGAACCAGGAGGAGCGACGTCACAGTTGGCGCCCGTAACCAAAGGATTCGACCCTGGGCCAGGTGTGCAACCGTCACACTACACTTGATAGAAAATTTTATTTTGCTCACCCAAATATTGACCCCAAAATCAACAACTTTTCACCTATGTAGCTTATGGTCAGTCTGTTGAAAATGCGTCCTTTTCAATTTTCATAATATTTTTTGCCTAACATCTACAATGCCTGCTCAAGTTCACCAATAAATTTTTTGTGGGTTTTATGTCTACTTTAGAAGATATGACCCTGCCAAGTTTAGAGATTTTTCCTACGTATGTGCAGGGTTTCTGAGAAAGATAAGCTCTGAGGTGTTGACAGTGAGTATGGATGACCAGAACTGGCACAAATTTACGAAAATCTAAGTGAACTCATTTTTTTTTTTTTTTTATCTACCTTGTAATTTTTACAAATAAACATATTTTCAGAATTTATCTAATATTTTATTGACTTTTAGTTATGTTTGAAGATGCTTCATGAAAAAATAAAATCTAAAATGCTACAAAATTTTCTTAGATCAATTTTAAAATTTAATAAGCAAGATGAAATACCATTTTCATAATAATGTTATGTATAGATTACCATAGATGAAAAATGGGAATGCCTAAAGCAAAAAAAAAAAAAAAAAATTTTAATTATTTTAAAAATATTGGTGCAAAATGACTTATATTAACGTGTTGAGGAAGAGCCATAGCTTGTTTGGTTGCAGTGGTAAGTTAACATTATAATGACAAGGAGGATGTAGGAAAGGAGAATGGAACAAGAGATGTACAACAGGTTTATTCATCAACTGACAGCCAACAGAAAAATATACAAGAAGTATAACATTAACCCTTTTTTTTTAGAGAGTTCCTTAGAAAGAGATAACTGTATCCACATTTTATTCTCTAACACTATGTTTTTCAATTTTTGATTCATAAATATAGTTTCTATTTAATAACAATATCACTTAAAATACGGCGTGGGAGATTCTTAAAATTATTTTTAAATTATGATAAATTATAATTACAGTTTTAAAAAAAAAAAATTCTTGTAAAAATTCATTATTCATTAAAAATTGTTTTTTGCTTAAAGACAATGTCCTAATATACAAAAGCAATTAAAAGGTTTTCTAATTCAATAATGTTATAGTTTTATTACATTTTTCTTTTAGTTTACCATTTTGAGCAGATTTTCAGAAAACGAGTAAAAAAAAAAAAAAAAAAAAAAACATTGGATGAGTCCTACTTTTAAATAATAAAAAAAATAAAAAAATTTTGGACAAAGGATTTAATTTCTCGAAATTTCATGAAATTAAGTAAAAAGAAAAAAAATTAAATTAATCAAGATTTTCAAAAACCATAAAATTAAAAAAATAATTTCATTCGTTTGTGAATAAGTTCTGAAAATTTGATTTTTGCAAGAATTTCCAAATCAATGCGCTTTTCACGTGCAAAAACGCTTTTTAAAAAAAAAAAAAAAAAAAAAAAATAGTTAAGTCATAGAGAAAAAACCCCCAAAAAAACAGGATTTTTAACCAAAATTTTTTTTAAATGTTTAAAAGTTACTTTGGTCTTCTTTACTCTTAAACAATTTGACGGTAAAATTTTGCTTTTATTAAGTTTTGGGCTTCTTTTCATCATGTTGTTTTTGTTTTTTTTTAGCACTAAGTGCATGTGCCTAATAATACGTAAATAAATAAATAAATATTTGTTTGAAATCAGATTAATTATACGTTAAAAAGCAGCAAATGTTCCTCAAATAAAGTTTCAGAAAAGTATGTTTCGTTTTTGGTTTGGTAAATTTGCCTTTTAACGCCCGTACTCTAAATATCTCTTAAATTTTCCCAAATTGCCATATTTCCGTGTAAATGTACCTGCTGAACTCAAAATTTTGGAGTTATTGACAATAAAAGTTCGAGCTCAGTCGCGTTCAGCCGTCGGCCATTACTGGCCTTGTTTAACTACATTCAGTGCGGAACATTTTGTGTGCGGAGGTTTAATTAAGGGCCTTTTTACTGCTCTTATTTAACTGAACTTACTCGTCTAAAATTACTGCGCATTTAATGATGACAAGTGTTGTTTTTTAACAATTAATGAGCAAACTTTGTAAAGAGCATGAATATTTACAAAATATAATGATAGAAACGAAATAATAATTAATGGAAAGAGTATGATTTTTTATTTACAAAATAAAGAATACTAGGAAGTTTTTTCTTTTTATTTTGTAAATAATCATGCACTTTTCAAAGTTCGTGCAGACTTTGCGCATTAATGGTAAGTTCGTGTTGTTTTATTTTTAATATAAAAGAAAAGCTTTATTTTATTATTTAATTTCTTTTTTATTTAAAAAGAAAGATTTACTATAAAAAAAACAACACTTGTCATCGCTTTACAACATAACTTAAATGTGCAGTAATTTTAGACAAGTAAGTTCAGTTTAATAAGGCCCTTAAGCCTCCGCGCGCAAAATGTTCTGCACTGAATGTAGTTAAACAGGGCCAGTAATGGCCGACAGCAGAACGCTATTGAGTTCGAACTTTTATTGTCGAAAACTCCAAAACGGTAGGTTTTATCAAAATTTAATTGTTATTTTGAGTTCAGCATGTACATTTACACAGAATTATGACGATTTAGGAAAATTTCAAGAGATATTTAGCGCGGGGGCGTTAAAAGGCAAATACCAGTTTTTTCATTTTTAAAAATTCATTTTAAAACCTTACGTATATAGCGAATTAGTTTTTAAACATCAGGTCTCACATTTGTTTGTGGAGGTATCTAATAGAAAACAATCTTTTTACAGTTTTTTTTTTTTTTTGTTTTTTGTGAAGATAAAATTACAACTCAATAATATTCATTATTTGATGGCAAAAAAGGCAAATCAATTAATGAATTATTTCTTATTTCTTTATATAAAGAGAATGACCTTTTTTATATAAAAAGAATGATAGCACTTACCTTTCTTTATACTTGAAATTGAATGAGAAAAGCAAAAACGGGATTATTTCTTTGCCTGCAAATGATTTTGTTGGTCAACCTGCCCAAATTTTGTATTGTTCGTTCAGTTCATAATGTGTCGAAACGAATGAGAGAAAGAAGGAATTTAAGAAATGGAAAAAAGCACCATACAAATATGAAATTGCTTTTGTGGGAAACAATCATTACTTGATAAACTTAAGAACAATGTTAAACGGTGCAAGGTAACGTTTGGTTCCTTATATTTAAAATCTGGAGATTACTTGGGATTTACGGAATAATAACAGATACCTAACTTTCCTTCCCGTTTAACCGACACTGATGGCGTTAAGTACTGAGTATCCGAAACTATGATATTAAAATCTATTTTAATCATCATTAATATTCGCATTAGGTGAATCGATTCTAACATGGGGGAAAATAAATATTGCCAATGGCGCGAAATGAAATGGAGACATTGCTATCAATAAGTTTCCATCACGGATTTTACCCAAAAAAAAAAAAAAAGCTTGAAAATGAATTTGATTTTGAAATAATAAAAAACGACAAATTTTCCGTTACCGGAAAAAAAAATCAGCTCTGAATTGTAACATACAAAATTTAACAAAAAACTTAAACAAAAGTTTTTTTTTTTCTTCAAGTTTGTTACAAAAAAAAAAAAAAAAACCCGATAGAACAAAGTAAGATATTATTTTCAATTAGGAAACTAAAGCTTTTAGTGGCTTTTATGAATAATAATATAGTAAGAAAGTAAAGGACAATATTATCTAAAAAGTCAAAATATTTTTCCGATGAAAAATGAATTTTTACAAGAATTTTCTTTTTTTTCAATTTTAAAAATTGTTTAATATTTTAAAATTAAATTTCAATCAGTAAATTTTAGGGAATACTTTACAGATCATAAATTTGAAAGCTTATTACAATCTGCGAAACTTATGTATTAAAAAAATTACACTGCTTTTGAGTTTTGAATGTGCATAAAAACGTTTTCTTTTTTAATATATCGTACGTGACATTTCACTTGTTTAAAGAGTTGTTTCCCTTGACAGTAATAAACTGACCACAGAAAATTTTATTATTTGGACTGCAAATACGAATTGAATTCTATGACTGGCTTTGACTATCATCGTCGCATTTTCAAAAGTTTTATTTTTTGTTTACGTCCTATTTCACTAAATATTTTAATTTAATTTAATTTTCTTAAATATAATTAATTTGCTGTTTTTCAGTAAGAGACATACTGCAATTAATGATTTTCTTTTTCCGTTTCAATTTTAGGGACAGAAACATTGATTCAGGCTTTGGACATATCTTCATTAGAATATTTTCAAAAAAGGACCACCAAATTTTCATGAATGTCTGAAATCAATTGCTGTGGTCTTGCTGATGAGATGATAAACAAAAACTCTTTCTTTTTTTCCTTTCCTTTCTGTTCACTCGCCGACACTCATCTGCCCTCCCCGCCCCGCCAAGCCAAAAAAAAACACGTCATTCATCATTATTTCCAGCTTTTATACAACTGCCACTCACCCATAATGCATTAACACTTCCCTATATAAGTGTTACTTCCACTTTTCTTGCTTTAACCGCCAGTAAGTTTTCACTTTCCTCTCATATTTTTACCACACGCTGCTGCAAGATCATTCTCATACCACATAATGACATGCCCGATAAGGTGGCCGTGCCTCTCTTCCTGACCTATGTGGGTGGATTATCTGTATCATTTGCCTCGCTGTACTATCACTGTTATCCGACGAGTAATTCACTCGTCAGTACATCCAGGACGTGGCAAGAGGTTACATCTACAGAAATATTATTCTGTGACTGTACTCTAGTCACTATTACCCATTCACATTGCATGGTGCAGCAATCACCAGGTGGCTTTATCACACCTCCTCTCCAACTTAAATTGAACCAGGTCGTCTCACCGCTGCTTCATTTTTGGAAATGACCAGTGAATGTCTCCATTCATACTGAAATATTGCATGCTGTGGTAGAGAATCTTTCTCCTGGCCTACCTGAAGGGAGATGTTATACCAGCAGACCACCTCAATTGGTGGTATTTGTCCCTGCTTGGCTATTGCCTTCACAGTCCTGTGGTGCCTCTCTACAATGCCATTTCCACTAAGTCTGCATGCAACCCTGTAACATGCTTTGCACATTCCACCTATCCAGTACTGCCTCAACTGGTGTTGACTTGAAAGCCGTGCCATTATCCATTAGGACCTCTTCCACTGGGTCTCTCTCTAGGAATAGCTGTTCCTGTTTCTCCCTTTAACTTTTGACATATGGCTATTCTGCCTGGCCTGCAATCAACCATCAACAGATATGACCCATTCTGGTAATGCATGACGTCAATCGCTAGTCTTGCCCAATTGTTTGAGACGTAAACTTCACTGGCCTCATGCATACTTGGTATGTGATCAGTTGATTTACATCATTGTCATGCTCACACTATTCTACACACAACTCCCTTAGAGACAGTCCCCATCTTCAACATTGCACATGGCATATTTTTTGACTGTATTCAAGTTTTCTTCACCTTAGTGACCACATCGGCCTTATTAGCCTCCAAGGATACAAGGCTGGTTCTAACCTGTAGGTTAATCTCTTTAATGATGTCCTCCAGAATTCCCAGTCTATGCTTTATGAGCATCTCTCTGCTGCTCCCTTAGTCTGTATCCTGTTCTCCTTTGTAATAACAGACCTAACCCATGCCAACATTGTTGTCGAGTCCGTCTTCACCTTTATGTTCTTCAGCTCCCATTGCAGTGCTAAGTTGATGCCTTTCATTACTGCTTCCAATTGTGCTACATTTATGTGGTTGACGTCTGTTTTCTTCCTCAACCAAGCAGCATCCTCAGCTTTGACACCCCCTACCTCCAATACAACTCCCATTGCTATGCTACTTGCATCACATCAAACTACACCATCGTCCACCTTTGGTATGTGCTGTTTTCCTCTCACTGGATCCTCTCACTCCACCTCTTCAGTGATATCCTTTATCATCTGTCACTCACTTGGTCGTCCCATCATCTCCTCTGCCTGTCTTTTTATATAGCTGCATGCTACCTTCAACCATCCAGCACAGGGTAGTGACTCACCAGCTTCCCACCTTTTGTAAACAACTCTCATTTACTCATCCATCACAGGGGGAATTTCATTACCCCTTCGAAACACCAACCAGTTTCTTTATCCTTCTGCAATTTTAGCCCAAGTGCTGCTCCCTTGTCAAGTGACTCTGAAGGTTTTGATATTAATACATATTTTTTAAGGTGGCATCTTACTTTTTCTGCATGCACAACCTTCTCATCCACAGAATGTCTGTGAGATAGGAGTTTGTGGCTTGCCCTGTTATCTCCTCCTGCTTCAGCACCTGTCTTGAGCACTGCTGCCATGATTTTTAGTGCAACATTCAACCCAAACCCAAATCTAGTAATAGGTAATCCCCTTGTACCTTACAAGTTGGTACTGCCACAACTTCTCTGCTATATGTAATTGCAGGTATGCTGATTTCAGATCTAACATTGTGTCTCCATTCTCACAGGATTTCTCTGCATACATCAATATCATCACTTCCCGTATGGCATGATATGTATGTATTTAATTCCCTAAAGTCTAGTACTAACCTAACTTTGTTTTGTTGGTTGGTTAACTGCCATCAGTGGCAATATTCCACTTCGGACTTTCTCTTTCCAAGGTACCAGGATGCCTACTTCAATCCATCTGCCTACCTTTTCAAACTCCGCTATCTTCTCTTCTTGCATATCAAATTTAACCTGGTTTCGATTAATGGTGACTCCCTCCAGTTTATCAATCATGTCCATACTGATGACAATGTCAATGCCGTCAACAATGTGCTCTTGCTTTCCTTCCCGCTACAACCATTACAGTTGATAAGGTTTGGCGTCATGCCAATGCTGATCCATCAGGGTAGCTATGAGTGCAGTAATTCGCCCTTGCTTGTTTCCCTGGGGACAAAATCTGACAATGTATCCCTTCTCTCCACATCCGTAGCACATCACAGCAGGCTTTAATCATTCCTTACAATTTTTTTATCATATGCGGCCCATGACACCAAAAACATTGTCTGCTAAATCTTCTTGTCTGTTCCATCCTGGTTCTTTAACGGTTGGGCTTTGTGCCACACCTCCTATTTCAAGGGATTCTCCTGCTCTATTCATGGTTAGTACCCAAGGAGCAGTTATCAGCTTGCTGATCTCTTTAGTTTCTACCAAGGCAGATGCTGAAGTGCAATTGATATTTGGTCTGAACATCTGTGCACAAATGCCAGCTTTACCATCCTCTCCGCGTTTCTTCCCATGAATGCCACTAATCCTGCCAATCACCTTATTTTGTTAGCATAAACAGTAATGGATTTGCCAGTTTATTTGGATTTTATTAACTTTCCATATGCTACGAAAGGTCCATTCTAAAGGCCTTGAGCAGCATTGAATCATCAACTCCATATAGAGAGCCAATGCCTCCCACTCAAGGTACAGCAGGATCAGGCTCATCACGTCAGTGATATGTTGCAACCAAGCAACCAACTTCACTTTCGTGAGCCATACCACAGTTTCTCTCTATCTATCAAAAGCTCTGATTATGTCACTGGCCACATGCATTCTCCCCTGTCTCTCCTTCCATGGTGAAATACTGAAATAGCTTGTTGTCTTGTTGATATACAGAGACAATAAAGAAAAACTCTTTTTCTTTCTTTCCTTTTCTTCCCTATTTCAAATTTTGATAACTGTCAGATTATAACAACTAATATTAAAAATAAGGAAATTAAAAATTAACACATTAAAAAAGTAACATTTCATAAAAATGAGAGGTACCTATAATTATTAGATGCCTCTCTTATGAAGTTTCATGGTATTATTTTTCATTATTAATTTTTATAACTCAGTTGTGAAAATTTTTTCATAAGTGAGATATAAAAATTAATAATAAATAATTCTATAAAATTTCATAAGAGATGTACGTAAAAATTCAGTACCTCTCTTATGAAATTTTATCTCACTCTTATGAAATTTTAAATTTATTTTGTTACTATTTTAAAATTTATTTTTTCATAAATCATCTTCAAATGTGACACTATAAAGCTGTAGTACCTAAAAACAGAAATAAAATTAATAAAATATTAAATTGCTGAATGTATTTGTTAATTTTTGAAGATAAATAAGTTCACTTAAAATTTGAAAAAATTGTTCTTTCTGTTTTTCCATCTGATAACTTCCCCCAACCTAAGCTGTGAATACCTCGATGTAACTGTCAGTTATGCACCTCAAAGGAAAGTCACCGTGGTTAAGACATTCCACAGATGCAAGAAAAACAAGATTTTTAATCAAAATTATGAATTTTCTAAAAAGGATGAAAAAATTTAATAAAGTAATCAAAAAAGAATTTGGTCTTTCATCTTAATAATAACATAAACATTTAGATGATAAATTTTTTTCATCATTGTATGCTCTTTTTTGGTGAATTAGTGGAGATACCTAGACTTGACTGTTAGAATATCCAAAGAACAAGGTAGGCTTCGCAGCTTCTGTTTCCATTAATGTTGGAAGGAATGTCTCCCAAAACATGTCATGACTACAGCGGGAAAAAAAAAAAAAAAAGGAAGATTTCAGAATAGTTTATTGTGGACCCCAGGAACAGCTCCTGATTGAACAACAGTTAGCCAATCAGTCCAGGATTAGTAAGGGTTTTAAGTTCAGGTTGACATTTTACTATCCTTTTCAAATTCTTAGAATTTATATGAAAATTTTTTTAGATATTTTTAATTTTGGGAATTCAGTATTAGTTGGAATATAAAACCGATAGTAAAAAAAAAAAATAATCTTCATAATTAATGTGCTATTGTCTGCTCTGTTTAATTATATATTATGTAAAGAAATGTATTTATTTAAAGTAAGGAAATTATGAACAAGCATATGAAATATTTGATAAGATTTATTTCGACTTTCAAATGTTTTAATAACTTCAGATATTGATAAAAAATAGAAGTGAAAAACAAAATATTTACATTGTAAAATGAAATCGTATGCAAAAAACATAATCTCAAATGATTTTATAAACATTTAGCTTAAAGTCCACTTACTAAGCTTACCTCTTAAATTATTATATTGATGAAAATTTACATATTTCATAAACATGTAAGCATTAATTTTTGCCTGAATTTCTGAGATGAGTAGTTATCATTATTTACACAATTGATATGTGGACTATTGTCCACATCTGCTGTGGGATCATCTGCAGCAAGCATCTATGTAGAGTGAAGAAAAAAAAAGCTCATCATTTTCATCAGGGCCTAGAAGATAAGATCATAGTTCTTAGAGACTATTGCCAAAATACTAAAGAGAAACATGATGCTGGTGAATTTCTGCCTTTTTAGCAGGTTTCAGTATGAGGCTTGAAGCATGCTTAATAGGCAGAAAGGGCATGATGCCATCATTCCTCCCTCCTTCAACTCACACATACATCACAACAGGGATAGGGCGGATGTCCTCATGACAACACAGCTGCAGCAGAAAGTGAAGCAGTGGTTTTTTCACGAAGAATGCTGTAAGCCCCAAATTGCATTGTATATCCCCAGTAACATTTGCTGAAAATTTGAAAGGGTTAAATCAAATTTATAACCTGTTATTAAGACACCTAGTGATCATTTTCAAATGTTATAAAAATTTAACAGTTAAGATGAAAATATCTAAATTATCCTTTTCTTTTTTTGTTGCACAAGTACAAAAATCACTATTTTATATATTTCATGTTAAATGGCTGTGAAAATTCTCATAGCACTAAAAATACATTATTACTGCAATTCATGTATCATTCTTTTTTGTGTTTTTTATTGTAAATAAAGTTTTCCCAATTTCCATGAACTTCAAATGTCGTTGTCTTTTCCTTTATAGTCTTGTTTACATTGAATGCTAACCTTCATATCAGATTTGATGCGAAGTTCTTAAACAGGAGAAATTTCATGATCAGTTTCTAGTATTATTGTCATTCACAAACACAATCAACAAATAAACACATTTGCAATTGCATATAAATTGTCAGAAATGCCAGAAATTTAGTTCATTTTGAAAACACAATTTAGCTTAAAGTCTCTAATAATGCAACCAAATGAAGGAAATTAACATTTTTGACAATTCTATTAAGCTTAAAGAATAAAAATTTTGAATATCTAATAACATATATGCTGAATATTCCTCAGAAAATATTTTCTTGATATGGAATAAATCAATTCATATTGACCTGATTCTTTAAAATATAAATGATTTTATTTCATTCAAATACAAGGAAATACACTGCAAATTCAATAATCAAACAATTCATACCAAACTTTCATATCCTGTTTTTATTTGTCTACTGAATGTTCCTCAGTAAATGATTTCTTCATATGGAAGAAATCAATTCAAATTTAATAAAATATAGATAATTTGATTTTATTCAAATACAAGGAAATACACTGCAAATTCAATAATCAAACAATGGATTCCAAATTTTCAAGCACTGAATGGTCTTGAATGGCTCTGTAAGCAGAAATTTTTGACTGATCTGCATGAAATCAATATACATTTTCTCTATTAACTTTCTGCCTTTGTTTTAAATGAGCATACAGATTCTATACTTCATTTCACAGATGTCTCTTGACTTGCATTTTATGAAAAGAAAAAATTCACAAATATCATAAAATGTTGCTTTCAATGTCAGACTATTTTCAAATGTGAAATTTCTTAATGATTTTTTTTCACGTGTGTGTGTTTTACATGTCAAGAATTAAAATTGAATTTTCTACTAATGCAGATGACAATTTACATTAAGAAAACATTTCTATCAACTTTGTATTTAGATGATGCAACAAAACTTGTCTCAAAACTCATATGCATAAATGTCACATTATGCATTTAACCAGTTTGTATAAACAGCTGCATCACTAAATATGACTTCCATGAAAACATAAAACTATAGTTTTCCCCCCAGTGTGTTGACAAAGATCATACCAAATATAACGTCCTTGAAAATCATGGTCAACACTGTTCATAAGAATAGGTTTTCTCTCCAGTGTTTCTTCACATATCAGTTATGTGCCAAGCGTAATACACGATCGTGCATATTTCAATACATGACTGATGAAGCAGATTTTTTCCCACAGTAGGTTACCATTACTTTCTGTGGTAGACCAGTTGCCATCCAAGGCTATAGAACCCGGTCTGTTCTGCTATTTGTCCATAGCTGGGGAGAGAAGAGGATTCATACCTTTCTCAAGAGTATTAGCATGTAAGTGAATGTAATGGATTTAATTGGAATTCAATCTTGGCTCTCCGATTCCTCAATATGAGCAAATATCCATTATTCCACCATGAATCTTACTACACCAAATTTGACATCTGTGAAAATGAAAACCCACAAAGTTTACAAGAATGTGGTCTCATGCCAGCGTGTGTTTACATGGACTTCACCATAACTATCTTCTGTGAAAATGCAGTTCTACAAACTTCAAAAGAATAAGGTTTGTCTCTAGTGTGTATTTGCATATGGCACACCGAACAAAACTTCCATGAAACTTCAGATCCACAAACTGCATAAGAATGTGATTTCTCTCCAGTGTTTATTTACATATAGCACACTAATTTTGACATGTCTGAAAATGCATTACGAAATTTGACTTCCGTGAAAATGCGGATCTACAAACTTCCCAAGAATATTGTTTTTCCCCCGAGTATGAGTACGTATATGAACAACCAAATGCGACTTCCGAGAAAATGCAGATCCACAAACATCACAAGAATAAGGCTTCTCTCTAGTGTGAATACGCATATGTTGGTAAAAATCTGACTTGCTTGAAAATGCAGATTGACAAACTTCACAAGAGTAGGGCTTCTCTCCAGTGTGAGTACGCATATGAGTCACCAAATTTGGCTTCCATGAAAATGCATGTCCACAAACATCACAAGAATATGGTTTCTCACCAGTATGAGTACGTACATGACTGACCAAATCTGATTGCCGTGAAAATGCAGATCCACAAACTTTGCAAGAATATGGTTTTTCTCCAGTGTGAATACGCATATGAGCAACCAAATTAGACTTCCACGTAAATGCAAATCCACAAACTTCACAAGAAAAAGGCTTTTCACCAGTGTGAGTACGCATGTGATGAAACAAACCTGACTTGTCTGAAAATGCAAATCCACAAATTTCACAAGAGTAGGGTTTCTCTCCAGTATGAGTACACATATGTCTCACCAAATGTGACTTCTGTGAAAATGCAGATCTACAAACATCACAAGAATAAGGCTTCCCTCCAGTGTGAGTATGCATATGATTGACTAAATATGGCTGCCGTAAAAATGCAGATCCACAAACTTTGCAAGAATATGTTTTTTTCCACTGTGAATACGCATATCAAATTAGATCAAATTAGATTTCCGTGAAAATGCAGATCCACAAACTTTACAAGAATATGGTTTTTCACCAGTGTGAGTACGCACATGACGGACCAAGTCTCGTTTATCTGAAAAAGAAAATTTGCAAACTTCACAAGAGTAGGGTTTCTCTCCAGTGTGAGTACACATATGTCTCACCAAATGTGACTTCCATGAAAATGCATGTCCACAGACTTCACAAGAGTGTGGTTTCTTGTTTTCTCTGTTTCCATCCGGTGTATTAACTCTGACTTCAAAACTGCAATCAGCAAAGTTCATATGAACATGTCCTATCTCTCCTGTTTATTCATAACAGTATGTGTTTTTGTAAAAAAGGCAAATCACACATAATATCCTGCCAGTTAAATTTCATTGTCATGCTTTTTAAAACGTGAATCCATGAATTTTTCATGAAGAGTATAGAATTCATTTCTTCATGGAAAGTAATGTGTTTTTTCTCCAGCTGGAACATCTGTGAACAACAAAAAGCAATAAAAGTTATGTAAACTTAGGTACTCAATAATATAAGGAAGCAGTCTATATTATATTAGATATAGGTAGCTATATATTAAGGTTAGTTATCTAATGCAGCAGCAGCCAGTGAAGATCAATCATTTTTCATTGCAAAAAGATTGCTTCACCATCATAATTTGTTCAATATATGATTTAAAGATGAATAAGAATAAATATAAGCATTTTGATAAGTTTTTCTATTCCTTAGATATCTATATCGTGTCATGATATCACTCATCTCCATGTTAAAAAAAACATTTTTTTAAACTAAGAGTATGTAAAATTTATTTCAGATTAGATTAAATCAATATTAAAATATATTTTAACAATGAGAATTTGGTTGTGCTGACAGATTTGCCAATACATCTTATTTTTTGCAATTTTAAAGTCATGTACATGTAAATATTAATAATGGAGTGAAATGAAATGGAAGACATTGTTATCAAATTAGTTAGCATCACAGACTTAGAGAACACAAGGTTTAAAAATTAATTTTAAATAATGAAAATTTTGTTTTTATTTCAAAGATAACAGAATAAGGTTAATAGACAAAGAAAAAAATGAAAAATTATTTTATGTGGTTAAAGTTTTCAAATATTTTTAAAGCAATGGAAATATTTAGGAAACTCAGTTAACAATTGTCCAATCTGTTCAATTATATATGCGAGAAAATGTTTTTATTTAAATTGAGGAAATTATAATTATATGAAAAATTTGATAAGCTTTCTTCAACTTCCAAATGATTTAATATTTTACACATATTAATACAAAAATAGAAGCAAAAAATAGTTAAAATATTTAGACTGTAAAATGAAAATCTGTGCACAAATCATAATATTAAGTAAATAATTTTAGAAACATTTACTTTAAAGTCCACTTGGTAAGCTTATTTCTACTTGAATTTTTGAAATGAGTTATCATTATTTACACAATTTATATGCAGACTATTGTGCTCATCTTCTGTGGGATTACCTGCAGCAGCATCTTTGCAGAGTGAAGAAAGAAAAGCCTATCTTTTTCATCTAGGGTCCAGAAGATCATAGTTTTAAAAGAGAATATTGCCACAGTACTTAAGGGAAACTGGAAATGATCAGCTTTGAATGGACTCTTCAGAATAGGCTTTTAAAACATGAAAAAGTTGTAATTACAGGTGAGATAACTCAATCAAGAATGGCCAATCATCGAGGGAAGGTGGAAAACATGAAATCCTGTGGAATAAAGTAAAAATCCTTGAGAGAACACTAGAGAGTCAGATGCCTGAAAGAATTGATGGATATGCTAGGCTATGAGAATCTGCTTAGTAGGCCTAGCAGTCTTATAATACTCTTCACCTATTCAAGGTATGAAAAGTGCATGTTGAGACCATTTACCCTTACATTTACATGTCATTACTTTTGCCATATCAGTTAGCATGATACATGTTTAGGCAATCATGTGTTTTTCGATACATGACTAACGAGGCAGATTTTTTCCCACAGTAGGTTGCCATTTTTTTTCTGTGGTAGACCAGTTGCCATCCAAAGCTATAGAACCCAGTCTGTCCTGTTATTTACCCATAGCTGGTGGAAGAAGAAGAGGATTCATACCTTTCCCAAGGGTATTAGTATGTAAGTGAATGTAATGAATTTGATTGGAATTTGAACTTGGCTCCCTGATTCCTCAATCTGAGCTGCTATCCATTACTCCACTGTGCCATATCAATATAAATATGATATCAGTCACCCAAACACAATGGAGGATATTATTATTATCTAATTTGATCTAGAAAAATATTAATGTAATCCTCTTTATATTCTATCTAGTCTCATTTTTCTTCATAACTGAGATGGTTTTGCCAAAAACAAAAATGCACATTAATAATATTTAATTATTTAAAAGATAAACTGAATAGTTTGAATATTTACTAATGTATTGATAGGTAACAATTTAAACATTTGAATGTTTAAAGTCTACACACAACATGAAAATTAGCATAAAAAATATTCTTAATAATGTTTACTAGACTGAAATAGTGGTACATGTGAACAATTTAAAGTTTCAAAAATATGAAACTTCTTAAATAACTTGTACCTTTGCTGGTCCTCAGAATACGACAAACCTGTCTGGGTCTCAGATATTGTACTGGTATGTGTGTGTGTGTGTGGGGGGGGGGTGCTATACTTCAGTGAATATGGCTTGCATTCAGTGCAATCAACTCTGTTGCTTCCTTTTCTTCACTGGGATTGGTCATCTAGGAATTCTGTTCATTGTGTTACATGTCAGAATCTTGTGATACATAGATTTTTTTGGCCCAGGCAAGAATTTACTTGACTGCATTCCTCAACATCAGGCGATTCATCTGATAAATGGGGGTAAATGTAAAGGAAATTAAAGGAATTAAATTAACAATTGGAGTTGAAATGTAGAATTATATAACTGCTATGGGCTGCTTTGTCCCAACCATTTCTTGTTTGAAATATGAAAACTTTTAACACAACCTAGTATACAATTCATATAGATGCTTTCCTGTGTCCCAAATAATGACAGTAACAAATAAATCTTTTTGGAAAGAGAAAGTTCAAACAAAAGTGATATGTAATAAGTAGTAATAAAAATATATTCAAACTCATGAATTTTAATAGAGTAGTTAAATAAATCTCGGGAAGGCAGAGAAAGTTGTTTGTTTTAGCCTCTGATTATTCAAGTCAATGATACAATATATATGATGCAGAGAGTGTTTTATTTCTGATCTTAGCATCATCTAAAGATTCAATATGATGAAAAATAAACAATTCAAAGGCAGACAAAAACAAGAGCAAATAAATATATTTGAATTGTCAGAAAATGCAACAGTAAACAATGGAACATTGTCAGAAATGTACATATATACACATGATGAAACATACAATGTATTATATACAAAATATAAGATGTGAAAGTGTTCTATTTCTGACCTCTCCATCATCTAAAACAGGATAGTCCAACTTTTTTTTTCTTAATGGGCCAAATTAGAAATTTAGATATATTCACTGGGTCAAAAAAGTATTTTATATGAATATGATTTTAAGAAGTTCAAAATGTGAATGAACTTCTTGAATTTTATAAAGAGAATTTCTCAAAGTTTCCAAAGATTTCCTGCCTTGAAGCTCAGTGCATCCTAAGCTGGTATTTGGTTGGTGCTTCCACATAATTAAATGAAAATGAATCACGAAACAATTCAGTTTCTGTTTTTATGAGGTCAGAAAGTCTGGTTGTAAAATATTTCAACAAAACTTCACATAATTTATTATGTTTTTCAAATTTCACAAAAAATTCTAGGTGAAATTGTGCATTTTCAGGGTTTATTAAAAAGAAAATTTTCATAAACTCTGAAAATGCAAAATTTCACAGGTTTTCAATTGTGTTATCAAAAGTTGTAACTTCTTAGTAAAACCTATTATTTGCTCTTGGTCTTTTCTTTGGAAATACAAATTAAGTTTAGACAACATTTCAGTGATATCTACCAAGAAGATCATTCAAGCATTCTTTGTTTTAAAAAAAAAGTAAACTAATTTTGCTTTTTGCTTTGCTTTGCATGAATTCTTATTTCAGAGAACAATGATTGAAATATTTTTTAATTTGCTGCTTTAATGAACCATCTAGCTTTTGAGAAATAAATAACATCTTCATACTCACTGCCAACTTCTTCAAAGTATTTTCTGAACTCACAATGCTTCAAGTCGTGATACCTGATAAAATTCACAACTTTCACACTTGGTAAATTAACATGCTCAAGTATGTCCTTGCCAGTTGTTTTATTCTTCATATGGCAGAAGTTCAACATTCCAATTGGTATCAATTCCACTAATGAAAATAAATGTGCACTGTCACTTTGATCAGTACTTTCATCCAATGTTAAACTGCAATAAACACATTTAAACAACTGGGTCTGCAATGTACTTACAATACTGTCAGCTGTCATCAATTCTACCAATTGTCTATGTGAGAAACTTGTTCCATTGAATAAAATATTTTGCTTACTGGAAATATTCTATTAGCTTGAAATTTTAATGGAAATAGATCCTTCAAGAAAGATTTTTCATTTTTAAAAATTCATTGTAAACCTTAGGTATCATGTGTGTGTATAAAATTTCAGAGTGACAAATTCTTAGACATTGCAACATTGCAAAATAAACTTTTCAAAATCACCGAAATGAATGAACAATTATTTTGCTTTTAAAAATGATTTGTAAAAATTCTTTTTACCAAAAATAATAGCTTTTCAATTGACTACCACAATTCAACCTTATTTTGCAAATTAAATTATTATTATCCAACAATTTCTCTTTATTTAATTTTTTGTCCTTGATATAAAAATTAATGATAAATAAAAATAATAACATAACATTTCATAAAATGGGTATCTAATCGAAAATCTTAGTTTTTGGAATTTTAAAATTTAACTTTAAATTCATTCATAAACTTTACTCTCTCCAAACCATTCCATTTAACAAAAACTATGTCATTCAAAACCATATGTTCGACATCACTTCACAACTTAACACTTACCATCTGCAAATATTCCAAACAGCTCTTAAAAGACTTAAAATTATGTCACGCATGTACATTTTTACAAAACAGTTCAAAATTCTTTTTCAAAAAGATGTGTGTTGCAGGTTGTAATCAGGTTTCAAATTTATGATCTGTAAAGATAAATCAACTTAATACCATCATTCCCTAAAGGGCATGGATTGAAACTTAATTTTAAAATATTTAACAAATTTATCGCATTTTATATTTAAAATTGAATAAAAAGAAAACAATTTTTCATCAAAAAGATATTTTGGCTTCAGACAATAGTATCTTTAACATATATTATTGATAAAAGCCATTAAAAGCTTTTCTAATTAAATAATGTCTTAGTTTTATTGGTTTTTGTATGTTACAATTCAGAGCTGAATTTTGGGTAATTGCGTCTTGGTTTTACAAAAAACAAATTGATTTATGTTCTTCAATTTCTTCTGCTTTTAACTAATGTAATCATTAAAAGATATGCTGTCAAATTGCTCGAGTTTTCATAAAATTAAGTAGGTACCTCCACTTTTTTGCAGAAAAGCAGCAAAAAGAAAAAATTTTAAAATTCTCACAAAAATCAAATAATTGTTAGATTTTAATGCAACTTTTAGGACTTATTCACAAATGAATGAATTTATTTTTGAAAATATTATTATTCATTGGAAAAATTTTATTTCTTCAGACAATATTGTCTTTAATATAACTTATTTACAAAAGCAATTAAAAGCTTTTCCAATTAAATAATGTCATAGTTTTATTGCATTCATTATTTTTCAATTCAAAGCAGATTTTCAGTTAGAATAGTGCAAGTTTGAAATAAAAAATTAAGCAATTTACATTCTACAATGAGTCCTACTTTATTAAAAAAAAAATTCTAAAAACAAAAATTTCCAAAATAATTTCATTCACTTGTGAATAAGTCCTGAAAATTTCATTAAAATCAGACAATTGTTTGATTTTTACAATAATTTCCAAATCAATGTGTTTTCAATGGAAAAAAAAGTGCAAAAAAGTCAATTATTATGCCATCTTGATGACATAGGTACCCCCAAAAATTCGAGAGCATATTGTCATGAAAAAAGGTCCCTAACTTGATAAAAATAATGTTTAGTTTATTTATTAAGAGAAAAGGCCAAAAAAAAAAAAAAAAAAAGAAAAAAAGTATTTTATTTTATTATTATTTTTTTTTTGGGGGGAATTTGCAATGAAATCACCGCGCTCAGTTTCTGATAAAAATCTCCTGAATAGTTACATTTAGGTGTAAATGCTTAATTCCAAAATAAGAAAGAAATTTTACTAAATTCTAGCGTTTTGGAATTATCGACAATAAAATTTCGGGCTCATTCGCGTTGTGGTACAGCACGGCAGCCATTACTGGCGTTGTTTACATACATTTGCCTCGGAATTGTCATGTGTGTAAGTTTCACTTGTCTTGATTATTGTGCAAGCAATGTGCAAACTTTGCACCAAATTTAAAAAGAGTATGATTATTTACAAAATAAAAAAATGCTAGAAAGGAAATAATAATAACAAGAACAAACTTAAGGTTCAAATTGATTTTTTTATTACATTTTTTTTTGAGTTTTAAAAAGCATGATTACAAAAAATAATAAAAAAACAAAAGAGCTTCAATGCTTTATTATAAAAAAAATAAAAAAAAACACTTGTCATTGCATTTTGAAACAACTTAAACAAATTTACCAACTAAAAATTCAATATAAACTTCACTTTCATAAGTGTCTGAAGACTTCTTTTGGTTTTGTGCAGTAATTGAGACGAGTAAGATCACTAAGAAGACTGTTAGTGTTAAGTAAGCTCCTGCACCCAATTTCTCTGAGACAAATGTATGTAAACAATGCCACCAGATGCAAAGGAGTCTGAAATATAAATAGAAGGCCTGTCCGATTAAACAAGATGTTACCACATGTAGTCTAAACCGAATCTACTGAAAATGAATGATTATAGTCACTTAGTCTTTTTTAAGTATAGATGGAATACTTTTTAAATTACAATTTAAAAAAAAGAAACCAGGGTTCGAATTTCATCTTAGAACTTCATTCAATTTTAATTTATAAAAATGAAAAAAAAAAAAAAAAAACAAGCAAAAAATATTTTTAATAAGTTTATTCTGTGACGTTATGATACTGATAAATGAAACTGACATTTGACGAAGAAAAGCAAACTAGGATTCGATTTTTACCTTACAATCATAAACAAAACAAGATTTTAAACCAAAATTTCGAATGTGTTAGAAAGGATTAAAAAAATTTCAAAAAATAATAAATCCGTCTTTCATCTTAATGATATACCAAACATTTTGGTAATAAAACGTTATTTTTATAACTTTGTGGCCATTTTCATTATGCTATGCTGTTTTCCACGAACTACTTTGCATGATTAAATTAAAAGAAAACTGAGAAAAAAATTAAAAGGATTTTAATTAAAAATATTTAAAAAAAAAAAAAAATCATTCTAACTCCATCAAAGCAAAAATATCATTTGCATTCCATAATCTTTCCAATTTAACAATCTAAAACAGTAACATGGGAAATTTTAATTAAAAAAAAAAAAAAAAAAAACGAAGCTATTTTTTTATCGACATGTCCAAACTCATTTTTTACTCAACTCTGACTGAATTAAAATAAAACAAAATCAAATAAAAACGTCATAAATATTAAAAAAGCTAAAAGCATACGAATTTCCTTGAGTACTGTTTAATTTAAAAAATATGACATGATGAAAACAGAAAATGAAATCATTATTTTATTAGCTGAATTTATTTTCATTTTGCTAAACACTAAACAGGGAATAAAAAGAAATGAAAACTGTTGAGGTATGTCAGTAAGATTTCTTATCAAAATTATTTGTATTCATTGTTTCACTTACCTTTCAAATCAGAAAATTCAATGAAAAAAAACAAAACAAAACAAAACGTGATGATTTTTGTGTTCAAATGATTTTTCTTGTGATTTCTCTCTGTCAAACTAACCAAATTGTTTGTTGTAGTATTCGTTCAGTTCATAATGTCGAAATTTAAATGAATGACAGAAACAAAATAATTAAGACATATATTATATATGTATATAAAAAAAAAAAAAAAAAGACGACACAAACAGGACATTATTTTTGAGAAAATCTTTCGCTTGATTATGGAAGGTGAAAAGAAAAAGTAAACGGTGTTAAACAAGATTTGATTCCTTGTGTTTAAAATGATAAAATTTATGGAATATACAAAAAAAAAATGCCTGAAGTTTCTTCAGGTGTGCCAGATTAAAATTTTTATTTAAAGCCAAATAATACGTATTCGGAAATTTAATTTATTTAGATAACAATAGTCAAACAAGTCTGATTCGCTGGAAAAATCTTGTTTTTTTAGTCTGTGTTTTCTTTTTAGAATTTTAAAATGCTTTGGTTAAAAACGTTTTTCGATAAATTTCATGAAATTTAACTTTTTTAATTGAAGTTTTTTTTTTACTTAACATTAAATCTAATAATAGAATAATAACTGTTTTATTAATCATTCATTTTTTTAGTATGTGTATCCGTAAAAGTAAGACTATTTTTTTTCATTTAAAGAACTTAATAAAAGAAACATTGGAAAAGAGGACCGAGCATGTGAAAGAGCAGGAAAAACTGGTTATTAGTTTTTTATATATATTTATAGAGAATTATGAAAGAGATAGTTCTTCTTTTGATGATCTGCTGAAATTGGCATAGGTTTTACAAAAGAATTTTTTTTTTTTTGTTTTACAATAAATTTCTGGGAGGACTGAAATTTCCAATAATTCACGTGATTCATGGAGCATAAAAAAAAAGAAAAGATTGTAGCATACTGTTTATCATATAGTTTAGCATGTAAAAAAATAAGCCAAATCAATTCTTTGGTGTCAAACCAACATGAAAAAAGTCAGATTTCAGAAATTTGGCGACAAAAAAAGACAATCTGCCAAACCTGCTCATACAAAGTCCTTCAAATATTGAAGTTTATGGATTTTTCTTTCTCATAAATTGTTATATTAATTAAAATTTCTATATTTTTCAGAAGCATGCCAGCAATAATTGGTACCTGCAAAGTAAGAATGTTAGGGAGTGTCATATCATCTGAAATATATGCAATTAGAAGCACCATTATCTATTGCAAGCATCTGTGTCCAGTAAAAACAAACCTTCATTAATGCCTAAGAGAAGATAAGATCATTTCCTATGACCATCTACTTGGGTCTATCAGCAGTGGTACAAACCTGAGAGCTGAAAGTTTATCTGTTAAAGCAACTGAAATATTTAGTAAACTAACAGTTAACAATTAATAAAAAACCCATATTTAAAATGAAATCATTTTTATAATTACTGTGACACTGTACACTTAGTTTCATTACATATTATGTGAAAAAATGTTTTTATTCAAAAATAGTAAACTGAGAAAATTATAAATAAGAATGTAAAACATTTGATAAAATAATTTATTTCAATGTCAAAATCTTTTTAATGAGTTTATATTGATGGGTAAACACGTGTGAGTTGCCATTTCTGTTTTATATTGATACAAAAATAGAAGCAGATAACAACTAAAATAGGCATACACATGAAGAGATTTCTTGGTACAGAATTTAACTTCATTTTTAAAACATACTCTTGAGGTTAATATATCTAATAATGTCACAAAATGAAGTTCATTTCTTAATACATTCTGTAAGAAATTAACATTTTCAACAATTCATTTTCTATGGTAATTACAGCCTGTCTGAAGTTATTATGCAAATCAAATAAACCTCAATAACTCAAAAATTTCTTAACCAATATTTGTCAAATTTAAACTTCTCCATGCCCACACTTCTGCCATTTTTAATGTTTAGTTTTTGAGATATTTGGAATTTACAAAAATGAACTGACTGAAGTTACTATGCAGATTAAACTAATATTAGCTTAAGAACTCTGTAATCTAATAAAACTATTTTTTCTTTTTGTCCATATGTCCAAAACATGGGTAAAGGAAAGGATCTAACAACTGTTGAAAAACAGAAAATAACAAAGTTGTTCATGTTCGAGATATCAAAGGAGCTTTGCAGAGATCATCGCACGATAAAGAAGGCTGCTGAAAATATAAGTTGAGACCTTGAAGCAAAGGAAAAGGCTTTGAGAACTTACTTCTTCAAGATGAATGTAGACTAAAGCAAGTTATAGCAAAACCACTTTTGACCAGTGCACAGATCTTTGAAAAGGTTGGAATTGAGGCAGTCAAGGAGGACAAAAGGTGTAGAATACTTTGTGAATTGGGATCTGTAAAAAAAAAAAAAAAACCTCCTAGGCCACCTCCTTTCCCTAAAACAAATATTTTAAAGCTTCAATATTGGGCCAAGAAATACATGAAAATTAACTTTTCTAAAGTAATTTTCATGGCTGAATCTCAAATGACATTTGATGGATGGGCCAAAGGATAGATTTTATCCAATTCAGATGTACCTGTAACTAAAGAAAGGCAACAAGTAGGTGGTAGTGTTATGATATGGCCTGGAATTGTTGACCAACCAATTATTGGACCATTCGAAGTTGATGAAGGAGTATGAACAAAACTTTCTTTGCATGGTACAAGTCCCAGTCTCGTAGTTTCAAAGTGTGTATTTATGCATGGCCGTGCTCCTTCTCATGCATGTAAGGTTACCTGTGAATTCTTTGAGCATAAAAGATTTACAGGACAAAAGATAATGGAAAGGCCACCATCAAGTCTTGATCTGAATCCAATCAAAAATCTATGGTCAATTGTGATGATGAAATTATATGAAGGTGGCAAACAATATAACAGCAAAGCAGACCTACAGGAAGCAACTACCATGTCAGAAACTTTACCTGCTGAAGTAAAAAAAATAACAAAATCAATACATAATAGATTATTGGTTGTTTTTGAGATGAAGGGTGACTATAATAAAACCTAAAGGACTCAAAGACTTATATGTATTTGTTATTTGTTCTATTATAGGTGTTGATGAATTTTTGATGATTTTATAACTTTTTTATTGAAGTAAAATGTGATTATTTGGTTTTGCTTAATAAGTTCAAACCTCAGATTTTAAAATACATCAAATAACTTCAATAAAACCACATAAAATTTTTAACTCAGACTTTGTTTTGACATCTAAATTGTTTAAAATTTGTCAATTTTTCTCTAACCAGATTTGAATTATTGAAGTTTATATGATTTTCTTAATAACTTCAGGCAAGTTGTACTTCTTTTGAAGAATACACAGAGTACAAACAAAATAAAATACTTGAAATCATTTCTTAGAATGGTGCATGCTTAAAGGTTGTAGAATGTAAAGATAAGATTGTTGTGATAAAAAGATATAAAATACAATGAAAAAATTCAAAATTTAATAAAAATGATGTTTCATCTGAGAAAATTTAAGATGATTTTTTCTTGCCACTAGACAACACTGAAAACTTCTTTGTCATATTTTTATTTCATATTTATATAATGATAACAGAATAAAAAGTTTGAATATTGACTAATATACCTCATATAATCAATAGGTAATGATTTATGAACACAATATTTTTAATACCATTTAACAGATATTAATAATGTTACAATACAGGTGAATGTTTGAAAATGTTGAAAAATATATAAAGCCTAGGAAAATTATATTAAAAAGAGACTACTGTTGAATTCATTCAGACAAAAATTAATAATTTTAGGAGATTCATTACAGTAAATAATAGGATTTGTGACCCAGTGGTACACAATACAGAAAACGGAATCAGCCAGCAGAGATAAAATTCTAGCAGTAATAGTTTCTGTTCACATCACACTAACATTTCAAATATTTTAATGTATTTCCTTTGAAAAAATATTGTTGATATGAAATCAGAAATCATACTGACATTATGTGATGTATCATAAAAAGTAATTAAAATATATTCACATCATGAATTTTTTTTTACTACTATAGAATTTATAATAAATAGAGAAGGTAACTAGGAAAGACTGAGAAGATTGCTTGCTTCAGCCTGTGATTATTAAATTCATTGATAAAATATATAACATGTGGAGAGTGTTTTATTTCATCAAAAGATTCAATATGACCAGCAATAGACAAACCTAAAGCAGACTGAACAAGAGCCCATAAACTTATATGAATGTACATTTCTTTCTTAATTCATTCTGTAATAAATTAACATTTTCAACAATTCATTAAACTTGAGATAATAAAAGGTTGGAATATCTAATAATGTCACTTCACTGATAGATAACATTTTATACACTTGAATATTTCAAGTCTACACATGTACGTAACATAAAAATATTTTTAATAATATTTAATAGATATAAATAAAGGTACATTACAGGTGAAAGTTTCACAAATATATAAAACTTCTGAAAAAAAATTAATAAGAAACTACACATAAAAATTAATAATTTTATGCATAATCCAACCCCTGACAACCACCAGACATAACCATAATTGTGCTGGTTACCAAATGCAAGTCGCCTATCTGTGTTTCAAAGATTGTACCAGGGACAGGGGCTACACTTTGGAGAAGGTGGCTTGCATTCGGTGCAATCAGCATCATTTGGTTCATTTTCTTCACCAGGATGTGTCATCTCAGAATGAAGTTCATTATGCTACATATCAAAAACTCAAAAGTCATGGATTTCGATCAAATGTTTCCTAAATGTCAGTGATCCAGCTGACAAAGGGGTAAACCTACCAAACAGAAGGAAATGATGTTTAAAAATTATTAATATTTACAGGTGAACTGTAAAATAGTACAACTGCTATGATTTGCTTCCTCCCAACCACTGCTTTTCTACCAGTGAGATACTGAGAGAAGTCTGTTAAATAATGTTGATGGTGCTAACATGTTAGAAGTGAATTACTTTAAGGGTGGAATTTTTCTAATACACAATGTTTGAACAGAGCCTGCTGATTTTCAGTGGACAACCATCTCTCACTGGCTACAACTCCCCAACTTACTGACATTGATTTGTTTCAACTATTAATTAAAGCTTGAAATATGAAAAACTTTTTACACAACCTAATATACAACTCATATAGCTGTTTTCCTGCCGACCAAAAAAGGATAGTAACAAATAAATCTCTTTAAAAAGAGGGAATTTAAACAAAAGGGTGGTGTAATAAAAAATAATTAAAATATATTCATATAATGCTATTGTTGTTATCACACAATCTTATACCACTATCATAGAATTTTATGAAATACATAAGTTAAATAAGAGAAGTAAAGCCAGTGAAAGTTGCTTGTGATTGTAAATGTTAATGAGAGATGATCAAGGTAAGATATGGTGAGTGTTCTATTTTCTGACCTGGTCTTAGTTCTTTGGCAGAGAATACAGTGCAGAAAAAAAGATGTAATATTTAGAATGATTTCTTTGGTTTCAATAGATAACATTCTTGATAATTTGTGCATGTGTCAAGTTTGGAGAATATAAAGATATGATTGTGATAAAAAGATATAAAATACAATGAAAAATTTAATAATAATGGTGTTTCATCTGAGAAGATTTACATCTATTTTTTCTGCCATGAGATAAGACAACACTGAACATTTTGTCTCTATGGCTTTATTTCATGTTTATATAATGATAATAAAAAGTTTGAATATTTACTCATATGTCTCACTGATAGATAAGCATTTATAAATATTATTATTTAAAGTCTACAAAATTACACAACAAAAATCAGTATGAAAAACAAAATAATATTTTTAATATATTTTAATAGACTGTAATAATGTTACAGTTTAAGTGAAACATGAAATGAGAAAGATGTTGCTTCTAATAGTCAAGATCTAAAGCAGGGGATGTTTTCAAGTGACTTTTTAGTTGGAAATTCCCATAAAAATCTGAATATACCTTTCACAAAAATGTTCTTTCCCCACTGTATAATACATATCTATTGAATTTTGCAGTATTTGAAAATAATACAATCTTTACAAGCATATGTTCCTTATTGCACATGAAATAGGACTATTCAGAAAAGGCATATCCACAAAACTGTCAAGAATATGCTTATTTGCATGCCGGTTTACACATGATGCACTAAAAATTTTTTATTAATGCAGAAAGTAAATAGGCACAAATATAAGGTTTCTATCTACTGTATATTCACATGATGCACAAAAACTGATTTGTCTGAAGATCTATATAAGCAAACATTGTTTCTCCAGTGTGTATAGCAATGCTCACTGTTTGTAAAATGTCACTAAAATGGCATTTTTAGGGTACCTATCGGAAAGACACCCATAAAATTCTATCAAACCATACATCAAATGAAAGGAAATTGATTTATCTATATGTTTATCAATGTTGTTTATATGTGTATTGTGTTTCTATAACTTTTTATCAGTGAGATAAAAAAAAAAAAATGATGAATATTGTAAAACCATTTTTTTTCGATTTTGGTTGGGCACGATAAAGGGTACTAGTATGTTTAGCTTGATTCCGAAGTACACAGTGGCAGGAATTTGATCAAATTTGGTTTTAAAAAATCAAGGAAAGAATACTGTTTATGATAATATATGTTTGAGTTTGGATGTAATCGGTTATGAAAGTTTAAGCGCTGTTGTTCAGTAAGTTTTCATTAAAAACATAAAACACTTAAATCAGTGAAACAGACATTTTGAAATTTTTTTCATGTAATTATCATAAATATTTCTCCAGAAAGTTCTTTGGAAATCCACAACAAATGCACACCATCAACAAAGATTTACTGAAAATTATCCATTCATTCTCACCACTTAGAGATGCTGCCTTGATGTAACATTTTTCATTCAGGGTGAGGGAGATATTGTGACTAGAAATTTAAGCTTGAACATTTAATTTGTGGATGAAAAAGCGATTTTATAATTGACTGGCCTAAAAAAATTTAAGGGAATAATAAGTAAAATATGCACTATTGCACTAGAAAAAAAAACTTTGCTATAAAAAATATTAGTTGATTTTTTAAACTTTACTGTGTTTACATCATAAGCGTTTTTTTTTTAAGTAGGAAAAATAATTTGTTTCTTACAAAAACTTTCGAATATATATTTAAATCTTATTGAAACTTGAATTAAAGAAAATCAGGTGCACAATAATAAGTTACTTACTTTTAACTTAATAATTGCAAACATTTCCAGACTCATCTTCAGTTAACCTTTTTGAGTGATAAATTTTATTAAACAAATCTGTCAGATTAATTCATAGATTGTTCATAAAACCTTTCCTTTGGAGATTATTATTAATTATTATTAATGATAATAATAATAATTTTGAATTCATCATTCAGTTAACATTAAAATCATCCAATAAGTTGCTTATTTGTTGATTTTTAGCTACGCTCAGTTTTTAAAAAAAAAAAGTTTTTGCGATTGTCACTGCACATGCAGTTACTAACACAAAATTTACAAATCCATTTTGGAGTTTTATGCTGACTCAAGATACTATGTACCTTGAACTGTATAAGTATATACTGCCACTGTGTAACAATATAGGAATTGCAATATATGGCAATTGTTACTGAAAGAGAGTTTCCTAATGCCAATCCTTTGTGTGCTGCAGTTTTCAGGCCCATTGAATCTGACCATACCTTCTTTGCTTCAAACTATCAACAGACTCGTGAAGGTTTTCCTGAAGTGTATGGAAAATCAGCAGAAGAACTTTTTGCTAGGGGTCATTTACAGTTACCCACCAGCTGCAGTAGAGGCTGTCCGCACTAAGGGAAGTGGTATGTATAAGTTGACATCTGAACGTCACTTTGGAAACTTAGTAGTCAGAAAAGGCACCGTTGTGCATCTTCACATTTCCAAACAACTTCATTAATGCTGAAGGCTTGTGAGCAGGATGTAAGTAAATGATTGTTAACTTTATAAGCTGGAGACAGAAAGTGGTTGCAGAGGAAAGCAAAATAAAAAGGTAAATGGCTTAGAAACAGAATGATGAACTTAGCATGGGCACTGAAGAAAAATTGCTGACAGATGTGGAGGCAGCAATGGAGAAGAAAAAAGAAGCAAGGAAAAATAGCAAGAGAACTGTTGAAATGGTGGACCTTCCATCACATGATACTATTCAAGTGTACATGTGGGTGGCAGTGGCTTATGAGAATGGGTGGTTCCCTGGTATAATTCAAAGTAAAGAGGGCATGTTTGAAATTAATTTTATGGAACCAGGACTAAAATTGGGTATCTCTAAATGACCTCTCAAGCTGGATTCTTGTGCAATAGATGCTCAATATATATTTCACTAAATCCAGAACCCCCCAGTACCTACCCATGTTTGACGCTATTTCATCCATTCGGTTTACTTGAAATACCTCATATTTCTAAATGTATATTGCTTTACATATACTTATATATTTATGTCTATATAAACATTTTTGTGAATAAATATAGGCTTTTGTTCAACAGTTTGAGATTTGAGCCTTGGTTCTTGGCTTCATATTTTCCCTGGTTTTTAAAATATTTATGACAATACAATATACTTTTTAATTATTAATGAAACTTCTAAACGTCTTAGTAAATTTTTTTTTTTTTTACTGTTCTTCATCTGTGTGGATGATAAACAATTCATTTTGGAAGATTAGGTGAGAGCAATTGCAAATTAAACAAATTTCATTAGGGGATCAGTTTGTTAAAACTTACATGAAGTGCTCAAATGCTGAGCCATCTTCTTTTTAATGGTATGACATCCACCAGCAAATTTTACATATACATGCCAAATTTCATTGCTTGATCATGAATAGTTTTTATTAAATGGAATTTATCAATGAAAACTCAAAAATACTGACCAAATATTTTCAGGAAAATGTTTTTTTCAGCTTCAAATGCTTATATTTAAAAAATTAATAGGTTTTCATAATTTAAAAACCAAAAGTCTTTGATCAATTTATATTTTATAAATGTCCTATTTTTTTTAGCAAAATTTAAAGTTAAATGTTTTTGTGAGCATTTTTAGTGTGTATGCATAGACACCTCACCAAATATGACATTCCATGAAAATGCAGAACGACAGATTTTACAAGAATGTGATCTCTCTCCCTCCAGTGTGAGTTTACTGATGCCTCATCATAATTTCTGTGAAAATGCAGATCCATAAACTTCACAAGAATATGGTTTCTTTCCAGTGTTCATTTGCATATGGTGCACTAAATATGACTTGTCTGAAACTGCAGATTCACAATCATTACAAAAATGTAGTTTGCCTCCAGGGTATTTATTCAAATTCACAAACTCCACAATATGGTTACTTTCCAGTGTGTATTCACATGTGATACAATAAATTTGTTTGTGGATGCAGATTCACAAACACCACAAGAATGTGGTTTCTGTTCAGTGTGCATACATGGTCTACTAAATGTGACTTCCATGAAAATGCAGATCCACAAACTTCAAAAGAATAAAGTTTTTCTCCAGTATGCTTTTGCAAATGCCTCACTAAATTTGTCTTTGCTGGAAATGCAGACCTACAAACTTGTAAAGAATAAGCGAGTACACAGATGAATGATCAAGTGTGTGTTCGCATATGTATCACCAAATGTGATTTCTGTGAAAATGCAGATGCACAAACTAAACAGGAATATGGTTTCTCTCCAGTGTGATTACGCATATGACTGACTAAATCTGACTTCCGTGAAAATGCAGAACCACAAACTTCACAAGAATAAGGTTTCTCCCCAGTGTGAGTATGAATATGAACAACTAAATGGGGTTTCTGTGAGAATGCAGTTCCACAAATTTCGCAACTATATGGTTTCTCTCCAGTGTGTATATGCATATGTCTTACCAAATGTGACTTTTGGGAAAATGCGGATCCGCAAACATCACAAGAATATGGTTTCTCTCCAGTGTGCGTTCGCATATGCCACACAAAATAAGACTTCTGTGAAAATGCAGAGCCACAAACTTCACAAGCATAAGGTTTCTCTCCAGTATGCTTGCGCATATGTCTAACTAAATTTGACTTCCGTGAAAATGCAGACCCGCAAACTTCACAAGAATAAGGTTTCTCGCCAGTGTGAGTACGCATATGAACAACCAAATCTGGCTTCTGTGAAAATGCAAATCCACAAACTTCACAAGAATATGGTTTCTCTCCTGTGTGTGTTCGCATATGTCTCACTAAATTTGACTTCCCTGAAAATGCATATCCACAAACTTCACAAGAAATTGTTTTCTTTCTAATCTGTGTTTCCATCTGGCCTTTAAATGTTTCTAAAGATTACCAAATAGCACACGAGGATGGCCTATCTCTTCTGTTTAATGATGTATAACACTAAATGTGCTTTTGTAGAAAAGAGAAGCACACATTTCAAATTAAATCATTTCTTGCCAGTCAAATTTCATTCTCATGTTTTAGAAAACGTTGATCCATAAATTTTACTTGAAGACTGCAGAATAGATTTTTGTTCTTCATGGAAAGTGAAATGTCTTTTCCTTCATCGAAATTCTTAATAATAACCATTGTGATTACTGTACAACCAGAACATCTGTAAATAACAAAAAAACAATAAAGGATATAGCTTAGGTACTGAATAATACATGAAAGCAATCTACAATTAGAATAGATACATTTAGTTATATATTAATGTTAGTTTGTAGCAGCAACAAGATCAAACAATTTTTTAGTGAAACAAGATTGATTTATCATCACAGTTTGTTCAATATATACATAATTCTATCTCCACAAACATGTATAAAAATGAATAGAAGCATTTTTATATGTTTAAATAATTTTTCTATTTCTGAGATATCAATATAGATGAAGATGTGTCGTGATAACAAGCATCTCCATCTTAAAAAATGCTTTTTTAAATAAAGTGTAAATAATATTTGTTTCAAATCAAATTTTAAATTGGTTAATCTTTCTCCAATAGAGGTTCAGAAGTACATATTGTATATATTTGAAGTATATTTTTAATAAACAAAATTATGTTGTGTTGACATATTTTTCAATACAGATGACTTGAAGTGATTGTAAGGATTTCTAAAATGTTTTTCAATCAATTTAAATTAATTTGGAAATACAGGAAAGTGTTTTGTTTATTGGAAATATTAAATTTAACCTATTAACGTGCAATTAAAAAACTAAATTAAATGCTCCACAAAAGATTTTTCATTATTAAAAGTCATTTTAAAACTTATGTAAAGTTTTTATTTAGATGTACCTAAATTTAATCTATTAACTTGGAATTAAAACTAAAATCAAAGCTTCAAGTTGGGTTTTGCCCTTTTTGAAATGCATTTTAATTTTAGGTATTGCTTTTTTAATTGGTGGGGGTGTATATATATATATATATATATATATATATATATTAAAAAGAAGAGAAGAGAGGTGCTGCAAACGTTTTTGGTTGTAATGTGGATTTAAAAAAAAAATATTATGCTTTATTTTCCATAATTTTGCTACACGTTTCTGGTCTCACGACCATGCACACTTTTCTCTCGTCAGAACCACGATAACCACTTTCTTTTATTCATATATATATATATATATATATATATATATATATATATATATATATAAGTGTGTGTGTGTGTGTGTGTATATATATATACTTTCAAAGAGTCACTAAGAAAATTAGCATACATGATGAAAAAGTGCCCCAAACATAATAAAAAAATATGTATTATAAAGATCGTTATACATTATTCGGACTATTGTCCTCATCTTTGTCGCCATATTTATTACGTTTTAGCCGTTGTATGCTCTGGCCTGGTCCAGGTGGTTGGAGTGTCAAACTGAACCCTTTATTTCGCTCACTGGGGTAGACTCTTCTAGTTCCACATGCCATGTTTAATGGATGTTGGTTATCAGTTATCTCCTGTTAATTTCCCTCTGAAAGTTCTCCACTGCCTTAATCGGGTATTGAACTCACACTCTTTGGGTCCTGTCACTGGATCTAACCAACGCCTTTATAAATAATAGTGGATAAATATAATATATATATATATATATATATATATATATATATATATATATATATATATATATATATATATATATATATAAATAGATGATTCTCTGTTAATATATCCACAATAGATTTTTAAAAAGAATTTCAAACTGAGATTTTCATTTTTTTTTTAGAAAATGGAAAAAAATGGTTGACATGATTGATTATCTGTCAATTTTGCTGACTAAAAAAAAAAACAAGATTTTTAATGTAAATTTTGGACATGCTAGGAACGATTAAAAATGTAAAAAAAATACCACTAAAATACTTTGATCTTACCTCTTAATAATAAACATTTAGATGCTAAAATTTTGTTTTTGTCAAGTTTGGCATCGTTTTCATCCTGCTATGCTCTTTTTTAGCAATCTCATGAAGGATCCTAATATAACTTAAGTGCCATTTTATATAATTGTTAACTACCCAGTTAATCTTAAAAACTTAGGAAAATATTCTCCATAATCTAATGTTCTATTCAATTTGAGGTACTTTGGCTTTAAATTTACTATAGTTACCACTCTTATTTTCTTATAATGGCATGTATGGACATCTGTATTTTCAAAATTTTGCACTTTTATTACACACATAAAAAAAAAATTCTTTTTTAGTTATAGTAAGCTTTACAGCTTTTACTTAATAACAATATCATCTAAACAATACAAATTAATACAGAATTTTGAAATGATATAAAATGTTTAGTCTTGTCTATTTTTGGAATTTCTGGGAAGTGCTCCTTACAAAAACGTTTTACTACAAAATTTTTCATATTTCATATAAATAGATGATTCTCTGTTAATATAACCACAAGACATAATTTTACCCAGGCTTGTCAACAAACTAAATAACATCCAACATACAACAGACTTTACCTTTGAATCTGAGTCTAACAACACTTTACCCTTCCTAGATATTATGCTGAACAGAAATAATAATGACCTTCAATTTGAGATTTACAAAAAAGCTACCAACGAGAATAATCTGGTCAATTTTCTTACTACTATAACAAAATCAAATCAGGAATAATTATAGGATTCTATTTAAAAGTACTAGGAATCTGCAACTCCCAATATTTACCCAAAAAACTTCAAATATCCTTATTACTTCATCCACAATGCTAAGAGAAAGACATACAAAATATAAGACTGCAACAAAGATAACAACATAATTATCGACAATAATCTACATAAAAACAGACACATAATACTATCTACTAACTCCATAACATTCACTATACAAAAGAATTTATCGAATCTCAAAAACATCAAAGTAATTACAATCACATCCAAAACTATTATCGATATGATCAGAACACAAAATACCCATAACAATAATAATTCTGAATCAGGTATAAAATAAATTGCTAGAACTGTTCCTCACAGTGCATTGGAGAAACTTGCAGAAATTTAAAAAACATATCTATGAACACAAAAGAGACAATTTATCAAATGCATTAGTTGTACATAGAAATAAATTCAACCACAACTTTTATCTAAGGAATGTCACACTTATTAAAAGACAATGTAACTTACTGAGAAGTAAAATTCTATCAAATCTTATATAAATCTGGACCCTGGGTTTTTTCCAAAATCTCCATTCTTGAAAGAATTCTACTTTCCCAAGCTAAGATTACAAAAATGTTAAAAATCTAAAAGAAAATGATTAAATTCATGTTATCCAAAATATATAATACATAAATTAATCCCAAACTAAAATAATTTAAATAATTTGCATAAAAAAGAAACTCAAGAACATCACTTACTTGTGTCTGATTATTAGACATTGAGTTGTGTCACTTTTTGTTCTCCATAGTTTGCTTGACCTTTCAACTAACATGATGTATGTTTATGAGCATTCCTGAACTTGAAAATTTTGAAAAATCAATAACATTTTTGGGTCATTCCATATCAAAACACCAGCAAAAAGTTGAAATCTGCACCCACCGACACCAAGTTACTTGAAATTTGGCACAAATATTCCCCTTCATGAGTTAGGAAAGTGTGCCAAATTATTTTACGCTAGACTTCACCGTTCCAATTTTAAGCGGGGGGGGGGGGTAATTTTCCTATTTTGCCTCTAAATTAAGGCCAGGCAACGTTGCCGAATCTCAGTGTTTTTTAGAAATTAAAGAAAAATACTTCCATACATTCAATATTTCTGAATTTTGGTATGTAGGGCAAATAAGAAGTGTAGAAACTAAATATTTAAATATTTCAAGCCTACCCTTGATAGAAAATTTTATTTTACTCAACCAAATACATAACCCCAAAATCAACAACTTTTCAGCTATGTAGTCTATTGAAAATACGTCCAATTCAATTTTCATAATATTTTTTGCCTAACATCTACAATGTCTGCTCAAGTTTACCAATAAGTTTTGTGAAGGTTTTAAGTCTACTTTAGAAGATCTGCCAAGTTTAGAGTTTTTTCCTATGTATGTGCAGGATTTCTGAGAAAGATTATAATTAAAGACAATCATCCTAATGCTCCATGACCTCTAAAATGTTGATATTGTGCTAAGTAACTTCTTAAACTATTCAATAAGATTGTTTTTATTAATTTAAAAAGAAAATAATAATTTAAATATATTTTGCAGATATTACTTTTTGTACAGATAGATTGTCTTTAAAAAGCAGTAAACATTGCTTCATGTATGATAATCAACAGTGCATAGCAAATTTGCCTTGTCAGCCATCTCCAATGAAATTGGTTTCAAACCACCTTTGATTTGCTTTTTATGATTTTTAAATGTATTACATCTCTTTTGAAGCCAACCAATTAATTTTCTTAAAATAAGTTTTGAAAAAATTATAATTGATTTTTAAAATAATTTCAAACTGAGATTTTCATTTTTTTTAGAAAATGGAAAAAAATGGTTGACATGATTGATTATCTGTCAATTTTGTTGACTTAAAAAAAAAAAAAAAAAAAAAGAAAGGAATATTTTTAATGTAAATTTTGGACATGCTAGGAGTAACGATTAAAAAATTGTAAAAAAAATACCCCCAAAATACTTTGATCTTTCCTCTTAATAATAACAAACATTTATGCTAAAATTTTGTTTTCGTCAAGTTTGGCGTCTTTTTCATTATGCTATGCTGAGTTTTTAGCGATCTCATGAAGGTACCTAAGTTATATATTCCTCAAATTCAAATAATTTTTACAGACATGTCATCTGTAGAAAAAAATTATATAAACTTCCAGCTGCCAATTTGTCAACACTTAATCAAAACATTTACCTGTGTTAAAAATGAATTTATGGTATATTTTAATTGAACAGAAAGTAGGATTTTTCAAATCAGATTTTAACTTTAAATTAGCTAATATTCCTCAAATAAACTTTCAGAAAAGAATATTTTATTTTTTAAGGATTTTTGGCAAAATTGAAGATTAGGACCCAGTAACCAATTTAAAAAGCATCATTATTTCTAGTGTAAAAAAAAAAAAAAAGCAAAAAAACAAAACCCGAATATTCCAAAAACAGCATTAAAAAATTGCAGAAACCTACAGGAGATATCAACAATTTTAGTTGGGTTATATTTCTCGGCTTCAACCCGACCAACATTTGGTCTTTCCCTCTTCTTAATAATATTTTTACTTTAAAACTTTCTTTTTATTAGTTTTTTTAAAAAGCATGATTATTATAAAAATTGCAATAAAAAAAGCGGAAAGTCTACCTTTTAGGAGAGTATTGAGTATTGACAATCTTATTTGGGTACTGCTTTTGGATTATTAAAGGAACGATCCGAAAAAAAAAAAAAAAAAAAATGACGGAACTCTACCGCACGAATGCGAAAGGAAAGATTTTGTCCTAAAAGTTTTAAAATATTTTAGCAAAATTGTCGTAACGACAAATAGTTTGGTAAAAATGTTTATTTTACTTTTCTTTACATCTGTCGCACCCCACTTAATATCAAATTAAAAAAAATGTAATAATCGCCATTATTAGTACAGTTTCTGAGAAGAAAAAGAAAGAAAATTTATTTTATTTTTTGTGATGCAAAGGAAAAAAAACAAATCAATTAAATAACGAATTCTTTTTATATAAAAAAAATTATCTGCATTCTACCACTTACCTTTCAGACTAGAAATAAATCCAACGAGAAAAAAAAACGGGATTATTATATTTCTTTGCCAGCAAATGATTTTGTTGGGATTTCTTGTCGTCAACCTGACCAATTTTCGTATTGTTCGTTCAGTTCATAATGTCTAAGTTGAATCGAATAACAGAAAGAAAGAATTAAGAAATAGAAAAACACGATACAAATGTGAAATTGCTTTTTGTTTGAGAAAAGATTTTTCTCGAAAGCTTAGGAAGTTGGAAGATATTAAGCGGTGTAAGATAAGAATTGATTCCTCGCGTTTCAAATCCGGAGATTACTTTGGATTTACGGAGTGAATGTTATAAAAAAAAAACAACAAAAAAAGAGATGCCTGACACACTGCTAGCGTTAAGGACTCAGTACCAGAATCTATGATACGATGTCCTTCACGAAACTCACAAAAGCTAAATTCATATGAAATACAATTTTTATTGAAACTTTATTTAATAATCACTAATATTCGCATTAAAACACGGGGAGTGGGAGCTAAAACAAAAATATTATTCGAAACGGGAAACTTTGCTTTCGCTATTAATTAATCAGTCTAGTTACCACCACGAATTAATGAACATGAAAACAAAATTTCGAATAATTAAAATGTGCTATTGCCCGCTCAATTTAATAATATTGAATCAAAGAACGAAAGAACGTAACAAACAACGCCAGTAATGGCTGCCGAGCCGTAACGCGAATGAGTCCGAAATTTTATTGTCGACTAGCAGTAGAGCCCGGCGTTGCCCGGGGATATAACAGTAAGAGATAGATCAAGTATCCACCATCATAAAGACTGAAAAATAAAATTGACAAAGATTATTGTTTAAGGTTGACGGATACGCATGTCTTAATTAGTTTTTTTTTTTTTTTTTACAAATTGGTCAAACCCAAACTCAAACAAAAACATTGTTTTCAATCGTTATGAGTCTACTGATTGAATAGAATTTTATTATAAATAATTGTCTTGTAAATGGAATTTTTAAAGCATTCTGAATGTTAAAAATAAAGAAAAAAGTGTGCAAGAGAATAAGAAACACTACCTGCCAAAAAAAAAAAAAGTGAAGTTTTGTTTTATCAGCTGAAAAATATAGGAAATCCGCTCCCATATTTAAAGTAACCCACACACACAAACAACCCAATGTGAGTTGTCACCCTTCCATTTTCACGATGTCTCTTAATAGTGTTTTCAAATTGATTTTGTGCAAAAACAATTGTATTTTCCCCATTTTTGGTGCTGTTAGAACCACCACAAGGTAATTTTATGTAGTTCTGTGAAGTTTTTTTTTTAAATCGGTTGAAAAATGTAGGAAATCCAATCCAATATATAAACGTTACAGACACACACACACACACAATCTGCATTTTATAATAAGTAAGATAATTTCTAACCAGTAGATTTTATAAAAATTTCTTTGTTATTTTCGAATTAAACGTGTAAATTTACTCCTAATGATAAGTATTCGGCTAATTTTTATTACATATTTAGCGTGGAGCTTAAAAAGCAAATTACGTAAAATTAAAAATGTTATTTTTTTAGAATATTAACTGGAAATTAATATGAATGTGAAAAATTGATGAGAACATTTGTCATTTATTATTAAAGAAAATGAAAAAAAACATGAGATTTATTCAAAATGTTTCTAATGAGTTTACATATAAAATATTGACACAAAATAGAAACAAATATGCTAATTACATGATTACTTGACCTTCTTGTACCTTTGGATTACTGCTTATTTGGATTCCTACAGTAATCAATGAAAAGTGACTCAATGCAACCAATCAGGATAGTGTCATCTTCCATCAGTACAACTTTTGGCCCCTGAAGAGTAAAACTGGTATAGAGAATCATATCTACTGAAATGTTTGCCATTTTAGATTTAGAAGCACCATTGCTCATTCAGAAACAGTTCAAATATGATATTTTTATTGAATTTTGAACATTTTGAAACTTATCTTCTAACATCACTGATGACATGATCAAGTACATAGCAAACACCATCTGCTCTGGTATTACCTAATACAGATTCAATTGACTTTATACCTTTGGATAATTACTTATATTGATATGTACATTAATCAATGAAAATGATCACAATGCAGCCAATGAGAACAGTGTTATCTCCCATCAGGACATCTTCAGACAATATATCTCTCTGCAGATTGGGAAGGAATTAGTACAGCTTGACTGGGATATCCTATTACACCTGACCTGACCTTACACCACTGAATTATTACTTATTTTGATTTCTGTAGTAATTAAAGAGAAGTGACTCAATGTGGTCAATCAGGATAGTATCATCTTCCATCAAGACACCTTCAGACAACACAGAGTGCAGACAAAATGAAATATTTAATATTTAAAATCCTTTCTTAGTTTTTTGATAATTTCTTTTTTATGGTTTTAGAATGTAAAGATGTGATTGCTGTGATAAAAAAAATATAAGATACAATTAAAAAATTCAAAATTTAATAATAAGAGAAAATTTAAGACTATTTCTACTGCCACAAGATTTGGCAACATGAAAAGGCTTTATTTCATATTTAAGCCCTGAGTTTTGAGAAATTCATTATTGTAGCGCTTAATGTTTATATTAGTTATAAGCACAAGTCCTTGGAGAATTTAAATCATCAATTTTTTTTTAACAGGACACCCCAGTTGCAGAAAATTTGATATGAATTGTAAATTTAAAAATGTAATAAAACTAAGACATTATTTAATCAGAAAAACTTTTATGAATAAAATATATTATGGACACTAAAAATCTTTTCAATTATAAAGGAAAAGTAAATTTTATAAGAATTGTTTTCATATTTTTAAAAATTTAATCATAATTTATAGATTTAAACCTTTTGAAATTTGGTATTTGTTGAGGTTAAGAGATATTGTTATGAAATAAGAATTCATGAATGTAAATGCTTACTACAATTTAGTGAACCTCAGTATTTTAAAAAGAATTTTAATCTATGTATAAATGTGCTGATTTTTGTAACTGCAGATGTCCATACATACAAGAGTATTAACTAAATTTAAAATTTATTGGAAATTTTCTAGCATTTCCTCAACAAGGATCTATGGAATTAAGGCCATAAAGCCAAAGTATCTAAGATTTAATAAAATAGCAGAGTTTTTAAAATATTTAAAACATTTCAAATTATTGGATAATTAATAAATTATTGAAAAAAGTTATTTCAGCTGTATTCATCATGCTATTTTAGTACAAGCATTTCACCCTTTTAAATCTTGCATTCAGGTTATCAATAAATATATCAGCAACACCTAAAAACACCCACCTCATTGTTAAAGAATACTTTTCTGCAATATTTTAAACAGAATGTATATTTGTTTGAATTCAGATTAGTTGAACTTTAAAGCAGTTAATATTCCTCAAATAAAGTTTTCAGAAAATTATATTTTATTTTTAAAACATTTTTTTAATAAAGAGAATTATACTGTATTGACAGATTTCTTACTATGGCCAATTTATTGATTTAAAAGAAAATATATCCAATCAATTTAATGCAAAAAAAGTAATTGAAATATAACTTGAAAATTATTTTAGTGAATTTTGAACATCCGGGACCATTCCTGTACTAACATTACTGATTTCATGATTAATTTCATAGCAGAAACCATTAGCTGCAGGAATCTTTGCCCAGTTAAGAAAACACTTATTGTCATCAGAGCCCAGGAGATGATGAGATCATTTGTGAAAACAAACATTCTTTGGTCAGACACAAATCTGGGGGCTGAAATTTGAAAAGGGAAAGCAAGGGAAGTTCTTTGAGGCTGTTATCACAACATTAAAGAAGAACATGTCTCCAAACAGATTTTTCTCTTGGACTGCACCATTCTCTTGGGAGGACAGCACATTGGAGGTAAATCAGGGGACAAAGGTAAAATATAGATGGGTGAAAATTTAAGAGTTCAGTGGCAAATTCCAAATATCTGGAAGGAAGTTGGCGACTTGCAGGAGGATCAGGAATCAGTAACCGAAAGCTAACCAAGCATCAATAAGTAACTCAGGAGAAATGATCTGTGATTGAGATAAGGTTAATTGGAAACAAGGTGGAACTTATTAAACTTGGACTGAAGGTGTAGAATTGTTTAAAAATCTTCACAAAAAACAAAAGCCCTACAAACTGTAGATAATGAGGAAAATCAAGAGCAAGGACACTAGCCCTGCCTAGTGTGCATTTCACAAAATGTAATTATGCTATCCAAAAATTAAAAACTGGAACATCCCATCCATCTGACATACACTATTATGTTTTGTTCAAACTATTATAATACACAAGACCTTGCTTAGGTATGAATGACACCACCTACCACTACATTTATGTACATCCCATAATTTTTGCCATATCATTATAAATATGCTATCAGTCACCCTAATACAATGTAGAAAAGTGAACTATGTTATTGTTATGTAATTTAATCTGAAAATATAAAATTTCATCTTAATATTCTACCTAACCATTGCCTAATTTTTCATCATAATTTACCAAAGAACAAAAATTCACATTAGATTTTATAGTACTACTTTGGAAAAAAGGCTAAAAAGATTTTTTATGAAATGAGGATCAAATAAGAAAAAAGAAAACTGAAGATTATATTGAGAGGGGTAAAGTTTCCAAACCAAACTGATGATAGAATTGTTCAGATATAGATCAATCCAAATTTAAGGCATACATATTCTCTATAAATAGGTTTCTGAACCAACAGATCAAAAAATAATTTTCTGGTCCCATCATAAACTACACAAAGACAATAAAAATAACATATTTGAAATATGAGTGAATCAGGACACACTAACATACAAACACAATGGTCAAATATATAAAGCCTTGATCAGAGATTACAACTTATATAGCTGTTTTTCTGCCTCCAGAATAAGGGTAGTATGAAATAAGGGTGGGGGCAGTGTTTCAGTTTTGTAAAATAAAGCAGAAGTTCAAACAAAAATAGTGTGCAATAACAAGTAATTAAAATATATTCACATGATATTATATTAACCATCATAGAACTTTAGAAAATAGATAAGAGTCAAACCAGTGATTGTAAAAGTTAATGACAGAAGATCAAAATAATATTTGGTAAATTTCTGAAGTTCCCATCATCTTATGACATAAGTTCATTGTGCTTTCAAAAACATTGAGAAAATATTTTTACAAATTGACCTAATAAGATTAAAGAATTCTGTTATGTCATATCTTTTGAATAGTACTTAAAATACAAATTTCAGAGAAAATGAAATATTTAATAATTAAATAACTTTTTAGGTTTCAACAGATAACCATGATAATTTGTTTTTGTCCATAGTGCATGATAAAATTTAAGACTATTTTTTCTGCCACAAGACAACACTGAAAAATTATTTTTCATGGCTTTAATATTTATATAATGATAATAAAATAATTGAATATTTATTAATAAACTTGACTCATTAAAGTCTACACTGCATAAATATCAGCATGAAAAACAAAATATTTTTAATATAATTTAATAGATTTTATTAATGTTACATTACAGTTGAAACTTTGAAAATGTTGAACAATGCATAAACCATCTTAAAATAAGATTAAAAAAGACTAGTTTATCATTCACTTAAACAAAAATTAATAATTGTAGAAGATTCATTACAATAAATAATGGAAGGCTACATGGCCCAATGGTAAAAACACAGCAAGCAGAGTTCAAATTCTGTCTGAGATAGTTTGTATTCACCTCACACTAAAGTTTCAAATGTTTTAACACATTTCATTTGAAAATATATTATTTAAAAACAAAAATCATACTGATATGATCCAAGAAAACATTGATGCTTTTATTTCATTCAAAATAGAATTTCAAATTTCCATATATTTACTTCTCCTGTTTCTGTTTGTATGCTGAATATTTCCCAGAAAAGATTTTCTTTATATGCAATGAATCAATTTATATTGACCGGATTCTTTAAAATATAGATGGTTTTATTTCATTCATTTGTGTATAATATGCTCCATGCTAAATAAGACAATACATCCAAAATTTTTATACAACAAAATTGACCTGTTTGTATTTGTTTGCATAAATTTTTGAGTGATGTGCATGAAGTTAATATATATTTTCTTTCCTATAATTGTTCTGCTTTCATGTTTTCAATGAAAGTGTAAATTCTTACATTTCATTTGTGATTTCACAGATCTTTGTATACTTACATTTTGTAAACAGAGAAATTCACAAATATGATAAAATGTTGGTTTAAATGAAAAATTTCTAAGATATGTTGCTTCACACTAGCAAGAATTATAAGCAGGCTGTGTTTTCAAGTGTCTTTTTAATTGGAAATTCCTGACAATATATTTACCAAAAACATGGTTTCTCTCTAGTATATAACACATGACTATTGAATTTTGCAGTTATTTTAAAATAATGCTTTAAAGATTTTACATGTATATGATGCATTTCAAACACAAATTAGGACATCTCAGAAAAGGTATATCCACAAACCTCTTAAGAATATGTGTGTGGACTTATACATAATGCACTACAATTGAAGCTTCTAATGCAGAATTTAATTTGCATTAAGGATTCTATCAACTATGTACTTCTATAATGCAACAAAACTGATTTGACTGAAAATTCATATATGCAAACATCACAAGAATATGTTGTTTCTTCAGGGTCATCTATACAGACATGTCACCAAATATGACTTCCATGAAAATGTAGATAAAAAACTTCTACCAGTCTGTTTTCACATATATTTCACCAAAGTTGACTTCTGTGTTAATGCAGATCAACAAATTTCACAAGACTGTGGCCTCTCTTCAGTCTACATTTATAAATGCATCACCTTTACTGGATGCTGTGAAAATGCAGATCCACAAACTTCACAAGAATAGGGTTTCTCTCCAGTGTGTATTTGCATCTGGCTGATGAAACTTGTCTTGACTGCAGTGTTTCTTCAAACATATGTATTACCAAATTTGACTGCCATGAAAATGTAGTTTCACTACATATGAAAATTGTGAAAATGCAAAACCACAATCTTCACAAGATGGGTTATGCTTCAGTGTATATTCACATGTCACATTAAACTTGATTTTTCTGTAAATGCAACAAACATCACAAGAATATAGTATCACTTCTGTTTATGTTTTTTTCTCCAGTGGAGTGTACACATATGACTGACCAAACATGACAGGTATGAAAATGCAGATCCACACACCTCACAAGAATATTGTTTCTTACCAGTGGATTTATGCATATGACCAAACATCACCTGAGTGAAACTGCATATCCACAAACCTAACAAGAAAATGGTTTCTCTGCAGTATCACTTTGCATATGTCCACTAAATCTGACTTGCTTCCAAATGTAGATTCACAAACATCACAAAGTTTCCCTCCAGTGTGTGTGTTCACATATAGTACACCAAACATGCCTGCTGTGAAAATGCATTCCCATAAACTGCACAAGAATATGGTTACTCTCCAGTGTGTGTACACATATGAATAACCAAATCTGCTTTCTGTGAAAATGCAGTTCCACAGTTTTCACAAGGAAAGGTTTTCTTTTCAGTGTGCTTTCGCATATGCCTCACCAAATGTGACTTGTCAGAAAATGAATATCCACAAACATCACAAGAATATGGTTTCTCTCCAGTGTGTGTTCGCATATGTGTCACCAAATATGCTTTCCGTGAAAATGCATATCCACAAACCTCACAAGAATATGGCTTCTCTCCAGTGTGAGTGTACATATGAACTTGCAAAACTGACTTCAATGCAAATGCAACTCCACAAACTTCGCAAGAATATGGTTTCTCTGCAGTGTGTGTTCGCATGTGGCTCACTAAACTTGACTTGCTTGTAAATGCAGATTCACAAATATTACAAGAATATGGTTTCTCTCCAGTGTGTTTACGCATATGGCACACCAGATATGCATTCCTTGAAAATGCAGTTCCACAAACCTCACAAGAATATGGTTTCTCTCCGGTGTGTGTACGCATATGACCAACCAAATGTGCCTTTCGTGAAAATGCATATCCACAAACTTCACAAGAATATGGTTTCTCTCCTGTGTGTTTACGCATATGACTGACCAAATTTGACCTCCGTGAAAATGCAACTCCACAAACTTCACAAGAACAGGGTTTCTTTCCGGTGTGTGTCCGCATATGCCTCGCCAAATGTGACTTGTCAGAAAATGCATATCCGCAAACTTCACAAGAATATGGTTTCTCTCCAGTGTGTGTTCGCATGTGTGTCATCAAATAATCCTTCCGTGCAAATGCAGACCCACAAACTTCACAAGAATAAGGTTTCTCTCCAGTGTGAGTACGCACATGATGGACTAAATCTGACTTTTGTGAAAATCCAACTCCACACACTTCACAAGAATATGGTTTTTCTACAGCATGTGTTCGCACATGTTTTAACATATTTGACTTCCGTGAAAATGCAGATCCACAAATTTGACAAGAATAAGGTTTCTCTTGAGTGTGTGTATTCATATGATCTACCAAAACTGATCTCAATGAAAATGCAGATCCACAAACTTCACAAGAATATGATTTGTTTCTAATATGTGTTTCCATCTGGCCTGTTAATTCTGGCTTCACAACATAGATTAGCAAAGGTCACATGAACGTGTCCTATCTCTCCTGTTTATTCACTAAGTGACTTTTGTAGAAAAGTCAAACCACACATTTGAAATTAAATCATTTCTTGCCAGTCAAATTTCAATGTTATGCTTTGGAAAATGTTGATCCATAAATATTACTTGAAGACTGCAGAATATATTCTCGTTCTGCCTGGAAAGTGAAATGTCTTTTCATTCATTGAAATTCTCAATAATAATGACTGCAATTTTTGTACTGCTGGAACATCTGTAAAAAAACAAAAAAGCAATAAAAGATATAACTTAGGTACTGAATAATATATGAAAGCAGCCTATATTATAATAGATACATATAGTTTTTATATTAAGTTTAGTTCACTAATGCAGCAGAATCAGCCACTGAAGATCAAACATTTTGCATTGAAAAAAAGATTGCTTTACCACCTCGTCTACATTTTACTCTTCTGTAACATAAGTTATAATAAAGATTACTTCCTTTCTGTAAGCATGTATCCACTTTACTAATTTTCACACATTTTACCCTTATTCCACTTTTAATATGGTAAACACAATAGGTTATGAGTCCAGAAGGTATAACTGAAGTCAGTGGAACAGAATATTTTTTGATGGAATCAAGTAGGAAATTTGGGAGACAAAAGTCTCAGGCCATTTAGGCATGTTAGGTCTAATAGAAGTCATTTTTGGTGCAAACCTCAACAGAGACAGAAAGGAAAGAAGACTATGCAGAGCTTACACATTTTCTGTATGACAAAAGCTTGTTGCTAATTATGAGAGAAGCTTCAAACAATGGAAAAGCATTATGCAGGTAAGTGAATGAAGGAGAGACTCGAGGCAACAGAAATGTGGTTCTACAGAAAGATGCTAAGGATACCATGGATTGAACATATGAGCAACGATAAAGTTTTGGAGAGGATACAAACAGAGGAAACATACTTAACATTAGGAAGAGGCAGCTGAAATTTCTAGGACACATAATGAGAAAGGAGGGCTTGGAAACTCTGATGCTCACAGGGTGAATAGAGGAAAAGAGGGAAAAGGGAAAGCAATGTGCGACATACTTGACAGGTTTAAGCAAGTGGATGGCAGAACAAGGTCCGAGAGAAGTAGAAGACATAACTTATTGAGGACTAGAAGGGGCAGGAGGAGGTGGAGAGGTATGATCGCTTATGCCCTGAATGGACATGGTACATAAGACAAGAAGATATGGAATTAACATCACTGAAAAAGGATTGTAACAAAATTGTTACTGACTACATTATAAGGACAGAAACAACTTTAACAGCAGTAAGAAATGCAGAAAAACATTAAGTAATGGTTTATTACTATGGTTTTGAAAGGTTTGCTGGAAAACTTTAATCCATTTTCCATTTATGTAACTCATAACAGTTAAAGAGTTAACACTTTTGGAAATCAAAACTCAACTTCAGAATTTTGAAAATACCCCAGATACCATAATAATTCGAGTAACAATAAAATGACATACAGTTGATTTCTTCTTTTTTGGTTATGTGTGATGGAAGTGAGAGTATATCCGAATAATTACAAAGTACAGAGATATTTGGTGCAACAACTCTAAGAACACAACCCATAAAAGGGACTCTTGTTGTTATAAAAAAAAAAGAGACACCATTAAGAGGAAAGCTCATTTGCATTTAAAATAAATGACTATTCACAAAAGACTGTACTACCTAAAGGACTAATGGTTGATGCAGGCGATACTTTACATATCATTAATGATATAAAGAAACTTAAAAGTTATGACAATGCATTCCAACCAGAAACCATTATATGGAGCTGGCTGATGAAACAAAAATTAGTGATGTGGTGATGCCGAAATATGCCTGCTAGAGGCTGATGGAAATCATGTGACAGTATAAATGAAAATGCCACTGTACATACTTTCCTACTGTTAAGGCTGCAACAGCAAGTGAAGCAACAGTAATTTTTAATGAAAATAAAAATGAATTGATACACAGGAGTGGTTCCAAATTTAAAACTCCCATTCCCAACAAACATTATTATTTAATGACTGCAGATAATAATACATAAGACAGTTGCCAAAGGTGTTAGGATATCCATATATGGCACAAAATACTTGGTTACTGCGACTGCAATGATATCGCAAAATTACAAAATGCAGTTGGAGGGATGAGAATTAAAGGGAAAATTGGTACTTATAACAAGGACTGTGAGATATGTACTCAGGGAAATTTTCCCAGAGTAGAAACAGACAACCTGACACATGCAGTATCAGTTTTTGAACTGGTACACAGAGTTAGAAGGCCCTATACAACCAACAGACATAAATGAACACAAATATGCCATAACATTTACTAATGATTTGTCCATGCAGTGTTTGTATATTTTTTAGAAATAAGTGACACTGTTACTTAGAAAATTATTGCAGATGCTGTCCCATATTGCAAAATCAAATCTTTAATATGTGCCAACACATGAAAATTTAAATCCAATGACTTTCAGATATTACTCAGTGAAAACAATATAAGACATTTGACCTTGGCACCATAACTACCTCACCAAAATGGAACAGCTGAAAGAAACTAGCGAGCTCTATTTAAAATGGCCAGGTGCATGATCATTTGACAGTAACTTGCCCAAAGCCTTACAGATCTATGCTGTCAGAACATCTGCAGTTATCCACAACAGATTTTTCAATAATTGTCTGAGGTAAACCCCCGAGTACATAGTAACTGGAAGAAATCCTAACCTCTCAAAAATGAATAGTTTTGGATCAGCATGTTATGCCTACAAATATTTGAAGAAAAAAATGCCAAAAAGGAATATTTGTTGGATATGACAGGGACAGCCCTTCATAACTAGTCTACTATCCTGAAAGTAGGAAGATCCTTAAACATAAGCAGGTAATGTTTGTTACTAATTTCATTGATCAGCAAACCCAAACTGATTTATCAAATGATAATGATTTTCATCAAAAGAGATATATACATAATTATAAATCAGTAGAAATTCTAGACCCACAAAACAAAATATCTGATGATGAAGACAACACACAGACCAAGAATGATAGCCATATTTGGTGATATCCTGATAGAGAAAGGAGAGCTCCTTGGTACTTAAGGGATTATAAAATAAGTGCTGAAGATGAGAGTGACCAGGAATTAATATCGATTACTGTTATAAAGCTGTATGTGGTATGCCACAAACTTATAAAGAAGCTGTGAACTGCCTGAAGGCACATTGTTGGATTGAGGGAAAATGAGAAAAAATGGAACTTTGAAGGAGAATGATGTTTCTGAACTGACACGTTGACCAGGAGGCAAAAAGGCAATAAGCGGTAGATAGGTTTACACAGTTAAAGAAAATCCAGATTCATCAGAAAAATATAAAGCAAAATTTGTTACCAGAGGATTCAGTCAAATAAAACAAATAGACTATAAAGAGACCTTTTCTCTTACTGCAGACATTACTCCAGTACGTGTCAATGCAAATCATGGTACAGGTAATGACAGATACAAACAAGAGACCAGTTCACAAGTTGAACAAATCATTTTATGGTTGAAAACAATCAGGCAGAAATTGTAACAAAATGATACATGACAACCTTACCAGAAATGATTTTGTACAGAATCCAGCAGATCACCAATTAAGCACAATCATAAAGGAAGAATAATTGTCATATCCTGGGTTGATGATTTGATTCTTGCATCTGACAACATAAATTCACCTAATGATTTTAAGAGGATGCTCATATCAGAATTTAAGATGAAAGAACTTTGAAAAATGAATCATTTCCTAGTTATAGACTTTGATGTAACACAAGTATCTGTCAAAATGAGCCAGGAATGGTATGTGATGAAGATAGTAGAAAGGTTTGATACGTTATTCTGCAAATCAAGGACAACTCTATGTGAACAAAAGGTAGACTTCAGTAACACCGGTGATCCTGTTGATCCCAGAAAAAAACGTGAAGCAGTCAGTAGTTCAATCTACCTAATGACCTGCACTAGACCGGATTTGAGCTGTATTGTTGGTAAATTTTCACAGTATCTATCTGAGCCATATGATCAGCATTGGCAAACAGTCAAACATGTGCTCACATATGTAAAAGATACATCTCAACACAAACTATGCTACAGGAAAAACATTGAATTAAAACTCATGGCATACAGTGATGTAGACATAGTACAACTTGGTATTGTTTTTGGCTTAACCAAAGATGGCTAAACTATATCATGGAAATCAAAGAAGTAGCCTAAGGTTGCATTATCCACATGTAAAGCTGAATACATGATGCTAGCAAAAACTACACAAGAGAGCCTACATCTCATTCAATTGTTAAATGGAAAGTATTCTCAACATAGGGATGAGCCAGCAAAAATATTTGGCAAGAATTAGGGTACAACTGCACTACCTAAAGACCCTATACACCAAGAGAGGTGTAAGCATATTGACATCAAATACCACTTCATCTGAAATGCTCTACACAACAGTAATACAAAAATGATCTATTGTGCAACTAAAGATAAGGTCTCTGATGTGATAAGCAAACCAGTAACAAAAGCAAAATTGGAAAAGTTCAAGGGACTTTTGTTTGGATTTTAAGCTTATGTTGTACTCTCATGTTTATAGAATCAATATTGAGAAAAATGTGACGACATTCAATAACTTGAACAATTATCTCCTTGACATTTTACTCTTCTGTAACATAATATTACTCACTTTTTATAAGCACGTATATTATCTTCCCCTGGCCATTTACTCATTTCCATACATCATCTTACCATTATTGTACTTTTAATATGGCAAACAACAATTTATTATTTAGGTACACATTTGCTAAAAAATAAAGATTTGTTTTTTTAAAAATGAACTGTGACTTTCTTTTCAAAAATAATATTTTTTCAATAGTTCATTTCACCTACCATTTGCAAATTAAACTGTTATCATACAACAATTAAATGTCTTTTTAAATGTCTTTTTGTCTGTCAAAGTGAGGATCTCAAAAACAAATGAGGTGCTACTGAGTGAATATCTTAATGACATCAAGCTAAAAAGAATAGTTTTTTATGCCATAATTTTTCATCTTTTTAAAAAAGGTATCTCCACTAGTTTTCGATACCTAAGATTTAAAATGAATTTTTATAAATAAAAAAGCTTTCTTGAAGCTTTCATTTTATCTTTAATTGTAAACTAAAGGATTAAATTTACTATTTCCAGTACTCTGGTGCATTTCAAACAGAAATTATATTGACTGGAATTAATTTTTTAAAATTTTTTCTAAAATGGCTGATTAGTGCCCTTTTTTTTTTTTTTTTTTTAAAATCATCATTCATTGCAATGTAATTCTCTGTATTAAAAAATTTTCCAAAAATAAAATATACTTTTCTGAAACTTTATGAGGAATATTAGCCAATTTAAAGTATAATTAATCTGATTTTGAAAAAAATATTTACTTTATGTTTAAAATAGCACATAAATATATTTTTAAAACAAACAGTAGCCATGTTTTATGCAACTGACAAGGTGTTGATAGGTGATGTCATAATGATTGTTGTTTTATGGAGTCTTTATCTGTAAAACATAATTTAAGAAAATGATGTAAAAAAACATTTTTTTATATCATTTTTAAGTACTCAGTAAATGTTAGAAAATATTCTCCATAATCTAATTTCAGGAATTCTGACTTTAAATTTACTATAGTCATCGCTTCTATTTTCTGATATGTTATGTATGTTTGACCATACTTTTAAAAATGAGCATGTTACATAATATTTTATAAAGATAAAAAAAGATTAAAAATTATTTTAAAAATCTTGGTACAAAATGACCTGTATTAAGATTTTCAATTTTTGATTAGTAAATATAGTTTTCACTTCGTTTTCACAATATCACCTAACCAGATGAAAGTAATGCATAATTTTTTAAAAGATTCATATATTACTAGCAGGTTTCACTGGCTCGCTATCACTTCGTAAAGTAAGATATATTCACTACTTGAAATCTTTTAAACAAAAATTTCAAATGAATATTTCATTGGTTAGAGTTAAGGAAAGTTTTACAAATAGATGCCAACTTGTTGAAGGCCAAGTAAAATGCAAATGTCAAACACTTTTATGCAGAAGTAGATAATATATAATACAGATATTGAGATTTTAGTGTGCAAATTATTCTTTTCAGTAATTTCACGTCCACTTATCATCTCTCAGTTGTGTCTCTGTCTTTGGGCAGAGTGCACTCAGAGGCTTCTCTGGCAAAGGACAGAAGGGCAACTGAGGAAAATAATACTGAGAGATGCCCAGATCTTGGGGGCTGCGCCCTCTCATTGTACTAGAGGGAGGGATCAGTGCTCAAACTCAGGCAAGTGCAACTGATGGTTGCGGGGGCTGATGAGAATTTTTGTTCCTGTCCTGGGTGTAGGCGCTCAGGTCTCCACCTAAAAATAGACCTTGTGTCACATCTTTTCCTAGTGGAGGCACAGAGTAAATACTGTGTATAAATTACTCTTTTGAGTAGCTTGTAACACATTTATTTATCATCTCTCACTTGTGTCTCTGTCTTTGGGCAGAGTGCGTTCAGGAGTGGCTCTGTTAAAGGATATAGTCACAAGTGAGGAAAATTATACTGAGAGGTGCCCAGCCCTGGCTAACAGCTGCCCAAGGCCATGCCTTCTCATTGCACTAGAGTGGGATTGGTGCTTGTACTGAGACCAGTGCAACCAACGTTTGTGGGGGCTGCAGGCAATTTTTGTTTCTAGCTCTGGTGTACGCACTCAGGTCCCCACCTAAAAAAAATGACCTTGTGTCACAACTCATCTTAGTGGCAACCCTGAGTTTGAGCTCAACGAAAATCGTTCCCTGCACCTAACTTTTCTAGAGCTTTTGAATGAGCTATGAATCATTGAAATCAGACCAGTGGGAGTGGACGCACACACACACACATGCACTGTACTTTATATATAAGATAAATTATTATAATTAAAATAAAACAAATGAAAGCAATTTATTAGTCATGAAAAAAAATTTTTCATAAGACAAAAATTTTTTATTTTACAATCTTCAAAAAATGAGTTGCAGTTTGAAAAAAAATTGATAATTTACATTCTAGAAATTTCATTAAATTAAGTAAGTGAGGGGTAACATGTGTAAAAAATTTTAAAGAGATTTTCTTAAAAAATAATTTTATTCATTTGTGAAAAAGTCCTGAAAGTTTCATTAAAATCAGATAATTATTTGATTTTTGCAAAAATTTCCAAATCAATCATGAAAAAAAGGTGCTATGGTAAATATAGTACCTCCACGAATTCAGTACACGTAAGGTTTAAAATTAATTTTTTAAAATGAAAGCTAAAGGATTAAATTTACTATATCTGGTAAGCAAAATAGTTTGGTTTATTCCAGACAGAAATTGATTGGAATAGAGTACATTTTTTTTCAGTAAAATCGATAACGTCATCCATTTTATTAGACATTTGTAAATAAAACTTATTTTTCATTTTAAAAATCTTGCAAATATAAAATATATTTCCGAAATGTTATTTGAGTAAAATTAGCAAATCTAAAGTTCATTTGATTTTAAGCAAATATTACTTATAGCATAAAATGTTATATACAAGCATTTCCTAATCATGGGGTCTTGTTTTCTGACATGTTAATCAATTTATTGGCAGCAGGTTAATGGCAAAATGTGATTATAATTGTATTTTTATTAGGTTTTTTTTTCTCATAATGGGCAACAACCCTTAAAACGTGACCTTTTATTAATAGATTCATTGGTTTGTATTTCCAAAATTCTGCATTGATATACATATATAAAAACAAATCAAAATTCTTATAAAAATATTTAAGGTCTTTAGATTGTAATAAGCTTTAAAATATATGATTAGTAAATATAGTTTTACTTAATAACAATATTCCCTAAAATTATCACATTGAAACTGAACTTTAAAAGATTCAAAATCTTTATAAATTATTCAATTTTAAATTGTAGAAAATAAAAACAAATCTTGTAAAAATTCATTTTTCATCGAAAATCTTTTCTTCAGACAATATTGTTACATATATATTAATCATAAAAGCAATTAAAAGTTTCTCTAATTAAATAATGTCTTCTTAGTTTTATTGTGTTTTTTATGTTTTGATGTCAGTGTTATTTCACAGTTGGACATTGGTGATTTAAAAATTCTGCTTTTAACTAATTTTATTTTGTTAAAATCAGACACCATCTTCCTGAAAATCAAGAACAGATTTTCATGAAGATGGTGTCTGATTTTAACAAAATAAAATTGGTGATTTAAAATTTTCAAAAATTTCTGCTTTTAACTAAAGTCTAACTATGAAATGGTAACACTGAAAAAAAAAAACCCATTAAAAACAAAAGAACAAAAAGACATTAAAAAAGAAAATGCTACGAATATAGGTATGTTCAATCCATCACTAAAAAAGAGCATACCCTGATGAAAAAAGGCCCCAAACAGGTTTAACCAATTTTTATCATCTAAATTTTTATGTTATTATTAAGAGGAAAGACCAAAGTATTTTTTGAATATTTTTTAAAAGCATGTCCGAAATTTTAGCTAAAAATCTTGTTTTTATGAGTCAGCAAACTTTACATAAAATTGATCATGTCAGCTATTTTTGATAACTTTGTAAACAAAAGTGAAATTCTCCATTTCAAAATCTTGTAAAACTCAATTATACTTTTTTCAAAAGGAAAAAAATTTTAGGAAAATTAGAAAATTTAAAGTATAATAATGTAATTGGAAACAAACATTACTTAATTTTTCAGCAGAAAAAATTTAGTTGGAAATAAGAGAAGCATGTTTAATCGTGGTGATTGGTTTTGGAGGTGTGAATTGACATTTATGTCAATGTATCGACAATTAATGTCAGGGCAATTTATCGGATGAAAGAACAGAAGAGACAGTATTTTTGAATTGAAAGTGAACCAGCTTATTTAGATTATTTAATTATAAAGCAATTCTTAAAAATTAAATACTTTCAAAAGTTTAATATTTTATTGATTTTTTTTAGGTACTTTTTTTTTTATGTCCAAAGTCTGCACTGTTTCTGTCTCTAAAATTGAATCTAAAAAAGAAAAAAATTAATAATTTTGGTATGTCTCTCACTGTAAAAAAAAAATTGATTATATTTAAAAAATGAAAAGAAAATATTTAGTGAAATATGTAAAAGAAAGAAAATTAAAATTTTGAAAATGTGACGATGTCAGTCAGAGCATTTGATACATGCTAGCCAGAACAAAATCAATCCAATTTATGAGGCTGGGCCCTTGATATCAGAAGGAACAACTCTTAAAACATGGGACATTATTTCTGAATTGTGCCTCCATAGTTTTGCGAGAAACATTTTTAATACATTTTTTGGCATATTAAAAAACTGTTTTAAAAATAGAAATGCTTCAGAGATTGTAAAACGCTTTCAAATTTAAGATGTGTAAAAAGAGATCTTTTAATGAGTATTTCTAGAGATACACATATTCAAACTTAATTTTAAAATGTTCAACAACTTTATCACATTTTGTATTTAAAACTGGAAAAGATGAAACTATTCTTGTAAAAATTCATTTTTTGTTGAAAAAATATTTTGGCTTCAGACAATAAGGTCCTTTTATTATTCATAAAAGCCATTAAATTTTAAAGCTTTTTTTTAATTAAATAATGTCTTAAAGAAATTAAATTTTTAGGGTAGGGATTTTTTTTTATTAGTTAAAAGCAGGACTCCATGGAGAAAGTAACTCATCAATTTTTTTTGTAAAACAGTTACCCTTTTCATTGAAAACATGCTCTGAATTGTAAAATAAAAAATGCAATAAAACTATGACATTATTTAATTAGAAAAGCTTTTAATTGTTTTAATGAATAAGATTTATTAAGAATACTATTCTCTTAAGAAGAAAATTTTTTCAATGAATAATTTATTTTTACAAGGATTGTTTTCATTTTTTAAAATTTTAATTAAATAATTTATAATATTAAAAAAATCATTTAAAAGTCTGCATTGCTTAAGGCAGCATTTTGGTGATATTGTTAAATGAAAAGTACATTTATGAATCAAAAATTGAAAAGCTCATAACAATTGTTTATACCAAATATTTAAAAAAAAAAAAAAAATTTTTAGTGTATAAACATTCCCAATTTCTACTTATGGGAAGCTATACATGACATAATCCTTAAAAAGTCACATGATTTAAGTGTCATCTGATGCACTGCAATTTTTTCACTTACCTTATTCAGTTCTGTTTCATCATCAATGTCTTTGCAAGTAATCCCTTCAAAATTCCAAAGTAAATTTTACATTTTTTTTTTAATTACTATTTCAATAAATATTTTTATTTTATGTATTTATTTTAGCTTTTGGTCATACTTCAGTTAAGTAATTTTTTGTTTAAGTTAGTAAGTTATTAAATAAGAACCTAGAGGTGAAACCCAGATTCTACGAGAAATAATTTTAATATTTTAGATTAATCATACTTATTCAATTTTTATTTGACATTCTTATTTTAATACTTTATTCCATTCATAATTTAAATTAGTTTTCTCAGTTTAATTAACTGTGAATAGTTTTCATTGAAAACAATACAAAAAATTGCTGTTGAAAACTTAATTTTCAACCGATTTCTTGTATTGAAAAAAATAGAAGATTAAAAATGTGTGCTTCATGTGACGAAATTGACTGAACGTTAATTACTTAGTAAAGTGTTAAATGTTTTAGCAAATGTTTAGTAATTAGTTAGTATTAAGATTGCAGAATATTTTAATTATTATAAATGTTTTTCCAAATCAATGTGTTTTTCTTACTTAACTTTATCTTAATTTTTTTAACTACAAAAGAAATATTAAAAAATTACCAATGCATGAAGTTAAACTGTGGAGAGCAGATTCTGTGTGGCCATATTTTGGAAAAAATTCTCAAGAAATATTGATCATTTTCAAACATTTTAACTGTTGACACAGAAAAACAAAAAAATTTATCAATGGGTAAAAATTAAAATAAAAAACAAAAAAATTTCCCATCATTTTGTCAGCAGGAAACTCCATTATGACTGTCTTTTAAATGGAGTTACTGCTTCTCATGTTTCTGGACTGTTAATATCTGTTTTGAAAACATTGTCCATGGAACATTCGGGGAGCTTGGCTTCCTTTCAGATGTGATGACGTTCAATGATGTGGAAAGTGCAGAAAACTGCACTTTAGTTTTCGACTATGACACAAGATGGAAACCAGATGAACTGTATGGTATTGACAACACCATCATCCTCCCATCATTTGTCACTGGAACATCTTCCTGGAGGGACTGTGATGGACTACAAACAACATATTTGTGACTGCATCAACAACTTAGCTACTGACATAAGTGTTGATGCCAGTTTAAAACTCATACTTTTGAAAATCAAATGCTGCTTAACAGATCAGGCTCCTGTCAACCATTCAACAGTTTCATTATCGGAAAAGAAGTGGCAGGTGAAACTTGTGAAAATGTATTGCAATTTGCATTCATTAGAAACAGTTGCAACAAAGATGAGGAAAGTCCTGAGGGATTGCGAGGGAACTACAAATCTGAGTGAGTGTCTAGCATGGTGAATTCTTGTATCAATCAGTTCTCTTAGATATAGTGATAAATTAGGCTTTATTTCGAAATTGAGGACCTTTATTGAACAACAAGGTCTTCCATGGTTTAATATCACTAGATTCCAAAGGAATAGGCTGCATGTAATTTTTCATCTAGGTGCAACTTACTTTCCTATTTTCGAACAATGCGAACAATTTGTCTTGGGACTTTCCTCAACAAATAAGATTATCACAACATTGCAGCAGATATTTACAGAAGAAGCTCTCATCGAGAGGCAAGTGCTAGGAATCATAAGGAATCTTAACATTGGTGAGGCAGCACACCCTGCTAGCTGAAAGCATCATCGGTGAATTTTGTGAGATGCTTGTGCCTAATGCTTATGCATAGGTGATATTATCAAGGCCAAGTGGAATCAAGTAAGGAAATTCATTGATGATCTGGATGCTGAGCAGTTCCAGGAACATATACAGTTGGCACTGATGTATGGCAAACTGGGATGAAGAAGATGCAGCAACAAGAAGTCAATGAAGAAATTAGTAGAAGGATCAATGTTAAAGATGTCCAACTGCAAAAAAGAGAAGGGCCTTGATCTAGAAAAATCTAAAAGAACAGAAAGATCTGTCAGTTTCTTCTTTGGCTTTTGGGTATCCCAACTGTGCACAAGTTGTGCATTAAATACTCAGTGGGCTCATAGTTGGGCATACAATCAGTCATATTTGGATAATTGATGGTGTCAGCTGTGAATATGTTGGCTACAGCATTAGTTTTGCAAATCCATTTTATACAATTTCATATCTCAATGATGTAGCTGACTACTATAAATTGATCAAATACAAAGTTGGCGCTATGTTATTCAGGACTTTTATTTAAAAAATCAGCCCAGCAATAGTGACAAATGAAGAGGCAATGGAAAATAAAAACAGACCTTTTCAGAGCCACAAAATATTTCTGAAAGTCTTTTCACCATTATCCACAGCAATTTCTTTTAAATATTGTTTAGGGTACTGGGTTAGGATAATAAAAGTTTAAACAATTACGTAATTAATAATAAACTAAACTACTATAAAAATTTAATAATAGAATAACCATCATGATAACAGTTCCCATAAAATTTCATAAATTATTGATTTTTACCTCTATTATGGTATTTCATCTCAGTTATTAAATTTTAAAATTAATCTAAGAATATTTTATATTATTTTAAATTTAAAGCAGCTTCAACGTAACTAAAAGTCAATAAAATATTAGATAATTGCTGAAAATATGTTAATTTGTAAAAATTACTAGGCAGGTAAAAACAAAAATAATGTGCTCAGATTTCGTAAATTTATGTCAATTCTGGTCATCCATACTAGCTGTCAGCACCTCGTAACTTACCGATAACGTCAATAAAGACATGAAAAAAATAGGACCCGTCGTTAAGAAATGTTTGGATACTATTTTTTTTTATTCTATGAATTCAAATCAGATTAATTTAACTACAAATTTGCTAATTTTACTCAAATAACGTGTCACAAATACATACTTTATTTTTGGAAGATTTTTAAAACCAATTTCTTAAGTTAAAAATTAAGAAAATGGTAGCTTTTAAGATTTTCTGAAAGCAGCCAAAAAGTTGAGATTCCGATCTATATAATTTTTATTTGAAATACACCAGAATAGTTTACTTAATCCTTTAGCTTTCAGTTAAAGCTAAAATTAGGTACCTCCACGAGATCGCTAAAAAAAGAGCATAGCATGATGAAAAAGGCGCTAAACTTGGCGAAAACAAAATTTTATCATCTAAATGTTTGTTATTATTAAGAGGAAAGGTCAAAGTATTTTGGGGTATTTTTTCCATTTTTAATCGTTCTAGCACATCCGAAATTTTCGTTAAAAATCTAGTTTTTTTTGAGTCAGCAAAATTGACCATTTTTTTTCCATTTTAAAAAACTGGAAATCTGACTTTGAAATTTTTTAAATATCAATTATCATTTTTTCAAAACTTATTTTAAGAAAATCAGAAATTATAATGTTTATTTAAAATATTTTGAACCAAACTTAACTTAGCTTTTGTGCTAAAAAAAGATGTAATTTGAAAATAAAACAAAGCAGGTCATAAACGTTCGCGTCTCTTGACATGTGATGAATGATATATTTACGAATTCCATGAGGCTAATTAGTTCTACGGAAGGAGAAAAGTGAAATAATTTACATTTCGTGAACAAATTATTTACCCCGTTATTTTTAAAAAAAAACTTTCAGCGGTCTAATTTTTTTTTTTTTTTTTTTTGTACTTAGCTTTCACCTTTACGTTTATGATGCTTTATGGGAAATATATTGTAAAGAAATTAAAATAAAACTGTTAAGAGTGACATTAAATTTCATATTTCTTAAGAAAGGTATCTAATTAATTTATAGGTACCTTTCTTATGAAATTTTATCAGAATTGTACATAAAATACTATAATTTTATGTACATTTATTACATTCTACTGTTATTTGTATTTGCATTCATTTTATTATTAATTTTGATATTTCATTTATGGAAAAATGTCGTAACTGAGATTAATATAAAAATAAGATCATATAAATTTCATAAGATGATACTGATACTTGTAGGTACCCTTCTCAGTTGAAATTGAAAATCAAATTAACTTCTCCACACGTGTTTTCAAAAAGTAAAGGCCTTAACAGCGGAGAACAATGCTTAACTCAAATAACGCATAACTTAATTATATTCTGGTTGGTCTTCAGTATTTTATAATTACAGCTCGATTATAAGCACAAAATTACATTTCTTAATTACTGGGGATCTTCTGATTAGTCAAAATGATACAATTTACAATGCGCTAAAAAAGATCTATCTCATAAGGACACTTATGAAAGCCGATCTGACTTTTAACTAATTTTATAATATTTTAACAACTTAAATGTAAAATCTATTATATAATTAATGAAATAACAAATAATTGTATTAAAAATTCATTTTTCATCGAAAAAATTTTTTTGCTTTCAGAAAATATTGTCCATATTCATAAAAAAACTAAAAGCAAATAAAAGCATTTGAAATTAAATAATATCTTTGTTTTATTGAGTTTTGTATGTTACAATTCAGAGCTGATTTTTCAGGTACTGCGTATCCAATTAAAAAAAAAAAACATGATTTGCATTCCTCAAAGCCCTGTGCTTTTAATTATTGTAATCACTAAAACCGATGCGATCGAATTTCTAGCGTTTTCATAAAATTAGTTATGGGGGGGGGGTAATATTTTTAAAAAATATTTCTATCATGACTTTCATAAAAAAACATATTTATAATAATTTCGATCATCTGTAAATAGTTCCTGAAAGTTTCATTAACATCCGATAATTATTTCTATTTTTGAACGATTTTTCAAAAAACCAAAAAAACGTGCTAAAAATTGTCTATGTTATTTACTAGTTCCGCTGATACAAATAGAAAAAAGGTTTTTTTAATCAAAATTTAGAATGTTCTAAAAAGAAGGAAAATTTGTTAAAAATAATTAAAAAAAAACTTTGGTCTTTCCTCTTAATAATAACATAAGCATTTATTTAGACAATAAAATTTAGTTTTCGGCAAGGTTGGCGTCTTTTTCATCAAGCTATGCTCTTTTTTTAGCGATTTCGTGGAGGTACCTAGCTAAAATGAAATCTTCAAGAATGCTTTTTCATTTTTAAAAATTCATTTTAAACGTTAGATATCAAAAATTCAGTGGACGCGTACGCACCTAACTCCTTTTAAGTACAGTTTCTGAGAAAATAAACTGAATTTACTTTTTTTTGTCTTGGTAAAAATAAAAGACACCTGGCCCCAGGAAAATAGTGTGAGAGATAGAGAACTCAATTAAATAACGAATTCTTTCTTTTTTATATCATAATTCTGCATTCTTCCACTTACCTTCAAACCAGAAAATTCAATGAGAAAAACAAAGTAATATGATTTCTTTCTTTCTGTTCAAATGATTTCGATGAGATTTCTCTGTCAGCTTGCCCAATTATCGCATTGTTCATTCAGTTCATAATGTCCAAGTTGAAAGGAATGAAACAAATAAAGAATTTAGAAATGGAAAAACACAAAATTCCTTTTTTTTTTTTTAAGACGATATTTCGCAATCGAACAATGTTAGATGAACGCGATGATACGGTGTAAGACAAGGTCTGGTCCCTTGTATTTCAAATCCTTCATAAAAAAAATATTCTTAAATTCTTGGTTATATAAGGTTAAAGAAAATTTAGTCTTAAACTAAACATAAATGATAAATTTCTTTATTATCGAACTCATAGCCTTTCATAGACTTAAGGTTTTATTTTACATTTCTGGGGCTTTTTCAAATACGATTAATTTGCACTTCTTGAGTCTTGATTAAAAACTCTTTCTAACGTGTCCTTTGTTGACTTAGTGGAGGCATCAACAACAGAGGGAACCCACTTGTATAGAAACTCAAATTAAAATTTAGTTTTACTTACATCACATTATGGTAGGAGCGGCGAAAATTTTCAAATTGAGTCAGCTTTTATTAATGAGTTGATATATATTTCTCCTTATAAAAGAATAAATAAATAAAGAGACAGAGGTATGTTCGCAAAATACATTACCTCCCCACCATCAGCTACCTAACGAGAGGTTAAGTTGTACTTTATTTCCTCCTGGAAAGGAACTAGAATAGTATCTGCTGAGCTCAAATTGTCTATTTGCATTTTGGTTGGTAGGTCAAACTCATTACTACTCTTTCAAAAGAAAGTATGGAAAGGAAGAGGTACAAATTTATTAAACTTTTTAAAATTTGAGGGAAATCTTGTTCACAAAAAAAAAAAAAATAATAAATGGTTCCCTGAGGGCCGAAAAAAAGACAGTCCGCGAGTTGCGTGTTTGAAACCTCTGTTCTAAGGGAACACATCGCATGAAAGAATAATTCTTGACTTGGTGAAGCTGATGCAAATTTTCTTTTCCTTTTATTTTTTTTTTTTTTAAAAGTGAACAAGTCAACGAATTAGATATTCATAAGAATTCACTTTGGGCACCCCGTGAAGACCGAAGTAACTCGTAATGATCAATCAGACTCGCTAATTAACAAATAATACATTACTACTTTTTTATTTATTTCTGTATAAAAGCACAGAAAATGTGGCACAAGGACTAGAAAGGGAATTGAGGAAAAGGACGGTCATCATTTGTTTTAAAACAGCTAGACACAACCATTGACCCAATCATACAAACAATATTCCTAGCACCAAAACAACACATTCATACTTACCGTTCTTACTACAGTCACCAAAATACCTCATTGTCTCAATGAAAAATCCTAAACTAGACCTCATATATACAAATCGTTGTTTGGGGGAGATAAAAGCAACACGTTAAAAAAATGTACAATATGAATATAAACTATTTACAAAAACTAAACAAAATTATGTTAGTAATAAAAACCGTCACAAACCTTAAATGTGGCAGAAATATCAGTTAACTTGACGAATTCGATGCGGGACTATAATAATGTAGAAATATTATCCATCCCAAGCACTCACTCTGACACAACAACAATTACACGCGAAACTAAAGGCGCCCCCATCACTGACCACCAAACGAAGGAGGGGATGGGGAGTTAAGCTAAACGAAAATGGGACAAAAATAAAAGGGGCCAATGAGCAAACACGCCCTAGCTAAATAGATTTATAGGTTTCAGTTATTTTTTTTCGGGTAATTTGCTTTTTAAGCCCCGAGCTAAGCATTTAATAAAAATTTCCTGAATAGTTATATTTCGGAGTAAATGTACATGCTTAATTCTAAAATAACAAAGAAATTTTGATAAAATTTACCGTTTTGGAGTTATCGACAATAAAATTTCGGACTTATTCGCTTTGCGGAAGCCATTACTGGCGTTGTTTGCATATATTTGCTGCTGAATTGACATTATTAACTCTTCTTGATTATTGCGCACGCAATGAGTCCTCAGTTGCGTAGTAATTGAAGCAAGTAAGATCAGTAGAAAGGCCGTTAACAAGGTAATCTTCCGTGAATATCTATTCAGCAGCAAATGTATGTAAACAACGCCAGTAATGGCTGTCGTGCCATAGCAGCCAACGACGCGAATGAGTCCGAAATTTTATTGTCGATAACTCTAAAACGGTAGATTTTAGCAAAATTCCTTTGTTAGTTTCGAATTAAGCATTCCATTTAACAAGAAGTATTTATTTGATACTTAGCGCGGGGCTTAAAAAAGCAAATTCCCTCGCATTTTCTGCTAAAGAATTAAAGTAATGATTAAAATGTGCGTTTCCAATTAAGTAAGCTTTAAATTCCCTTTTGAAAAAGGTATAATTGATTTCTACAAAAATTTTAAAATGGAGAATTTAACTTTTATTTTGTTTAAATTTATCAATTATTTGCAATTTTACTAACTCAAAGAAAAAAAAAACATTTTTAACTAAAATTTCGGACGTGCTAGAAAGGATTAAAAAATGTAAAAAAGTAATAAAAAAAATACCTTGTTCTTTCCTCTTAGTCTTAAAACATTTTTTTCATCAAGTTTTTTGGGTGGGGTGGGGGTCATCAGTGTATGCTCTTTTTTAGCGAATTAGTGGAGATATAAGAGACCCGGATATAAGAGAGATTTTCTCTGGTCCCAAAGTGTTCCCATACTTACCTAAACAAAATAGACCAAACCCGGATATAAGAGACTTCTTCTCCGGTCCCGACAACTCTCTTATATCCGGGTTACACTGTACTTACTTTAAATAATCCGACCATGAAATAGTAACATGGAAGGTTTTAAATTAAAACTTTTAATTGAAAAAAAAGGAAGAAAATCTATCAGAAAAACATGAAAAAGAAAAAAATGCAAATCTCCTTTAGTGCAGTTTCCGAGAAGATAAAAATCACACTTTATTTTCATTTTTCTGTCTTAAGTTCGTTACTAACATTCTCACGCCCCCCAAAAAATAGCGAGAGGGAAAAATCAGTTAAATAACGAATTTTTTTTCCTTCTTTTTTTTTTTTTATATCAAAATTATCTATATTCTTCCATTTACCTAGAAAATTTAATGAGAAAAAAACGGTTTGTTCTTTGTGTTCAAATGATTTAATTGAGATTTCTGTCAACTCGCCCAATTTTTTTTTATTGTTCGTTCAGTTCATAACTTCGTATAATGTTTATTGAAACGAAAACACAAAGAGAGAATTTTTAGAATTGGAAAAACATGACAGAAACAGAAAATAATTACTTTTTGAGACAAAACTGTTTCAAAATCCGATTCAAACGAAATTTTGAGGATTTATTCACCAATGAATAATCTGATTAGTGCCCTTTTTAACCGTCTTTCATCACAATGTAATTCTCTTTATTAAATATCTATTTAATATTTCCAGTAGACAACATGCTGTATTTCAAAACTAATTTAAATTGATTGGAAGGAGTTTTCATTTGAAATTTCTATCATTTTTGAATTCAGCATCATTTTCACCAAACTGTTATAAAAATGTAAATCTTTATTAAAAAAAAAAAACAAAAAAAAACTTCCCAAAACAAAATATACTTTTCTGAAACATTTTTGAGGAATATTGGCTGATTATTATTTATTTACTTTAAATCATAAATATTGCAGAAATGCATTTTTTAACACAACAGTAGCTTGTTTATGTTGACAGTTTTGTGACAGCTCAATTTTTATCTAATATTGTTTTATCGAGGCTTTAAACCTTAAAAAAATAATTGAAGAATATAATGAGTGCACGATTTAAGTACTCAGTAATCCTAAAAATTTAAGAAAATATTCTCCATAGCCTAATGTTTTATTGAATTTTAGAGAATTTTGGTTCTAAATTTACAATAGTTATCGCTTTTATTTTCTGATAATGTTGTGTATGGGCGACCGTATCTATAAAAATCGCCACGTTTATACATATACAAAAACAATGCAAAATTCTTTTAAAAATACATAGGGTCATCAGATTGTAATAAGCTTTATGATATATGATTAGTAAATTAAATATAGTTTTACTTAATAATATTTACTGAGAGATTGTATCGACAAGGTTACCAATATTGTAGCGGGTTGTCATCATTATGTAAGGGTGTGTACTACATACATTTAACTTTGGCTAGGAAAGACGTGATTAAGAACAATGCGTGGACACAATGTAATTTATATTTGACGTAAATAGCACATAGTATAAAATACAAAACTGAATGCAATGATTCAAAACATAACAATTGAATTTATTAGTGTTTGGTGTACAAGCACATAAGCTGAATGTGTGATAGAGTTATTTTGGAAATATTTGTACTTGAGCTCATAAAGTGAATTAATTATTAAACTGTAGTTTAGAAGAATAAAGTTCCTTTAGCATGTTTGGAATTGCGAATTGTAAACCTTGGTAAGAGTTCAGAAGATATTTTAGAGTTTGTACTTGCGTGAATGTTGGTAATGGTCTTTAATGTCTGACTGCATGGTCAAGACGGGAGTTCTTCGTGATTACATCTTTGCAGCAAGGAGAAAGATGAATGAAGAGAAACGCAAGGGAGCCTATTCGTGCTTTGTTTATATATGGCTGTGTATCACGTGGGAGGCTCAGATCGAAAACGCGGGAAAACAGATTTGTTGCGTGCAGACAGTATGATTGGTCAGAATTGACCAATCAGCGAGCTAGTTTTGAGGAGATCAACCAATAAATGCTTGTCACATGATTTTATATACTTTGCGTATGTAATGGTGGTGGTGATTAGCATAAGATACACCATTGAAACTGAATTTTAAAAGATTTAATGTTATAAATTATTCTAATTAAAATTCTAAAAAAATGAAAAATCTTGGAAAAATTAATTTTGCATTGAAAAAGTTTTTTTTTCTTAAGACAATATTGTCCTTAATATTATTCATGTTTTACTGGTCTTTTTATTTTATTGTATTAAAAAAAATTTGGGGAAATATTTTTTGGAGTATGTTTTACCGTTTTGATATTGCAGGTGTAGTTTTAATTTGGTGGGCGAGTGTTTGTCAAAATTCTTTACAATCTGAATAAAAAGAAATTGCTGAAGATATTTCAGTAAAGAAAATATGCAATACCAAATATGAACAGACAGAAAATTTGGACCCCACTTGCCATAATCAATTCCAAAAATCAAAAATTATATATTTTTTAAAAATACATGTAGTTTTTGGTGCAATTATGAAATTAATCCCATTGCTGTTCACCAGAAGAGTTTATTTTATTAAATAAAATATATTTGAAGACTTAAAAAATGTAAAGTTTAATGTCATTTTCAAATATCAACCTTTTTTAAAAGAATTTTTTTATTTTTTGCTTTTAGCAACTGTTAAATTATTTTTGGTATGTATGTATGGATTTACAAAAAAGAATTCTGATATTGTGTGCTGACTACTATTCAGTATTGGAGGAGTATTATGATATTAATCTAATTTCATATCACCCATTCAATCAGTATAAAAATTAAAATTATTCATTATACTAAATTTAATAAAAGCATATATAATAAAAATATTCTTAAACTATTAAAGGTTAAAGAAAATTTAGTCTTAAACATGAATAACAAATTCTTGATTATCAGACTCAGAGCCTTCTGTGCTTCTTTATATTTTATTTTTACATTTCCAGTGCTTTTTCTGACAGAGGTAAAATTATAGTCGTTCTGCTATGTCCTTTGACTCCACAGGCTAGCATTACTTTTAGAAAATTCAGTTAAATAATCTTTAAATTTACTAATAGAATTCAAAATACATCTCTTGGACAAATATTGAATTTTAAAGAGAATTTAAATTTTTTTTTTTTTTTAAACTTAGAGTTACAAAGGATAGGAAATTGTTGAGGGCCATGATCATTTATTTTCCAATGCCAGGTTTTCAAACAATAAACAAATGGACTATTACAGGATGAATAAGAACTGCGTGACACCAAGATCTCTGGAGGTTGATCAAAAAAGAGAAAGAAAGAAAAAAGGAAGAGGAAAAACTCTAGTAACTGGATGGTAATTGTTGAAATTTGCAGGAAGATAGATTGAAAAGTTGAGAAGAAAATTAAAAATGAAGTGTATTGAAAAATCATGTTTTGAAATAATTCCAAAGAGAATTGAACACAAATTTAACTAGACAAAATTCAGCAAGATTGAGCAAAACCAAGACTACTCATCCTCCCCAACTTCCTGTTGCTAAGAAAAAGACCATTAAGGTATCCATGAAGATGTCAGATAAAAAAAAAAAACATGCTGTTGATAAAGAGACCATGGTGGTCACCAAAATAACATTTACAATTCCTCTGAATAAAAGGGCCAGGAAAAACCATTGGTTTTGAATCAGCCACACACTATTGTCCCCATAAAAATAGAGGCTGACTTGACACATGTCATTATGATTTTTGTGACATTGGTCCAGAAAAAAATTTATATCCAAACATTAATTCAGATTTCTTTGGATACAAATAAGGAAAAATTAATTACTGTTTTGAAGTGACCATGGACTAAAAAGTCTCTGTGGCCTGTTGATCGTAAAAATGCACACAGAGAGTGTAAAAGAGTTTTAAAAAGAGTGTAAATATTGTTTTTTCCTTTTCTAATTCTTGTGTGGTGTGGTTGATTAAGAAATCACAGTGTGGGATAAGCTGATAAAGAATAATGACTGAAAATCCCTTTTGTTTATTTTATGTCATCTGAAAGTTCGTTCTGTCACATCAGCCCTAGGACCAGGCTGAGGTTAGCTGCTGAAAATTTGGAAAACCACTTGAGTATTTTTATATATGGAAATTTCAAAAAGGTTGATGCTCTGAAGACCAGAACTTAGAAATTTAAGTTATTACTAAAACAAGCTTCTGGCTCTGAAGGGGATATCCAGCATCATTTGATTATAACAATAAATGAGAAACAAATCATATATAAACCAAATCATTGTTACATTTTTAACCTGAGTTAATTCTTTATTCCAAATGGTTTACATTTAGTTTCACCTGTCAAACCAGTTTCACGTCAGTTTGCTTCATCAGTGATCTTCTCACCCCCTAAGATCAAAGAAAACACAATGTGGCAGAGGAATAAATGGTCATGAACAAACAAATGCCAGCTAGGTCAATTGGAAACATACATACCAGCTACAATGAGTCAAGCTAATTTGTAACCACATTGGTCTGAAGGAACTTGAGTGCCAACAAGTGGTGTTGCATTATTAGTTACTATTGACCAGGATTGACCAAGGAGAACCAGCAGCAACTTAGAAGATGGCAGCCCCCAGGAACACAAGACTGACCAAGTTGTGAATATATACACAGTATTACAAGGGACTTTAGTCATTTGATCAATTGATTCTGAAAGTGCAAGCCCATCAACCCACCAGGTAGATGAAGACAATTGAATCAAGTACAGGTAGGACACTTTTGGTTTCCAAATAATTTTTTGCTCTCATGCTGATTGTTGTACCTTGCCAGGTGATAAGTTTGAAGTTATATTGGTTAGCTTATAATAATGAGTACCTATGGATCTGAGCACAACCCTGGTGAAACCTCAGAAGATATGATAAAACAGGGGGCTGTGGTAGCTAGGTCATTGAGACATTTAGGAATATGATGGAGGACCCAAACTGCCATCCTACAGAGGGGGTACTATCGGAATTGCAGTGCTGGCTGACAGCCATAACAGAAAACAGACTATATATGACCTCCCTGAGATGGAGACAGTGATGCTGGCATACAATTACATAAAACAGGGCCATCTCTGATTTTATATTGGGGACTATAGTGAAAGGACCCCAGTTTGACATGAGCTGATTTAGAAAGGGCATTGGTGGGGCAGTATGCCAATGTGAGAACCTCAATTGAATTAATGAGGAGCTTGATGATCACAAAACAGACGAGGGAGACTCCTAATGAACTGGGAGTTATAATGAATAGGTTGGCCACTCTGGCACATCCTGATGGGGCAACAAAGAAAAGAGGAGCCACCCAGGCCTAAATGACAGATATATAATGTATATGCCCACTGGGACAGTGATATCAGACATGATGTAATCAGAGGGACATCAGCCATGCTGGCTGAGTGGATAAATCTTGCCAGAGAGAGTACAAAACTTTGGGAGAGAATTAGAGAGAAAAGTGTGAGTTCAAGGTCAGGAGGGTAGCAAGGCTAATAGAGGAAGAAGGACCCTGAGTACAAGGAGGGGACATGAAAACTATAGAGGGAACCCCAAGAAATGGGAGGAAGAAACTGATCTACATAGAGAACAGTGGTCCCTGAGATATAGTTTCTTTAGACCAACACCCGGGGGGATATGGGCCTATTTGTTGGATATTTGTTGGTTATGAAGGCCATAGGTCAAGGAACTGTCCATTCAGGTGGAGAGAAAGCGTTAGACCCAAGTGTATTAAAAGCAGGACATTGGAGCATTCGTCCAGACAGTGCATATATGCAGATTTATGGTATAAGAGAATGTTCCTCTCCCACCACCAAAAGAACCCCTCCTGAACTAGGCGACAAGAGCAAAGGGATTTGCCAAAAAGAATTTTAAACTACCAAAGAATGTCTCATTGAATATGATAGAAGGGATAATGGCTTAGGCTAAATGAAAGGTAAAAAAAAAGTGATGAAGAAAAAAACATCATAAAGAAAGATTGATGCTAGTGAGGTCTAATATTGAGAAGAAATATTTCTGATAAGAAAAGAACTCCCAAATTTGTTGGTGAAGGCCTCAGATTCAACATGGAGGCCTACATCAAGTGCCCTGAGCAGGTACTGCTGCCCTGATTTAAGAGGGTGGCTGATGGAAGACCCTATGTCTGCCAAAGGGACTCTGCACCATACAACACAAGCAGAACTTAGTTATGACTGTCAGACAATTTCTGCAACCACATCACACCTCACACCTGGCCACCAAACTCTCCAGACTTCAACCCCCTTGATTATTATGTGTGGGGTGCAGTTGAGTGAGAGACTAACAAAACTCCTTGTAACACCAAAGATGAACTGAAGAAAAGAATAATGGCAGCATTCACCAACTTAAAAAAGGAGACCATCCAGAAGAGTTGCAGGAGATTCTGAAGTTGTCTGGAGGCTGGGGTTGAAGTCAATGGTGATTTTATTGAATGAATAAATTTACTCTATAGTATTTCAAGATATTTTTGTCATTTTGGTAAATATATTTGTTAAAATAAGATGTCAGTATTACTTTCATTTTTGCATAACTTAGACGACAATTTATCCATTGCACCCTTTAATATGGACACAACTGGATTAAGAAAAAATTTTTTTGATAAATAATGAATTTTTACAAGAACTGTTTTCATTTTTTTAAATTTTCATTATAATAATTTATAATGTTTTAAATCTTTATAATTTTGCATTAATTTGTGGAGGTAAGTGATATTATGAAATAAAAACTAGAATCAACTTATCATCATGGGAAAAGTTCACTACAATTCAGTAACCATAGTATTTAAAAAATCTTTTATGTGTGTATCAGTGTGCCAATTTTTGTAAATACAGATGTCTAGACATGACATCATCAAAAAATAAGTGCAGTAACTAAGGTAAATTTAAAATTTATTGGGAATTTTCTAACAGTTCAACAGGCATCATTCACAGTATGATCATAAAGGCAAAGTACCTGAAATTCAATAGAATAGTACGTTTAAAATATTTACAATTTTAAAGATTGTTGGAGTTATATAATTATCGAAAAAGTTGTTTAAGCTGTATTCATCAGGTAATTTTAATACAAGGATTTTACCCTTCTCTAAATCGAGCAATCATTAGGTTATCAATAAATGTATTAACAACCCATAAAAACACACACTTCCTTGTTAAAAATGCTTTTCTGTGATACTTTAAACAGAATGTAAGTGATATTTGTTTAAATCAGTTAATATTCATCAAATAAAGTTACAGAAAAATATTTTCATTTTGAAAGATTTTTTTTAATAAACAGAATTATTGTGTTGACAGATTACTCAATATAGCCGATTTTAGTGATTCCCCCCCCAAAAAAAAACCCCACATCAATCCAATCAATTTAATGAAAAGGGATATAATTAAAATATTATTGTTGAAAGTTTTTTTTTTATTGAATTTTGAACTTTTTAGACCTTTCCTGTATTGACGTCACTGATTTCATGATTAATTTCATAGAATACACAATCAGTTGCAGAATTATCTACAGCAGACATCTTTGCCTAATTAAGAAAACCCTTATTTTCATTAGAGCCCATGAGAAGATGAGATCATTTACAAAGACAACATTCTTTGATCTGCCACAAACCTGGGAGCTGAAAGATCTTTCTCTTGGAACTCAACATTCTCTTGGGAGTATGGCACATTGAAGGTAAATGAGAGGAAGAAGTTAAAGTATAGTTGGGTTAAAATTTAAGAATTGAATGACAATTTGAAAATATTTAAAAGAAAGTTGAGTGTATGCAGGAGCATCAAAGGAGTCAGTAATTGAAAAGTGACCAAGTTGAATCTTGAAGCAACAAAAGCTTTAATACGTAGACCAAGAGAAACGTTTACAATCATAAATCCTACTGGAAACAAGGTGGAACTTAATCAACTTGGACTTCTTAAAAGTCAAAAGCCCCAGAAACTCTGAGTAATGATAAATTTGAGTAAAATCAAAGAGAGGACACAAGCCATGCATTGTGTGCTTTTCATCAAGGGTGATTATGATTTCCAACGTGCATTTCAAAAATTCAGAAATGGAATATCCCATCCATCTGGCATCCAATTTTCATGCATTGTTTAAACTCTTATGCTACACTTCAACTTGTCAAGGAATGAAAAATGTATGGTTACAGACATACCACTATATTTATATAGTATTATCTCTTGACTTTTGCCATATCAATATAAATCTTATTGTAGTCACTCAAACACAATGAAGGAAAGTGAACTATGCTATTGTTATCTAATTTAATCTGAAAAAATATTAAATTTCATCTTCTTTATATCCTGCCTAACCATTGCCTAATTTATCTTCATAATCGGGTTGATGGCTTTCTTAAAGAACAAAAATTCACACTAAATTTTGGAGTGATACTTTCCAGAAAATGCTAAGAAATTTCTTTGGAAATGATGATCAAATAGGAAAAATATGAAGATTATATTCAGAGAGGAAAAAGAGTGTTAACCAACCCAATGATAGAATCTGATTTAGATCTATCAAAATTTTAAGGTATCTATGTTTTTTAGTAAGTTTTTGAACCAAATGAGCACAAAATAATTTGCTGTTTTCATCATAAATTACATCAAATCATAGAAATAATTTAATGAGAAATGTGACTGAATACGCATGCACATATAACAATGATGATCATAGAATAGATGATGCATCACTGAGTGATGTATATAGTTCATGTATCTTTTTTCCTGATTCCCAAATAAGCGTAGTATAAATAAAGGATGCAACATGCAAGTTGAGAAATTTATGAAAGTGGGAGTTCAGATGAAAGTGATGTGTTATGAAAAGCAATTAAAATATATTCACTTGATGCTAAGATGTTCTATTATCACATGATGCTATGTTAGCATCACAGACCTGCCAAGCTTGAAGAAAAACAGTTTCTGATAATTAGTTCTATTAAAGAGTACAAAGAGTGCAGACAAAATTTAATGATTCATAAACTTTACTGAAAGTCTACATATATACACAACGTAGAAAACATCATGACAAACAAAATAATATTTTTAATATTCACTATTTACATTATTCGGACTATTGTCCTCATCTTTGTTGCAATATTCATCATGTTTTGATCTGTCAAAACATGATAAATATGGCAACAAAGATGAGGACAATAGTCCAAATAATGTAAATAGTGAATATTAAAAATATTGTTAGTATGCTCTGGCCTTCTTCAGGTGACTAGAATGTCATTCTGAACCCTTTATTTTGTTCGCTGGGGTAGACTGTTCTAGTTCCACGTGCCATGTTTAATGGATGTCAGTTATCTGTTATCTCCTGTTAATTTCCCTCTTCAAGTTCTCCATTGCCTTAACAAGATATTGAACTAACAACTCTTTGGATCCTGTCACTGGATGTAACCAACACAAAGATGAGGACAATAGTCCGAATAATATAAATAGTATACATAATACCTCATCTCAGAAATATAGATGTTTAATATTGTTTAATATAATTTAATAATATTGCAATAAAGTTGAATGTTTGAAAATTTATAAAACCTCTTAAAATAATATTAAAATAGAGACTACTGTTGGATTCATTTTGACAAGAATTAATAACTGCAGAACCTTCATTACACTAAATAAAGGAAGTCATCATGGCATAATACTAAACAATATAGAAAACAGAATCAGCAAGCACAGTTCAAATTTCAGCTGACATGTTTAGTTCACACTAAAATTTCAAATGTTTTAACTTATTTTATTCAAAAATCAATTGTTGATATGAAATCAGAAATCGTATTAACGAGATCCAAGAAAACAAATGATTTTATTTCATATATCAATATAAAATAAAATCCCAAATTTTCATACATTGATTTGTCTTGTTTCCATTTGTGTTGAATGTTTCTCAGAAAATATTCTCTTTATATGGAATAAATCAGTTCATACTAACCCGATTCTTTAAAATTTAGATGATTTTCTTTCGTTCATGTATAAAGAAATACACTGCAAATTAAATAAACAATAGATCCCAAATTTTCATACACTGAATTGTCCTATTTGTTTTTGTATGCATGAACTTTTGACTGACTTGCACAAAATTATTGTACATTTTCTCTTCTTATGATTTCAATGAAAATGCTGATTCTTAAATTTTATTTGTGATTTCACAGATGCTTGTAAACTTACATTTTATTTTGGTATTGTAAGATATATTCACAACAATTTTTGCTGCAAAGTGAATTCCCTTTTTAGGGTGTTGTTCACATGTAAAAACATATTTTGAAGAATAAGTTTTCAAAATTATTTCAACAGACTCTCTTATAGTGGATTCATTGTTTTATAATAAATTTATCTGTGCATTCAAGTATAGCAATGCAAACACAAACTCTTCCATTTGGCTAGATGGAACCTTAAGATCTCCTCTAGAAAGTAGTCTGTATCATTATCACTGTCATTGCCTACCACGACCAGGGAACATATTTTACATAGAAAACGTTTGTTTTGAATTTTCTCTAATAAAAAAGATGGTAATATAATTTTCTCCAAAAGTAATTTTCAGGCTTGTTGAGACATACCACAGTAGTAAGGCATAATGTATTAGTTCTGCAGAAAATGAAGGACAATCCCTTGGTTGGTAATGTTGTCTTTTTTGTAATTCTTTTAGAATTGAGTATGGTTGTTCTTCCATCACATTTTGTATGCTGTTTGGAAAATTTTCTAACATGCTAAATCTTGTGAGATTAGCATTATATCCATGTATAAGCTACTGTGGTAATGGTATAGGGGTTACATTGCACTGGAGCTAGACATGAAGTTTTTCAGCAATGTGAATATATTCTTTTATACATGGAAAATGTGTTTCAAGGTCAAAGACTATTCTAGAAATTAGAATATAATTTTCCTTTTTTTAAAATACCTAAGACAACATTCTTTGATCTGCCACAAACCTAATTGAAGAAAAACAGTTTCTAGTAATTAGTTCTATTAAAGAGTACAAAGAGTGCAGACAAAATTTAATATTTAAAATCATTTCTTAGGTTTCAAAAGATAATCCGGCCTAATTTCACATTAGGACAAAACTTTGCTTCTTCCAATTGAGTAAAATCCTTTATCATAACAGCTGAAATAAAATCATCTAATTCATCAATTTTGACAAGTCAATTGTTTTGGAGGCTTTCTTTTGTGACGTACAGTGGCCATTAATAATTAAGTATAACTCAAGACTAATTCAACTGGATAGTTCCACTGAATAGTCACTCAATAAATCACAGCAGTCAGTAGCCTGACAGCATTATTTACACACCTGGTAGAAAACGTATATTCATATGTCCAGAGTGTTTTTCTATGAGGTCAATTTTTCCAAAAGGAAAAGAAAATGTTGATACTTTTTTTTTACTGTCAGTAACATATCAACTAGAACAGCCCAATGCAACACATTTGTTAACCATTTTTGTTAAAGAAGATATCACTACAAACTTTATAATTTAATCTTTAAATGCAATGGACTATGAGGGAGAAAATTTACCTAATAGAGTTCATATTCAAAGCTGGCTGTATACACAATTGAGGTAACTCAGTTGTTTATAATTCATGGATTAGTAAAAAAAAAAAAAAAAAGTGTAAATATGCATTTTAGTCTTGAAAACATGTCCAGGGAATTGAATTAACATCTGATAAATTCTGTGTAATTGTACATTGTTAATTTATGTTCTAAGAATTTAATTTTTAAAGATACCTCCCTTTTAGATTAGTAATTTGTATGGTCACTCACTTTTTTGTTTACATTACCTCAGCCTGTTACAATTCAGTTTGTTATGTGACATGTGGGGCCATATAATATTAGTTGGCCATGGACTAACTAGTCCTATTTATATGTATTTATTTCTTATCTAGTTTTACTCTTTTGGTTATTAATAAACTTCACCTTCTTTAAAGTTTCCAGTTTTCTTCAAGAATACAGACGTATATTCTCAGGGGCGAGAAGTATCTTATCTAGGTATACTCACCTAGATTAAATTTATTTTTGTATTTTTTTTTTGTATTTTACCAAATCTGTTACCCCCACTTAAGTTCAAGAAATTAAATTTCCACCCTCTTCATATTTCTGTTAGTTAAAAGCAGGAATGTTCGGAGAATTTAAATCATCAATTTCTTTTTGCAAAAAAGAACCACCAATGATTAAAAATCTGTTCTGAATCATAAAATAGAAAAAAGCAATAAAACTATGACAATTTTGTAAGAATTGTCAGGAACATTTATGCTAGTATATAATGTGTATATTTTAGCCAAGTTGCTGATGTATTCATAAATATGCTGCATATGGTCTTGTAGTCCAGGAAGACATATTTTTTCTGAGTTAAGACAATACTAAAAAATTTTTTGTCACATTTCATATTTATATAATAATAAAAAGTTTGAGTATTGACTTATATATTTCACAATCAGTACCAGTTTATAAACTTGACTATTTACAGTCTACACATGTACACAGTATAACAATCAGCATGAAAAACAAAATAATATTTTTAATATTGTTCAATAGATTTTTAATAATGTTACAATACAGGTGAATGTTTGAAAATGCATAAAAACCTATTCAGCTTCATGATACTAAATAAAGGTAGGTTTCATGGCCCAATGGCAAACAATATTGTTTACTCCACATTAACATTTCAAAATGTTTTGACACATTTCATTTGAAAATATATTGCTTATATGAAATCAGAAATCATATTGACCTGATCAATGAAAACATTGAAGTTTTTATTTCATTCAAGCACAAAGAAATACACTGTGAATGCAATAATCAAACAATTCATCCCAATTTTTCATACATTGATTTATCCTTTTTGCATTTGTATGCTGAATGTTTCTCAGAAAGTATTTTCTTTACATGGAATAAATCAATTCATATTGACCTGATTCTTTAAAATATAGATGATTTTCTTTTCATTCATGGATAAAGAAATAGATTTCAAATTAAATAAACAATGTACCCCACATTTTCACATGCTGACTTGTCCTGAATGGATTTGTAAGCATAAACTGACCTGTATGAAATTAATATAGTTTTTCTCTTCTATTATTTTTCTGCCTTTATGTTTTCAGTGAAAATGCAGATTCCTTCTTCATTTCATTTGTGATTTAACAGATGTTTGTTGGCTTATATTTTGTGAACAGATAATTTAATGAATATGATAAAATGTTGGTTTCTATGTCAGCATGATTATTTTTTAAGTGAGAAATGTCTAAAAGATGTTGCTTCACATGTACAAGATTTATAAGCAGGCTGTGTTTTCAAGTGCCTTTTAGCTGGAAATTTGTTGAAAATATACTTCATAAAAAATGGTCACTCTAGTATATAATACATATCTATTGAATTTTGCAGTATTATAAAATATTTTACGGATTTTACAAGTATATGATCCATACTGAACACAAAATAGAACATATCAGAAGCATTATATGTATCCATTCCCTAAAATTGAAGCTAATACTAATGCAAATAATAATTTACATTAACAAAGTTTCTATCAACTGTGTATTCACATAATGCAACTGATTTGTCTGAAAAATTCATATAAACAAATGTTATTTCTCCAGTGTACACACACAGACGACAACCATGAAAATGCAGATCAAAAAGATAGAATTATAGTTTTTCACCAGTTTGATTTCACATATGCTTTGCCAAACTTGGCTTCTGTGAAAATGCAGATCCACAATGTCCACAAGAATGTAGTCACTTTCCAGTGTGTGTTCACATTTTAATATTCTGTGAAAATGCACATCCATGAACTTCATAAGGAGATGGTTTCTCACCAATGTGTATTTGTACATAGCACACTAAACCTGACTCACAGATCCACAAGAAAATGATTTCTCTCCAGCATGTGTTCAGATATGATGCATCAAATGTGACTTCTGTGAAAATGCAGATCTTGCAAACTTCACAAGAATATGGTTTCTCTCCAGTGTGAGTACACATATGACTAATCAAATCTGATTTCTGTGGAAATGCATATCTACAAACTTCAAAAGAACATGGTTTTTCTCCAGTGTGATTATGCATAACTGACCAAATTTGACTTCCACAAAAATGCAAAAGAATATGGTTTCTCCCCAGTGTAAGTATGTATATGTGTTACCAAATGTAACTTTAATGAAAATGCAGATCCTCAAACATCAGAAGCATATGGCTTCTCTCTTGTGTGTGTTTCCTTATGCTTCATCAAATTTGACCCATGTGAAAATGAAGATATTGAAACTTCACAAGAATAATGGTTTCTCTCCAGTGTGCTTTTGCATATGTCTCACTAGATTTGATTTCCGTGAAAATGCAGATTTGCAAACTTCACAAGAATATGGTTTCTCTCCAGTGTGTGTTTGCACATGCCTAACCAAATATGACTTTATTGAAAATGCAGATGCACAAACTTCACAAGAATAAGGTTTCTCTCCAGTATGAGTACTGATATGAACAACCAAATCTGATTTCCATGAAAATGCAGATCCACAAACTTCACAAGAATAAGGCTTCTCTCCAGTATGAGTACGCATATGACTAACCAAATCAGACCGCCGTGAAAATGCAGTTCCACATACTTCACAAGGATATGGTTTTTCTCCAGTGTGAATACGCGTATGTACAATCAAATGTGACTTCCGTGAAAATGCAGAGTCACAAACTTCACAAGAATAAGGCTTCTCTCCAGTGTGAGTACGCATATGACTGACCAAATCTGACCGCCGTGAAAATGCAGATCCACAAATCTCACAAGAATGGGGTTTTTCTCCTGTATGCGTCCGGATATGACGCACTAAATCCACCTTCTGAGAAAATGTAGATCCACAAACTTCACAAAAATAAGGTTTCTCTCCAGTGTGTCTTCGCATATGTATCACTAAATTTGACTTTCGTGAAAATGCAGATCCACAAACTTCACAAGAATATGGTTTCCTTTTAATCTTTGTTTCCATTAGGCCTACTAATCTAACTTCACAATTAGCCCAGGTCACATTAATATGGCCTATCTCTCCTGTTTATTCATATATAACACTCATGCTTTTGTAAAAAAGAGAAACCACATATTTCAAAGTATATCATTTCTTGCTAGCTAATGTTCATTGTCACGCTTTTGAAAATGTAGATCCATAAATTTTACATGAGAAGTAGAGAATGTATTTTTGTTCTTCTTGGAAAGTGAAATGTCTTTTCTTTCAAAGAAATTCTCAATAATAACCATTGCAATTCTTGTACTGCCAGAATATCTGTGAATAATAAAAAGCAATAAAACTGTTAACTTAGGTACTGAATAATATATGAAAGCAGTTTATTTTATAATAGATACACATATTTATATATTAAGGTTAGTTCGCTAATATAGCAGCAGAAGAAGCTAGTGAAGGTCAAACATTTTGCAGTGAAACAAATTTGCTTTACCATGACAATTTGTTTAATATTTTAAAGATTCTATCTTCACAAAGATGTATAAGAATAAATATAATTATTTTGATATTTTTTTATAAGTTTATATTTCTTTAGATACTCAAAATTTAAACATTTGTTTTCCAATTTTATGTGGCAATAATAAACTGCTCATTAAACATATTTTTTACAGAGCAAGTTATTGTTTATATAAAATACTTAATAAAAAAAATCCAATGGCATAATTTATCATTACTTCTGAAACATGAAACCAAATTCTGTTTTCTTTTTATTTCATGCAGGTTGATAAATTTGTAATAGGAAGTCAATGAATGTGTAACTCTGCTTCCCATTTGATTGCAACATTGGAATCAGAGGAAAAGAATCTGAAGTGAAAATAAGAGAAATGAAGTGCAGAGTAACATATTGTTTCTGTAGTTACTTTATTATTTGACAAAAATCTTGGTAAATCTTTCAACAAATATCAAGAAAAGAATTAAAAAACCATTAAGATCATCTGAAACAATTTCCTTTGTGTTGGAAACAATAATACACACAATAAAAGGATTAAGGTATTAAAAAATCCAATTGTCTGAAATTATGCTATTCTTGCAGAGATAATTCTTTTTGTTTATAAATTAACTAAATTTTAATAAAATACACTAACAGAATGGAAATAATAAGTTTGGCTGGAAATCAATACAAGGTATAAAACCCAAATTTTGAGGAAATTTTCTGACTCTCTTGGACTCATTAAGTCCACTCTGTTTATAAAACTGATGAAAATGAGAAAGTCTAGAACTGAAGAAAATATCAGGAGAAATATTGAGCAAATAGGGAAGGACTGTACTATTATAAGAGATGGGCAGTCTGTCGCAAACATCAGAGATGAGAATGTATGGGCCACATTTTGGAAGATAGACATAGGCTATATTCACAAGCTGAAAGAAACTAGAAAATTTAACGCTGAATAAAATGTCTTGATAAATATTGAGAGAATAGGGAAGGATTGTTTTATACAGGAGAAAACACCAATGAAGAGAAGAATAGATTATTGCAGATATTGTAGATTAGAATGTAAGGTCCATATTTTGAAAGTGACACAGGCTACACATAAGCCAATGGAAATGAGAAATTATAGACTTGAATAAAATATCAGGAGAAATAAGAGAGATAAAATCCATTATCATTTGTCATAGCACCAAATTCCTTTACTAATAAGTCATGCCTAATGAGGCTGCGTATATATTGTAGGACTGGATTAATCTAGAACCTCAAAATGTATGGGAGATTCCACCCAAGTTGCAAGTAATTTTTAAACAATTGAAATAGCCATGAGCCTCTTTTTTTACTCAACTAGCACTGGCAGATAGCATAAGTTTTCTGGTATGGAAAGTAGAACTGGCATCCAGGGTACCAAATTCTGACCAAGTATGTTTTGTTTTCTTTTCATTGCATTAATGACAACAAAAAGCAATGAATCCATCTTTCTCTGGCTATTAGTTAAATATCAGAGAAAAATCTCTAGACTTGGTTGGCAGCCAGTCTAAGAAAAATGTATGAATTTAAATCCTTTTAGGTTTAGAATTCTTTAGTTTTGGTTTGTCAACTAGTCTAAAAGGATAAATCCAATCTGGCATGGGATACATTTGGTCATCTTGAACTCAACATACCTACTAGCTCTAGTACATACAGTGGCCCTCAAACCATAGGAGATAATGATCAGGCTAAGTGGAAGAGGAAAGTCGAAACTTGTGTAAGCATCTCTGAATACTAACCATTAGAAGAAACATGTTTTTTTATGCAAACTGTGACAAGGCTCTTAATGTTGAATGTTAAATCAGATGTATAATGAATTTATTAAGGGACACACTTTCTTTGTGTTTCCTCTTTGTTTTCTTTTTTTTATTTCCTGTCTAGACTGAGTCTTATCTTGATTGAAAAATAGTGGGAAGGAATCTGCGTCACTTGACAACAAGACAATTGACCTCCTAAGAGACTAAAAGTTGGTCACCTAAGCCTGTGTGACATGTACTACCAAGTGGGAATTTTTAATTCTAATTTTAGTTTTTCCATGATAGGTCATGAGTAAATTAACTCTCAGCATTTGCTTATAAGAGATGCTTCTATGAGCTTATTCTATTACTTATTGTGTAAGGAATAAGGAGATATCATTCCCAAGGATCTTGGATTTATTCAACTGCTTGATGTGTAGTGAATAAAATAATATTATACTCCAAAAAAAATCATCCCAATTTCATCTTGGGTGTAATTTGATTACCAGAGAGAAAACGAAATACAAGGACTCTTCTGGAGTCTTATATCTTATATTGCAGAAAGAAGAAGTAGTAACTTTTATTTGGACATTTTAAAGAGATTCTGTCTATTTGCCATTATGAACATTTAAACTTACAAATTCATGAAACATAAATGCTTGAACACGCAGTATCAGATAAGTGTCTTTTATTGATTTTACATCTGTTATCCCATACTCCTTCCATGTTCTGTTGTTTTTGTTATATAATGTATATAATGTTATTTACAAACGTTTATATTGCGTTTGTTGTTCATTGAAACCTGGTTGTGCCTTCCTATTTGAACGAACCCATCATGGAGTTCATATCTCTATGTGTTGCAAATTCGTAACATATAAAATTGGGGGCTTGTGTCTGGGATTCACTCAGGCAGAATTATATGCATGTTAGTGTGCTAGCAACAAACCAAGATATATGTAATAGAATGTTTCTTTAAGTCAACCTCCCTAGAAAAGTTGCTTAGACTTAAAAAAGATGATATACTGGAAATTGGCAATAATTTAGAATTAGATGAAGGAAATCTATGCATAAAGTACAACTAGTAAGCATAATTGCAGACATATGGTAGATAATATCTTTGACAAGGACACATTAAAGCTGAGATAGAAAAGAAAAGGCGAGAATTGGGGCTGAAATAGAAAAGGCGAGAATTGAAGTTGAAATAGAAAAGGCAAGAAATAAAGCTGAAATTGAAAAAGTGAGAATTGAGCAATAGACACATTTCTGTAAAATAGAGGAAAAACAAGTCGCAAAGCTAGGAGAAATGAATTTGACTTAGCAAAGCAGATTAGGTTAGTGCCATAATTTACTGAAGCAGAAGCAGATGGGTATTTTCACATTTTGAAAAAGTTGCTTCAAATTTAGAATCGCCCATTACAAACAGTATTGAAAGATAAAGCTCAAATATATGCTGCTCTGTCAGTAGCTAACTGTGCTTACTACATCACTGTTAAACTAGCCATCCTTAAGATATATGAATTAGTGCCTGAAAAACTACTGGACAATCCTACATTGAGTTTTCTAGTGAAAAGGAAACCTATTTTGACAGATGGCGCCAGTCAAAAAATGTTGAAGTTGACTATAATAGATTAAGGCAAATGATTGTAATGGAAGAACGGAATGAGTGTGTCTTCAATAATATAAATACATACCTTGAGAAGAGAATGGTAGATACCATGTATGAAATGGCCACTCTCAGTGATGAATGTGCTTTAATGTATAAGTGCAGCAAACTGAAATGCAGCAATCCCTTCAAACATGGAAGTAGTCCTGGCCCATGACCTGAGTCTAGTTTTGATCCAATTTCCAAGTCAGACCAGTCATATGGTTTTGATTGGCCATTTAACTCATATAAAAATACCAATACAAGCTCAAGAGGTACAAATTCACAAAGAGATAATTCCCAGTCGTCAAGCCTTGGCAAGTAATTACATGTAATTGGAAACTCCCAATGTGTCAGTATTATAACAAAGTTGGGCACATTGTGTCAAATTGTTGAACCAAACAAAATAATGAGTCTAAAGCATTAAGCCAAAATAAAACACAAGGTTTAGTTTCTTCCAACTGAGTTGTGTTGGATAGAATATCTGTTATTGAAGAGTACAGGAGTACAAGCCACTTGTGTCTGATGAATCTGTTTTACTTGTGATCGATACTACTAAAAGGATACCCATGAAAGTTTTGTGAGATATAGGAGCTATGTGGTCCCTAATTTTGAAAAGTTCTTTGCTGCATGGGTCAAATTCAGCCATAGGTGAATTTGTTATTGCTCAGAGTGACAAGTTCTTTGTGATACAGAAAAACAGAAATAAAAAAAAAAAAAACATGGAAATAAAGTAGAAAACAGAAAACATGGAAAATCATGGAAAACAGGATTTTTGCTATTAAAAAAATAACATATTCTGATGGTAAAACGTAAAATTCCTGAGCTGGAACTTGACAGAATCATTATTTTGTATAAATTTGCAATACACAGAAAAGTCAGTCACTTATGCGCTATTGCTACAACATGTCATTCTATAATATGAAGTACAAAAAATAAAGATACCTATATAAGTAGGATATATAGTTGTATATTTTACTGTTTACACACAAGTCTCTGTTTCTCATGTGTTTTTATGATTTTGAAACAAAAATGGAAAATTTAAATTTACCATTACGGAAGAACATGGAATTTGACATTTTAGAACAGTGAGAACTTGCCATTCTAGTCCAGAGTATTAGTAATGATTATGTTAATATCTATCTATAGTTCATCAAGATGAACTAAATGTATAGATAATAGTGTCACGAGCTATTGTTGTTCGAGTTGTTCCCAGACTGCTCATGAAAGGTGTATCCATGTTGTTAGGGAAGGCAACTATTCATCCCAGGGTAATGCTAGAACCAGTCACTTTGATAGAAATTGAGGAAGAGAACACTGACATATTTCCTTTATGTTCTGTCACTTGAGCACAGGCTAAAGGAAAAGCTAAGAAAGAAATTTTGTTGGGTAAAAGACAAGATTTGTCCCAAATGTCTTAAAATCCAGATATGGATGGCAATTGTGCTTCTGATAGTCTCATGAGAGATAATAGTATTGGTAATATAGAGCTTGCTTTGGATGTTTTCTTTCTCAAGATGTAGACCTAAGTCAATACTGGTCAATGGCAACCAATAGCATGGCCTCACACATTGGTCTTCAAGTATCTTCAAACCACTTTGGTTACCATCTAGCTGACCTTTCACTCATTAACACATTGCTGACTGGTTGCTGGTACTGTATTGATGAGCACAATTCCACTTGATCTATCTGGTGTTTATCTTCTTTACTTTTTTGCTACATTGTGTTTTTGATCTCAGAGGGTGAGAAGATCACTGATGAAGTAAACTGAAGCAAAGTACGGGTTGACAATGAGGAGCTACACAAAAAATAATTCTTTGGAATAAAGAATTAACTCAGATTAAAAATGTAACAATGATTTGGTTTATATATGATTTGTTGCATGCAGCAGTTTTAACCCTCTCCACTTACTGTTATAATCAAATAATACTAGGATCACCTTTTGGAGTTTGCAGTTTGTGTTAGCAGTAATTTAAATTTCTAAATTCTGGTCTTCATAGTCATCAGGTGGTCTTGGTGAACAATGTGGATTCCAGTAGCAGTAATATGGGATTCAGTATCTGGCAGGGGAAGGGTTGACCAGGGTCTGGGTTTGGTTATCTTCCGCCCTTATTGCCTGACTATTTTTTTTTTTTTTAAATTCTATATTTTCAAAATATGTTTACTCAAGTGATTTTCAAAATTTAAGAGTTGTCCAGTAATTAATCTTTCTTCATCAGCTTGTTTCATGCTGTGATTTCTTGATTGACCAGACTACTCAGTGGGCCACCTATGGTCACTCCAAGGCTAGTAATTCATTTTTCTTTATTAGTTGTATCCAAAGGAATCTGAATTAATGTTGGATATAAAATTTTTGACAAATGTCAAAGAAATTAAAATGAACAAACCCATCAGGCTAATCTCTATATTTGTAGGGACATTTTTCTTCTGGGAAGCTGATTCAAACCAGATTTTTCCTGACTCTTTGTCCAGAATGATATTTAAATGTTATTTCAGTGACCACCCAGACTTCTTTATCAACAACTTATGTTTTTCTATTTGACATCTTCGAGGATACATTAATGATCACTTTCTTCTTGGCAGGAAGTGAGGAAGGATGGGTAGTTTCAGTTTTGTTCAATCTTATTGAATTACGTCTAATTAAATTTTGGGTTTGATTCTCCTTGGAACTGTTCAGTTTATTATTTTGCAACATCATATTTTATGCATTTCATTTTTAATTTTCTTCTCAACTTTTCAATCCATCTTCCTGTGAATTTCAATAATTATCATCCAGTTAGTAGACTCTTTCCACTTCTTTTCTTTTTTTCTTATTTGATTAGTCCCAGTGTCAGAGACAGCTCATGATAGATTTTACTCAAATAACGTGTCACCAATATATATTTTTGGAAGATTTTTAAAACCGACAATTTTGTTTTGTTTACAAATTTCTTCAAATTAAGAAAATGGCCGCTTTTAAAAAAAAAACTTCTTAAAAACAAACAGTTGAGATTCCGATCTATATAATTTTTATTCAAAATACCCCGGAATATTTTACGGACTAGAAATAGTAAATTTAATCCTTTAGCTTTCAATTAAATCTTCGAGAATGCTTTTTCATTTTTGAAAAAAAATTAATTTAAACTTTAGGTATCGAAAGTTTACCGAATTACTGGAACATTTTGACGGTAAAACTTCATCTTAAGTTTGAGGCTTTTTTTTTTTTTTTTAGTTATGTATGCTGATTTTTAGCGAATTTGTAGGTAGAGGTACCTACACACATTTCAAGTGACAAAAAGACTTCTTGAAAACTTTAAATTAGCCCAGGAATGAATCACGTGGAAATCTTGTTCGTTTGTTTTTTTTTTTAGCTGTCGAAATGAACACAGATTTTCCTTTTAAAAACATTTTGTGATGTTCTTTTTACCGAAAATATATTTTGAATCGGCTGCTACAATTCAACCTTGTTTTACAAATTAAATTATTAAAGGAAGAATCTGAAAAATGACGAGATTGTATTGCGCGAATGTGAAAGAAAAGATTAATTTTTTTTACATTTTACTTTTAACAAAATCGTCGTAATGACATTCAGCTAAAAGTATATATTTTCATGTCGTAATTTTTCATCTTTAAAATAATCCAACATTGACATTGAAACCTGGAACTTTCTTATTGAAAAAAATAATTTATGCCACTTACCTTTACTTGAAAAATACAATGAAAAAACAAAAACAAAACGGGATTAGTTTCTTTGCCTGCAAATGATTTTGTTGGGATTTACGGTCAATCTTCCCAATTTTTGTATTGTTCGTTCAGTTCATGATGTCTAAATGGAAACGAATGACAGAAAGAAGAAATGAAAAAACTACGATAAAAATGTGAAATTGATTAAGAGGAAAGATGTTAAACGGTGTAAGATAACATTTTGTTCCTTGAGCTAAAAATCCTTTGGGGGGCGGGGGGATTTGTGAAGTAAAAATAGATGCCTGACGTTTCATCTCGTCATCCGACGCTTCCGGCGTTAAGAACTCACTGCCCGAATTTATGATACGAGGTCCCTACTCACAAAAGCAGAATTCATATGAAATTTTATCAAAACCTTATTTAATCATTACTAATATTCGCATTAAATCCATTCTAACATAGGAAAAAAAAAAAAAAAAAGAAAAAAGAAAAGAAAACACCATAGGAAAACGAAACGAAAGACTGGGTTACCAAAAAAGCTTGAAAAATGAATTTTAAATAATTATTTAAAATATCTACTTTGAAGACGAATTTTGGTTTAACTTTAAAGATCTGTAAAAAGAAAAAATTTAAAACAAAAATTTAATTTAGATTTTTGTTTTTAAATATTTAAACATGTAAAATTTATTATATAATATTTTTGTATTTAAATAAAGTTTTTAGATATTTTTTAAAACATTGGCATGGACACTCATCATTTATTGAAACACAAATTAGTGATATTGGTTTTTTTTACACATTGTAATCATTAGTCACTTTCAATGCTCAAGGAAAAAAAAAGACTCACATAATGATTTTAAAAATTCACCAAAAATTGGGTGATTATTTGTATAGACATACTGTGATTATTTACAAATCACTGAAAGTTTTTTGCAAAGGTATTTGAACCTTTGATAAGGTCTGCATTTCCATGAGAAATATGGGTTCTAGAATATGCTAAAATTTAACTCAGCATTTGTGCTTATATATTCAAGCATGTTTGGTTAAAAAATCTAGATATATTATGTCTATTTATTTTCATTTTAATCCTCTCAAATTCACAGATCAATTTCTTAATGTTGTTATTAAACTCATTAAGGAAGACACCATAGTCTTTTTCATTTCTTTTATTTTCCCAAGTACTTTCACTTTCATTCAAGATCATCTTCAGTGGTGAATAGCTAAGACAAAAAATTAATGTAATTGACAATTGAATTTTTTAAAAATGTGCATGATAATATTGTTATAATTATAAACATGTATGAATGTGCTCTGTTATGGTTTATTAAAAAATATAGACATTTTAAAACATTGTCGCTATACTCATAATTAATCTTAATTAGTGTTGATTGTATTTTTCTTATATAGAGGGTTTCAAGAATTTGAAGTTTTCGTTTTTTATTTTCATGGTGGTGTATACATGTATTGTCAATTAATGTTTCTCTAAATTGCGAATGTAGACAGGAATGTTCCTTTTAATATTATGTAACAGAACTTGAATCCGATGTATGAAATGTAAGTCTTCTTGATAATGTTGTCGTGAAACCAATATATATATCTTCCAAAGGGCATTTAAATTGATATACAATGTTGGTCATTTGCAAAACATTAGTTGACAGAGTTATTGCAGATGATTAAGTTGATTGTATTAAATTTAGTATATAATTAGTTTTATTCTTTTACTTGGATATATTAGTAGTTATGAGTTTTTTAGGATATTTTTCGTCTTGTTTGGAGTTAGAATGTATTTGATTGGGGTATAGTAGGTTGATATGTTTAGGATTATTTGAGGAAGTATTATGTTCTTTTTGATTTATGTTAATATTTTTAATAGCTTGTCTAATTTGTTCATCAACAATGTAATTAGGAAAGTCCTTATTAATGAGAGTTTAATGTCTTTTTTAATTCAATGTAGAAAAATTTTTCAGGGAAGTTAAATTTTGCACAGTTTAATAAATTTTGTATAATCACTGGTTTGTAATAGGTCATTCACTTTTATAGTAGAGAGTGCATATGTTTATACTAGTTAGTTTTTTATATGGGGAGGTAGTAAATGTATTATTATTGGTGTCTTTCAGTATATCAAGATAATTAATTTTATTAAGTTAAGTTCATATGTGAACTTAACAGAGTTTTTTTTTGTAGTGCAGGTATTTCATCTATGTTTTTAACTAAGATGAGAATATCATCTACATATCTTAGGTAAATGGAGGGCTTTTTAGTAGTTTTATAAATATCTTATTTTCAATGTTTGACATGGAGAAGTTACTAAATGTTGATCCCAGAACTGAATCCATGGAAACTCCATCATGTTGTACGTATATATTATTTTGATGTTCATAAAAGGGAACTTCAGTCAAAAGTAGTTTCTGTAATATGTTAGATTTAATTTTTAATGGAGGGAAAGATGGATTGTTGTAAATATTCTTTATAATTATATCAATCATTTCTCCAATTGGGACATTGGTAAATAAACTTTCAATATCAAGTGAGGCTATGGTTTCATTATGAGATTTTGTGTTTTTAAGAACTGGATTAGTTTGTGAGTTGATTTAATACTGTATTTACTATGTGTAATGAGTTGGTTAAGGATTTTGGTTAATTGATAAACCAGAATGGGGATTTGCGATTAATCAGGTCATCCCATAAGTTCTGTCTGAATTTTGAATAAAGAAAACAAGTGACCAAATATTACATTTAATTACAGATTCAATCAACAATGTATTTTCCCTGATTATCTATGACTTCCTTCCATCTATTAACAAGCTTACTAATTCCATTACTGTAAAAATTCTTTTTGGTTTTGATTTGAAGAACTCACAACTGTCAGTTTAACCTCTTCCTGTGTTACAAAAAGCTGTTTCTTCCAAATGATTCTGTAAGCTACGAAACAAATGGTAGTCAGAAGGAGCAGGAGCAGGAGAATAAGGGGGATGAGGAATTTTCTCCCAACCAAGTTCTTCGATCTTTTGTGACGTGATTCTTGCTGTGTGGGGTCACGCATTGTCCTGATGAAACATAACCCCTTTTCGATTCACTAGAGCAGGTCTTTTTTTCCTCAAAGCTTGGTTCAAATGCTCTAATTGCTGACAGTATACTTGAGCATTAATTGTTGCATTAGGTGGTAAGAATTCAAAGTGGATTATTCCTTGGTGATCCCACCAGATTGAAAGAACCTTTTGCCCATGAAGTTCCCATCTTGGCTGTGGCTGGAGTCATTCCCTTTTACCAAGCCACTGTCTACAACGCCTAACATTTCGATAAAAGATCCATTTTTCATCGCCAGTCACAAGTCTATCCAAAAAAGGTGAAACAATTTGGCGGGAATGGAGAGAAGAACAGATGTCAACTCGGATTTGTTGTTTTCAGACAATTCATGAGGCATTCATTTTCCAAGTTTAGGAACTTTTCCAAGTTGTTGAAGATGACGATGAAAAGTTGTATGGTTTGAACTGAGAACCGCTGCCAATTCCTCAACTGATAAAGCAGAATTTTCTTCAAGGACTATTTCAAGAAACTTTTCATCAAACTCAACTGGATGTCCAGTTCGATCTTCAAGGGTGAAATCTCCACCTCTGAATTTTGCAAACCATCTTCTGCAAGTTCTATCATTCACACATTCCTCTCCATAAACTGAGTGAATGTTTCTAGCCACTTTGGCTGCCGAGTTTCCTTTCTTGAGCTCAAAAAGCATTATGTGCCTCAAATGATTCTTGGGTACTTCCATGTTAGCAGGGTTTTAATCAAACAAAATTTAATTTTATTGTTCTCTGAAATAAAATTTGATCAGTTTAAATGCATCTAAACATAAAAATAATGTTCAGCTCCATTAGACATTATAAAATACTGTTTAAATTTCGTTCATTTTAACAAAAAGTTAAAATTTGGACAGAACTTATGGGATGAGCTGATAATAGGGCAGAGAGGGAAGTTAGGTAAATGTATTTTTACAGTTCCATACATATATCCTGGTTAATTATAATCGCTAATTATTTTGACTTAGTTTTAAGTTGACTTGTTGGCTATGATCAGTTTCTTGATTTCAATTTCAGTTGCTTAATAGGATTTTTGTTGATTTCTTTAAATTTGGTTTGATCATTGATTATAACTCAAAGTTACAACAAATACTCAATTTATTTAATACAGATATTGATTTTATCTGCTTTTCTTAAAAAATAATGAGTATGGTTATGTAGCTCCTTGGCATCAATTTTTGTTTTGTTGGGAGCTTGGACGAGTTTTTTTTTTCTTCTTTTGTCATGTTTGTCTTTTATTGCTTCAGCTTTGTGTAAGTCACAAATTTCTGGTTTTGTTTTTATTACTTGTTGATTTTTAACTTTTTGTATGTTTTCATATAACATTTCAATTTCCGTTTTTTTATCCAATCTGTTGTATTGTCTGTGAAGATGACTGTTAGGTTGAGTAATTCCTTTTAGCGGTCTGTTCGTTCATAGTTAGAGATTTTGGTGAATTTATCTTTATTATTTGGAAGATGATTAGTTCCTTTGTATAGTGTATTAAGTTGTTTTTAATGTTCAGCTGATGTTGAATTTCAGATTTATAAGTGATTACTGCAAGTCTATGTAGAATTTCTTTAAACTTTTCAATATGTTGGATTCAAGTTCTGTTGCATAACATTTAAAGAACATTTCTGTTCACATTCAAGATTTGGAGAAATATTAACTGACAATACAAATATACTCCACCACAATTCTTAAAACCTTCTATATAAGAAAAATACAACCAATACTAAATAAGATTAATTATGAGTATAGCAACAATGTTTTAAAATACCTAAATTGTAGTTTTTTTAAAATTATAATTATAACAGAAATGTTTTAAAATACTTAAATTTAATTTAAAAAAAAAAAATTATAAATATAAATTAAGTTACCTCCCTTAGGTAACAGTTAATTTTTGAATTAATCATAATGGAGCACATTAATACATGTTTATAATTATAACTGCATTTCATGTGGATTTACAAAAAATTCACAACTATCAATTACATTAATTTTTTGTCTTAGAAATTCACCACTGAAGATGATCTTGGTTGGATGAGATTGAAAGTACTTTGGAAAATAAAAGAAATGAAAAAAAACACGGTACTTTCCTTAATGAGTTTATTAACAACATTAAGAAATTGATCTTTGAATTTGAGGGGATTAAAATAAAAATAAATAGACATACTATGTCAAGATTATTCAACCAAACATGCTTGAATGAAGATATGCTTTTTATATATATATATATATATATATATATATATATATATAGAGAGAGAGAGAGAGAGAGAGGGGGATAAATTTAGCTTAAGATAGGGGAGAGAATAGAATTTAGAATAATCAAACAATTTTCATTGAAAGAATAAAATTCAGTAGAAAAGACAACGTAGTTTCAACAAATGAACATTAATTTAATATAACGACAAGAATACAAGCAATTGGTCATAGATTGGAAAGTAATGTCTTTTTGTTTGGGTTAATAAAATTATGAAATAATATAAATTCTCTTTGTGTACATATGTGAGAAACAATGAAATGCTGTGTTTGTGTGAAAAAGTCAACACGTGTGTGCGTACTTCATAATAAAGAGGACACAAAAGATAGAATTTGTTTCTTACTGTAGATGGTGTTGCCATAGTCTGAAGTGGTCTCTTTGATGTTTGTCAGCACTATTGCTTCAAGTATGAGGTTGTGAAGTTCACAAGTGAGAGTGGCGTGGACCTTGATGACAGCTGTGCATATCCTGACTGGAGCCAGATTTCATGTGTTTTATACACTTTCTTGTAAGAAAATCGACTCCATCTCCTACTTCCTACACAATAATAAATTTACATCTTTCTTTTCCCAAATCTCTATATATGACTTGTTTATAGCTTTCTTTTCCCCATTCTCTATATATGACTTCTGGCAAACATACAAGATGCAAAGTTCACAGAGTTTTACATAGTGATAAGATATGTTTTAAAATAAAAAAAATTCCTTTTTTTTGAGTGAGAAAAAAATAGTTGCAAATACACCTGTTTTAACAATTTTCAAAAATGATAATCATTTTAAATGAAATATACTCATTTAAAGGAATGTAATTCAATGGAAAAAAGCTGTCAACATTATACCAGTTGTCAAAACTGAATAATTTTGAATAGAGAATATTTATCAAACATTTACATAATACCAGTCATCAAAACTGAAAATCAGAGAACAGAATAATTATGTTCAGGAATATATTAAAATGCCAACAATTGCTGTGCTTTAAAAAAAGTTGAAATTAAACTGAACATTAATTTTTTGCCATCTTAGGAAATGAAATCTGATGTTAATAAAAGTAAAAGAGGTAAGACAAAAAAAGTGCATTGTATTTTCATAAAATAGGAGTTAAAATTAAAATGCTTGAAAGTAAAAAAAAAAATGGGCATTAAGTAAATCATAGACTATAAAGGAAGGGATCAAATGGATGTGGTCACACAGTGAATAATGTTGATAATATAGATGGTTTGTAACATTTAAAAGAAATCATGAGTGTCAAAAAACTGCAATTCTGAGGTGTCAGGTGTCACACATTTCTTGCCACTTATCAATAACTACTTCAGGTTTCAAGTCAGACTTCTCAGGTTCATTTGAATAAATGATCATTAGAATGTCTAACATCTCATGGGATAATCTATGCATCCAGTCACCAAGAATGCATTTTACAGTGGAAAGTTGCCATTCAACATTAGATGTGGAAAAAGGCAAAATTTCAATGTGTGCCAAATGTGAAAGGTTTAGACATTTGTTCACTTTTTTTCAGAATTACAAGGCTTTGATTTTTTTCCCTTGTGATCCAGAAGAAAGACAATCCACACTTTTTTTACTTTCAACACAATGAATCCTTGGGATTGGAGGACAAATTTCAAATGATTGGCTAGCTTCTCAATTCCAACCATCTCATAAATCTTTAAAGAGTCTTAATTCTCTGGCATATTCTCCCAATCAAGCAATTTTAACAACTTCAAAACAGAGTTATTTCCTAAATGTTTGGAATTTCTTTCTGAAGAACTCATCGATCTTTTATACAATATCATTCACACTTGCCTCATGTTTCTTATTGCACTTGAATTCCTCCTCATATCTGCATTTGAACTGTCCATTCACCAAACTACGTAAAGCTGGACCTGGAAATGTTTGCAATGACTTGATTCTGTCTATGCTAGCCAGAATCATGTTTATGTTGTAAACTCAGGCTGGCAGCATTTATATGCAGGTGCAGAGCATATATCTGACAGCTCAAAGTGTATATCCTTGTATACAGCAAGATAAAGATGAAAGGTGTCAGATGACCTTGTCATCTTTACAGCATCAACTGATCTGATGTCAGCTCTCTGTCCACTGCCCCATTCCTGGAAAAGGAACAGGATACTGTGCAGATCTTGCTGTAGTTCTCTAATGGCTTGAAGGTGATGTCTTATCCAATGAAATAAGTACATACAGAACAATTATATTTTCAGGTTTTCATGATGGTACATGGTTTTGAATTCCAAGAAAAGTTTTTGGGAATTAATTTTCTCTTTTTTTTTTTTAAAATTGTTTTTTTTTTTTTTTTTTTTTTTTTAAGTTAAACACAAAAATTTCTGTGGATGTGGCTTGTTTTTTAAGAGCACCTTGGTATTGAATACAAGTACCGTGGCATAAGAGCATCCCTGGACAGATATATTTGATCTATTCCATCTTGAATCAACCAATAGTTAATAGTGACAATGAATATTTATATTTAATTCCTGTAAGTCAGTCAGTTAGCCTAATGGAGGCTACCACCTTGCTACATTTGCCAACAGAAGAATGTAATTCTCCCAAAGTCCACATCCATTCATGCATGGATTTGGTCTGAAGGAAGTTTCTCTGTAGATCCTCACATAATTGCAACATTTAGCTCTTATCACCACCCTAGAAGATTGAAGAGCTTACAGTCATTTATTGGTGAATACAAGGTCCAAAGTCAAGTCATTCCTGGTTTCTCCCATTTCTTTAGATCCCCTCAATGAGGCTGTCTCTGGAAAGAAATTAAAATATTCAGTGTATTGGTCTGAGAGCTTATGGGATGCTTTCAGTATGACAGAAAGACATCTGACCTCAGCCAAAACTAAGCATGTCTTGTCCTACAGATCAGTTATTGTCACAGACAGATCTATTAAACAAAGCAACACTGGCACCTTGATGTATACCAATAGAGTAGAGCAAACAACCTCTCTCTGGTCACTAGGTTACAGTGCCATCAACTTACCCAGTGAAGTTGAATTATTCACTATCACTGCCAAGGCCAAACACTTCAGCCAATATCAAGGCACCATATATGAACAGAAACACGTGCCTGCTGGATGTGTACCTGTGGGATATACTTCTGTTTGCAGTTGGTTTTATCATCCAGTGGTTGTGATTCTTGGTGACAAGAAAAAAATAATTTACTTTCTTCTGTTTTTGCCAAGCCATGGTGTTTTTTTTGGATACTGGGTGAATAATGTCTTTGCAGTAAGAGATGACACAAGTGAAATTATCTTCAATAAAAAGGATTTATTAAAAAGAACAATGAAAAGTGTTCTGTGGAACTATGTTATTTCAACATTGGCTGTAGTTAAGGAAAGGCAAAGGAAAAGGTTGTTGGCTCTTGCCTTTCTTCAATTCAGTCATCTGCTGCTAGGAAATTTGTGGGAGCCAAATTATTTTTCAAGTCTGCTTGATGAGGTAATTCGAACAGCTGAAACTGGGCTGAAACTTAACTGTCTGTTGCATTCTAGCAACTTGTATTTATGGAAGATTCTGCTTGTGCACCTGCATGATCAAAGTTGACAAAAGATGCCCAGGGTTAGATAAATTCCTTTGTCTATCCCAAAAATTATGTATGAATGCAAATAGATTGGAGAATAGTATAATTTAGGTCAGTGAAAATATGTTACAATTCTTCTGTTGGAATTTCAGTCTAGTCCCATGATATGACTTATATTTAATTTAACATTACCATCTTTCTTTCCTTCTGTAATCTCAACTTGTACATGCTTTTGACCTTCCTGACTCATATTTTAATAAAATTGATTTCTGGAGATGTCACAGAATTTTAAACATTTTTTACTAATGAGTACAAAAAGAAAATTAAAAACTAATTAAATGATGCTTTTGAGCTTAATTCATTGCTTTTATTTTAGAAGTATATAAAGGAAATGATGATGGGGAGAACTGCCACCGCACTGCAAAGAAAAAAAGTATTTCTACAAAAACATTAGATAAGAATTGTCCTGTTCAACATAACCTTCATTTCATTGAATTCAGATAATGACATAAATTTTAGTAAATTTTTAAAATATGAAGTCTGTGATAGTTTTCTGTTTTTTGCATTTCATTTTTAAAATTGCAGATGCATTTAGATTTTGCCTAAATTTTAATCTTCAATTGAAATTAATCAATTTTCAATAAATATTTTCCTCTTGGAGCCAAACTGCCAAAAATTTTAAATCAATGAAATATTTATTAAACTAATAGTTAATAATTAGAATATAAAACCCATAGTAAAAATTTTTTTTTTAAATTAATGTGCTAGGAGTAAGGATAATGGGCACACAATTTGAAACTTTAAAGGTTTTGTATTGTTGAAAAATCTGAAACCCTTAAATGCCAAGAAACTAAGCACTGATAAAGAGAGAAGACAATATCCCTGTCTAGTGTGTTGCTTAAAATGGGTAATTGTGCTTCCAAATATGTATTCCAAAAATGGAATGTCAACCAATCTGACATCCAATACCTTGCTCAGTCCAATCTTTAATAACTGACATCACCTTCTCAAACATTGCCAAACTGATGCTCACTCTGACTTGTCTGACTGTGCAAATGATACAGGTTTGTCGTTTTCTATATATTTAAATGTATGCTGATATTAGCTACCATTAACTCCACAAACATGGCTTTTGTACATGTTTTGGTACCCAAACACAATGGAGGAAAGTGTAGGATGTTACCTAATTTAAATGCAAAAGAAATTAATGAAATGGAAGGTGCAAGAACTGTTTCAGACATTTGAAGATAGTTGACACCAATCTCAAAGACAAAACATGGTCAGAAAGATCTTCTTTGTGGAAGATAGGCCATACTTGAAATGGTTGGACAACAGCCAAGCACAAGCACTTGTACACTGTCAGCAGAAATTGGTACTTCCCAAATTACCATCAATCAACATCTCCATAAGCATGGCCTTTTGAGGGGATGTTGAAAAGCTTTTTAGGAATTGACCAATGACCAGATTCAACATTGTGTTAATTATTTCATCTATTTATAAACAATGAAATAATAACCTTATTTGTTGATGAGACAAGTATGACAGGTGAAAGACCAAACAAATGCTGGTGTCTTTTTGCATGTAAACATGATGAAGCATGTTACTTTTTTGATGACATGAATGCCTTTTTAGCCATTTTGCTTCTTATTGCATCCCAGAATTACACAAGGAGTAATAAAAGTTAAAATATGTTGAATTGTTAATGTATTTGTTTTTTATTTTTTGTTTCAATTTTTTTGTTTTTAGCATCAAAACCTGCATGCAAAATGTAATGCATTACATCAAAATATTACTCACCCATTCTTTTATTAGTAGACAAAGAAATCTATACGCACAATACAAAGAAAGTTATAACAATTTTAAAACAGTAGGTGTTTATGTTTTTGCGCCATCAAAAAACAAATGCACTGGTAGAGGAACAATTCTAGAAAGAAATTAACATGGTAAGGTGCAGACAAAATGAAATATTTAATAGTTAAAATCATTTCTTAGGTTTCAAAAGATAATCTTTTGATGGTTGAAGAATGTTAAAATATGATTGTTGTGATAAAATGATATAAAATGGAAAAAATATTTAATAATAATGGTCTTTTATCCGAGAAAGTTTGGGACTATTTTTTCTGCCATGTAATTAGACAAAACTGAGAAATTCCTTATGGCTTTGACACAAAAATTAATAATTATAAAGTAATATTAATATCATTTAATAGATTTGGCATAATGTTACAATGCTGGTGAATGTCTGAAAATGTTGAAAAATGTATAAAACCTCTTAAGCTTCATGACACTAAATAAAGAAGACTTTATGGCCCAATGGTAAACAATACAGAAAATGGAATCAGCAAGCAGAATTCAAATTATTGCATTTCATTTTAAAATATATTGTTTATATGAAATCATACTGACATGATACAAGAAAACATTGAGGCATTTATTTCATTCATAAATATAAAATACAATCTAAAACTTTCATACACTGAATTCAGCTATTTCCACTTGTATTCTGAATGTTTCTCAGAAAGTATTTTATTCATGTAGAATAATTCATACTCCACCTGATTCTTTAAAATTTATATTGTTGTTGTAAATTCATGCATAAAGAAATAGATTTCAAGTTAAATAATCAAACAATGCATCCCAAATTTTTCATACACTAAACTGTACTCTTTGTATTTGTATGCACAAACCTGTGACTGATTTGCATGAAATTAATATATATTGGACACAGAAGTATACCCACAAAACTCTCAAGAATATGATTTTTCATATGATGTACCAAAACTGATTTGTCTGAAAATGCATATCAGTATATAAAATCAGACACCTCAGCAAATGACTTCCATAAAAACGCAGATCCAGAAACTTCAGAAAATTAGTTTTTTCCAGTGTATCCACATATGCGTCACCAAATATGAATGACTTGAAAACGCAGAACAAAAAACTACACAAGAATATTGTTTCTGTCAAGTGTGTACTCGCATATGCCTCAATAAACTTATGTTCTGTAGAAATCCGGAACCACAAATTTCACAAGAATATGCTTTTTTTCCAGTGTGGGTTTGCATATGTCTCACCAAATGTGACTTCCTTGAAAATGCAGATCCACAAACTTCACAAGAATATGGCTTCTCTCCAGTGTGTGTACGCATATGATTGATCAAATCTGATTTCCGTGAAAAAGCAGATACACAAGTTTCACAAGGATATGGTTTCTCTCTAGTGTGAGTACACATATGACTGACCAGACCTGATTTCCGTGAAAATGCAGAATTACAAACTTCACAACTATATGGTTGCTCTCCAGTGTGTATTCGAACATGTCTGACCAAATGTGACTTCCATGAAAATGCAGATCCACAAACTTCACAACAATATGGTTTCTCTCCAGTGTGTGTACGCATATGACCAACCAAATCTGACTTACGTGAAAATGCAGATCCACAAACTTCACAAGAAAAGGTTTTCTCTCCCGTGTGTGTACGCATATGACCAACCAAATCTGACTTTCTTGAAAATGCATATCCACAAATCTCACAAGAATATGGTTTCTCTCCAGTGTGTTTACGCATATGATCAAACAAACATGATCTCAGTGAAAATGCAGATCCACAATCTTTACAAGAATATGGTTTCTCTGCAGTGTGCATTCTCATATGGTTCACTAAAGTTGATTTTGCTGTAAATGCCGATTGACAAAGTTCACAAGAATATGGTTTCTCTCCAGTGTGTGTTCGCAAATGGCACACCAAATATGATTTTCGTGAAAATGCACATCCACAAACTTCACAAGAATATGGTTTCTCTCCAGTGTGTCTTCGCATATGGCCCACTAAACTTGACTTGTCTGTAAACGCAGTTTTACAAACATCACAAGAATATGGTTTCTCTCCAGTGTGTGTTCGCATATGGCATACCAAATTTGATTTCCGTGAAAATGAATATCCACAAACATCACAAGAATGTGGTTTCACTCCAGTGTGTGTACGCTTATGACCAACCAAAACCGACTTCTGGGAAAATGCAGATCCACAAATTTCACAAGAATATGGTTTCTCTCCAGTGTGTGCACGGATATGTCTCACCAAATGTGACTTCCGTGAAAATGCAGATCCACAAACTTCACAAGAATATGGTTTCTTTCTACTGTGGGTTTCCATCTGGCCAATTAAGTCTGACTTCACAACTGAGATTAGCAAAAATCATATGAATATTACTTATCTCTCCTGTTTATTCATATACAACACTAAGTGTCCTTTGTATAAAAGACAAACCACATATTTCATGGTAAGTCATTTGCCAGTTAAAGTTCATTGTCCTGCTTCTGAAAATGTATATCCATAAATTTTACATGAAGTGTATAAAATACATTTTTGCTCTTCATGGAAAAAAAAAATTTTTCCTTCATTGAAATTCTCAATAATAACCATTGTAGTTTTTGTACAGCCAGAACATCTGTAAACAACAAAAAGTAATAAAAGATTACTTATCTTAGGTACTGAATAGTATAAAAAAGCTGACAATATTATGATAGATACATACTGTTATATATCATGGATAGTTCACTAATGCAGCAGCAGCAGCCAGTGAACATCAAAAATTTTGCAGGGAAACAAGATTGCTTTACCATCAAATTTGGTTCGATATATACATGATTCTATCTTCACAAAGATGTGAAAGAATAAATATAAGCAGTTTGATACCTTTAAGTAACTTTTTTGTTCATTAGATATCAGTATTGTTGTACATGCATTTTCTAATTTCATGTTGAAATGATCAACTGCTCACTAAATATATTGTTTACATATTTACAGAGTAAGATATGGCTTATGTAAAATACTTAAAATCTAAAGACATAATTTATCATTATCTCTGAGATATAAAATCAAATTGTGTTTTCTTTTTATTTCATGAAAGTTGATAAATTTGTAATGGAAAGGCAATGTTTAACTGCTTCTTGTTTGATATTAACACTGGAATGAGAGAAAAGTAATCTGAAGTGAAATGAAAAAGTACACAGTAACATACTGCTTCTGTAGTGTGCTTTATTATTTGACAAAAATCTTGCTAAATCTCTCGACAAATATCAAAAGAACAGAAAAATCATTAATTTTTTCTGAAATGATTTCATTTTTTGATGAAAAAAATATAGTTTAAAAGGATGAAGGTATGTCTTTTTCTGTCACTGAATTTCTCAATAATAATTATGGTAATTTTTGTACAGCCAGAACATCTGTGAACAACAAAATGCAATAAAAAATATATTACTTTATATATTACCTGAATAATATATGAAAGCATTCTATATTATGATAGATGCATGTAGTTATATATTAAGGTTAGTTCATTAATGCAGCAACAGCCAGTGGAGATCAAACATTTTGAAATGAAAAAGGATTATATTAACATCACAATTTGTTCAACAAACGATTCTATCTCCACAAAGATGTATAAGAATAAATATAAGCAGTTTGATATCTTTAAATAATTTGTTTCTGTTCATTAGATGTCAATATTGTTGAAGTTGTGTTTTTTAATTTTATGTTGGAATAATTTCCTTTTATGTTGAAAAATAATATGCAGGATGAAAAGACTAAGACATTTAAAAAATATTTATTTTTTTGAAATGATTTTATTCTTTCTGCTTATAAATAAAATTCAATTTTAAGAAAAGACACTCATTTAATGGAATGGCAATTATAGGTTTGGCTGGATACCAACATAAGAAATGTAAGGTCCACATTTTGGAAGAGTTACATAAGCTATATACACACAAACCAAAAAAATGAGAAAGTCAAAAGCTGAATATGTCAGGAGAAATCACGAGAGAATAGGGAAAGACTGTACTCTGCAGATGAAAACCCCAATGAAGAGATGGGCAGCCTGTCACAGGTATCAGAGTTGAGAATGTAAGGTCCACATTTTGAAAGAGAAACACAGACGATATGCATAAACCAAAGGAAATAAGAAATTCTAGAGTTGAATAATGTGTTGGGAGAAATAGGAAAGAGACTGTGCTATATAGATGGAAACACTATTGAAGCAACGGGCAGCCTGTCACAGACATCGGAGATGAGAATGTAAGGTCAACATTTTGAAAGAGACACAAGCTTCACATAATCTGATGGAAACTGGAAAGACTAAAGTTGAATCAAATCTCAGTAGAAATAGCAGAGATTAATTCTGGTCTTATCATTCATCATGTGAACACATTCATTACAAATGCCTTACTTTGAAATTTTATAATATTGGAAGATAAGCTGACATATTTGATAAATATTAACAACATTCTAGAGAATATGCATTATTTTGCAATTATGTTTTCTAACCCAAGAGTCACCAATACAGAAAATTAAGTAGATAACAATATAGTTAGTTTTAATTTCAAGCAAATAGATTAAATTTAATTACTCCAATAAGCTAATTTAAATTAGCTTATTGGAATAATTAACTAATTTAAATTGAATGGAACAAGTATATTTTTTTTGTTGCTAGAATAGCTGATTAGCATCCTTTTTTAGTTGTCTTTCATTGCAATGTAATTCTCTTTATTAAAAAATTTTTCCAAAAATAATATATGCCTTTCTGAAACTTTGAAGAATATTAGCTGATTTAAAGTATAATTAATCTGTATTTTTCACTGCACAAAAGATGCTAAATTTCCTATACTAATTTATGTATGTTTAATAATTAACTAAAAAAGAACATTCCCTGATGAAAAAAGGCCCTAAATTTGATTAAACAATTTTTTTATTGTCTAAATGTTTATGTCATTATCAAGAGGAAAGTATTTTTGAGTTTTTTTAAAAACTTTTTAATCCTATCTAGCATGTCTGAAATTTTAGCTAAAAATCTTGTTTTTTTGGAGTTTTTTGAGTCATCAAAATTTACATAAAATCAATAATTTCAGATTTGTAAACAAAAGTGAAATTCTCCATTTAAAAATCTTGTAAACTTCAAAAGTTATTTTATGAAAATTAGAAAATTTAAAGTATACTTAATGTAATTTGAAAGAAACATTACTTACTTTTTTAGCAGAAAATTTTTTAAGAGAGACATGTCCAACCATGGTGAATGGTTTTGGGAGGTTTGAATTGATGTACATCAATGTATCAACAACTTACGTCAGGGGAATTTATCAGACGGTAGAATAGAAGTAACAAAATTTGTGCTAATTTTAAGTGAATCTGGTTAGTAGAGTTAAATAAAAAAATACATTTTCAAAAATTTAATTTTTTTTTTTACCTTTGAAAAATTCTGGAATAAAATTTAAAATATGAAAAAATACATTTAGAGTTCAAATTTTATAACAGGCAAAAAAGTGTAGCCAGTAACCTAATTGTTATTATAAAATTATTATGACATTTTTTTTTAATTAAATTTTATATTGTCTCAATTATGAATTTTTTTCCTTAGATACTGTTACATTTCATAAACAAAACAGGTAACTAATTTATGAAATGAGATTTTTTTTTTCACCCCACTATTTGCCCATAGCTGGGACTCTAACAGATACTACCATTCCGGTCAGGGTAGACCTGGGAACAACAGTACTAAGAGGCGGTTCCACACTTCTCAAGACCTCCAAACATAACACTTGTAGTCATGCCAATAATGAAGAATGATTCCTCACTATCAGGGGAAATATCTCTAGCACATGTGACATTTTTTTCAGAATTGTGCTTCAATACTTTTGTTGAAGACGATTTTAGTACATTTTTTGGCATATTAAAAAATCATTGTAAAAATAGATGTATGTAACAGATTGTGATAAGCTTTCTAATTTATGATCTGTAAAAATAGATCTTTTAATAAGAGAATTTCCAGAGATGCACATGTTCAAACTTAATTTTAAAACATTTATCAATTTTTTTACTTACTGAAAAAAAAAAAAAAAAAATTCTTTTAAAAATTTTTCATAAAAAAAAATATTTTGGCTTCAAACAAAAATGTCTTTAACATATACTATTCATAAAAAGCCATAAAAAAAGCTTTTTTTTTTAATTGAATAACGTCTTAGTTGTTTTGAGTTTTATATTTTGCAATTCAGAGCTAAAGTTTGGGTAAATCCATGTAACGAAATACAAAAACAATCGTGGATTTATAATATTCTTCAAAGTTTTCTGCATTTAATTTAAAAAATAGAGATACACATATTCACATTTTCATAAAATTAAGTTAGTACAGATGTAAAAAAAAAAAAATATATTTTTACCATGACTTTCTAAAAAACAAACTAAATATTAAGTGACCGCTGAACTAAGGAAAAAAAACAAGATTTTATAACAAAATTTGAAACGTAAAAAAGGAATAAAAATTTTAAAAAAATAATTAAAAAATACTTTGGTTGGTCTCTTACATTAATTTTTTGGATATCGATATGAATAAGATGTTGCTTTTAAAACTGATTTGGGATTTTCTTTTTATTAGAAACATTTTTTGAATCGGATGCTACAATTCAACCTTATTTTAAAAATCAAATAATTAAAGGAAGAATCTGAAAAAATGACGAGACTCCACTGCGCGAATGCGAAAGATAAGATTTTTGGCTTAAAAACATTTTGGCAAAATCGTCGTAACGACGTTCAGCTAAAAATATTTTTTATGTCGTAAGTTTTTATCTTTAAAATAACCCAACATTGAAATAGAAACATGAAAGAGAGTTTTTAATTAAAAAAATAAATTTAAAGAAACAGAAAAAAATTCGAAATTAAAAAAAATAAAAATGTATCATTTTTTACTCTTTACTTTACTCAGTTTTCTCAAGATAAAATTACAACTCAATTTATTTTCATGTTTTGTGATGCTAAGAAGAAAAAGGCAAATCAAGTAAATAACGAATTCTTTCTTTTTTATATAAAAAAATTATCTGTATTCTGCCACTTACCATTTGTAGATTAGAAATTCAATGAGAAAAAATAAACGGGATTATTTCTTTATCTGAAAATGATTTTTTTGGAATTTCTGGTCAACCTGCTCAATTTTTGTATTGTTCGTTCAATTCATAATGTCTAAGACAGAAAGAAAGAAGAAATTAAGAAATAAAAAACCAGCAAAAACATGATACAAATGTGAAAATGCTTTTCAGAAAATATTTTGGCTTTATAATCTAAGACGGTGTCAAATAAGATTTGGTTCCTTAAATTTTTTGAGACTTTATTTCAGTCCAATGACACTCAGCGTTAACCACTCAGTGCCAGAATCTATGATACGGGGCCCATCACTTTACTTTCAGAAAGCAGAATTAATACAAATTTTGAAACCGTTTTATTTAATTATCACTATTATGCGCATTAAATTAGGTGAATCAATTTTAACATGGGGGAAAATAAAAATAAAAAATATTACCAAAAAGAAACGGAAGCCATTGCTGGCTATCAATCACGGACTTAATGAAAAAAAAAAAAGCTTGAAAAACGAATTTTAAATAATTGAAAGGTCATTTTTTTTTTTTTTTTTTTAAATATTTAAAAAATTAATAGAAGAAGGTTAATCCGTGAAAGAAAAAAGAATTTACGTACTTGAAGTTTTTAAATATTTTAACATTGGAACTCTCACTCATTATTTATCGAACCTTTTAACAGGAGACAACAAATGAGAATAAATTTAATTTAAAAATCCAATATCAGTTTTTGTAATTTTGTGGTTGGAGATGTTATAGACAAGCGTATGGTTACAAGAAAGAAATACGACAACAGCAGAAATAGATTTACGTGGTTTATTTCAACAGGAACGTGTGGGTTTGGAACAGCTACCTTGTGGTAAAGTTCATAAGCCGGTTTCGGATCTAGGTCGATCTTTCATAGTAGTTCACACATGTTGACGGTGGTTGATGCTCTCCTGCTGCTGTTCGCTCGGCCTGGCCGTGACAGGTCTGTTTTGCGGCCACCTGTGGACATTATTTATTGTACTAAGGTACAAATGTGGCACAAGGCCGAAAAGGGGGTTGGGGTAAAGGACGGTCATCACTTGTCTTAGATTAAAACTTAGCTAGCCACATCCACTGACCCTATCATACTGAACAATATTCCTTTCACCAAAACAACACATTTAACCATACCTTCCTTACTACATACACCAAAATGCCTCTTTGACTCCATGAAAAAACCTAAATAATCCCCTTATGTACAAATATTGTCTGTGGGGGGGAGGGCATAAAAACAACAACTTCTAAAAAAGATCCCCAATGAAATATATACAAAATGACAAAATAATATTTACAAGAAACCAAATAAAATTAGTGTTAGTAATAAAACCCCCACAAACTATTGAATGTGGCAGAAATATCAGTTAACCGGACGAAATCGATGCGGGACTTATGAAAAATAAAGCCACACTCATTCATCCCAAGCATTCACACAGGCACACACTCATTCATACACAACAACAAATACGAAAAACACACGCACGAAAACGAAAAGCGCCCCGCATCTACCAGAGAACTGACATCACTGACCACCTAAAACGAGGAGGGGATGGGGAGTTAAACTAAAGGAAAAGAAAAAAGGGGACAGAAATAAAAGGGGACCAATGAGCAAATACACCCTAGCTAAGTTTACCAGAATAGAAAAACTAAAAGAAAAAATACAAAAAAACCTAATCTAACCTAACTCCGGGATGGGTTGCCTATGTTAAACCCAGGAAAACAATATCCTTAATGCCTAACCGGCATCCAGATGCCTCAAGGTCAGCCCCTTTTACTCGGCACATTCGCGCAAGAATCAGCCACCTTTTGCTGAATTCCGATGAGGTGAGCCGCCGTTTTTCCGTCCTGATCTTGACTTTAAGCTGATGCTTAAAGAACAAGATCAGTTGGGAAGAAGTGAACTTCTCGCCCTCATGGAATCCTTCTGACGCGTCGTCCAAATCACGACTCTCATAACCCCTAGTAAGCAACAGAACACGTAGTGTTCAGCCTTCGTCATCTGCGGCACCACATTGCTACAAACAGAACTGGCTTCCAGGACAAAAAACTTTCCGTGCAGCATGCGAACCATGAGGCCTTCAACAAACTTGCTAACGGCACTACCGCCCTGCACTGAAAGAAGGCGTGACCAATAGTCTCGACTTCCCCGCACAGCGACGACAGTTTGGATATTTCTCAAGCCTGCTGAACAAAGTCTCTTGCCGACCCAGAGGGCTTCACGAATCACCAGCCAGGTGAGTGATGCCTCATCGTTATTGAGACATTTCAACCCGGGCGCCCAAAGGCCATATCGAGCGAGCCTCCTGCTTCGTAAGACCGAGCTCGCCAATCAGATCATCTTGTACGGACCCCTAACTAAAACTTGATATAATGCCTTGCGAGACAACGCCTGGGCGTTGGAGACCATCCGAAGCCCGTAAGAGGAGCTTCAGAGCGCGACGACATTCACGATAAAAAGAGCACTCGGCACGTGGTGTACGGCCGGCCTCTTGTTCGCACGAGTGCACACTTTTCAGGGACGGAAAATGTTTCTGGACGTCTTCTTTCAAAAGGCACCCTCCTCATTCGACCCGCGACACATTCGGTCTAAAAGGTAATGCGGAGCATATATTGACGAATCTCAATGCTAGGCATCCCCAGACCGCCCTCAGAGGGATGGAGGCAACAGACCTCGCGAGATACCATAGGGGCCTTGCCTCTCCACAAGAAAGAGAACGTCCTGACTAATGTGATTAGTCGGGCATACGGGAGTGGAAGCACAGAGTCGGTAGAGGAGGATCGGATAGATGTGAAACACATACTTCCGCCCTTCCCTTCAGGGAAAGTCTCCTCGAGACCACAGATTAACCGCGATCTCGGTCTTCCCTTGTACCTCCGACCAGTTCATTTCAACTGGAGATCAGGACCGAACCAGACGCCGAGTATCTTGATCGGCCCATCCGTCCAGAGGAAAGGTCCGGGAAGAGAAACTCCTTCCACGCACCCAACCGCAAGCCCACAGACTTATCACGGTTGATCTTGGCCCCTGTCACCATCTCATACCCACTTATTTCTTTGCTGACTTCGTCAATCTCGGCTCTGCTCGACACAAGAGCCGAAACGTCGTCAACATAGGCAGAATACCTGGCCGAGGTGGTAGCGCCAGGCAGGGTAATTCCGCGCAGGACCGGATTCGCCTTTATCTTGCGAAGGAATGGTTCCAACGCAAGAACGTAAAGCAAGGGCGATAGCGGACAACCTTGACGAATGGGGCGAGACAATACGAAAGGCTCCGACCTTACCCCATTCACTTCCACCAGCGCACCGGGGTCGCATACAAGAGTCGGATCCAGGAGCGAAAGTCGGCTCCGAAACCGGCCGCCGACAGGACAGCCTCCAGAAACCGATGGTCAACCCTATCGAAGGCCTTGGACTGATCTAAATTGATCAGCGCGGCTTCACTGTCGACTTGTTATAAGATCAAGCGTACCATATGAAGGTTATCCTGAATCGTCCTGCCCTTCACAGCACAAGTCTGTTCGGGGCCAATCAGACGAGACAGGACAAGCTGCAAACGATTGGCTAAGATCTTCGCCAAAATCTTTAAGTCAGTATTTAACATCGTCAAAGGGCGAAAGTTCCCTAAGCCATCCCCACCGTTCTTGTCCTTACGCAACAACAGATCACACCCCTGGTGAAGCGTCGAGGTAAAGACCCTGCCTCATCCAGTGGTTGTAAATCAGCTGCAGCAAAGGAACAAAACGGGTGACAGCCTCAAAGTACACTTCGTAGGGAAGTCCATCTAGTCCCGGAGACTTATCCAGGCCAACCTGCTTTAGCGCTTCCCAGATTTCCGACTCTGTTATGGGACCCTCGCACCTAGCCGCTTCAGCTGCCTCAAGGCAGGAAAGTCAGCCAAATAGGCGTCGAACTGAGCAGAGCTCAGACCGGGCTCCCTGGTGAAAAGATCCTGAAAGTAAAGCCGAAAGGCCTCGCATATGCCCGCGCTTGTAGTCACGGTCCGCTTATCCGGCAATGTGACGCACGCTATATGTCGCTTAGCCGCGTTCCTATTCTCCTCTGCACGCAATTCAGCGGCCATATTCGTCGCCTCAGAAGACATTCTTTTAGCCTAGCCCTAACTACCAGAGCTTGATCCTTCTTGATAAGCAAGGAGGCCAACTCTGCCTTAGCTAAGACTATGTCCCCACTAACACGGGATTTCACGGCCCGATCAACATTATCTTCTAAAGCCGTTTGCGCCGCTAATCTATCTAGATTGAGTCGACGACTAAAATCGGCAGCAAACGTTCTAATCTTAGATTTTAATTTTTCCCCACCAGGCGTTACCACAACAACCGCCCCGTCAATTCCCTCTGAATCATTAGTAGCAGCTGGTCCCGGAAATCCTGCTCACCAAATAATGAACAGTTAAATTTCCAGTAACCAGCCATTCTAACCTTAGGCTTATCTAAGTTTACACGGACCCGAACAAGCCTATGATCCGTATAAACTATATAGTGGAAACTTGGACACCCTAAGAGCCCTACGTCGACTCTCTAACTAACACTCGGTCCAGGTAGCTCGCAAGCGAGCCAGGATCCGAGTTGCCACTAATAGTCCAAGTCCATGCTACCTCCTGAGGGTGCTCATTCCGGTACTTATCAACAAGATCAAACTTGCCGATAAAGTCCCGAAATGCCTTCACATCAGGATTGTTAGTACCCGTTTTTTACCTATACGATCTATATCGGGGTCAAGGACGGCATTCAATCCCCGCTAAGACTACCCGACGAGAAGTCGTCAAAACGGCTCGATCTGCCGAAACAAAGCAGGCCGCTCAGTATGACTATTGGGCGCATAAACCCCAATGAGACGTAAAGCCTTATCCTTTATAGTAACATCCAGCACACAAAGCCTGCCCGCCGGATCTGCGAAGACAAGGGTACATGCAGCCTTCAAAGACTTGCTCACTAGCCAAGAGACACCCCTCGAACGACCATCAAAACATGCTGAATAAAGGGCGAACCCTCTAGACAGTATATCCTCACGGTCATGAGAAGAAAACCGGGTCTCTTGCACACAACAAACATTCACCCCGAGGCGCTGGAGGTCACGAGAGAGCCTCGCCCTGCGAGACTCGGACCTCAGGCCCCGCACATTTAACGTAGCTAACCAGAGAGCCATTGAGAAGTCCGATTAGGGTTGTTTACCTGAATTAAACATGGCCGGGGTAAGGATACCGACGGCCTCTCCCATAGACCCATGGCCCATTTCAGTTTTAATGGTACCGTCTTGGGAGATTCCACCGATATCCCAAGGAAAAGTTAATTTTAGAGCTCTATACAGGGATGGGTGAACTAAAACGGGGACCCTCCCTGCACAAAGTTTAGATAGCTGATTCAACTGTTCGTTATGAGTGATGGCAATGGGTAAGGCCATTTTAAAAGAAGCAATAGCCTCCTCGATCATTGCCCAAATTGGCTTGGCACCACTACCAGTCCGCACCACTGTTAAAACTCTTTGGGCTTGTGGGAAATGATAGGGCACTTCCACATCTTTATCGGCATACTGCCTAATTGAAAGCAGGTACTTTAGCTCCTTAATTCGGTTTCCGTAATCTCAGGCTCTCTCTGCTTGCTCAGAAGAAATTCTACAGAGGTCCTCGCTTGAGTTGAAGAAGAATTTTATTTTTTTTTTTCCTTTCCTGTTTGAGAGGGGCTTCGTTCCCCTTGGGGGGAGGAGGCATTTCAGATTTTTTTGACGGGGAAGGGCTAGGAGTGTGGCGAGGGGTATTAACAGGAGAAGGGCTGGGAGTGTGAAGCGGGGTGTGAAACGATCTATGTTGATATGGGCTGGGATCTCTACTGAGAGTACGGGCTTTTGTTGGTGAAGATTGAGGGGAAGGCTTACTTTTCGATGAAGATGTGGACGGGGCAGAGGACGAGGAAGGAGTGGGATTTGAGTTGGTTTTAGCTTTGCTGTCCAACTTTCTTTTCAGCTCTTTAATTTTTTCAAATTTTTCGAATCCCGGGTCGAATTTTTTGCATTTCTCTTGTAGAGAGGCCGGAGCATCGCCCTTGACGTTGCCAGATGGAGTGGGGATGTCCGTGTCTTTGGCCCTCGGGGCATCAGGGGACTGAGGGCCCGCTGTCCGGATCTTCCCTCTGGCCTTACCAGCCACCAGCCATTCCCCTCCCCTTCTCCACAACTGCACTAGCAGCGGGCGAAGGCTCTTTGGGGAATGAGGTCTTTGATGTAATCTCAACCGGTGGTTTAACCGACCCGGTCCCGGAAGCTGGTACGCCCATTACAGGCGAGGCGGAAGTTACAGACGCGGTCAGAGGGGGATCTTGGTTAACTGGAGCTTGACTACCAGAGGCCTTCTTCTCTGGGCAGGAGGAGGAGAGATGACCAGTCACTCCGCACCTCCAGCATACCGGTCTTCGGCCTGTTACTATGACCGGTAATTTCAAGCCTCCAACATCCAGACAGTTGGGGATGGAGCGGAAGGCTTTCTCATCCAACATGATGTCAAAGCTCCACCCCCCCGCTCAGGCTATCACATGAGGCGCCCAGAATTTCGCCGTACTGGGAAAAGAAAGCCGCGAGATGCTCACCGATAACCTGAGGAGGGACCTCATATACTGTTACACTGGTCCTTCTGCGGCCTTCGTACTCCGTGCGCAGGATAAGGTCTTTTGTAATAAGCTCCCGGCTCGCCGCAGCTACGCAATCTTCTGCTGTGGGTAACAGTACGTCCCATGAAAAACTTTGCGCCCCTTAACTATTCTTAGGGGCTTAAACCCTAAGGACTCTAGTGATTTTAACACTATGTTTTCGTCGAGCGACAAATTTTGCGCGTACGCTTGTCGACGACGAAAACTGACTAATTCGTTTCTCAATCTTCTTCAATTCCTGGGGTCTTCTAAGAGTCCACCTTCTACGACAAGGTGGCGTAACTCTTAGCACGCTCCAAGAACTCCGCAAGATTGATGATACATTTCGGTGGGGACGAGCAAAACAAGAGGGCGATTCCCCGGCCTCTGCATTCGTAGTTGCGTTGTCCTTTTCTTGGTCATTGCTTTTTTCTGCCTCCATATTTTCGGAGGCTTTTCTTAAAGTGTCTACAATTTCCTCATTTGTAGGAACTCTGGGCAGGTCCGGGTATTCCTCCTTATTATCTTTATCCGGTGGGTCTTTTTTGGGATTAAAGAGGTGTCTCCTCATATTCCTTTTGAAAGAAGCAATTTTAGGCTTCTTTTTAACAATTAAGAATGAAGGCATTTTTTTATCCTTCTTATCCATTTTTTAAACAGCGAAGGGGAGGGGAAAAGGGGAGGGGTGGGAAATAAATTTATGGGCGAGAGGAAAAGAAATAAATTAACTAAACAAACTTAACAAAAAACAATTACATTAAGGGAATATACACGGTTCACTTAAACGTATACAAATATCGCCTAAAGGCGAAACAATAAAAGACAAACAATAAAAATAAAAACGTTAGACAAAAAAGAAACAGAAAAACTTCGACAAAAGCCGAAGCTAAAATAAAATCAAAATGGCCGACGTCAACAAAAATTAAAACAATAACACAAAGCTAGTTACAAAAATCAAAAATGGCCGACGTCAATAAACAAAAAAATAAATAACGAAGACAGACGAAGCTAGACACAAAAAAAATAAAAATGGCCGACCCTAAGCGTAGTCGAACCAATAAACAAAGAAAATAGATTAAAACGATTACAAAAAAAAAAACACGTAAAAATTAAAAGGATGAAAACAAATAAATAAATTAATAAGAAATTACAGCAAAACACAGAATAACGAACAGGACGAAAATAAAGAAAATGACAATTAACACGAAAAACTAGAATGAAAAGAAAAATTAAAAGGGGTAGAAATGAGAAGAAAAAACTGCGGAAATTACAGGAGAAAAAACGAAATTCAAAAAGGCAAATTAGATTAAAACGAAAAACGAGTAAAAATTAAAATAGGAAAACTAGAATAAACAGAATACAGAGTAAAAATTAAAGGGGGAGGGTGAAAAAAAAAATGGAGGGTAGAAAGAAAAAATCAAAAACTTTTACAATAAGGTCGTAAATATACAAATAAAATAAACAAACTTTAAACAAAATGCAGTTCCAAAGGGTAACAAGTAAAATCGCACAAAAAAGGTCGAGTTGTCCGCAAAAGTCCAAAAAATAACCAGAAACCAGCCAAGAACTGCCACGAGTGTGGAAAGAAGATCAGACTCGTGGCCGCCTGTAGACTGCTGTTGAACTTCCGTGTGACCCCTTTTATAGTGTTTTTTTATGTCTTAACAGGCTCGAAAAACGAAGCGAGTATAATTAGGAGGGAAGCATTTTTATTAGACGAAAAATAGAGCACTTTAAATATTATTTTATTTTTCGACCGGAACACATGTCTTGGGAACATTTGTGAAGAAAGATAATAGTCATTTTGTGACGGGGCTTTGTCCCGTTCACATCCGGTTCTCGCTCTTGAGTATTTGCCTGTAAATCAGCCGAGATATGTCTTATTTTATTTTATAACAGTGAGTTGGAGGAAAAAAAGCAAATAAAGGGGGGAAATTACTTACAGCCAGAACAAAGACTCCACCTTTGCAATGAATTGTGAATGTAAAGAAATCCAGAGCTTAGCTGCTCATCAGTCAGTCAGTTAGGTGCCATGTGTGATACACACTTAGGCGATCATGTATCTCTCGATACATGACTGACGAGGCAGACTTTTTCCTGCAGTAGGTTGCCGTTTTTCTCTGCGTAGACCAGTTGCCATCCAACATCCAAGGCTACAGAACCCGGTCTGTCCTGCTATTTACCCATAGATGGGGAGAGAAGAAGATTTATACCTTTCCCAAGTGTATTATCACGTAAGTGAATGTAATGGATTTGACTGGAATTCGAACTTGACTCTCTGATTTCTCAATCCGAGCTGAGGTGATCATGTAAGTCTTAAATTTTAAGAATATTACATTGGCACAAATACGAGATTTTTCTGATAACATGCAAATTTCCGAAAATAATAACCGACAGGTAATAGTTTTAGATCCTCCCTTCCTCCCTCTCGAGGGAAAAGAAGAAAAATATTTATCGTTGCTAAAGCGAACAACAAAGAAAGGCTTTATCTTCTTCTTCCTCAATTTTTGCACAACCTTACTGTCTTGGAATGTCCCACGTTCAAACTGGCCTTGTGTCATATCTTGTGTTGTGGGGATGTTCGTAAATAGAGAGAAAGACAGTGAAATTGATTCTCACACAAGTGAACACAATCTACAAATATTTTTAAAAGTAAGTTAGTGTTTATGTTTTGGTTAAAATATAGCGGTAATGACATTTTTTATGCATGGTAGTCATCAAGGTCACAGGTCAACAAATGTCATCATCCACTTTTAAAAGGATTTTAAATGAAGTTAAATAAGTACGGAGGATTAAAACTACTACACTCAAGAAATGAATAAGATCGGTACATTGTGAAAAGGAAAATATGTGCAAAAAGCATTTATGATCTAAAGTACATGATTTTTTACAAACATTTAGTTTAGTCCAACTGCTAAGCTTACATCACAAGTTATTATTATCAAAGAAAATTTATATATCTTTCAGAATTTTACAAGAAATATTTGTCACCTGAAAAGAAAAATTGTTAGCGAGGGTCATTTCTTTAGAAATGTTTTAAATTATAGTGGAAAAACTAAAGAAATGACTGGAACAAGATCTACTGGAACGAGTTCCACCAGGGGGAAGCAAGTGTGTCTCACTGTTAATAATTTTAAGAAAGAAGGATGGGGATTTGCACATATGTTGTGACCACAAAATATGTGCAGACTCATATTCTATCCTCAATGTAGAATGGGCCTTAAATGTGGATATGAAAACATTCTCTAAAATTGATCTAAATTTGGCATAACTATTGACAAAGACTTTAAAGCAATCACAAAATAAATATGCCGATAGGCTTATTAAAATGGAAAAGAATGCCATAAGGAAGTAAAAATGTAAGTGTAATTTTTCAAAGGGTTATGGAGCAAGTTATTGGTAGTGATATAAAAAAATATAATATGCTACCAGAATGATATTTGTGTTGGTGCTATTAATGATGAAAAATTAAAATAGAAAACCAGTATGGTTTTGAATAAGTTAAAAAGTGCTAGATTAACAATTAATGAAAAAAATGTATACACAACACTAAACCAATACCATTTTTGGGATATTCTATATCCAACAAAAGCATATCACCAGACCAATTACTAATTGACAAAAATATTAAAATTTGAAGTACCTAAGAACAAAAAAGAATTAGAATCCTTCTTAGGACTTGTAAAATTCTACAGAGGATATGTAGAGCGATACTCCAATTTGACAGAACCTTTTGTCACTTTAAGAAGAAAGAATGTTGATTTTATCTGGACAAAAGAATGAGTAGCATTTGAAAATTTAAAAGCTGTTCTGGCAAAGAAGCCAGTAGTAAAAATATTTGACCCTACAAAGGACATAGTAACAACTGACATGTGTGAACACTCAATCTTGGGGATGTTAGCTCAGGATGGTCATCCTATTATGTATCTTTCGAGAAAATTGTCAAAAGCTAAATTGAACTCCTTGAATATCGAGAAAGAAGTGTTGGCTCTAAAATGGACAACAAATAGTGCTTGTCAATTTATAGCACCTACCCATGAAGCGGTTGAGTGCATACTACTTTCTGTGAGTAGGTAAAACTCCATGATCTTAATCAATTATAGTACCATAAATAAAAGTTGTTATTGTTACACTTGTTAATTAGTGTTGTCTAAGTTAATTATGTTTACCATCGACACTAGTGACAAACATAGCCAGGACAGGGAGGAGTCAAACCTGATCTTCAACAGTTCTTCATTGATATTCCTGTGGATACTGAAACACAATATAAGGATGTAGGATTGGTGCATAGCGTATTCGTCGGAGATGGACCAAAGTATGAGTGGTATTCGGAGGAGTATGTAACAACAGGGCCGCAAATATTGTTGAAGATATTTCATGAAAACTCCCATCTCTGTACTGAAAATGATTTTCTGCTTTTTCAAAATACTTTTTTAATATAAAGATAATTGTTTTTTGTTGGCAAATATGCCAATACAGTCTTAACAAAAATTATTTCAATTTAAATGAGATATTTAAAAAAAAAAAATTCCTTCCAGTCAATTTCAGTTAGTTTTGAAAGTATTTTGCTTAGTGGAATTATTAGATTTAATCTATTAGATTGAAATTAAAATAAAAGCTTCAAGAAACATTTGTTTTCTAATTTTATGTTTTAATAATAATAATAATAATAATCTGCTCACTGTGCTTATGGAAATTATAATTTGAATCATTTCTTCAAGGATGTGTAGTTACTGAGAATAAATGATCAACTATCATTTACTAGCATGAATTGAAATGTACACATCTGCACAACAGAACTAAAAACTACATAGCAATCATGGCAGGTATATATAGCCATGGATGAGAAGAGAGCAATTCTAAAAGATCAAAACACTACTTTAACAAGATGACCTTTAGTAACACAATAAAGACAATATTCCATCATTTTCCATAACATGTAATGTAAATCAGAGAAGACAATATAATATCAACTTACAGAAGCCAGATGCATAACAGAGTCAGGATTCAAAATGCCAATCTAGATTATTATGATCTCCTCCTGTCAAATCAGAAGCTGAATGCACTCAAGATCTTCTCTTAATTGGACTTAATTCAAGGCAGTAATCAATGAAAAGTGATTCAATGTGGCCAATCTAGATAGCATAATCTTCTATCAGGGTAACTTCAGACAACGTCTCTGCAGACCTGGCAGAAATCAGTACTGTTACAACCACTGTACTCACTGGACATTGTTTGTTTTACAACGTTGATATGTGGTGAAAAAAAATGTAATCTGAACCATTTATACTACCTGTGGAAAAAAAGGATTGAATGCAAGGCCAGTAGCAAAAGAAATTAATTATGTTGTAGGCATTGGAACTGTCTTCGAATATATGACACAAAACTAGGTGACACCAGCCTCAAAGATAAACCATGGTCAGCAAGACCTTCTGTATTAGAAGACTGTGCTCAAAATTGTTGAACAGCCAAGCACAGACACACATTGTCAACAGAAATTTGTACTTCACAAATTGCCATCAATCAACACCTCAATAAGCTCAGTCTTGTGAACAGTAATTGTGGAGAAGCTCCTTCAGAAGTGACCAATGAATTGGCTCAATGATGTGTGAACTTTTGTAAACAACTGCTGGCAAATCCTCAAGATACCTCTTTTTGGTGTTGTAACTGGGCTTCAGAACCTGCCTTCAAACAATAATAGCACATGATTTGTGTTAGGTGGAATTTCAAGGGGGTGTTGCACTTTGTCCCAGATGGTCATGCAGTAAATGCTGATCTTTATGTTCAACAACTGCAGCATGTAGATGATGCTTTGAACGCCCACTACCTGGTATTGTTCAATTGAAGTTGTGCAGCCCTACAGCATGATAATGCCCCCTCCTACAATTTAACTCAACCTAGAATACATCTCATATAGCTGTTTTCCTGCTTCTCAAATAATGGTAGTAACAAATAAGTCTCTTAAGAAAGAGGGGGTTCAACAAAAGTGATGTGTAATAAGAAGTAATTGAAATATATTCACATGATGCTAATATGTCATATTATCACATGATATTATATTAGCATCAGAGAATTTTAAGAAATAGATAAGTTAAATAAGAGGAGTGAAGCCAGTGAAAGTTGCTTGCTATAACCAGTGATTGTAAAAGTTAATGATAGAAGATCAAAGTAAGATATTTCTGATGTTCTCATCATCTTAAGATAAAAGTTGATTTTATTTATTAGTATAGTCGAAAATTAAACATTTTACCAACTCACCTGTTAAGATTGAAGATAATAAACATTTTATGGCAATTAGCTACAAAGAGTGCAGACAAAATATTTAATATATAAAATCATTTTTGATAGGTGCATGCTTAAAAGTTGTAGAATGTAAAAATATGATTGTTGTGACAAAAAGATATAATACACAATGAAAAATTCAAAACTTAATAAGAACAGTGTTTCATCTGAGAAAATTCAAGACTCTTTTTGCTGCCACATTAGACAACACTGAAAACTACTGGCTTTATTTTATATTTAATGATGACAACAAATTTGAAAATTTACTAACATATCTTATTACTGATATTAAACTTAACTGTTAAAAATCTACACATGTACATAACATTGAAAAATGTATAAAACCTATTAAAATAGGAGTAACAAATGTCAAATTTATTCAGAAAAAAATTCATAATTGTGGAAGTAAATAAAAGGATTCATGGTGAACAGAATCATAAAGATCAGTTCAAATTCTGGCTGAGTGTTCACTTCACATTACCATTCCAAATAATTTAACACATTTCATCTGAAAATATATTGTTTATATGAAAACAGAAATCATATTGACATGATCTGAGAAAACATTGATGCTTTTTATTTCATCCATCAACATAAAACACAATCTAAAATTTTCATACACTGACTTCACCTATTTCCACTTGTATACAAAAAGCTTCTTAGAAAATTTTTTTTTTATATGGAATAAATCTATTTATTTTGACCTGATTCTTTAAAATATAGATGCTTTTTTCATTCATATATAAATAGGTTTCAAGTTAAATAATGAAACAATGCATCCTAAATTTTCATACACTGAATTGTCCTGTTTGCATTTCTATGCTGAATGTTCCTCAGGAAATATTTTCTATTATATCTCTGCCTTTATGTTTTCAATGTAAATGCATATCTGTTTGTAAACTCACAAAATGTTGGTTTGTATATCAGCATGTTTACTTTCAAATGAGAAATTTCTTAAGATGTTGCTTCACATGGCAAAATGTCTAAGTAGGATTTGCATCCAAGTGCCTTTTCAGCTGAAAATCCCTGAACATATTCTTCTCAAAAATATTGTGAGGCACCATCACTATGGAATTTGCAGTATTTGAAAATAATGCAGTTTCTACAAAACTGATTGTGCTTTCACATATGTATCACATGCATTGACTTATGTGAAAATGCAAAACCACAAACTTCACAATACGGTTTCTTTCTAGTGTAAGTACACATATGAATGACCAAATCTTGCTTCTCTCCAGTGTGTGTTTGCATATGTACCACAAAATGAAAATACAGATCCACACTCTTAAGCATTGAGATTATCTAAGGTCACATGAATGTCCTATTGCTCCTGTTTAATGATACATAACACTAAATGTACTTGTGTAGAAAAGACAAACCCCACATTTAAAGTACATCATTTGCTGCCAGTTAATTTCATTGTCATGCTTTTGAATATGTAGTTCCATAAATTTTACATTAGGAGTATAGAATAAATTTTATTTCTTCATGTCTTTTTTCCATCATTGAAATTCTCAACAATATTCGTTGCGATTTTTCTACAGTCCAAACAACTGTGTAGTTATACATAAAGGATAGTTCAGTAATGCAGCAGCATGTGAAGATCAAAAATCTTGCAGTGAAACAAGATTGCTTTACCATCAGAATTTGTTCTATATATAAATGATTCTATGTATGAGAATAAATATATGCAATTTGATATCTTTAATTTATATATATTTATATAAATGCAGATCCACAAATATTACAAGAATATGGTTTTTCTCCTGTGTCTTCAGATATGCTGCACCAAATGTGACTTCATGAGAATAAGGCTTCTCAGCAGTGTGAATATGCTTATGAATGATCAAATCTTACATGAAAATGCAGATTCACAAATATCACAATAGGGTTTCTCACAAAAATGTGTTTGCATATACATCTCCAAATATGACTGCTATAAAAAGAGAGATCCACAAATGTCACATAAATATGGTTTTTATCCAGTGTGTTTATGCATGACTGACCAAGTTTGACTTCTGTGAAAATGCAGATTCACACAGTTCACATAAATAAGTTTTCTCTCCATTGTGAGCATACATATTAACAATCAAATCTGGCTTCTGTAAATGTTTTTTTCTCCAGAGGAAGTGTGCATATGACTGACCAAATGTGACTTCCTTGAAAATGCAGATCCACAAACTTCATAAGTATCAGGTTTATCTTCAGTGTGAGTACGCATATGAATGACTAAACTTTGCTTCACTGAAAACGTAGACCCACAAACTTCACAAGAGTAAGGTTTCTCTCCAGTGTGAGTACGCATATGCATGACCAAATTAGACTTCCATGAAAATGCAGATTCACAAAATTCACAAGAATAAGGTTTCTCACCAGAGTGTGTTCGCATATGACTGACCAAATGTGACTTCAGTGAAAATGTAGAACCACAAACTTCACAAGAATAAGGTTTTTCTCCAGTGTGAGTACGCATATGCATCTGTAAATGTACCTTCTGGGAGAATTCAGATCCACAAACATCACAAGAATATGGTTTCTCTCCAGTATGTGTTCGCATATGTGCCACTAAATTTGACTTCTGTGTAAATGCAGATCCACAAACTTCACAAGAATAAGGTTTCTCTCCAGTGTGAGTACGCATATGAACCATCAAATCTGATTTCTGTAAAAATGCAGATCCACAAACATCACAAGAATATGGTTTTTCTCCAGAGTGTGTATGCATATGATTGACCAAATGTGTTTTCTGTGAAAGTTTATATCCACAAACATCACAAGTATATGGTTTCTTTCCAGTGTGAGTACGCATATGAATGACTAAACCTGGCTTCACCGAAAATGTAGACCCACAAACTTTACAAGAGTAAGGTTTCTCTCCAGTGTGAGTACGCATATGAACTACTAAATGTGATTTCCGTGAAAATGCAGATCCACAAACTTCACAAGTATATGGTTTCTCTCCAGTGTGTGTTCGCATATGTCTCACTAAAACTGACTTCCCTGAAAATGTAGATCCACAAACTTCACAAGAAATGGTTTTCTTTCTAATGTCTGTTTCCATCTGGCCTTTAAATATTGCTACTGATTTGCAAATGTCATATAAATAAGGCTTATCTCTTCTCTTTAATGATATATAACACTAAATGTGATTTTGTCAAAAAGACAAAGCACTCATTTCAAAGTCCAACATTTCTTGCCAGTTAAATTTCATTGTTATGCCTTTGAAAATATGGATCCAAAAAATTTTAAGTGAAGCATATAAAATACATTTTGTTTCTTCATGGAAAGTGAAATGTCTTTTCTTTCACTGAAATTCTCTATAACAACCATTTTGATTTTTGTACAGCCAGAACCCCTGTGAATAACAAAATGCAATAAAAGAAATATTAAATTGGGTAATGAATAATATATGAAAGGAGTCTATATTATAATATATACATGTAGTTATATATTAATGTTAGTTCACTAATACAGCAGCAAGTGAAGATTAAACATTTTGTAGTAAAACAAGATTGATTTACTATCACAATCTGTTCAATATATAAACGATTCTCTTCACAAATACATGTAATAAATATAAGCATTTTGACATTTAAATATTTTTTCTAGTCTTAAGATATCAATATTTTTGAAGATGTCATGAAAACAACCTTTATCTCTTTTTTAAAACTAAAAGTAATATTTGTTTCAAATCAGATTAATCAAACTTTAAATTGGCAGATCTTTCTCAAATAAACATTTGGAAGCATATATATATTTGAAGTATTTTTAATAAAGAGAATTATGTGTTGACAGTTTTTTCAATACAACTGACTTGTAGTGACTGTAATGATTTAAAAAAATCTTTTCAATCAATTGAAATTCAGTTTGGAATATAGCAAAGTCTTTTGCTTATTGTAAATATTAAATTTAATCTATTAACTTTAAAGTAAAACTGAAATAAAAGTTTCAATAAGAACTTTACAAATTTTAAATATCCATTTTAAAACTGAGGTGCGGTTTTTATTTGCATGTACCTAAATCTAACCTATTAGCTTTTAATTACTAAAATCAAAGCAGAAAGATGTTTGCTCTTTAAAATGCATTTTAATCATAGGTATCACTTTTTTTGGTTGGTTGTGGGGTGGTATATTTATATAAATCTCATATCTTCCAATATTCACTGAGAAAATAAGGATACATGATGAAAAAGTGCCCAAAATTTAATAAAAACATATTTATTGTCAAAATCTTTATGTTTTTATTAAGAATAAAGACTTTTCATTGTTAAACTTTCTATCATTTTTAGAAGGTTTGGAATCTCAGTTAAAAATTTTTTTTCTTGATTAGTCTGGGACCATTAATTAGGATAAGAAATTGTCATGTCTTTTTTGTAGTGAAAAACATACTGATTTGAAAATTCTTACGAAAATCAGATAATTGGAAAAATGCATTTACAAATAAATGAAATTATTTTAGAAATGTTTGTTTTAGAAAATCTTGATATAAATATTTTTTTACATGTTATCCACAAAATTTTAATTTTATTTATCTTCTACTTCTTAATGTTTATTTTAGATATATGCAGAAATTCTTGGAGAATTTAAATCATCAATTCTTTTTTTTGGAAAATGAGACCCCAATTACTAAAAATCTGTGCTGAATCATAAAATAAAAAATGTGATAAAACTAAGATGTTATTCAATTAGGAAGGCTTTTGTTTTTAAGAATCAGATATATTATAGACAAAATGGTCTTAAGAAATAATTTTTTTTTTCAATGAACAATGAATTTTTTCAAGAATCATTTTCTTTCTTCTAAAATTTTAATTAGAATAATTTATAACATTTTAAATCAAAAAAATTTAGATAGAGGATATCTGTAAAAAGACAATATGTATAAAAAACAAAAGAAAAACATATCCGTAGCACATTGTCCTCTGATGGACTTTATCAAAGCAAATACAAGGATTTTATTTTGTAACAAGTATTTATATACAAGAGCAAAAATGTTATTGATTTTTCAAAATTTTTAAGTTTAGGAACACTCATAAATATTCACAGGTTAATTGAAAAGTCAGACAAAATATGCAGGAATCAAAGTTGATAGTTTTTCAGTAAACTTCAAACTGAAGTTCATTATTATTTCTGTGCAGCATGATACCTATGAAGTGCTGTTAGACTCAGTGTCTATTGTGTGTTCAACATTAGACAAAAGAAAATGTTTTAATTTTTTTTAAATTCTATATTAATTTGTATGGGTTAGGTGATATTGTTATTAAGTAGAAACTATATTTACTAGTCATAAATGAAAAAGCATACTATAATTCATTGACCATCAGTATTTTAAAAAGAATTTTGGATCTTTTTTGTGCATGTAAAGTGCCAATTTTTGTTAATACAAATATCCATACATGACACTATCAGGAAATAAGTGTAATAACTATAGCAAATTTAAAGCCAAAGTACCTAATATACAATAAAACTTTAGACTACGGAGAATATTTTCCCAAATTTTTAAGAGTACTAAAAAATTATATGAAAATGTGCTCACGTTATATTATTCAAGTAATTTTTACAGATATGTCTGTTGTAGAAAAAAAATTAGATAAACTTCCAGCTGCCAATCTATCAACACATAATCAAAACATCTACCTTTATGTTAAAAATGCATTTCTGCTATATTGTAAACTGAACATATTTTTTCCAGTCAGATTAATTAAACAATAAATCAGCTAATATTCCTCAAGTATAATTTCAGAAAAGAATATTTTATTTTTTAAGGATTTTTATTTAAAAAAAAAGAAATTCATTATGCAGAAAATCTGTGGAGGTATCTGCACTTTAGCAAAGTTGGTGTAATTTTTTATACCTTAAGTTTTCATTAGGTACCACCACAAAAACATGATACCTAACATTTAAAATTAATTTTTAATAATGAAAAATCTTTCTTGAAGCTTTTATTTCAAGCTGCTACATTTAAAAACTAATTTAAATTGACCAAAAGGAGTTTTTTTTTTGCTAAAATGGCTGATTAGTGCTCTTTTTAGTCATCTTTCATGACAATGTAATTCTCTTTATTAAAAATCTATTTAGTATTTCCAATAGACATACTATGCAGTATTTCAAAACTAATTTAAATTGATTGGAAGTTTTCATTTTGAAATTTCTAAAATTTTTGAATTTAACATCATTTTCACCAAACTGTTATAAAAATGTAAAACTTTTTATTAAAAAAAAATTCTAAAACAAAATATACTTTTCTGAGGGATATTGGCTGATTAATAGTATAATCAATCTGATTTGAAACAGTTATTTACTTTAAATTTAAAATATTGCAGAAATGCATTTTTTAACATGATGGTAGATTGTTTATATTGACAGCTCAATTTTTATCTAATGTTGTTTTATGAAAGCTTTAACCTTAAAAAAATAATTGAGGAACATAACAAGTGCCCCATTTAAGTACTCAGTAATCTTTAAATTTTAAGAAAATATTCTCCATAACCTAATGTTTTATTGAATTTTAGTTCTAAATTTACAATAGTTATTGCTTTTATTTTCTGAGAATGTTGTGTATGGGCGACTATATCTATAAAAATCAGCATGTTTATACACATACAAAAACAATTTAAAATTCTTTTAAAAATATATAGGGTCATCAGATTGTAATAAGCTTTACAAGATATGATTAGTAAATACAGTATTACTTAATAATATTTACTGAGAGATATGCCAGTGAAACTGAATTTTACAAATGTTATACATTATTCTAATCAAAATTGTAAAAAAATGAAAACAAGTCTTGGAAAAATGTTTTTTTTCTTAAAACTATTGTCCTTAATGTTATTCATAAAAGTAGGTACCTCTAAAAATTCAGTATACCTAAGGTTTAAATATATTTTTCATAAATAAGAAATCCTTCTTGAAGCTTTCCCCCAGCTTCAATTGAAAGCTAAAGGATTAAATTTTGTAATTCCAGAAAACAAAATACTGTGGTGTATTTCAAATACAAATTATAATGGTTTTTAGTCAATTCTTCAGAAAAAGCAATCGAAATGTCCATTTTAAGTTTTGAGAGAAATGTAAACAAAACTCAATTCTCGGTTTCAAAAATAGTGCAAAAAATAAAATAAACATTTCTGAAACATTACTTTTGTAAAATTAGAAAATTTAAAGTTAAATTAATCTGTTCTGAAACAAATATTACTTATAGCATAAAATTTTCTAGACAAGCATTTCTTGACCAGAGTCTTGTTACTCTCATGTCCCCATTGATAATAATAATCAACATAAATTTACAAATTCTATATAAGTACGGTTTGTTTTTTAACACATAATGTTGAAAAATTAACAAAATATTTTAAGCAATTATTTGATATTTTACTGAATTTTTTGAAGATGCTTTCTTATAATAATCTAAAATACTATAAAAATTTCTTAATTACCTATCTAATGGTATTTCATTATTTAATAACTAAGATAATATGATAAATAATTTTATGATTATATTATCAGTAATTACATTTTTAATTTACTGAGATATAATAAAATTATTATATTAATAATTAAATTATCTCACTCTCAGTTATTAAATTTTGAAATTGATAACTGACATAATAACTTTATAAATATTATCTCAATAATTCAATTTTTAGTAAATGAGATATAGTTAATAAAATTATATTATCTGTTATCAATTTAATAACTGAAAGTGAGATGATACTTTAATAACCGTCTTACTCTCAATTATTAAATTATAATAAAATTATTGTATTATTTCAGTTATCAATTTAATAACTGTGAGTGAGATAATTTAATAACTATCTCACTCTCAGTTATTAAATTTTTAACTAATATTAAATAAAACTTACTTTTTAAATTCTGAAGAGATGATTTCGAAAGCTTGTTGAAACAAGCTTTCGAAATCATCTTGTAAAATCATCTTTCGAAATCTTGTTACATATCTTGTAAAGCTTATGTAAGGACGATGAAACACAGAAGTGAAATCAAATTGCTGACAGCTGGAAAACATTTATATGAAGGGATTTTCCCTAAGTGGGGACAACCCTTGAAACATGTGACCTTTTGACCATAATGTCACTTATGAAATACTATAGTTAAAAAAAAGAACATTTAAACACAGAAAAAATATTTTTCATTGTAAAACTTTTTGGTGGGGTGATTTGTATTCAGCTTTTCAATGTTTGTTTAGTAAATATAGTCTTCACTTATTAATTTAATAACCTAACTGTAGCGATGTTTAGAATTTTAAAACATTTTTTAATCTTTATAATTAAAAAAAGAAAAATACAAACAATTCTTGTAAAAATTCATTATTCAAAATCTTTTGCTTCAGACTATAATGTCATTAACATATATTATTTATAGAAGCAATTAAAAGCTTATCTAATTAAATAATTAGTTTTATTGCAGTTTTTATTTTAGGATTTAGAGAAGATTTTAGAAAATTTGTTAGTAGTTAGAAAAAAAAACAAATGGATGATTTACATTTTCCAAGGTTTTCCTGCTTTTAACTAATATAAAAACATTCAGTAGTGATTTTAAATTCTAGAAAATTTTATGAAAGTAAGGTGGGGGTGTAACAGATGTAAAAAAGAAAAAATATTTTTATCAAGATTTTCTAAAAATAATAACTTCAAAAATAAGTTCATTCATTTGTTCTGAAAGTTTCATTAAAATATGACAATTATTTGATTTTTGCAAGAATTTCAAATTTAATGAGTTTTTCACCTTAAACAGCAGTACAAAAATGTCCATTACCAGCTCTGTTACACTGTCGACACAAACAAGATTTTTAACACAAATTTTGAACATGTTAGAAAGGAGTAAAAAATTAAAAAAAATAATTAGAAAATACTTTTTTCTTTCCTCTTAATAATAGCATAAACATTTTGATGATGAAACTTTGTTTTTATTAAGTTTGGGGCCTTTTTCATCATGCTATGCTCTTTTTCAGTTTATTATTGGAGGGACTTACATAAAAGTAGCTAACTTCATGAAATCACTAAAAAAAAAGATCATAGCATGATAAAAACAGCCTTAAACTTGATGGAACAGAAATTTGTCTAAATGTTTATGTTATTATTAAGAGGAAAGACAAAAGTATTTGTTATTATTTTAAAAAATTTTTACATCCTTTTTAGAACATTCTAACTTTTGATTAAAAAAATCATGTTTCTCTTTGCAAAAGTGTCATTATTAAACAACATTGCAAATTTTAGTGCCTTTTTTTTTTTGCAGTGACAGGTGTTAATTTTGAAAATCTTGCAAAATAAAAACCTGTCATATTTGAATGAAACTTTCAGGAGTGATTCACAAATGAAAGAAATTATTTAAAAAAATTTTTTTTTATTTTGAAATCCATTTTATTTTTAAAATCCATATTTTGAAATCCATTTTATTTTGAAAAAAATATATTTTTACATATATTTTTTTTTAACATTTGTTACCCCACCCCACCAAAAACACTAATTTTATGAAAACTCTAGAAATTCAATGCTGTTTTTTTTTTAGTGAATATATTAATTAAAAGCAGAAGTCTTTGAAGAATTTAAATCATCAATATTTTTTTTTTGCAAAATCGAACAACCAGTTACTGAAATTCAGTTCTGAATTGTAACATAAAAATCTCAATAAAACAAAGATATTATTTAATATCAAAAGCTTTTAGTTGCTTTTATGAATAAGGACAATATTGTCTAAAGACAAAAATTTTTTCAATGAAAAATAAATTTTTACAACAAATTTGTCATTTCTTTTTTAAATTTTTACATTAAAATTCTTAAATAAATTAAAATTAGTGAAAAGGTTGTTTATTTTATGCAATGGTGTTATTAAGTAGATATATCTTTACAGATCATAAATTATACAGCTTTATTACAACCTGCAAATGACCATTATGTACAAATAGAATTTAAAATTGTTCTTGTGCCTACAAAAACAGTTTATTTCAAAAGATGACCCCAAGAAGTATGAAAACATCATGTTGTTTTTCTGATGTGTTGATTTATTGATGGCAGAAAAATAAAAATAGTTGGGGTCTTCTGATTGTAGTAAGCTTTAAAATATATGATTAGTAAATATAGTTTTACTTAAAAATTATCTCATCAAATTTGAACATTAAAAGATGCAAAATCTTTATAAATTATTCAATTTTAAATTGTAAAAGATGAAAACAAATCTTGTAAAAATTAATTTTTCATTTCTTTAATATATATTATTTATAAAAGAAATTAAAAGCTTCTCTAATTAAATAATGTATTAGTTTTATGTTTTTTGATTCAGAATATATTTTGGTAAGACCAGGTCCAATTTTAAAAATTAAAATTGGTGATTTCAATTCCTCAAAATATTCTGCTTCAAACTAATATACTCACTACAAATTATCTTGATGAATTTCTGAAGCTTTCATAAAATTAAATAAGGGGAAGAAACACAAATAAAAAAAAAACAACTTTTTACCAAGATTTTCTAATAAAAAAAATTCCAAAAATAATTTCATTCATTTGCGAATATGTCCTGAAAATTTCATTAAGCTATGAGAATTATTTGATTTTTGCAAGAATTTCTAAATTAATGATCACTGCAAAAAAGAGGTGAAAATTTGTTATACTTCAAGTTAGTACAACTGTTGATGCAAGAAAATCATTTTGAATGTTCTAAAAAGGAGTAAAGATTTTTTTTAAAATAATAAAAAAAATACTTTGATCCTTCCTCTTAATAATAACATAACGATTTTAAAATAACTGAGATAAAAACAATACCCTAAAACTTTATAAATGTACATAAAATTATACTATAATTTTATGTACCTTTCTTATGACTTTCTTCTGACTCAACAGTTATTATTTTAATTTTTTTTATAGTATTTTTAATTTCCCCAGAAAGAATCAACAAATCAAAGCTAAAGTACTTAAAAGATAAAAAAAAAAATATTAAACTGCTAAAAGTTTTTCTTACTTTAAAAATTACGTGGCAAATAAGATGGTTCACTTAAAACTAGAAAAGATTATGTCACTCCTGTCACTCCGTACGATAACTTGCCTCTCACATTAGGTGTCAATACATGATAAAAAACCATCACTTGTTACTTGTTAATCATCATTGTGGTTAAGACACGTTTTCTCTTATTTTAAACTACTTTTTTTTGCGAAGAAAGTAGGTAATATTTGTTTCAAAATATATTAAATAAACTTTGAATCTTCTAATTTTTTTCAAATAAATTCTGAAAAAGTGTAATTGACTTTTGCAAGTTAAATGGAGAATTTGACTTGTGTATAAAATCCTAAAAAATGGCTGAAATATCAACTTTTTAGTAATTTTGCTGATTCAATAAAAAACAAGATTTTTAACTAAAATTTCGGACGTGCTAAGGATTAAAAATTTTCAAAAAATACTTTGGTCTTTCCTAACAAACATTTAGACGAAAAAAATTTCTTTTTTCATCAAGTTTAAGGCTGTTCTTATGCTATGCTTTTTTTTTTTTTTAAATCAATTTCATGAAGATATATACAAAAAAAAGCATTTAAAAGCTTCTTTAATTAAATATTTTATTGCGTTTTTCATTTTAAGATTCTTAGCAGATTTTCAGTAAGACGGGGTAAGATTTTACAAAAAAAATTGATGATTTTAAAATTTTAATTCTCCAAAGATTTCTGCTTTTAGTCACTATTAAGTAGGGTGAAACACACGTTAAAAAAAATTTATCTTTGTCAAGATTTTCTAAAGCAAGAATTTTCTAAAATAATTAATTTATGAATAAAAATTCTGAAATCCGACCATTATTTGAATTTTATTAAAATTGCCAAATTAATTTGTCTTTCACCGCAAAAAGACACCAAAATTTACTATATAGTCCATCATATAAGAAAAACAAGATTTCAATCCAAATTTCGAATGTTCTAAAATAAAAAGGATTAAATAATTTAATTCAATATTCAAAAAATCCTTTGATCTTTCCTGTTTAGTTAATTTTTTTTCATTAAGTTTGGAGCATTTTTTTTTCATTACGGTTTTTAGCTAATTTGTGGTGGTAGGAACTTTTCATCTTTAATCGAACATTTTGGGAATAATATTTATTTACTTCTTTTTTTGATAGTCGAAAACGAACAAAGATTTTTTCTTTTAAAAACGATTTGCAATTTTCTTTTTATGTAAAATAATCTTTTACAGTAAAAGATTATTTTAATCAGCCTCTACAATTCAATTTTATAAATTAAATTAAAGTAAGAATCCTCGTAAAACATCCATCTAAAAATTATATTTAAGAAATATTGAGAAAAAAAACTTCGAATCAAAAACAAACAAAATGTCATAAAAATTATTGTAATTAATTATAATCGCCATTATTAGTACTGAAAATTACAACTGAATTTATTTTATTTTTGTGGTGCTAAGAAAAGGACAAATCAAATCTTTCTTCTTTTCTTACATAAAAAACCTATCTACATTCTACCACTTACCTTTCAGCCTAGTAAAAATTCAATGAGAAAAAAAAAAACGGGATTATTTCTTTGCCTGCAATAATTTTGTTGGGATTTCTTGTCAACCTGCCCAATTTTTTGTATTTTGTTCAGTTCATAATGGCTAAGTTAAAAACGAATGACATTGATAAAAAGACAGGAGGAAGAAATGCAAACACACAATAAAAATGTGAAAGTGGTTTTGTTTGAGAAAAGATTTTTCTTGAAGACGAAAGCTATTAAACGGTGTAAGACAAGAATTGATCCCGTGTGTTTAAAATCAGTTGATTACTAGGGATTTACGGAGTTATGTTAAAAACAGATGCCTGACGTTTCTTCCCGTCAACCGACACTACCATAGTTAAGGAGTCTATGATGCGATGCCCTTCACAAGACGTTCACAAAATCAGAATTAATATGAAATACAAATTTTATTGAAACTTTATTTAATTATCACTAACGCATTAAATTAGATGAATCAATTCTAACATGGGGAAAAATAAATTACCAATGGAGCTAAAAAACGTAACGGAAGACTTTGCTTTTTTAGCCGACCATCATGGACTTACTGAGAAAATAAAACGAATTTCAAATAATTATTAAAATGTCTACTTTGCTGACAAATTTTATTTTTATTTCAAATTAAAAAAATTAAATTTACTTATTTAAATGAGAATTTTTTGATATTTTTGAAAGATTGGCTCAGTCACTCGTCATTTTTTTTTATCGAACCTTAGCACTAGACAAAAAATGAAAATAAAAACAAATTTAAAAATCTTTTAAAAATTCAATATTAATCCTGTGGAGGATTTCACCACATTAATTTAATTTTAGATTAGGAAACAAGGCTCACGCAGAAAAGGATAACCAAAAGACATTGTTACACATAAAATATGTATTTAACAAGATGTACAATATCAAACAACGATGTGAAGGAAAGCATGCATTTAATTAAAAAAAGGTATAAAATACAATTAAAACAATTCAAAATTTAAGAATGGTATTTCATTAGAGACAATTTAAGACTATTTTTTCTGCCACAAGATAACACTGAAAAATTCATTGTCTTGACTTTAATCACGAATACATCACTGAGGTAACATTCTATAAACTACTTGACAATTTAAAAGTCTATACATGTACGCAGGATAAAAATCAGTGAGAAAAACAATATATATTTAATGTCCTTTAAGATTTTAATAATGCTACAATACAGATGAAACATTGGAAATGATGAAAATATAAAAATCCTCTGAAATTAACATTAAATTATAGACCACTGTTGGATTCATTTAGATAAAAATGAATAATTGTAGAACCTTAATTACTCAAAATAAAGAATATTCTGAACATATTGTCGCGGCCGCCATTAGCCGCTCCTTAGAAAAATGACATTGACCTTCACAACCCCTGATCTCGCAGATTTAAGTCCAGTAGCATGTTAGAAACTGTTATATCTACGGTTTTCTACTCCCTAGGGAGTAGAAAACCATAGATATAAAATTACTCCCCATATTGTTCAATGTTTGGGAAGCGCTGCCTAATCCGATGCTCACAAGGTATGGTTTTGGAGTTTTAACCATATTGGCTAGTCGTCCAGTTTGAACAAATCATTCTCATATTGTTAGCCCCTTTTTCGTCCAAACCCAAGCTGCTCGGCCCGGTGCCCTAGATCAAAGTGTAGTACGCTACCTTTGTGAGCTTCCGGTGCTCTTCGGCGTGATCCTGTTTCCGCAGTCGATCTGCCCAGGAAGGTGTATCACCTCTCAGCTTTGTCAAGTGTTACACTTTGGCGCGATTCCGTCTACTCTACATGGTTGATCCGCCCTGCAAGTCATATCACTATTCTAACTCGGCCCTGTTTAGGGACTATCTGCCTTTGTCACAACTTTCACTACACTTTTGGGAGATATTGTTTCAAAAGATTACCTTTTGTTATAACATCAGCTCCAGAAATCTTTCAAAGAAAGATGCCAGAAGTATTGAAAAATATTCATGGCATTGAAACAATTACTGATAATTTTCTAATTGATGCTCTAGAAGAACATGATGAAAGACTACAAAATGTTCTTAAAAGACTATCAAAAGTCGGACTCAAGCTTAATAAGGAAAAGTGTAAATTCAAAAAGACATGATTAGTATATTTTGGACATATAATTTCTGGAATTCAAGGGAAGACTTTCAGGAGTTGTCTGCACTTACAAATTTAAGCAAATTGTGCCATATAATTGATATGGTCAGATACTTAAGCAAATTCTTACCAAGCTTGTGTGAAACAATACAACCAATGACAGAATTATTGAAAGAGGACACTGTATTTGTGTGGAATTACCCAGAAGAGAATTCCTTTAAAAAAGTAAAAGAATTACTAATTCAAACACCAAAATAATAAATAGAAATTTTAAAATAATAGCATTTGTCTCACACACTCAATAGCGCTGAGAGGAAATACGTACAAATTATGAAAGAACGTTTGAACTATGTATGGTCAACTGGTCATGTCAAAAGTTTGACAGATATTTCACAGGAATTAAATCCTTTAAATTGTTAATGGATCATAAACCACTTATACCATTATTAAGCACATATGATCTGTACAATACCCCATCATGATAACAAAGACTTCTGATGAGACTGAGAGATATAACCCAGTAGCAGAACACGTTTCAAGGAAGGGACGAGTTGTACCTGATACACTATCAAGAAATCCTTTATCTAACAATGCTAGCAAAGATGTGGAAGTATACACAGATTGTGTAGAAAAAAAAACAAACAAAAAAAACAAAAACAGACAAGCATCAGACAAGAAATTAAATACATTATTTACATTATTCGGACTATTGTCCTCATCTTAGTCACCATATTTATTACATTTTGGCCATTGTATATTCCGATCTTCTTCAGGTGGTTGGAATGTCGAACTGAACCCTTTATTTCACTCACTGGGGTACACTGTTCTAGTTCCACGTGCCATGTTTAATGGATGTCAGTTATCAGTTATCTCCTGTTAATTTCCCTCTGAAAGTTCCCTACTGCCTTAACCAGGTATTGAACTCACACTCTTTGGGTCCTGTCACTGGATCTAACTAACGCCTTTATCAACTGTGCCATGTGTCCTTTGGTGACAAAGATGAGGACAATAGTCCGAATAATGTAAATAAGGTACATAATACCTCATCTCAAAAATATAGACAGATACTGAAGAAATTAAATGAAACAAAGAAAGTACTGAACAGGACACTGTATTTCAGGAAATAATAACATCTCACACGAAATGAATGGAAACACAAAGAAAGAAGAATAAAAGAAGGCATAAGGTCATATTTTCCAAGTTGGAGTAAATTTTTAGTTCATAATTTACTATGGTTTCAGGACAGAATTGTCATAGCTGAAAAATTTAGACCAGAAATATTATGGAGATTTCATAATAGTCTGTTGAGACTAAACAAATGCTGAGAGAAAACCGAAGAATCAGTGAGGTAGCCTAAAATATCTCAAGAGTTGGAGGTGTATCTAAAAAATGCTCATTTTTTAACATACACCATCCAACAAATAAAAAGGAAAAATTAAAAGTAACACCACTTACTCAAGGTCCATGCAAAAAATTGGTACATTTTACTCACCAAGAACACCAATATATTGCTACAATAGATTACTTTTCAAGATAAATGAGAATCGAATAAGAAAAATAGAAACCCAAAGATTATAATGAGAGGAAAATTGCCCCAACTGAATGTTAGGACTGATTGGATATAGATACATAAAGGAATAAAAATAACTTATATCAGGAATATGAATGAATCAACAGACACAAAAACAATGGTGATTATTGAATAGATTGTAGAGCTTAACCTCTACATGCCAGTAGATCAGAACCAATGACTGAGTTCACTACGTCCTCATTGGACAATAAATATTAAAACATTACTAATTTACATTTTCATGTGTTAGTTGTAGATTTTTGTACAAGCTAAACACAATCCAGGCTCCAGACACAAGTTTCACAATAATTGTTTCTGATTGGTCAATATATCTCAAGTCGGAACAACGCCTACGCACACGTGTTTAAACACAAAAAACCGCCTAAATCTTGAAACGTGTTCGTGATCCAACCACGTGACTAGGAATCCAAATATAAGGAATGCACGAACGCAAATTTACCAGTGGGCTTTGTGGAGGAGAACCAATCGCTAAACTACTCCGCGTCACTTTATACTTTTGAAGTTGCAAAGTTAAAATTTCTTAACACGAAACAACTCCAATCCACTCACTCATCAATCACTGGATTCAATCACCATAAACTGTGGAAGTTCTCAACCATAGAACTTATATTCATCCAGTAAACATTTCAGTTGATTCCCTAACAAAAAATTATTACGGTCAAAGAGGGACAACTTCTTAAGCAAACTAAAAACTCGCATAAAAATATTACTACACAAACTGTTTAATATTTCGTAAGTTTGCAAACCTCAATCATACTTTGTATGCCTTGCTTTGTTCTTTTGTATGACTTACTGTATATAAAATTCTCATTGTTTGTTATTAAAAAAAAAAAAGAGATTTATTGTTATTTCTCATGTTGATCTGATTCTATGTGTGAATATTGAAATTTTGATGTTAGTGGAAATTGTTAATTTATCACGCAGCCTATATCTCAAATTATTTATCCATATGATTAACACATCCACAACATTTTTGGTGACCCCGACAAAGCTTTGGTGAATACAAAAATTTTACAAATACAACTTGGCAACTCGTCGAAAAGCACATAAAAAAAAAAAAAAAAAACTCAAATTAAAAACGCCAGAACTTATAAACGCCAGAACTTATACAAGTTACTATTTTCAATTTACAAGTATGGTTGAAACACACACAGAGGCAGCGATATCTATCAACCTACCAACATACAACAAAACTAATGTGCAAGTGTGGTTCGCCCAGTTAAATGCCATTTTCAACGCGAAGAAAATAACATCACAGAATTCTCGATTCGCCTTTTTAGTCGAGAAGCTCCCTACTGACGTAGCCATTGATGTTTCCGACCTCCTCAGTGAGATACCCGCCGATAAGCCTTATGATGTACTAAAAGAGGCTATTATCCACCGCACAGGCGAATCAGAAGACAGACGGCTACACGACTTATTCAATAACTTGCATCTTGGACAAAATAAGCCTTCCCAACTATTAAGGAAAATGAGAGCATTGCTGGGAGGAAACACGATGTCTGATATTATCTTACGCAAACTATGGATGGACAAGTTACATGCACAAACCATCCAAATTCTAGCTTCACTGCCAGATGATATCGAACTTCAGAGGCTAGCAGAAATAGCTGATAAGATCGTTGATAATCAGCCATCTAATCCTATTTTTAATACAGGATCGCCACCCTGCGTAGCTTCTATCAACCAGTCACTCGAAGTAAAAGAGTTAAAAAAAAAAATGTCGGAACTCACCTTACAACTACAAGGACTACAGAAAGCCGTATTTTATAACGACCGTTCCAGACATCCGTCGCGTCAACACAGATATAGACGCAGATCAAACTCAGCACCCAGACATAGGCAACAGCCGCAACACTATGATACTTGCTGGTGTCGTGTCCACTATATCACAAAAAAGACAAATGAACAAACATCCAACAATACAAATGACACCTCACCAAAGACAATAACAGAGAAGAATGTTACAACAAGATTTGGGAGACACGTGCATTGGCCAAAACATTATAAAACATATCTGAGATATTAAATAATTGTTTTCTACATATCATTATAAATAAATTTCTAATGATCTGGAGGGGGCCTTTTGTCGTGTCCACTAAAATATCAACTACAATATTTATAAACCAATCACACTTAAGAAAACACTTACATCTTAAAACACACCAATAAAATCATAGATTACAAATCAGAATGTTTGTTGTATTAGTCATCATCATTTTTAGGTAAATACCGACCAAATATCGTACGGACGTAGTAGAAGACATACCACGTGACTTCTTAGGGCCAATTAGAAATAAATAAGTAATTTAATTCTGGAGCCGATATTGTTCGGAAAAGTGTATAAAAACATACGAAATCCGTTCCCAAAACAATATACACGCGTCTGCCAGCAAGCTACACACCTTTCGCCGATGACCTTCATGACCTCATGTCAAAAACGACAGCGTTGACAAACTCAGACCACGGCAACATCGCCAAAAGTAAGAAACAATTCGTATCTCTAGTATCCGTTTTTACTATGAATCACGCACACACATGTTGACTTTTTCATACAAAACACACATCACAACATTTTATTGTTTCTCACACGCGTACACAAAGACAGTTTATATTTTATTTCAGAACTTTATCAACCCAAACAAAAGACATTACTTTTCAACTTTTTGTATTCCTATCGTTATATTAAATCAATGTTTATTTGTTGAAACTACGTCGTCTTTTCTACTGAATTTTATTCCTTCAATGAAAAGCGTTTGATTATTCTAGACGGCCAAATTACGAGCGACCCTGTAACGATATTTTATTAACGTATTGAATCCCGACACTCCAAATTTTAATATTTAACGAAAAACCGAGTAGAAGGATACCTACAAATGGTGACCTGGACGTGATTTTTCCACTCCTGCTAAAAAAAAAACACACAAGACGATATATATGTACAAAAACAAACAATTTCTTATATACACACCTTCACATAAAAAAAAAAAAAAAGCCAAATAGGGAAAACATTAAAAAACGCACGCCGTACACTAAAAAACAGCAATTACTACTATTCAAGGCGAACCTGAACTCTTCCACCACTGGTCTATATTTGCTTGACCCTTTCTTTCTCTCGGCGACGTTTGACCCAATTTCCCCCAGCACACATGCTTAAGGCTTTACCGAACAAAAAAAAAAACAAAAAAAACAACGCCATTTTTTTTCTACCAACCAACACTATCCTCTTCTGGACTGAAACAGAAAAAGTGTAAACCCAAACCACTGAAGACGACTCACTGTCTCAATTTTAAACAACATTCGTGATTCCGACATGAAAGCAACACTCAACTGACACCACGTGGCGATATCTTCACGCCACTGCTTGCTTCTCATTCCTCTCAAACACACGTGGACATTCTATTCAACACAACTTCAACTGACTACACATCCACTCACATTGTGCTAAACATTGCACATATTTCAAATGTCCAATGCAGTCCTAAAAGGCAATTCACCGTCCTTCATCTCATTCTGCAATTACGCGACTCAAACAAACCGAGATTTTGCCAGAACGATACTCTATCGTCAATAATACCAAATTCTCCCAACCTACATTCGACACTCGGTAGAAATTCAGCTCAACTTCACGAGTACGCTGCGTCTATTAACTTTTGTGCGCCGATTATACCCACACGAACCACCTCGTTTTTCAAACCAACTACAAACAAGCTAGCAGACAGGTGCATAGATCGACACAACCAATTCAACGTGGAGCATTGTAAAAAAAGACAAATTTTAATAGCAACGCAGACCACTACCGACGCATTTTACAGGACGTGCCCAATTCTAACTCACTGAAATATAACACTGCACCCTGAGACAACACTACATTTCGTCGAATCACGAATCTCAACCACACTTCGGACACATTTTCTTTTCAGCCCACAAGAACAATATTCAGACTTTAACGAACCTTTTTTTCTTTATATATTAAAAGTTTTCATTTCCTTACAACTTTTAATCTGGTGGGGGTTATTGTCGGAGTTACCTCCTCCTTCAGTTTGTAACCCTTTCACCAGAGGTCTCTCTTTCCTGGCTATAAATAGCCAATGACCCTTCGCTTCGACCTCTTTTTCCCTTTCAGGCCTGGGCACTAACACCCCGAGGTAAATTTCTCTGCTTCCTAGAGGACTCTAACTATCAACCTCGAAATGTAGTCGCTAACAAGGGATAGCGTGCACACACGCACGCACACACAGAATATTCACACATACACGCACGCACGCACATACAGAATATTCACACACTTTGTCCTTCGTACTGTTTCCCTGTATTGTAAATTGTTATGAATATATATTTGTTGTGTATACATATATTATCGGTCTTGTTTTGTTTGCTTTCTTTTCCTTCTTTGGACTTAATCAAAGTCCAACCTTTTTATGTAGTTGGGCCCGGCGGGCAGGAGTATCTGAACCATACAGGCGTTTCGTCCACGTCTGACTTCTATCAACAACTTAACTGCCATGGCCCTCTCAACAAACCGTAACCGCCAACATAACAGCCACGGCCCACTACACTGGTATCACTTCAAATTTGGTAAACAGGCGCGGAACTGTATCCAACCGTGCAAGTACGGTGCCAACTTTACAAACTACTGTCCCCAAACGACAGGCGGAAACGACCTTCCGGCAGCACGTGAAGACGGCGTCCGCTGCCGGAGAAACAATGCAAAAGCCGCCTGTTTTACATTAGCGATAAAAATTCTGGATACCTTTTTCTGATAGACACCGGAGCCCAAGTTAGTGTAATACCAGCCAAGCCAGGTATGACAGCCAAACAAGCTAATTTTAACTTACAAGCCGCAAATGGATCTCGCATCGAAACTTTCGGTGAAACTTCATTAACGTTAGACCTTGGCTTACGTAGATCGTTCTCTTGGATTTTTACTATTGCCCAGGTTAATACGCCTATTCTAGAGGCAGACTTCTTGTCTCATTTCAACTTAAGTGTTAACATGGCATCTCGATCTCTCACTGATCAAACTACAGATTTTTCAATTAAAGGAATAACGTCGAAATTTACAACTACAGGCATCAGTACAGCCTTGCCTGCCGCTAATAGCTTACAGAATCTGCTTCTGAAGTATCCAGAAATCACAACACCGTTTACATACACAGAACCAATTAGACACAACGCGGAACACAAAATTCTGACGACTGGATCTCCGGTATTTTCGAAACCACGCCGACTACATCCAGAAAAATACCAACTAGCGAAAGCTGAATTTCAGCATATGTTAAATTTAGGGATTATTCGCCCTTCATCTAGCCCATATGCGTCCCCGTTGCATATGGTACCTAAGAATCAAGCAGGAACTTGGAGACCGTGCGGAGATTTTAGGAGACTTAATTCTCAAACGATTCCTGATAAATATCCTGTCCCCCACTTGCAAGACTTCGCAGTTACTTTGGAAGGCGCAAAAAATCTTCACCAAGTTGGACTTGAAAAAGGCTTTTTACCAAATCCCAGTGGCTAAAGAGGACATCCACAAAACGGCTATTACAACACCGTTCGGATTATTCGAATTTGCCAGGATGCCTTTCGGTTTAAGAAATGCGGCACAGTCCTTTCAACGACTCATAGATGAAGTTTTACGTGGACTATACTTTACTTTCGCCTACATAGACGATGTTCTGATCGCTAGCAAAAACGCAGCGGAACACGAGGATCACGTAGAACAGGTTTTCCAGCGCTTAAAGTACTTTGGACTGAAAATAAATCCTGAAAAGTGTGTATTTGCTGTTTCTAAACTTACATTTCTCGGTCATGAAATCGACGAAAAAGGAATAACACCAATCCCTGAAAAAATTAAAGCAATACAAAGTTTTCCACAACCAACAACTCTTCGTCAGTTACGCCGATTTCTTGGTTTAATTAACTATTATAGACAATTTATTCCAAAATGTTCTCAAATTCTAATTCCCTTGACGAACTTATTACGGAGCCAACAAAAAAAGAATGCAAAAATTACCTTAACTGGTGATACCTTAACAGCATTTACAAACGCAAAGGAAGCCCTTGCAAATTTTACCAAGTTATCATACATCTCTAGTGACGAAGAAGCTGTACTAACTCTAACTACAGACGCTTCAGCAGACTCTATAGGAGCTGTTTTACATCAAGAATATGGTAATTTAAAAAGACCACTTTCTTTCTTCTCTATTAAATTAAATTCCGCACAACGGAAATACAGTACTTTCTCCGCGAATTACTCGCGATATATTTATCAATTCGTCATTTTCGACACCTGTTGGAAGGTCGAAATTTCATAGTCTACACAGACCACAAGCCAGTAATCTACGCTTTTGCATTTCTAAAACAGACAAATATAATCCACGAGATATAAGGCAGCTAGATTACATATCTCAATATACGACTGATATCCGTCACATTCACGGAGAAGATAACACTGTTGCAGACACCTTGTCTAGATCAACTTTAAACTCTATTCGTTCACAATCCTTGGACTTGGATTGTTTAGCCAAGGAACAAAGAACGATGTTACACTTGAAAAAGTAAAGCAGGACACGTCACTACGAATTGAGCAGCGACCTCTTCCTTTCAGCGCAACACACTTGTATTGTAATGTCAGTACCGGTCATGCACGACCCTACGTCCCACCTTCAATGCGCAAACAAATATTTGAACATTTTCACTCTTTTTCTCACCCTGGACGCAAAGCTACGACAAAGCTGATTGCTGAGCGATTCGTTTGGCCAAATATGTCTGCCAACATTAAACACCGGACACAATATTGTATTAAGTGCCAAAAAACTAAAATACAGCGGCACACAAAATCACCTCCTGGACATTTTGCAGCACCAGATGGTCGTTTCAAACACATACACGTTGACCTAGTCGGTCCTCTAACTGAAGTAGATGGTTGTCAGTATCTATTAACCATTATTGATCGTTTTACACGTTGGCCAGTGGTAGTCCCACTCAAATCGATTACCGCAGATGTAATATCCCAAGCGATTCTACGTGAGTGGATTTCTATATTTGGATGCCCTTCTGTCATCACCACTGACCGAGGCACTCGGTTTCAATCTGTTCTTTTTACAGAATTCACAAACTTGCTAGGTGCCAAACATGTGTCGACTACTGCTTATCATCCGTGCGCCAACGGATTAGTCGAACGATTTCATAGGCAGCTTAAGGTTGCACTTACGGCTACTGAAGACTCTCAAACATGGATTGATAGATTACCACTGGTAATGCTTTCACTCCGTAACGTAGTAAAAGAAGATCTACATTGTACCACAGCTGAACTAGTTTTCGGGAGTTCGCTTACACTCCCTGGCCAATTCATTGAAAAAGATATCCCGACTCGTCCAACAACATATTTTATTCAGGACTTGAAGCAACGCATTTCCGATCTTTCGTTTACTCCTACTCGCACACAGGACAAGGAGATTTTTTATTCCGAAAACTTTAGAAAATTGTGAATACATATTTGTTCGCAGAGATGCAGTAAAAAAACCACTTACGCCAACATATTCTGGCCCATACAGAGTAGTCTCCCGTTGCCCAAAATATTTTACAGTTCTTGTCAATAACAGAGAAAATAAAGTTAGTATTGACAGATTGAAGCCAGCATTTCTGGACGTACATACACAACCTTTCTCCAGTTCAACTCAAAGTTTTACCCCTCAACAGACACAAACACAGCCCAAGGAAGTTACTATCAGAGCTGGGAGGCATGTTCATTGGCCTACCAAGTTAAAAAAATATTATACATATTGAAAAAAATCTTTAAAATTTTTTTACAATCTGCCGGGGGGTATTGTAGAGCTTAACCTCTACATGCCAGTAGATCAGGACCAATGACTGAGTTCACTACGTCCTCATTGGACAATAAATATTAAAACATTACTAATTTACATTTTCATGTGTTAGTTGTAGATTTTTGTACAAGCTAAACACAATCCAGGCTCCAGACACAAGTTTCACAATAATTGTTTCTGATTGGTCAATATATCTCAAGTCGGAACAACGCCTACGCACACGTGTTTAAACACCAAAAAACCGCCTAAATCTTGAAACGTGTTCGTGATACAACCACGTGACTAGGAATCCAAATATAAGGAATGCACGAACGCAAATTTACCAGTGGGCTTTGTGGAGGAGAACCAATCGCTAAACTACTCCGCGTCACTTATACTTTTGAAGTTGCAAAGTTAAAATTTCTTAACACGAAACAACTCCAATCCACTCACTCATCAATCACTGGATTCAATCACCATAAACTGTGGAAGTTCTCAACCATAGAACTTATATTCATCCAGTAAACATTTCAGTTGATTCCCTAACAAAAAATTATTACGGTCAAAGAGGGACAACTTCTTAAGCAAACTAAAAACTCGCATAAAAATATTACTACACAAACTGTTTAATATTTCGTAAGTTTGCAAACCTCAATCATACTTTGTATGCCTTGCTTTTGTTCTTTTGTATATGACTTACTGTATATAAAATTCTCATTGTTTGTTATTAAAAAAAAAAAGATTTATTGTTATTTCTCATGTTGATCTGATTCTATGTGTGAATATTGAAATTTTAATGTTAGTGGAAATTGTTAATTTATCACGCAGCCTATATCTCAAATTATTTACCCATATGATTAACACATCCACTACAAGATAAAGCTTCAATCAGAGATGTATACAACTCATATAGCTGTTTTTCTGCTAATGGTAGTATCAAATAAGGGGTGTTGCAATTTCAAGCAGGAGTTCAACAAAAGTGATGTGTAATAAGAAATTAAAATATATTCCCATGATGTTCTATTAACCATCATAGAATTTTACAAAATAGATAATTAAAACGAATGAAGTCAGTGAAAGTAGCTTGCTATAGCTGATGATTATAAAAGTTAATGACAATAAGATCAAAGTAAGATATGGTACATCTTCTATTTCTGAACTTTATATAATCTTCTTATTCATTGTATTTTCAAACACATTCTGACGAAAATTAATATTTTTGCAAATTGACCTGATAAGTTTAAAGAAAAAAAGTTTATGGGACTTCTTTTGAATAGTACTTAAAATACAGATTTCTGAGTGCAGAGAAAATGAAATATTTAATATTTAAATGACTTCTAAGATTTCAACAGATAACTTTTTGAAAAAGTTGTTTAACCATGGTGTATGTTTAAAGATTGTCGAATGTAAAGATATGATTGTTGCAATAAAAAGATATAAAAATACAATTAAAATAATTCAAAATTAATAATGGTGTTTCATCTGAAAAAATTCAAGATAATTTTTTCTGACCTTCCTATCATCTTCTTCTCTTTGTACATTCTGTTGAAAAATGACACTTTGACCATTTGTCCTGTTAAGCTTGAAGAAAACATTTTATGGCAATTAGTTCTTTTAAAGTGTATACAGAGTGCAGAAAAAATGAAATATTTAATATTTTAAATCCTTTCTTGGGATTTTAACAAATAACCTTCTTGATAATTTTTTTTTCATGGTGCATGAGAAAATTTAAGACTATTTTTTCTGTTACAAGACAAGACTGAAAAATTTTGTCATGGCTTTATTTACATTATCACTGATAGGTAACAATTTAAAGTAATGTAAACAGTATAAATATCAGCATGAAAAACAAAATTTAATAGATTTTATTAATGTTACGTTACAGGTGAAACTTTGAAGATTTTGAAAAATGCATAAGCCCTCTTAAAATTAGCTTAAACTATTTTTTCATTCATTATAACAAAAAAAGAATAATTGTAGAATGAATGTTCATTACACTAAATAAAGGAAAACTATGTGTCCCAGGGCTAAAGAATACAGTAAGGAGAGTTCAAATGCCAGCTGACATAGTTTGTGTTCACCTCACACTAACATTTCAAATATTTTAAAATAGTTCATTTTAAAATATTTTAATTTTACTTCATTCATCAATATAAAACACAAGCCGAAATTTTCATATTTTTACATCTTCCGTTTCCATTTGCATACTGAATTTTTTTTTCAGAAAATATTTTCTTTCTATGAAATAAATCAATTCCTACTGACCTGATTCTTTAAAATATAGATGGTTCTCTTTCATCCATCAATAAAGAAATACAATGCAAATTAAAACACCAAAAAATTCATCTCGTTTTCATACAAAGAATTGTTCAGTTTGCAGTTGTATGCATAAACATACCATAGACATTGTTTTCAATGAAAATGTTGAGTCTATCCAGTGTATAAAACATGTCTATTGAATTTTGCAGTATTTGAAAATAATGCTTTACAAATTTTACAAGTATACAATCCACATCAAACACAATATATGACTTCTTGGAAAAGGTATATCCACAAACCTATTAAGAATATGCTATTTCCATATATATGTGGGCTTTTATAGATGATTAGAGGGACTGATTTTTCAGTTTCCAATTTTCCTTGATTCTATTTTAGGTTATCAGGGAATTCTGACCCTGTTTTCAGTACAGCTTTTGTTTCATTATAACAGTGAGAAAGTGTAAATACTATTAAAACAAGAAAATAAAAGGAAAATGAAAAATTTTAATATTCACCCATTTGTGGCACCATGCATAATTAGAAAACTGAAAAGAGATATTCATAAATATATGATTTGTTTTTTTCGGTTTGTCAACCATTTGATAATTATTTAGAGCTGAAAAATATTTGGGTTTTGAGAATAATGCTTTAATTGCGTTCAAGCGATCTGGGAGAAAGAAAGAAAAGAAGAGGAAGAGGAAAGAAAAAAAAAAAAAAATATAATACGAAAACCAGGTCATAAGTCACACACACGCACGATTGATACATAACAGATGTTGGAAGATATCAGGTCAAAGTACCTGACGAAATCCACGAAAGGTGGAAGTTGTTATCAATTGGTTGGAGAAACGAATTTTAGGGACAATGAAAAAAATATTGATAAGTAACAAATGAAAAGGGTGTCATTGAGATGATAGTAAAAGTCTAAGGGGATGGGGAAGTTTATCTAAGGATATGCAGGCAGACAATCCCAGAATTGAAAATAAAGCCACACAAGGTGATGTAGAAATGCTTTTTGAGATAAGATTTTTTGTTAACAAGCTCCGGCGAAAAAAAAAAAGTGAAATATTTTTATTAGCTTCAGAGAACGCCACCCAGTCTGGGAAATCCCTTTCTTAGATCGTATCCAATTAGCGATAAACTGTTTGACAAATACGCGTGTAAAAAGAAACCGAGGCGTCATTTCGGTCACGTACGAAAAAGGGCAGTTTAAGTTTTTTGTTTTTTTTAAGCAAGGTGTCCCCCCCCAGAACAAAGCCACGGATTATCCACGCCCGATTAAAGACGTCACGAAGGAAGGAGGAAAGATACCGACCAGAGCCTCATTGGCCGAAGGCGGTCATCTGATACATGAAGGAGGAGGAAAGACACCCGACCAGAGCCTCATTGGCGAGGGCGGTCACATGACGTGCGAGGGAGGAGGAAAGATGCCCGACTAGGACCCATTGGCCGAGAGCGGTCACATGACATACGAAGGAAGGGGGAAGCGGGTATGGAAAATCCCTAATCAGAAATAAGAAGGGTGGATACGTATTTAGGATTATCAAGAAAAACCCTGGCGCCGACAGACCCACCCCAGTTTTTGACTGCCTCAATAAAAGCGGGACCCCAACCGACAGAAATCAGTTGCAGCCACGGAGGGCGAGAGAGTTGCGCCGCGGACGGCGGGCCCGGTTCATTCGCCCCTTTGCGGGCAAGAAAGGCCGGTCCGTTTGGCCTAAGAAGAGAAATTCGTCCAACCCAAGCCGAAGTGAAGAAATTCGTCCAACCCAAGCCGAAGTGAATAAGCTCGTCCAACCGAAGCCGAAGAGAAGAAGTTGAGTTGCAGCCACGGACGGCGAGAGAGATCAGCCGTGAACGACAGGTAGAGATCAGTGCCCAGTGTCGAAACCAAACCACACCCCGAAATGCAAATTTCTAGAGAGCAGGCAACTCGAAGCCTTAAAGTTGTATGGTAGAAGCTTGGTGCCACGGTCCACAGAACGGGTCGGGAAGTAGGAATAATCTTGTGTAACGAGCAAATAGATATAAAAAGTTGTTACCTTTTTCTTCAATATTTTTGAACTTGTGAGTTTTATTTTTCTTGTGTGTTATCACCCCCGTTGGACTCAGCTTGCATACGACCCAATCCCTGTTTGATCCCGTCTGTCTAAGATCTAATCTGGCGTGGGTAGGCAGACCGGAGATCAGTGCAGTTACCCTGGTAACCAGGTGTTGGAAGCGGGTTGGGAACGACGAGGCTGGTATTCATCTAACCAAAGAGTTAGAACGTCACACTTGGAGCAGCGAGGAGCGAACAGCTGACACCGCGGCAAAGACGTCACAACTGGTGTCGTGATCATAGGATCAGAACCCCGGACCACGTCACATCACAATTGGCGCCACGAACGAGATCGAACGACACAGTCGATGCTGCGACCAGGGGGGACGACGTCACACATTGGATAAGGTGCTCCAGCTTGATAGGGTTTCATATCTTATAGTTCTGTCATTAATCTAACTTGATGCATTTTCAGGACAACCCCTGCAAAGAATGCTATAATCCTAAATCAGAATTAAGTGTAAGTGACAAAACCTACATAAAAATCACACCACAGACTACTGAAAGAATTAAATAATTTTCGTTTTGATCTATAACAGAATGGGAAATCTGTTCTTATTGGCACTCCAAAATTCTGGAATGTTGAAGGGGTTTGGTAGGTCATCTTTGTAGTTTATAAATTTGAAATTCTTCAAAGGGTTCAGTGGATGGATCTTGCAAATATTTAACTGCAAAATTGCCAATGTCATGGCTAATACATGGTAGCTGTCTAGGATCAAACAGATGAGCTGACTTGTAAAACTCATACACTGGCTAAGCATCCAAGCATATATTCAACTTTGAAAGTGCATGTTCTGAATACATCTTGTAAATTTGATATAACCTTATTCCTCTCTATGCTTTCCAGTTCAGACAGAAGATGATCAGTTTGTACACCAAATTTTGTTTTCGGCCTACCACTATCAGGATAATTCTTTAAATCTTCCATTAGGTTGTACACAATATAGGCAAGTGGTAACTTGTCTCCTTTAAGGTTGTCAAGGCTTTTATTAAATAAGTTCAGTTCTCATTGATAAAATGCAGATTGAGGTGTAAATTATGGTATGATGCATAATTCACTATCCTCTACTTATTCCAAAATTTGGACAGTTGCCAAGCTGTGGCTATTTCTTGTTTGAAGTATTAATCATAAAATGAAATATATGAAGAGAGATACTTGGCTGAATTGAATAACAAATTCAATCAGGTTGCCACTGAAACAGGGGAAGCTTCACTAGTTGTTTAGGCAAGTAGACATCAAGCCATTTCAGATATTGCTGTTTTTGCTCAGGATTTTAAAAAACTGATCAGAAGTATTGTTCAAACATTATTATATCACTGCCAGTGTGAGAAAACCTCACCAACAAAATGTAAAATATGTTCATAAACACAAGACATGATAACTGTTTACAAATATATTGAATAAAATATTCTGATGTACCTTTTTACAATATACTGCTGGATCAGTTACAAATGCAATGTCAACATGAGTAACAGCTTGGATGCATTTGATGAGTGCATTCTTTCAAGGTGACAACATTGATAAGAAATGGCTCCCCTTAAATACTTGCAATCACATTCAAAATGATGTGGTCACACTAGTCAGTTGTTTGTCTTTGATACTTATGGTTTCATTGACAAGCTTTGTTTTTAGGAAAGCAAAATGACTATCAAACAATTTTGGTAGTTACAGATGCCTAATACATTTATCACTCAGAATAGCACCACCTTACAATACTTTAACAAAAATGGTCTTATCTTGTCAATTTTATTGATTGGTATGTCACACATCATGCATATTTCTTTTAAAAAAAAAATCAAGGTTGAAATCATTTCTATTTTTACTTTTCACCAAAGTTGTTATTGTATTAAGTTGTCCGTTTCATATTGGGTTGTTAGAAACCTTTTTTGTCAAATGGTTTTTAGATTTAATATGGTCCTGTAGAGTGTCACCCCTAACAAGGTCAACATTCTGATGACAAAATTTGCAGAAAAGCACATTACCTTCAGCATAAAAATCTTGTGGAAATTGTTCCACTTTGGCTTGTGCACAAATTTTAGAAACTGCAGTCATTCATTTTTGTTTCTTTTTTTTTTTTGGAGACAGTCCATCTTTCAAGGCTAAGATTGTGGGTTGTTCATATAAAGCAGCCTGTTGCTTTTCCATTTTATCAAACCAGGCTTCCAGTTTTCAATACAAGTGAAATATAAAATATATTTTTCTTTAATAGTTTTCTATAGCCAAAATGATTTTTTTTTATACACAGAATAGCTAATAGTTAATTTAAAAAAAACCCAAAAACTTTTGATTTTTTGGAAAAGGTTTGTGCACATTATCTCTAACAAAATTAAATATTTTTTTTAACTCAAAATCATAAACTGGATGATGAAGTAATAGAAACGTCTTGTCTTACAAAAGGTATTTTTGTTTCATGCAGCAATTTACTTTATATTGTCATTTTTTTTTTAAACCAAAAAATTATCTCACTTGGGTTCTTCCTAATTTGGATGTGTGCACATAGGGTTGAAAGCATTAAAGATACCAAGCAATGTTTAAAAAAAAAAAAAATTAAAAAAAAAAGAAGAAAAAAGTAAGCAAACAGGAAAAGTTTGCTTTGAAATTAATTCCCATGGATAAATTGTTGAAAGTTATCTAGAGTCAAAAAGCTACATTATCATTTGGTCACTTTACTGAAATCATTAAATAATATTTTTGAAAAAAAAGTCTAATTTATAAAATTTGGCTTACTGAAAAGACAAACAGCCCCCACCTCTATCACCATGTGTGATGATTAAATGGTTAAAAGAAAAAGACAACAAGTTTTGCATACACTCACTTTTTTTTATTAAATAAAGCCACTGTCAACTGTAGGGAGACAGTAAGAGATGTATCAAAAAATTACCGAATTGATCCTTTGATGTCTGTCGGAGTCAAGAAAGGCAAAAATAATGACAAATAAAATGGCAGTCAGCAAAAAAAATTAGAAAAACAATTTCCATTTCAAAATCACGATTTCCATTTCAAGTAGGTCATTTTGTTTTTTTTTTAAATTAAGCCTGTCTAAATGATGCATAACAATTGACGTTTCTACTCATGCAGAAATTAATATTCATTAAGATAAGGCTTCTCTCAACTCTATATTCACATGATGCAGCAAAACTGATGTCTGAAAATTCATATATGCAAACATCACACATTTCAAAAGGGTGTATACAGACACCACACCAAATAAGACTTCCATAAAAATGCAGAATTAAAAAACATCTACCAGTCTTTCTTCACATATGTTCCACCAAACATGACATCTGTGCAAATGGGGACCAACAAAGTTCACAAGACTGTGATCTCTCTCCAGTGTATGTTTACAAATGCATCACCATTACTAACTTATGTGAAAATTCAGATGCACAAACATCACAGGAATATGATTTCTCTCCAGTTTGTGTAAACTTATGACCAAACAAACAAGATTTCCATCATAATGCAGATCCATTTACCTCATAAAATATGGTTTTACTCAAGTGTGTTTATGCATATGACCAAACAATCACCACCACCACAGTGAAAATGCATATTCAAAAATTTAACATATGGTTACTCTGCTGGATAACTTTGCATATGGCCTAATAAACTTGACTTGCTTGTAAATGCGGATTCACAAACATCACAAGACTCATTTCTTTCCAGCAGCTTCACATGTATGACAGACCAAGCCTGAATTGCATGAAAATGCAAATCCAAACTTAAGAATATAGCTTATCAAATGTGACTTGTCAGAAAATGCATATACACAAACTTCACAAAGATATGGTGTCTCTCTAATGTGTGCATGCATATGACAGAACAAAAGTAAATTCTGTGAAAATGTAGATCTGCAAATGTCACAAGAACATGGTTTCTCACCACTGTGTCCAAGCATAACAGACAAAATCTGACTTTCATGAAAACGCAAATCCACAAATTTAACATGAATATGGTTTCTCTGCAGTGTGACTGCACAGGACACATCTAACCTGACATGATTGTAAATGCAGATTCACAAATATCAGAATATGGTTCCTTTCCGCTGTGTGTTCGCATATGACATACCAAATGTGACTTCTGGGAAAATGCATAGTCACAAACTTCACAAGAATATGGTTTCTCTCCAGTGTGTGTTCGCATATGTGTCCCCAAATATGCCTTCTGTGAAAATGCAGATCCACAAACTTCACAAGAATATGGTTTCTCTCCCGTATGTGTTCGCATATGCCTCACCAAACATGACTTCTCAGAAAATGCATATCCACAAATTTCACAAGAATATGGTTTCTCTCCAGTGTGTGTACGCAAATGACACACCAAACGTGACTTTTGTGAAAATGCAGATCCACAAAATTCACAAGAATATGGTTTCTCCCCAGTGTGTACATGCATATGACAGATCAAATTTGACTTTCCTGAAAATGAAGATCCACATACTTCACAAGAATATGGTTTCTCTCCAGTGTGTGTTTGCATATGCCTTGCCAAATGCGATTTCTCAGAAAATGCATATCCACAAACTTCACAAGAATATGGTTTTTCTCCAGTGTGAGTACGCATATGACAGACCAAATGTGTTTTCTGTGAAAATGAAGATCCACAAGTTTCACAAGAATATGGTTTCTCTATGGTGTGTGTTCGCATATGTCTCACCAAATGTGACTTCCTTGAAAATGCAGATCCGCAAATTTCACAAGTACAAGTTTTCTTACCAGCATGTGGATGCATATGACAGTCCAAAACTGACTTCAGTGAATATGCAGATGTACAAACTTCACAATTTTTTTCATCAGTGTGTGTATGCCCATCAATGACCAAATCTGGTTTTGAAGAAAATGCAGATCCACCATCTTTACAAGAATATGGTTTCTCTCCAGTGTGTGTTTGCATATGTAACACCAAATTTGACATATCTGAAAATGCAGATCTGCAAACCTCACAAGAATATTGTTTCTCTAGAGTGTGTGTTTGCATATGCCTCACCAAATATGACTCTGTAGCATGTGTCTGTGTATGAATGACTAAATCCGATTTAGAAGAAAATGAGGATCCATCATCTTCAAAGGAATATGCTTTCTTTGTAATGTCTGATTCCATCTGGTCTATTATATTTGACTTCACAAGTGGGATTCGCAAAGGTCACTTGAATATGGCCAACCTCTCTGAAATATCTTTTCTTCTATTGAAATTTTCAACAATGACCATTGTGATTTTTGTACAGCCAGAACATCTATGAACAATAAAAAGTAAGATATATTAGGTACTGAATAATATATGAAAGCAGACTTTATTATAAAGATACATGTTGCTATGAATTAAGGTTAGTTTACTAATGTAACAGCAGCTGGTGAACATCAGACATTTTGCATTGAAACAAGTTTGCTTTACCATCAAAATTTGTTAAATATATAAACGATTCGATCTTCACAAAAATCTATACATATAAAAATTTTTATATTTTTAAATTATTTTTTCTACTTTGATATTAATATTGTTAAAGATGTCATGAAAACATCCATCTCCATGATAACAAAATGTATTTTTTATTTTTGAAACTAATAGTATTTGTTTCAAATCAGTTTAATCAAATTTTAAAATCAACTAAAGTTTCAGCAACATGTATTTTATTTTTTTAAATATTTTTATAACAAAGAGAAACATGTGTTAACAGATTTATTAATATGGATAAAAATATATTTTTGTATGAAAATTTTTCATCTTTCAAGCAATCAGAAACTGAAACATGGATGTCAATTGATAAAATAAAAGCAACGGAAAAACTTTGAAGTAAAATCAAAACAAAACGTACTTGTAATTATAATTTCCATTTAGTATAGTTTCTGAGAAGATAAAATTACAACACAATTCATTTTCATTTTTTTGTGATGTTAAGAAAAAGACAAATCAATTAAATAAGGAATTATTTTAATCATCACTAATATTCACATTAAATTAGGTGACTCAATTCTAATATGAGGGGAAAATAAAAATAAACATTAGCAAAGGAGCAAAACAACATGAAGGACATTGCTATCAATTAGTTTAGTTACCATGACAGACTTACAGAAAAAAAAACAAAAAAAAAAAACAAAAAATAAATTCCAAATAATTAAAAGGTCAAATTTGAAGACATAGTGTACTTTATTTTAAGAACAACAGGTTAATCTGGGTAAAAAGTGAAAAATATATTGATGTATTTAAAATCTTTTAAAAGATCTAATTTTTGGTCCTACCAATTTGTTTCAGGCTAAATTATTAAGTGAAGTAACATGCTTTGGTTAAAATATAGCAATAATAACATGGTAGTCATCAAGGTCACAGGTCAACAAATATTATCACCAAATTTTAAAATGATTGCAAAAGCAGTTAAATAAGCACAGGGGATTAAAACTACTAAACTCCAGAAATAAATAACAATGAAAATAATACACTGCAAAATGATAATGTGCATAAATTATTTATAACAAAGTATATGATTTTAAAAACATTTACTTAAAAGTCCAATTTTATTCCCATCTACTTACATTCCACTTAAACTTACATCACAAATTCTTACATCAAAGGAAATTCTTATTTTTCAGAAACATGCAAGTATATATTTGGCACCTGAAAAGCAAAAATGTTAGGGAAGGGGGTCATTTCCTCTGAAATATTTGCATTTGATTTTATAAACAATTTTATTAGTTAATAATATGAATTTAAAATAATTAAAAAGGTTAAATAAACAAATGAATAAATATTATCCACATACATTTTAGAGAAGTGTGTTTTGATGAAAGCCAGATGGTTTATAAACAGTTGCTACATTTGTGTATGAATTTTTTTCTTTTTAGAACTGACGTTTAAAGAATCACCAAAATTATTTTGATCGAGGTGGATTGTTTCAATTTCATTTTTTAAATTAAAAAATATGTAAAATTTTTATTTATTATCCAAAGTGTAGGTTTATGACAATGTAAAATGGTTGTAAAAGAAATTGAAATTAGATTTAGAAGCACCATTATCCATTCACAAACAATTCAAATATGGCGGTTGAAAGGTTTTTATTGAATTTTGAATGGTTTTAATGTTTTCGTGGTTTAAGATCAGTGATAAAATGATTAAGATCATAGTAGACAGAAGCCGCTCCGAGATGACCTCATGCACATTTAAAAAAAAGAAAAAACGTCATTTTCATCTGTGCCAAAGATCATTTGCTTAGATCATATTCTTGGGTTTACCAGCAAAGAGACAAACCTGAGTGCTGAAAAGTGGTATGACTGAGAAAGCAACTGAAATTCTTAGAAACTGTTGTGACAATACTAACAAGAGATATGGTGTTGGTCTTTGAAACTTCCAAGTACATCATTCTCTTGGAACTCAACACTCAGTTTGAAGGACAGCACTTTGAGCATTAATAAGAGGAAAATAAAAAATGAGTTGAATGGCAAGTGAATTGTAAATATTTAGAAGGAAATTAGCTGCTTACAGACTAGTCCTTCTGTAAATATCTTATTAGAAAAATGTGGAGAATGCATATTTTTCTAATAAGAGTTCTCGAATATTGGGGCCGGTAGATGGGAATAAATAAAAATACTGTTTAATAAAAAGAGCATCTCCTCAAATATGGGTATTCATTAAAAATAATGATTAAGCAATAAATTAAAATATGCCATATTAATAAATGAAAAATCGATTTCTAAAATAGATATGTATAAATGCTCTGTTTTTATAATTAAATTGTATTAATTGCATTTACCAGCCTGAATGTTCAAAAGATTTTGTAGAAAAAAATGTGTTCTCCGGCAGGAATCAAACCTGCATCCTATGAGGAACCACCATTAAGCCAGGCATATTACAACTGTTTAACCAGAGAGAGCTTCTGGTTCAGCAAAGTTAATGCTTTTAAACATACACTTTCACCGATCAGGCCTGTAAATATAATTAAAAGTGTCTATTTAAAGTCCAGAACATTTACTTAAATATGTGTACAGGATTACCTCTGGTTACGTTGTTTTGAGTTAAGCTGTTCTTAATTATACGTCATTCGACTAAAAAAAAAACAAAAAAAAACAGAAAAATAAAAAACAAGTTTAAGTCAGTTTATTCGACTATGTTGATATTGAAATTGTAACATCACTAGAAAAGCATTAAAAGCACATAAAACCATGTTGCTGTACAATAAATAAGAATAAAAGTACATAAAATCATATTAAAATACATTTAGAGTAAATGTTAATATAATCATAAATCCTAGAGAATGAAATATAAAAACATCTGTGACTCTGTGCTGTCTTATTTAGCAGTCTTTAAGAGCTGAGTATTAGTGTTTTCCACGGTAGTCCTAATATCTACCTTTTGGCATCATTGTCAACACCACTTGTAATTCCTGTGAAATTGAAATCCAGATTAGTTTAGGCATACACACAGTATATGTCTGTTTATTGCCTACTGTCTCATTATCATTCATTATTGATTGCTCAATCTTTTGGAATGAGTTGAACAACTGTATCGACAATTGTTCACAATAAGGAGAAAACTTTGTCATATATCAAATCTGATACCCCAGGTATTTCATCATACCTGGGGCATCAAATTTGATACATTTATCAATAAGAGGAAAAATCTTTGAAGAGATGGAACAACTTCTTTCTCTTTGGATTGATAGGTTGAATCATAAGTGTGCTGCTATTAGTCAAGCAAAAGCATTGTCGTTTGAGGACCTGAACAAAAATACCCAGATGAGAAAGATGCAGAGTTTAAAGCGAGTCAAGGCTGGTTTATGAGATTTAAAGAACGAAAAAGTTATCACTCTATTAAGAAGCAAGGTGAAAGTGCATCAGCTGATGAACAAGCAGCAGCTGATTTTCCTAAAGCATTGGCTAAGAAAAACGGGTTTCTTCCTGAACAGATTTTTAACATTGATGAAACTGGATTATATTAGAAAATGTTGCCAGACCATTCTTTCATTTCCAAAGAAGAAAAATCAATTCCAGGCTACAAGGTCTCAAAAGAATGTGTGACCATGATGTTAGGAGGTAATTGTACTGGAGATTTTAAATTAAAACCATTGTTGATATATCATGCACACAACCCCTGTATCCTGAAGAACGTAATCAAAGCATCTCTTCCTAGATGGCTAATCCAAAAAGAATGGGCGACATGTTATTTTTGAAGCTTAGTACTTTAATCATTTTATCCCAGCAGCAGAAAACTATTGCCAGAAGAAAGCAATTCCTTTTAAGATATTAATAATTGATAATGCTCCTGGCCACCTGCAAAACATTGTAGATTTTCACCCCAACATTACTATTGTGTACCTCCTTTGAAACACCACATCTTTTATACAGCCAATGGATCAGGGAGTCATCGCAATCTACAAGTGTTACTATATGAAGTGTACATTGTGGCAAGCAATAGCTGCAAATGATTATGAGGAATCATGTACACTTTTTGAATTTTGAAAGAAGTATGACATACAGAACATAGCAATGACATGAAATGATGTTCAGAACACAGCTATGAATGGTGTATGGAAAAAACTGTGTCTGAAATTCATGAATGATTCTATGGAGTTTGATAATGTTGAAATCAACAAAATGTTGGTGACCATGGGCAAAGAGCTGGAAATGGATTTGGAGGAGGAGATTTTATAAATTTATTTGAAAAAGACAAGCAGCCCCCAATGAATGAGGATTTGATAGAGCTAAACAAGCAGTAAAAAAAGAAGTTGAACCTGAGTCACTTTTCCCTAAAGAAAATGCAGTAAACATTTGCTTTTATTGAAAAAGGACTTCAAATCTTCAAGGATATGGACTCAAATGGTCAACACTTTTCAAAAGTTATGCATGCTTGTCACAAAGCTTTTGCTCCTTATCATGTAATAAGCTGTTGATGCTGACAATCCACAGCCATTTACATCCATGACATAAACAAATTGAATGTAAATATTGGTAAATTAACATAAATTAGTTTATTTTCTACTATCATAAAATAATTTTAATAATTATTTGTTATTTAACCTTACAAAATCATTTTATTTTATAATGACTTAGAGCAAACCACATTCACAAATAGAATCCACAATGTACAGTAAAGATGGCCAAATTGTAAACATCTACAAGTATGTATGTACATGTATTTGTAAATTTAGATTACTTTTTCTCTGTACTATATTAAAAACTAAAATTTATTCGTTCATAAGTTTAAAATAGATTCTTATTGACCATATATTAAAAATGCATTTATAAATAAAATACAAAACTAGGAATGGTTATTTCTGGTCTAGCCTAGTGAGAAGTAAATTTGACTTAAGTCACCTCTCCTGGAACAAATTACAGACATAAGGTGAGGTATACCTGTATCCATAAAATATACTGTATAAACAGAAAATATATTAAATATTTGTCAGATTTAATTCATTTCCAATGATATATTGTCATTGTTATCAATACAGAGCAGATATGCTAGAATGAGAAAGATCAGTAAAAATGTGTGTTAAAAAGTGTTTATTAAAGTTTTTGTTAACTGAATGTTCTTTGTGGCTGAACAGTTATAGCATGCCAGGCTTAATAGTGGTTCTTCATAGGGTGCAAGTTCCTGCTGGAGAATGCATATTTTCTGCAATATTTCTCGAACATTCAGGCATTATATATATATATGTATACACACACACAAAAAGAAAAAGAGCTCTCTATATAATTAATATAACCATTTGGCAGTACAAAAATTTTATAAAACTGAATAAGTGGGGGTAGCAAAAAACAAAAAAAGTGTATACCAAGATTTTCTAAAGCACAAAAATTTCTAAACTAATTTCATTCATTTGTGAATAAATCCTGAAAAAGATTTATTAAAATCCAACAATTATTTGATATTTGCATGAATTTCCAAATCAATGTTTTTTTCACTGCAAAAAAAAAGAGAAAATTAACTATAATAATCTTTCGTCCCCTTGATGATGCAAGAAAGTCAAAAATTTAATAATTTAAAAATCCTTTGGTCTTTCTTATAAATAATAAATATTTTGACAATAAAACTTTGTTTTATTAATTTGGGGTATTTTTTCATCATGTATGCTTGATGCTTGTTTTTTAGCAAATCAGTGGAGGTACATATTAGTGGTGGATATATTCTTTTAAAGTGACACATCAGTTATCTCAGAGACTTCTTGAACAAACTTTTGTAGGTACATCAAAAAATAAGAACATACAGTTGATGACAAAAGGCCCCAAACTTGACAAAAACAAAGTTTTATCATCAAAATGTTTGTTATTAACAGGAAAGACCAAAGTATTCTTTAATTATTTTATTAAATTTTTTAATCCTCTCTAGCATGTTTGTAATTTTGGTTAAAACATCTTGCTTTTCTTGCATCAATGGGTGGGCCAAAGATTAGTATCAGGATTTTAATGTCTTTTATGGAGTTAAAAACAGATTTGGAAATTCTTGCAAAAATCAAATAACTGTTGGATTTTAGTGTTATTTCCAAAACTTATTCACAAAAGAATGAAATCATTTTTGTATTGTTTCTTTATCTTTTTTTTTTTAAAGAAAATCTTGGTTTTTATATATATATATATATATATATATATATATATATATATATGTATATATGTATGTTATGCTACCCTTTTTAAATTTATGAAATTTGATAGAAATTGAAATTATTGTCTCTTTATATTTATAATAGTTATAAAAGCAGGATTACTTAGAGAATTTAAATCCTCAATTTGTTTTTGTGAAAAAGAAACATCATTTACCAAAAATCTTCTCTGAAATGTCAAATAAAAAATGTAATAGAAATATGACATTATTTAATTAGAAAAGCTTTTAATTGCATTTGCAAGAGACTATTCTCTTAAGAAAAAAAATTCTTTTTGATGAATAATGAATTTTTAGAAGAATTACTTTCATATTTTTTAATTTTAATTAGAAAACTAAGTTTTAAATCTTAAAATTCTGTATTAATTTCAGCCTCTTTGATTATATTATTAAGTGAAATCTACATTTATTAATCATAAATAGAAAAGCATAATACAAATCATCAAACACCAATATTTTAAAGGAATTTTGAATTTTTTGTATCTGTATAAGCCAAATTTTCTAAGTACCTGTAGCTATATACAGCATTATTTGAAAATAATAGCAATCACTATAAAGTCAACACTTCTAAAATTTAATAAAACACTAGATTATGAAGAATATTTTCCAAAACTTCTAAGATTATTGAGTACTTAAAAATTATATAAGGCTCTCACATCATTTGCTTACATTAGGCTTTACAGATAAAATCTCCATAGAACGACATTAGATATGACTTCAGGCTGTAAACATGTCAAAACAGCTATGTTGGGTTAAAAAATGTATCCATTAAGCAAAATATTTTGGTGTATTCAAAACTGAATTTATATTAATTAGAACAGACTTTTTTGTTGTTTTTTATATTTTTAGTAAAAACAATGACATCTGTTATTTTTTTAGAGATTTATAAACAAAAAATTAATTCACTATTCTAAACATCTTATACTTTTCTCAAAGGTGAGGGAAATTAGGAAATTTATGGTTTACTTAATCTAATTTGAAACAAACATTACCTTTTGGCATAAAAACATAGAAAATAAGAAAAGCATTTTTTAACCACGTTGACTTATCAGGTGTTGATTGATGGTATTGACAGCTAAGGTCAGGTGAAATCATTGTAAGGATGAGCAGAAGTGACATAAGCCTTATGATTTTTAAGTGAATTTACTTAACTACCCAGTAATTTTTACAAATTAGCAAATATTTTAAGAATTGCCAAGAAGAGTTGCTCTGTGTGGTTGATGAGATAGAAAATTGTAGCTAACGGAAGGTACACAAATCGATACCCAATCAGTATTGGTTGGGTTACCATAGAGAGCAGGTATGATGCTGAAAGACCTAAAACCCCCTAATGAACCTTGGCTAGAAACATCACTGATGATATGTACCAAAGCATCCAAGAGAAGTATTTTACAAAATATGAAGGGCACTATTTGTAAAAGCCATTAAAAACTTTTCTAATTAAATAATGTCATAGTTTTATTGCATTTTTATTTTACCATTTAGTGCAGATTCTCAGGAAATGAGTAGTAGTTTGAAAAAAAAAAAAAATCGATATTTTACATTCTCCAAGGAGTCCTGCTTTTAACTAATAGTAATAAAAAAAAAAGTTTAGTATGAAAATTTAATTTCTCAAAATTTAATGAAATTAGGTAAGTGCGGGTAACATCTGTAGAAAAAATATTTTTACCAAGATTTTCTAAAAAGATTTTTTTTAAATAATTCATTTGTAAATGCTGAGAGTTACATTAAAATCTGACAATTATTTGGATTTTGCAAGAATTTCCGAATCAGCATATCCTTCATCATAAAAAGGACACAAAAATTTGGTATGTTATTTTTTGTTTTTTTGTTTTTATATTCCATCTGCTAACGCAAGAAAAACAAGATTTTTAATCAAAATTTCAAATGTTTTAAAAAAGATTAAAAGTTTACTAATATAATAAAAAAAAAAAACACTTGGATTTTTCTCTTAATTAATAATAAAGTTAAGATTTGGATGATAAATCATTTGGGACATTTTTTTGGCAAACTTGTGAATATCCCTATGTAGGTATCTCCACTAATTTGCTAAAAAAGTGCAGACTTTGATGAAAGCAATTTTTTGTCATCTAAATGTTTACGTTATTATTATCAAAGTATTTTTACATTTTTTAATCCTTCATAGCATGTCCAAAATTTTAGTTAAAAAGCTTGTTTTTTTTGAGCCAGCAAAATTGCCATAAAATCGATTTGTCATTTTTGACAACTTTGTAAACAAAAGTTAAATTCTTTGCTTAAAAATGTTGTAAACATCAATTATACCATTTTTCAAAAATTATTTGAGGAAAATTAAAAAATTTAAAGTTTACTTGTAACTGGAAACAAATATTACTAACTTTTTTAGCAGAAAAAATAGTTGAAAATAAGAGAAGCATGTCTTAACTGTTGTGACTTGTCTTGGAGGTGTTGATTGATACATCAATTATTGACAGCTAATGTCAGGGGAATTTAACAGACAGAAATGACAATTTTTTTCAAATTTTAAGTGAACCAACTTAAACACACAGTATTTTTTTTTAATTTAAATAGTTTTAACAATCTAATATTTTATTGATTTTTAGGTACTTTAGCTTTACGTTTGAAGATGATTTCTGGAAAAATAAAATTTAAAATAGAACAAAAGAATAAATTTAAACTTTATAACTGAGACAAGATAAAATATGAGAGAGGTAACTAATTTTTATGTACATCTCTTATTTAGAAAAATATGACAAACTGGAAAGTTTTTTTAGGATGATTTCATCCATTTTAGTAGGTACCTCCATGAGAGCTAGTAAAATAAATTTTCAGCACGTTTTTATTTTTTTGTATAACAGACATTAATTTGGAAAATCTTGTAAAAATAAAAATAATTGTTGGATGTTAATGAAACTTTCAGAAACTATTCACAAATGATGAAAATTATTATAAATATGTTTTCTTTTTTTAAAGTCATGGAAAAAATTTTTTTTTATATCTATTACCCCTCCCCATAACTAATTTTATGAAAACTCTAGAAATTCAGTCGCATTCAGTTTAGTGATTATATTAGTTAAAAGCACAAGGCTTTGAGAAAAGCAATTCATGTATTTTTTTTAATTGGAACCCCCCCACACACACACACATCTGAAAATCATCTCTGAATTGTAACATACAAAACTCAAGAAAACAAAGATATTATTCAATTTCAAATGCTTTTAATTGCTTTTAGTTGTTTTTTTATGAATATGGACAATATTTTCCCAAAGCAAAAAATTTTTTCAATGAAAAATGAATTTTTAATACAATTATTTATTTCTTTAATTATAATAGATTTTTACATTTAAATTTTTAAAATATTATAAAATTAGTTAAAAGCCGCATCCACTTTCGTAAATGTCCTTATGAGATAGATCTTTTTTTTAGCATGTTGTAAATGGTATTTTGAATAATCAGAAGACCCGCAGTAATTAAGAAATGTAATTTTGTGTTTATAATCGAGCTGTAATTATAAAGTACGGAAGACCAACCAGAATACAATTAAGTTGCATTATTTGAGTTAAGCATTGTTCTCCGCTGTTAAGGCCTTTACTTTTGTGAAACACATGTGGAGAAGTTAATTTGATTTTTGAATTTCAACTGAGAAGGGTACCTACGAGTATCAGTATCATCTTATGAAATTTATATGATCTTATTTTTATATTAAATTCAGTTATGACATTTTTCCATAAATGAATTATCAAAATTAATAATGAATGGAAATACAAATAACACAGTAAAATTATAGTATTTTATGTACACTTCTGATAAAACAAAAAAATTAGAGTGCTGAAAGATTTCTTTAAAAATAACGGGGTAAATAATTTGTTCACTTAAATCTAAATAATTTCACTTCTCTCCTTCCATAGAACAAATTATCCTCACACAATATGTCATTCATCACCTGTCAAGTGAAATGAAATGTTATGACATGCTTTGTTTTATTTTCAAACTACATCTTTTCGGCGCAGAAACTAAAAAATGCTGGTTTCAAAATATTTTAAATAAAAATTATAATTTCTGATTTTCTTAAAATGAGTTTTGAAAAAATTATAATTGGTTTTTAAAAGAATTTCAAACTGAGATTTTCATTTTTTTTTGATAAAATGTAAAAAATGGTTGACATTATAAATTATCTGTCAATTTTGCTGGCTCAAAAAAACAAAAAAAACAAGATTTTTAACGAAAATTTCGGACGTGATAGGAACGATTAAAAAAATGTAAAAAAAAAAAAATACCCCCAAAATACTTTGATCTTTCCTCTTAATAATAAACAGTTAGACGATAAAATTTTGTTTCATCAAGTTTGGCGTCTTTTTCATCATGCTATGCTATTTTTTTAGCGATCTCATGGAGGTACCTACGTTGTTATCAATATCATTCTGTCGCACATCACTTATGAAATGTTATGGTATTCGTTAATTTCACAACTGAAATAATATAAAATTGAATAATTAAAAAAATAATACCATAAAAATTTAATAAATATGATAGGTACCTAATAATTATACGTACCTCTTATATTTTTATGAAATGTTATTTTTTAAACGTGTTAGTTTTTAATTTTCCTTATTTTTGATTGTATTGTTTCCGTCCCTTGAAACTAAAAAAAAAAAAAAAAAAAAATGAAATTGCCATTAAAAACGAAAAATAATTACAGTATGTCTCTCACTGAAATACAATAAATTAATTATATTTAAAAATTTAAATTACAATATTTAGTGAAATAAGATGTAAAAAAGAAAATGAAAATTTTTTAAAATGATAAAGAATTTATGCTTGCCAGAAGTCCTGAGGCCTTGTCAGGTCTGACAGCAAGGTCAGGAGGAAAAACTCTTAAAACACGTGACTATAACGTTTTTAAATTTTTAAAAAAAAAAAAAAAAAAAAAAAAAGAAGCGATACGTAAGGTAAAAGCAATGTTTTTAAAATGAAAAACCTTTCTTGAAGCTTTTATTTTAAAATAAATTAAAATAGCTGATTAGCTCCCTTTTTTTGTCGTCTTTCATCGCAATGTAATTCTCTTTATTAAAAAAAAAAAATCTTCCAAAACTAAAAAATAGTTTTCTGAAATTTTATTTGATGAATTAGCTGATTTTTTAAACAAATATTATTTCCTTTTTTTGTTTGTTTGCAAATTAGCAAAGACGTGGAAATAATTTTAATTTTGGCTGTCGAAATGAACAAAGATTTGTGATTTTCTTTTTACTGAAAATATTTTTGATTTTGAATCAGCTGTTACGATTCAACCTTGAAGAAAAATTATCCTGGGATGTTAAAAAACCAAATTGAAATGAAAAATTAAATTCTCAATTAAATTTAAGTTTTACATGTATACGATCTTAAATTTATACACAGGACTAAACTACTGATTTCGTTCTCGGCTTCTTCATAGGAAAGAAACAGCAAAACTACTCAATGAAGTAGACGATCTTAAAATCATTAGATAAAAACATACTGTTCACAGATAAATATATATTTTTTAACAAATCAAAAATTACGTGCATATTGTTCCATATGCTAAGTAGTAACAAACAAAAATAAACAAAAGGATTTTTACTTACATAAATAAAATCTTAAGATCTAATTTTAAAATAAATATCTATTTGAAATAATTTTAAAAATCCCACTATAAAACAGAGAATGAGAATGGGGCAGCCTTCCTCGCATCGAACGACTCTTACAAAAAAAAAAAAGTTGATTCTTCGAGTCAACAATAGTAACAAAAAAGTCAATAATTCCTCTTCTTGGGAATAAAATCACCTCTTGCAAATAAATGTTTCTTAGTCAAAGTTGAAACAAATCTAAAAAAGTTGCAAAGTACCTTTGTTAACAAACATCTACATTTGCGCCAAAGCCTCAAAGGGCCGTAACTTTTCTCGAGTTATATTTAAAGTAAACAAATTTATAACTTTTCTCGGGTTATTCAAATTTATAACTTTTCTCAAGTTATAAACCAATCTTAGCTTCGGAATTTTACCGAAACTAACAAAAATTTTCTATAGAGTCGACCGAAAAGAAAACTCCCCATCCCGCTACCCTAAATAAAGTCAGACATTATTAATTAAAGTTATAATTTAAATCTATCTAATAATGAAAATACTTCGACACTATAAGTCAAACATTCAAAGTAGTATGCTATTTTACGTGGCAAATTAAGTCAGTTTACCACCACGGAGCCAGAAACAAAGAGTCTTAAGTTTTCAAGAAAAAATTTCTGACTGAGGATAAAATCTTCTGATAAAAAGGAGTCGTCTGCAGCTTCCAATTCCATGAAAAAGAGCGGCAACAAAAGATTATCGTCTGTTTTGCCATCAGACGCGTATTATACGAAATGATGTATTGATATCTTGAAAATAACACTGAAGTCATTGAAAAGATCTTCTCACTCTCTCTTTCTAATATTCTAAATTTCTGTAAATAAAAATTTTCCAAAACCTCATTTTGCAAAATAAATTAAAAGTGAGAATCTGAAAAAAAAAAAAAAAAATGATGATCTGAGTGAATAATGCGAAAGAAAATATATTTGACCTAAAAACCAAAACACTTTTTAGCAAAATCGTCGTAATAACAGCCAGCTAAAAATATTTTTATGTCGTAATTTTTCATCTTTAAAATAATCCAATATTGAAATGGAAACACGAAGAAAGTTTTTATTTGTAAAAAAAAAAAAAAAAAAAAATTTTTAAATTTAAAAAAAAAAAAAAAAATGTACTGTACTTCTATCATACGGTTTTTGTAAGATGAAATTACAACGTAATTTATTTTATTTTTATTTTTGTAAAGACAAATCGTTTAAAACTTTACTTCATTTTATAGAAAAATATCTGTATTCTAGCACTTACCTTTCTTAGAGTAGAAATGATTTTGTTGGAATTTTCTGTCATTGTCAACCTACCAAAATTGAGTATTGTTCGTAATGTCTAAGTTGAAACGAATGACACAAAGAAAGAATTAAGAAATGAAAAACTGCAAAGACATGATACAAATGTGAAATTCCTTTTGAGAAAAAAATTGCTTCATAATCTAAGACGAAAGATTATTTGCTTCCTTGTGTTTATTTCTTGGATACGGTGTAATATTAAAAAATAGATCCCTTGTGTTTCTTCCCGATCAACCTACAATGCCTCGATGATTCGGTCCGAATGTATACGAGGCCCCTCACTTTACTTTCAGAAAGTAGAATTCATATGAAATACAAACTTTATTCAAACCTTATTTCATCTACACTATTGGCATTAAATTAAATTAATTATTTATTTCTAATATGGAAAAAGTAATATTGCGAATGGAGCAAAAAACAAAAAAACGGAGCGCATTGACATCAATTACCAACACGGACTTAAAAAGCTTGGAAAACGAATTCTAAATAATTAAATGGTCTCTGTCTCTAATTAATTACTAATTTGAAGACATATTATGTTTTTTTTTTTTCAAAGAAAAGAGAATAAAGTTACGTTAATCCATGAAAAAAAAAAAAAACTAAAAGAGGAGTTACGCATATAATAATTTTTTTTTTTGTTTTTTTAAAAATATTTTTAAAAACATTGCCATAGTAACTCACTGTTCTTTTTTGCATTAGTATAGATCCCATCATTTATCTTCCCTAGTGACCCCTCATTTTTTACCATTTGGAGCAGATTTTCGGGAAATGAGTAGTAGTTTGAAAAAAAAAAAATCATATTCTCTCCAAGGAGTCGTGTGTTTAACTTATAAAAATAATAGTTTCGTATGAAAATTTAATTACTCGAAATTTTATGAAATTAAGTAAACAGGGGGTAACGTATGTACAAAAAATCTTGAATCTATTGAATCAACCTTTTTCTAATTCTAAAATTTCATATTTTCAAAATATGTTTACTCAAGTAATTTTCTAATTTTAGTAGTTGTCCAGCCGACTTTTGAGAGTGGTCAGCAGATGAATCAAGCTGTTTCTTGATTCATGTCTCCTTTTTTTGCAGCATCACTCCATATAGGTGTTGCTAATTTCTCTCTTCCTTCTCCCACTTTCTCAACATCCAACCTCAGCCCATTCCAAGGGTCAGCACACTGTCCCTGTGGTGAATCCAAACTTTCAGAATGCATAGACGAAAAAGTGATTTCCTTGTAGAAACAGACTCAGGTTGAAGGAGTGAATATTCGTAGATGGGCGTAGATGTTCGTAAAAGGTGTGTGATGTTCGTACGTAAGTGTGTGCATGTGTGTCATGACGTTTCATAGTGTTTTCCCCAAAGGGACAAATGCGACCTCTCTACTGAACTACATCGCTGTGAGTCTGAGAAGGAGAAAAGTGGAAGAGCTGAAGATGTGTCCAAGTATTTATAAATAATGTGAATCATGTGATAGGCTTGCGAACACATAACCAGATTTTGGCCATAAATTGACTCTGAACACTTGTGCATAAGTGTTGTAATATTTTTCACCTATATTAGTCAATCAGAAGTCAGAGAATTATTCAAGGCTCTGTGATCCACTTTGGTGTTTAGTTTGTACAAAAATTGTCATCGAAAGCAAGAGGTAGCGGAATGCTAAAAATGACAATGGCAGTAAGAAGATTTGTTTAGAAGTGACAACAGACTGCAAAAAACCAAAACTGGTATCATGCACATTTTCTATGCTTGAAGAAAAATTAAAAAAAGATTCACGCCATGATTTAGAAAAATTCACCAGAAATCACGTGATTATTTGAAGATAGAAATCTTTATACTGTAATTTCTCAAAAATAATATGTGTTTTTTTTATGTAAATTACAGGTGATAGTAGGGTGTGTATTATAAATAGGTTTAAACAAAAATATTTTTTTTTGTTATTGATTTATAATAATAAATACGTACTTGTTTCTGTCTATATTTCTGAGATGAGGTATTATGTACACTATTTACATTATTCGGACTATTGTACTCATCTTTGTTGCCATATTTATCACAACAGGAGATAACTGATAACTGACATCCATTAGATATGGCACGTAGAACTAGAACAGTCTACCTCAGTGAGCGAAATAAAGGGTTAAGTTTGACATTCCAACCACCTGGAGAAGGCCGGAGGAGCATACAATGGCTGAAACGTTGTGCATCAGGGCAACAAAGATGAGGACAATAGTCTGAATAATGTAAATAGTGTATGTACTTGTTCTGAAATATGAAAGATATTATCCCAATGTTAATTTTAAATCCAACAATAATAATTGTAACATATTTTTGTCAATAAATTTATGTTTATCAGTTACAGATTTTTTATTTGGTGAAAAAATAAAAAAATCTATAAAAAGGCCAATTTCAAAGAAAAGTGGATATCAAGTTAACAATTTATTGAAATTTTAATTTTGATCATCATCATCAGCACTTTCTATTATAGAATCAATATCTAAATTGTCATTAAACAAATTATTATTCACAATATTATGTTTGTCACATTCAAAATTATCTTTGGCCTCTTCATTCTCTTGCCAAATGATGTCATCTTCAGAGCCATCCATGGCTGTCTTGAGAGAACACTTCTTGAAACCTCTCTTTATAACATCCACACTGATAATTATCAGGAAAACCAAATGGTAATTTTCAACATTATTTTAGCTGTTTAGTTTCAATTCTATTCTCAATGTCAAGGTTGACAAAATGTCTCTGTAATTTTCTTTTGAGAAAATTTATAGATGTGTATTATACATAGGGATGCATATATTTCTTAATTTTCGGATCATTTTTTGGGGTGCGTATTATTTATGGGTGTGTATTATTTTCAAGAAATTACAGTAATTTACATATGATTGAAAGTTTCCTGCAAAAATCTTTGTACATCTGATAAAGTTTATATTTACAAAAGGAATATACATTCTGGAATGCGTTAAAATTTAACTCACTGTTATATATATATATATATATATATATATATATATATATATATATAGATAAATAGATAATATTAGTGGAAATTATACATACATATGCAAAATATATAAATACCCATACATGTATATTTTTAAAAAAAAATTCCAAGAGAAAGAATCCAGGTAGAACTCAATGTCTAGGACAGAGTAAGGATATAATAAAAGGCTTAAACACTAATATTCCATGGTCATAATTTATTCCACTGAATCGTAAATACGATCCAATTCATCAGACCTACAAATTCAAAAAGAAAAAACAGAAAAAACCCACTCCGAAATAAAAACAGAATTTAGAGAGAGTGTAATGAGGAGGAGGGAGATTAAACCTTAACAGAGAGAATTTTAGGAGAGATAGGTGGAAGGGATTTAATTAAGAGAAAAAAATGAATGTTGACGGATGTCTAATGCATAAAGATACATTTCGTGGTGACATACACACACCATAGACAATCTAATGTTAGAATAAGAGGGAGGGAAAGACGAGGTGGGAGAGAGAGATGGTACGAAGGAAAGTAAAATTGCGTTTACTTAAAGGGTCGCTTTGTAATTGAGAAAATTTGATAAATTTAATATCGACTACAGGTTACAAATCAAATATAAATATATGAAGATAAATATAACGATTATCTAATCCAGCAAGGATCTATATTTCTATGTTCAAAAACATGCAAATACACACAATAACGTATACATGTATATACATACACATAGGCGTGTACCCACATACACACAACATATATACCCATCTACACACATATACATATACACACACTTTTCACATACATATACACGCATACACATGCACACATATATCATTGTGTACGTTTATGTGATGCGCTATGTATTTTTATATATATTTTTTCCCACGCCCAAATGTTTGAAATGTTACTCATTTAGATTTTAAATTTTAGTTTTATATATATATATATGTGTGTATGTATGTGTATATGTATGTATATGTATTTATATGTATATGTATGTATGTATATATGTATGTATATATATATATGGATGTATATATATGTATGTGTATATGTGTATATATGTGTATATATGTGTATGTATATAAGTGTGTATATATGTATGTATGGAGGTGTTTATGTGTATATGTGTGTGTATGTGTGCATATGTGTATATGTATATATGTATGTGTGTGTATGTATATATACATGTGTATATGTGTGTGTGTATATATATATATATATATATATATATATATATATGTATGTGTATATGTATTATTTGTTTGGTCTTTCTTTTCTTAACTACACTTAATAAAAAGTTTAAATAGAGTGATTAAAATGACTTTAGACTATTTACAACTTTAAAAACTAAGAGAAAAACATTTAACAAAAATCGCTTAAAAATAAATTAATCAAGCTATTTACACATGTAAATTTTAGATAAAATAAGTTACCCCCGCCAAAAAAAATTATCCTTACTGGAAGGAATTTGTTTAAAAACTAAGAGAAATAACACAACTAAAATTTCTCAAAATAAATGATCAAGATATTTACATGTCGAATAATAGTTAAAAGAAAAAATAGCGTGTAAATTTAGCTAAAATAAGTTACTCCTAAAAAAAAAAAAAAATAAAATAAAAAAATAAAATAAAAGTAAAGATTGTCAATTGCCTAAACTGTCCAGGGAACAATGTAACTAACTGCCAGTCTCAATGAAAATGCTCATGTTTCATATTTGATGTTATCGTTTTATTTAAAAAAGACTTTGTCAAAAGTAAAAACAAATATATCTCAAAAAGGGAAATAGTTAAAAAAAAATGTAGTTTTCAAATGCACAAACAAGGAAGATATTTTTCAAACAGAAACAATAAAAATTTGAAAAAAAAAATCAAATGAAATTGACACATTGTGTCTTAGTGAGATTTTCAGGCAGTAATCAGAATCTTGTCTTTTTGATCAGAATGTAATTGTCTTAAAGCCTACATCCATTCATGGATATATTTGATGTGAAGGGAGTTTGTCAGTAGATCCTCACATGATTGGAACACTCAGTTCCTATCACCAGGAGTGAAGAATTTACATTCATTTATTGGCAAATACAAGGTCCAAAGCCATGTCAGCCCTGGTTGCTCCCATTTCTTCAGCCTCGCAATGAGACTGTCTCTGGAAAGAAATCAAAAGAATTAGTGGATTGGTCTAATAGTTTATGGGACTCTTTCATGTGACACAAAGGGGATCTAACCTCAGCCAAATCTATGCACGTACCTCGTTCAGGAGATCAGTTCTCTATTGACAGATCTGTTAAACAAAACAGCATCAGCACCATTATGTATGCCATTAGAGGAGGGAAAACAACCTCTCTGTAATCATTTCACAGCTAGATTACTGGGACATCAACCTACCTGATAACTATGCCAATTGAAAGCATTTGGCATCACTGCCATGGTCAAGTACTTGATTCCCTGTGATTTCAAGGACAGGCCAATGTGAAAATATTTTTTTCATCAAAAAACATTTTAGAAAAATCCTCATAATGGTATCAAGCTAAAAATATATTTTCATCTTTAAAATCAGACAACATATTTACATGGAAATTGTTGCAGTCAATAATTCTAGCTCATCTAAAAAAAAGTGGTAACAAAAACTTACATGAAAAAGACAATCAGATAAGCAACATTTTTTCTTTAAAATGACAATGTATTTCCCAATAACATTTTTTGGAAACTCTGTGAGTGTGTGTGTGTGTGTGACTTTTGGTTACTGACTTCTGTGATTCTCAGCATTTGAGTCCTGCAAAGAGATCACTCTGTAAACAACTGATTTCCTTCTGTATATTTGCAGCTTGCCATTCTACTTACTATTAAAATTTTCCTAAGTATATTTACGTTCTTCCATTTTACCTTATATCTTGGGATTATTGCTTATTTTGATCTCTACATTAATCAATGAAAAGTGTTTCAATGTGACCAATCAGGGTAATGTCATCTTCAATCAGGACACCTTCAGAGAACACATCTCTGTCCAGATCTGATAGAAAACAGTACAGATTGACTGGGATATCCTACTACACTATCCTATTATGTTGACATTAGAATTTTGGATTATCGCTGATTTTCATCTCAACAAAATCCACTTTATGGAATTAATTGAATTTCTCTGGAATTCTGTACAAACCACTTAGACGAGTTCATCACACAGAAAGATGCGAAGTTTTAGGACGATGAAATTATGTGTAAAATAGCGCACAAAGTTGTAAAAGTAAATGGTACATATGTGGTTGAATAAATCTATGTACAAATATTTAAATGAGAGACTCATTTTAAGAACACTACAAACATTTGTTCTAACCCCGCCAAAATGAAATTGGAGCAATTTTACATCACCTGTGGAAAAGAAAGGACTGAGCACAAGGGCAGCAGCAAAAGAAATTAATGGTGTGGAAGGCTAAGAAATTATCAACAAATATGTGGTGCAAAATAAGTTCAGATGACACCAGCTTCAAATACAAGCCAATGTCAGAGTGACCTTCTCTTGTGGAAGATAGGTATTGTACAAGTACATTTTTTCTTACTACATTAAGTTTAAAATTAACATGTTGAATAATTGTCCTGTTAAGGCTGAAGAAAAACATTTTATGGTAATTAGTTCTTTTGGAGAGTACATAGAGTGCAGACAAAATTAAATATTTAAAATAATTTCTTAGCTTTCAAAAGATAATCTGGATAATTTGTTTTTTATCCATGGTGCATGCTGAAAGGTTGTAGAATGTTAAAACATGAGTGCTGTGATAAAAAGACATAAAATACAATGAAAAGAATTTAAAATTTTATAATAATGACATTTCATCAGAGACAATTTAAGACTATTTTTTCTGCCACAAAACAACAGTGGAAAATTCCTGATGATGGCTTTAATACATATTTGTATAATAATAATAAAATGTTTGAATATTTATGTCTCATCACCAGTAGATAACAATTCATAAACTTGACTATATAAAGTCTACACATGCACACAGGAAAAAAATCAGCAAGAAAAACAAATATTATCATTTAATTGATTTTATTTTACAATACAGTTGAAATATTGAAAACTAGCAGTAGAGCCCAGCATTGCAACAGTAAGAGATAGATCAAGTATCGACCATCATAAAGACTGAAAAATAAAATTGACAAAGATTATTATTTAAGGTTGACGGACACGCATATCTTAATTAGTTTTTTCTTTTTTTTTTCTTTACGAATTGGTCAAACCCAAACAAAAACATTGTTTTCAATCGTTATGAGTTTACTGATTGAATAGAATTTTATTATAAACAATTGTCTTGTAAATGGAATTTTTAAAGCGTCCTGAATGTAAAAATAAAGAAAAAGTGTGCAAGACAATAAGAAACACTACCTGCCAAAAAAAAAAAGTGAAGTTTTGTTGAAATCGGTTGAAAAATGTAGGAAATCCGATCCCATATATAAACGAACACACACACACAACCTGGGTTTTATAATAAGTATAACTCGATATGAGTTGTCCCCCTTTCATTCTCGTGATGCCTCTTAATCGTGTTTTCAATTGATTCCGTGCAAAAACAATTGTGTTTTTCCAATTTTTGGTGCTGTCAGAACCACTGCAAGGTAATTTTACATAGTCCTGTGAAGTTTTGTTGAAATCATATGAAAAATGTAGGAAATCCGATCCAATATATAAACGTACAGACACACACACACACACACACAGGGTTTTATAATAAGTATGATGTAAAAATCCTCTGAAAATAACATTACAATAGAGAGAACTGTCCAATTCATTGAGACAAAATTTAATAATTATAGAAACTTCATGACACTAAATGAAGATTCAAAATATGATTGATGCGTTTATTTAATTTGCTGACAATTTGGAAAACATACTTGATAAAATTCTCTCCACTGAATAGCACATGTCTACTGAATTTTGGAGTATTTGAAATTCAGGTTTTACAAGAATATGATCCATATCAGAGATAAAGTATGTCTTCATAAAAACATCCACAAACCTCTAAAGAACATGTCTCTTTCATATGACACACCAAAACTGATTTGTATGAAAAGGAATATCAGCAAACATCACAAAAATATTTTCTCCCTCCAGTGAGTATTCAAAGACAGCACACCAAATATAACTGCCATGAAAATGCAGATACATAAACTTCATCAAATTATAGTTTTTCTCCGGTGTGAGTACTGATATAAGTGACAAAATATGACTTCCATGAAAATGCAGATCAACAAACATTACAAGAATATGGTTTCTCTCCAGTCTGTGTTTGCTTATAATTTACCAAATTTGACATACTTGATAATACAGATGCACATAAATAAGTTTTCTCTCCAGTGTGTATACACATATGAACAAGTAAATTTGTCTTTCACAAAAATACTGATCTACAAACATAACAAGAATGTGGTTTCTCTACTGTGTGAATGCTCCTAAGAACTAAATTTGTCTTATGTGAAAATGTACATCCGCAAACATCACAAGAATATGGCTGTTCTGCAGTGTGTATATGTATATAAGCAAATAACTTGACTTCTTGCAAAATTAACAAACATCACAAGAATAAGATTTAATACCAGCGCATGTTTTCATATGGCACACTAAATTTGACTTCAGTGAAAATGCAGATCCACAAACATCACAAGAATAAAGTTTTACTTCAGTGTGAGAATGCACATAAACAAACAAGTTGGATTTTCATGAAAATGCAGATTCACAAACATTACAATATGTTTTCACTCCAGTGTAAGTTTGCTTATAATTTACCAAATTTGATTTCTGTAAAAATACAGATACGCGAACTTAACATGATTATGTTTTCTCACCAGTGTGAGTATGCACATGAATAACCAAATTTGACTTCCGTAAAAATGCAGATCCACAAATATCACAAGAATGTGGTTTCTCTCCAGTATGTGTTCTTTTGTGGCTTGCTAAACTTGACTTGTTTGTAAATTGAAATTCACAAATGTCACAAGAGTATGGTTTCTCTCCAGTGTGAGTACGCATATGAACAACTAACTTTGACTTTTGTAAAAATGCAGATCTACAAACTTCACAAGAATAAGGTTTCTCACCAGTGTGAGTACGCACATGATTAACCAAATCTGACTTCTGTAAAAATGCAGATCCACAAATATCACATGAATGCGGTTTCTCTCCAGTTTGTGTTTGTTTATCTTTCAATAAATTTGATTTGGCTGGAGATGCAGACCACAATTTTCAGATGTGTATGGTTTCTCGACCATATGAGTACAGGTATGATTGACCATATCTGACTTCCGTGAAAAAGTAGATCTACAGAATTCACAAGAATATGGTTTCTCTCCAGTGTGAGTACGCAGATGAACAACTAAATTTGACTTTCGTGAAAATGCAGATCCACAAACATCACAAGAATAAGGTTTCTCTCCAGTGTGAGTACGCATATGAACAACTAAATTTGACTTCCGTGAAAATGCAGATCCACAAACTTCACAAGAATAATGTTTCTCTCCAGTGTGAGTATGCATATGATCAACCATATCAGACTTCTGTAAAAATGCAGTTCCACAAACATCACAAGAATGTGGTTTCTCTCCAGTATGTATTCGTTTGTGTCTTGCTAAACTGGACTTGTCTGTAAATTGGAATTCACAAAAGTCACAAGAGTATGGTTTCTCTCCAGTGTGAGTACGCTGATGAACAACTAACTTTGACATCTGTGAAAATGCAGATCCACAAACTTCACAAGAATAAGGTTTCTCACCAGTGTGAGTACGCACATGATTAACCAAATCTGACTTCTGTAAAAATGCAGATCCACAAATATCACATGAATGCGGTTTCTCTCCAGTGTGTGTTTGTTTATATTTCAATAAATTTGATTTGGCTGGAGATGCAGATCCACAATTTTCAGATGAGAATGGTTTCTTGACCATATGAGTATGGATATGATTGACCATATCTGAGTTCCGTGAAAAAGTAGATCTACAGAATTCACAAGAATATGGTTTCTCCCCAGTGTGAGTACGCATATGAACAACTAAATTTGACTTTCGTGAAAATACAGATCCACAAACATCACAAGAATGTGGTTTCTCTCCGGTATGTGTTCGTTTGTGGCTTGCTAAACTTGACTTGTTTGCAAATTGAAATTCACAAATGTCACAAGAGTATGGTTTCTCTCCAGTGTGAGTACGCATATGAACAACTAAATTTGACTTTCGTAAAAATGCGTATCCACAAACAACACAAGAATGTGGTTTCTCTCCAGTATGCGTTTGTTTGTGTCTTGCTAAACTGGAATTGTCTGTAAATTGAAATTCACAAATGTCACAAGAGTATGGTTTCTCTCCAGTGTGAGTACGCATATGAACAACTAACTTTGACTTTCGTAAAAATGCAGATCCACAAACTTCACAAGAATAAGGTTTCTCACCAGTGTGAGTACGCACATGATTAACCAAATCTGACTTCCTAAAAAATGCAGATCCACAAATATCACATGAATGCGGTTTCTCTCCAGTGTGTGTTTGTTTATATTTCAATAAATTTGATTTGGCTGGAGATGCAGATCCACAATTTTCAGATGAGAATGGTTTCTTGACCATATGAGTACGAGTATGATTGACCATATCTGACTTCCGTGAAAAAGTAGATCTACAGAATTCACAAGAATATGGTTTCTCCCCAGTGTGAGTACGCAGATGAACAACTAAATTTGACTTTCGTGAAAATGCAGATCCACAAACATCACAAGAATGTGGTTTCTCTCCAGTGTGAGTACGCATATGAACAACTAAATTTGACTTCCGTGAAAATGCAGATCCACAAACTTCACAAGAATAATGTTTCTCTCCAGTGTGAGTATGCATATGATCAACCATATCTGACTTCCGTAAAAATGCATATCCACAAACATCACAACAATGTGGTTTATCTCCAGTATGTATTCGTTTGTGTCTTGCTAAACTTGACTTGTCTGTAAATTGTAATTCACAAATGTCACAAGAGTATGGTTTCTCTCCAGTGTGAGTACGCATATGAACAACTAACTTTGACTTTCGTAAAAATGCAGATCCACAAACTTCACAAGAATAAGGTTTCTCACCAGTGTGAGTACGCACATGATTAACCAAATCTGACTTCCTAAAAAATGCAGATCCACAAATATCACATGAATGCGGTTTCTCTCCAGTTTGTGTTTGTTTATATTTCAATAAATTTGATTTGGCTGGAGATGCAGATCCACAATTTTCAGATGAGTATGTTTTCTTGACCGAATGAGTATGGATATGATTGACCATATCTGACTTCCGTGAAAAAGTAGATCTACAGAATTCACAAGAATATGGTTTCTCTCCAGTGTGAGTACGCAGATGAACAACTAAATTTGACTTTCGTGAAAAAGCATATCCACAAACATCACAAGAATAAGGTTTCTCTCCAGTGTGAGTACGCATATGAACAACTAAATTTGACTTCCGTGAAAATGCAGATCCACAAACTTCACAAGAATAATGTTTCTCTCCAGTGTGAGTATGCATATGATCAACCATATCAGACTTCTGTAAAAATGCAGTTCCACAAACATCACAAGAATGTGGTTTCTCTCCAGTATGTATTCGTTTGTGTCTTGCTAAACTGGACTTGTCTGTAAATTGGAATTCACAAAAGTCACAAGAGTATGGTTTCTCTCCAGTGTGAGTACGCTGATGAACAACTAACTTTGACATCTGTGAAAATGCAGATCCACAAACTTCACAAGAATAAGGTTTCTCACCAGTGTGAGCACGCCCATGATTAACCAAATCTGACTTCCGTAAAAATGCAGATCCACAAATATCACATGAATGTGGTTTCTCTCCTGTGTGTGTTTGTTTATCTTTCAATAAATTTGATTTGGCTGGAGATGCAGATCCACAATATTCAGATGAGTATGGTTTCTCGTCCATATGAGTACAAGTATGATTGACCATGTCTGACTTCCATGAAAATGTAGATCTACAGAATTCACAAGAATACGGTTTCTCTCCAGTGTGAGTACGCAGATGAACAACTAAATTTGACTTTCGTGAAAAAGCATATCCACAAACATCACAAGAATAAGGTTTCTCTCCAGTGTGAGTACGCATATGAACAACTAAATTTGACTTCCGTGAAAATGCAGATCCACAAACTTCACAAGAATAAGGTTTCTCTCCAGTGTGAGTATGCATATGATCAACCATATCAGACTTCTGTAAAAATGCAGTTCCACAAACATCACAAGAATGTGGTTTCTCTCCAGTATGTATTCGTTTGTGTCTTGCTAAACTGGACTTGTCTGTAAATTGGAATTCACAAATGTCACAAGAGTATGGTTTCTCTCAGTGTGAGTATGCTGATGAACAACTAACTTTGACATCCGTGAAAATTCAGATCCACAAACTTCACAAGAATGTGGTTTCTCTCCAGTGTGAGTACGCACATGATTAACCAAATCTGACTTCCGTAAAAATGCAGATCCACAAATATCATAAGAATGTGGTTTCTCTCCAGTGTGAATTTGTTTATGTTTCACCAAATTTGCCTTCCGTGAGAATGCAGATCTGCAAACTTCACATGAATAAGGTTTCTCTATGATGTGAGCATGAATATGACTGACTAAATCTGACTTCTGCAAAAATGTAGATTCACAAACTTCAGAAGAATATGGTTTCTCTCCATTGTGAGCAAGCATATGAATGATTAAATCTGAACTCTGCAAAAATGCACATCCACAAACATCACAAGAATTTGGTTTCTCTAAAGTGTGTTTTTGCATATGACTTGCTAATCTTGACTTGTCAGTAAATGTAAAATCCCCAACCTCACTAGAATAGTTTTTCATCAGTGTATGCATATGACTGACTAAATTTGATTTCTGTGAAAATGCAGATCCATAAACTTCACAAAAATAGGGTTTCTCTCTAGTGTGAATGGACACATGAATAACCAAATCTGACTTCCATAAAAATGAAGATCTCACAAGAATGTTTTTTCTCTCCAGTTTCCTTATGTTTCATCAAATCCGATCCCATGAAAATGCAGATTTACATGCTTCACAAGAATAAGGTTTCTGTCCAGCATAAGTATGCATATCAATGCTTAAATTTATCTCCCGTGAAAATGCGGATTCACAAACATTAAAAGAATGTGATTTCTATCCAATGAGTATTCACATATGATCCACAAACTTTACTTTTTTTTGTAAATATGAATTAAGAAAATTTACAAGAATATAGTTTCTCTACTGCATCTGTTTGGATATGGCACATTAAATTTGACTTCCGTAAAAATGTAAATCCACAAACATCACAATAATATGGTTTATATCCACTGTGTGTTTGCATATGTATTAACAAACTTGATATCAATGAATATAAAGATCTACAACATTCACAAGAATAAGCTTCCTCTCAAGTGGGAGTACAAGGATGATAAACTAAATCTGGCTCCTCTGTAAATGCAGATCCATAAACTTCACAAGATTATGGTTTATCTCCAGTGCGTCTTCACATATGTGTCACCAAATCTGTTTTCATTCGAAATGATGATTAACACGGATTTGTTTACTTTCTAATCTGTGTTTCCATCTGACTTCACAAGTGAGATTAGTAAAAGTTACATTAATATCTGGTATCTCTTCTGTTTATTCACATATAACATTAATGTGTTTTGTAGAAAACACAATGCACACATTGCAATGAATATAATTTCTTACTAAAGTTCTCTGCTATGCTTTTGAAAATGTAAAGCCATAAATTTTACATGTAGACTGTTCAATACATTTTTCTTCTTCATGGAAAGTTAAATGCTTTTTCCTTCATTGTGATTTTTGTACAGCCAGAATATCTGTGAACAACAACAAAAAAAGAAGATATATTAACTTAGGTACTGAATACTATATGGAAGCAGTCTATATTATAATAGATACATGTAGTTATATATTAAGGTTAGGTCACTAATCCAGCAGCCAGTGAAGATTAAACATTTTACAGTAAAACAAGATTGTTTTACCATCAGAAAAGATGTATAAGAATAAGTATAAACATTTTGATGTATTAAAATAATTTATTTCTATTCCTTAGATATCATTACAATTGAAGATGCATTTTCCAATTTTATGCTACAATAAGAAACTGCTCACTAAACATATTGGATGCTGTATCTGACAAACTTTGTAAATGAGAAGCTGTCAAAATGAATAGTGTCTTTTTGCTGTTTTGCATATTGGCCATTTTTAGGTCCTTATAAAACTAAAAGTATATAAGGCACAGTTAAGCAGATTATATTTTTGCAATCTACATCAAATACTATTATCACCATGTTTCAGTTTAATTGGAATTATTATTTTCATCATTAAAACTGATAAAAATTATAAATTATTATCACTAAAATTCTAATAGATTTAAACTATTATTGTAATTGTATTTAAAAAAAAAATGAAAACAGTTATTGTAAGAATTCATTATTGATGAAAATTTTTCTCTTAAGACAATAATGTCTATAATATAGCTTATATATAAAAGCATATATCAGGTAATCCCATAAGTTCTGTCCGAATTTTAACTTTTTGTTAAAATGAATGAAATTTAAAGAGTATTTTATAATGTCTAATGGAGCTGAACATTAAACATAAACTAATCAAATTTTATTTCAGAGAACAATAAAATTAAATTTTGTTTGATTAAAACCCTCCTAACATGGAAGTACCCAAGAATCATTTAAGGCACATAATGCTTTATGAGTTCAAGAAAGGAAACTCAGCAGTCGAAGCAGCTAGAAACATTCACTCAGTTTATGGAGAGGAATGTGTGAATGAAAGAACTTGCAGAAGATGGTTTGCAAAATTCAGAGGTGGAGATTTCACCCTTGAAGATGAAGATCGAACTGGACATCCAGTTGAGTTTGATGAAAAGCTTTTTGAAGCAGCCCTTGAAGAAAATCCTGCTTTATCAGTTGAGGAATTGGCAGTGGTTCTCAGTTCAAACCATACAACTGTTCATCGTCATCTTCAACAACTTGGAAAAGTTCCTAAACTTGGAAAATGGGTGCCTCATGAATTGTCTGAAAACAACCTCAAATCCTGAGTTGAGATCTGCTCTTCTCTCAATTCTCGCCAACTTGTTTCACCTTTTTTGGATTGACTTGAGACTGGTGATAAAAAATGGATCTTTTATCGAAATGTTAAGCATCACAGACAGTGGCTTGGTAAAGGCGAAGGACCCCAGCCACAGCCAAGAAGGGAACTTCATGGACAAAAGGTCCTTCTTTCACTCTGGTGGGATCGCTAAGGAATAATCCACTTTCAATTCTTACCACCTAATGCAACAATTAATGCTCAAATATACTGTCAGCAATTAGAGCGTTTGAACCAAGCTTTGAGGAAAAAAAAGACCTGCTCTAGTGAATTGAAAAGAAGTGATGTTTCATCAGGACAATGTGCGACCCCACACAGCAAAAATCACGTTACAAAAGATCGAAGAACTTGGTTGGGAGAAAATTCCTCATCCATCTTATTCTCCCGATCTTGCTCCTTCAGAATCATATGGAAAAAACAGCTTTTGTAACACAGGAAGAGGTTAAAACTGACATTTGTAAGTTCTTCGAATCAAAGCCAAAAGAATTTTACAGTAATGGAATTAGTAAGCTTGTTAATAGATGGAAGGAAGTCATAGATAATCAGGGAAAATACATTGTTGATTGAATCTGTAATTAAATGTAATATTTGGTCACTTATTTTCTTTATTCAAAATTTGGACAGAACTTATGGGATGATCTGATATTATATATTATATATATATATATAAAAGCAATTAAAAGCTTTTCTAATTAATATTGTAGTTTTTATTGCATTTTTCATTTCATGATACACAAGATATTTTCATTAAATGGAGATCTTGTTTGAGAAAAAAATGATGAGTGAATAAACATTAAGACATACAAAAAGAAATTTTTGAAATTTCATACAATAAATGGAAAAAAAAAGACACTAAAATTTTCTATACTAATCTTTGGTAGCCTGGCTGATGCAAAAAAAAAAAAATTTAATAAACAAAAAACTTCTTTTGTCTCTCCTTTTAATAATAATAATAATAATAATAATAATAAAGATTTTGACAATAAAATGTTTTGTTTTATTAAATTTGTGGCATTTTTTCATCATGGTATGCTAATTTGTTAGCAAATCAGTGGAGGTATTGAAACAAAGATTTTGTTTTTAAGAACGACTTGTGGATTTCTTTTTAGCAAAATTAAGAGTTTTTCAATTGTCTCCTACAATTCAACCACATTTTGGAAATTAAATTGTTACATTCCAACAATTTTTAAGTCTTTTTATTTCAAAACATTTTGTCTGTAAAATTGAGAAACTGAAAAACTGATATAGAGTGAAGATCTTAATGACAGTAAGCTAAAATAATTTTATGTTTATGAATTAATTTTTCATCTTTAAAATAATTCAACATTAAAATGGCATTATGTAACTTCTTAGTTGAAAGTTGAAAAAATAGCTACCTCCACTAATTCATGATACTGAAGGTTTAAAATGAATTTTTATAAATGACAAAAATTTTCTTGAATATTTCATTTTAGCTTTAATTGAAAGCTAAATAATTAATTTTACTATTTCCAGTAAGCAAAATACACTAGTGTATTTCTAACAGAAATTATATTGTTTAGAATAGTTTTCTTTTTCTAAAATAGGTGATTATCTCCCTTTTTTGTCTTTCATTGCAATATAATTCTCTGTATTAAAAAATCTAAAATTAAAATATACTTTACAGAAACTTTATTGGAGGAATATTAGCTTATTTAAAGGGTAATTAATCTGATTTGAAAAAATATTATTTAATTTTAAAACAACACAGAAATGTATTTTTAAAATAAAACAGTACCTGTGTTTTTAAGTGACATTGCCATGTTTTACATAACTGAAGAGGCAATCACAGGTTATGACATAGTGATTATAGTACAATCAGTAAAGTCTCCATAGTACAATCACATAGTGATTGTACTATGGAGACTTTATCTGTAAAGCATAATTTAAGAAAATGATGTGAACGTCTTTCTTTACATGATTTTTAATTACTCAGTAATCTTAAAAATATTGGGAAATATTCTTCATAATATAATTGTAGGAATGTTGACTTTAAACTTACTATAGCCATAGCTCCTATTTTCTGATAATATCATGTATGGTAGACCATACTTTAAAAAATGGGCATGTTACATAATATTTTATATACATAAAAAAAATTATTTTTAAAATATTGGTGCAAAATGATTTTTATTAAGCTTTTCAATTCCTGATTAATACATATGGATTTCACTTAAAAACAAAATCACCTAATGAGATTAAAGTAATGTAGAATTTTAAAAGATTTTAAAAAAAAATTATTATAATTAAAGTCAGAAAAACTATTCTTGTAAAAATTCATTATTCTTTGAAAAAAAAAAATTTCTTAAGACAGTAGTGTCCTTAATAAATCATATTTATAAAAGTAATTAAAAGCTTTTCTAATTCAATAATGTCAGTTTTAATACATATTTTATTTTATGACTCAGAGAAGATTTTCGGGAAATGAGTAGCAGTCTGAAAAAAAATAAAAAATTGATGTTTAATATTCTCCAAGGAGTCCTGCTTTTAACACATAAAACAAATTTTGGAATGAAGATTTAAATTCACAAAATTTAATGAAATTATTTGGGGGTGTGAATGTTCAAAATATAATTTTATTCATTTGCGAATATGTCCTAAAATTTTCATTATAATCTCACAATTATTTGATTTTTGCAAGAATTTCCAAATCAATATTTTTCACTGGAAAAAAGGCTCTGAAACACTAATTGTAAATATTCCATCAACCACTAAAGCAGAAGAAAAAAATGTAAAAATAATAATTAAAACAAACAAAAAAAAACGATTCTTCACCAAAATTTCAAATGTGCTATAGGTACCTCCATTAATTTTCAATACCTAAAGTTTAAAATGAATTTTTATAAATGAAAATGCTTTCTTGAAGCTTTCATTTTAGATTTAATTGAAAGCTAAAGGATTAAATTTACTGTTTCCAGTAAGCAAAATACTCTGGTGCATTTCAAACAGAAATTATATTGATTGGAATCGATTTTTTTGTTTTTAAAATAGCTGATTAGTGCCCTTTTTTATTTGTCTTTCATTGCAATGTAATTCTCTGTATTAAAAAAAATCTTTCAAAAATAAAATATAGTTTTCTGAAACTTTGAGGAATATTAGCTGATTTGAAGTATAGTTACTCTGATTTGAAAAAATATTACAGACAAGAATGGATTCTGCAGACCTTAAAATAAATTGTCTGCTTGCATTTTGATTGGCATGTCAAACACAATACTACTATTTGAAAAGCATGGACGGGACGAAGGACAAATTTATTCAACTTATTAAAATTTGAGGGAAATCTTGTTCATGAAATGGTAGCCTTGAGACCGCAAAAAATAGTGCATAGGCTGCAAGTTTGGAACCCCTGTTCTGAGGGAAAGTAGCACAGAAGAATTTTTGATTTGATGAAGCTGATAACCATTTTCCTTTCTTTTTGAAAGTGAACAAATCAACAAATAAGATATTAATAGGAATTACTGTTGTTTCTTTTTAGTATGCTTGGGGCCTAGTGAAGATAGATAACTCATAATAACCAATCAAACTAGCTTGTTTTTTTTTACCAATGCCCATAACAACTGTAGTAGTTTCAGTTATTTAATCAACAAGTCTTTACTCTTATATATATATATGAGAGAGATGGGCAGTTTGTGTTTCAGTACCGGTAATTTTCCTAGATACCGCAGTTTTCGATTCGGTTTTTAATTTAGTATTTTTGCTTTAAGGAAGCCATTCACTTTCTTGTGTAATGATAGCATTTCCAGTCGATATCTGATTTCGTTTCAATTCAGATTGATTAAATTTGCAACTTAGTCCGTTCAACTTCTTACAATATCTTGTGTATTTCTGGTTTAATCTTTTAAAAATATTCATATGGCTGGAAAGAAAATAATCTTTCTAAATATGTAATTTGTATGTGCTTTTATTTATTGAATTATTTTTTTTACCGCGAGTTAAAACGGTATTTTGCTTCGAACAACCGAAAATGCGAAATATGATTTTCCTTTTTATTTATTTTTTTCAGACTAAATTTTACGTTACTTTGGTTACTTAACACTTTGATTTTGCGAAACAATCTTTATCCATATTCTTGAAATTGTACACTCAGATGTTCATTTCTTCTTGAAATTGTACGTACAGATATTCATTTCTTCTCTGACCCAAGTGAATTTCTTCAAAAATTATAAAGTAAGCAAAAAAAGAGAAAAAGAGAAAAAGAGAAAAAGAAAAAAGAGAAAAAGAGAAAAAGAAAAAAAAAAAAAAAAGAGAAAAAGAAAAAAAAAATAAGAAAAGAGCACTGATATGTGTGTTAAAAAACTTTCAAATTATTGAAACTACTCTCTGACACTGACAGACACTTGTTTTCAAGCGATTATTTTATTTAGAAACAAAGAATTCTCCCGTTCCGTTTATCCAGAAATGCTAATAATAATAATTTGTATTTTCTTTACACTTATGGCTTGCAGGTAAATTTGCATTGTATGCACCAAAAACATTTGGTAATGAGAATGTGCCATTCTGGTGTGAAATTGCCTGGTTATTTCGAAAATGACATTGATTACCATTTTCTATTTATCATCAATATAAGTTTGATCTTTTTCGCATCGCGTACAACGTCTGACATATACAATGAAAATTTACCAAGGCCAATTTTCTAAAAACGAAATGAGATTAAGTAGGGAACACAATAAGTAAGCTTAAGTCATGGAAAAATGATTTTATCTGAACAAAAGTAAAAACATTCATTGGAAAAATTATTTAAAACAAAAAACAAAAAAAGTATGTTATGTGTAATAGAAATCTGTTTTTTTAACACATGAGCTTGGAATTGTTCTTTATATCAAAAACATGAAAGAAAACAGAAAAAGATGATTTTCCATTTTTTATTAACGTTTTACTTTTAAAATATATTTTTTAAAAAGTTGCACATTTTTTCCCCCATTTTTTCTACATCCCTGTTTTATGGTAAACTTTAAAAAAAATGAATCTTTTTTAATTTTTGTTTTAATTCTTTCAAAACTTGTTAAGAAAATTGGGGGCCCTAGATGTTATTCAACGTTTAGATTAGAATGTTTCATCTCATTGTCTTCTTAAATTATGGTTAAGAAAAACCAGTTTCTCAGCACGAGTAGGTTTCAGCCTATATCTTTGGTCATATCTTTTGACAAGCCCGGCCTTGCTAAATATTCTTTCACTCACTGGTAGCTGGAATGCTTTAAAAAAAAACTCTTGCAAGAAGAGAAAGATTTGGGTAGAGTACCCGTTTTTCTTCTACCAGACAAACAGGTAGGCTGATGGGTCGATGTTTTTTTCATAGAGATATCTATCCACATCGCTCTTAATCCGAGATATTCTTTTCAATTTCATTTTCATCCTGAACTTTCTAAGAAAACCCCAAAAGTCTTTTCTCTCTTCTTTTGATTCACTACTTTGTTCATGTGGAACACATTTTAGTTCCTTCTTTGATATCACTGGGCAGAGTTGACAGAAATGACTGATGAACTAATAATTTATTCATCAGTATGCTTTTTGCCATGGTTTTCATTTTGTCATCTGAAAATGCGAGTTTAAATCGAGGGTCCAAGTATGTGATGATATATATATAATTCCTCACTTTCATAGTATTTCGACTTAATGTTGGCTATCACCTGTTCCTCAAAACAATTCAGCTCAGACTTCAACATCTTGTCAATAAGTGTATTTAAAATTTGAATAATCATTAGCTCAATTCTAAAAACGAAATGAGACTAAATAGGCAACACAATCAAAAAGGTCAAGGTCGAAGTGTCCTGCTAGTTCCCGTTTAGGGAGCGGCCAAAGGCGGCCGCGATAAATCTTTCATCCTCAACAATGCTCACAGTCTGAAGATCACAGATCATTTCCACAAGACTATGATCAGCTTGTCTTTCTCTTGGATTAGTCTTCTTATCCCATTTAATTGGTGAATTTATAAAATTGATAATTTTTTCTTGTTTCATTATGGGAAGTGCGGCATTATGATCAATCTAAAGGGGAAAAAAATAAAGAAAATGCAGGTTTGACTAACACTAAATTAATCACGAATTTTTCAACTTTTTTTAAAGAATGTTCCCTTCAAATTAGCAGCAGGTGCCAGCCTCATATTAAAAAAAAAATCACTCCGTTCAAAAAAAGTGTACATATTTTTAGCAATAAAGCTGAATTAATTTTTTTTATCATCTTTAAATTATTGCTTCCAAAAATATTAATAAAACTTACTTGAATGAAACTTAACCAGTAATATCCAATATTAAGGCTTTAAAGGATGTAAAAAAAAAAAAGACAAAAAAGTGGGCAACTTTAAAAAAAAAATATTTTAAAACTTAAAAACAAAATATAAAATTATCTTTTTTTACTGTTTTCTTTTACGTTTTTAATATAAAGAACAATTCCAAGTTTATGTGTTAAAAAAAGAAAAAAAAACATTTAAAAAAAAAAAGACAAAAAATCAAAAAGGATAAACATTTTTTTCTTATTTACGAGACTTAAATGTAAGACGACCTACCGACTTTATTGTAATATCGTTTTCTTTTTTTTTCTTTTTCTGTCATTGAATTCTGCTTCCAAAGATGAAAGTTTCATTGTTTTTCACCAAAAAATTACGAAGAAAATTATACTTCACTATATTTGGGCGGGGGGGGGGTGTCAATGCGCGAAACAAAAACTAACGAAAAGATATTTTTAGCCTTTTCAATTTTGAGTAAAAATCATTTAATTAAAATAAAAGCTCTACTTTTATTTCATTGCGACATATTTATTGAAAAATACACAAAATAACTTAATACAAGAGAAAATTATTTAAGAATTCAGATGAAAAACAAGTTCATCATTTTCCAGGAAAAAAGCAGATCCAAAGAGCGTACGAAGCTGATTCCTGCTGCTAATTTGAAAACCTGAAAACCGCGAATAGAGGTGGGTAATAAAGTAGGGATTGTTCACCTAAACATAATTTATGATGTGGCTTTTAGTTTAAAAAAAAATTAAACCCCCTATGTTTAAAATAATTAAAAATACGGCAATTCCTTTCTGCTACGCCAGTCAACTGTTAGGGTTTTGCAAATAAATTTCTTCTAAACCAGGAAAATCAATGAGTTATTTTTTTCCCTAAATAGATTTATATTTGTAACTTGTTTTATCTAGCGAATACACCTAAAATCAAATATTAAAAATAATTAAAAGCATTCAATATCATTTTTAGAATATTTACATTTCCAAATCTGCGAGTATCATCTATTTTTTTTAGATATACATTTTAAAACTGAAATTAAAAACTATTTTATTTTAATTAATCATAAGTGTATTCGCTAGAAAAACCATAGAGATATTTATAAAAATGAAATGAATTAATTTTCCTTGCTTAGAAGAATTTTATTTTTATAGGCAGAAAACCCACCGAATACTAGTGGCTAAAAAAGAATATTTTACTTTAGGTTTAAAAAACAAAAAAACAAAAAAAAACTTGCAGGTTTCAAAATATACAGTACACATTTTAAAACAGAAAACTTACTTCATTTTTTTAAATATCTATGTTTAGGTGTATTTGCTAGATAGAAAAAAAATTTATTTGTAGAAAAGTAAAACAAACAACTTTTTTAGAGACTCGCATATCAGGAAAGTGTAAATTTACACATTTTTAAAAGTGACATTAAGAACTATTTTAATTCTTAATTTGTGATTTAGGTGCATTCCCAAAACACAGATTTATTTATAAAAAAAAAAATCTTCATTCATTTTTCTTGTTTACAACAACTTTATTTTGTAATTGGCCCCCCTATTGGCTTACTAGAAAACAATCCAACAAATAGATTTCAGACATCATCTCATATTTTCCTTTTTTTCTGTTTGAAAACATCATTATGATTTCCAAGTGTTATATCTGTCGTATTTCTTTTTTTTTTTTGTAAACAAATAGATTTCACATTTATTCCTTAAAACTAGTCAATTAAATGTTTTAACTGTTAAAACACTTAAAATATGTTAAAATTTAACATATTTTTGTTTAATCTTTTTCTCTTACAATGGTATAAACGTTGATAAAATTTAATTTTATTAACATCTGAAAGTCTTTTTCAATGGTGTTTCTTTGGATATGGTCACTTAGTAGTGATATAAAAACCAAACCGAAATCGTTCGATTGCGTAAAAAATTTCGATGCGCTTTCATGGCGTGAAGATGAAACCGAAAAACGTCGGTTTTCGGTTAAACTGCACATCTCTAATATATATAATCAAATCACATTTCATCATGTATTTGAAAATTATTTTTCATGTTTCCTTCTTATTTTAAGAAATAGAAATATCAATTCATAATAATTTTACCCAAAAATCAGCACTTTCGTGCTTCAACGTTTAGAATTTAAAAATTTCATCTAAAACATGTTATAATGAGCGTTTGTTTGCGAAAGAAAAGGAATAATAAGGATAAGATTTTCAAACACTGTGTATTTGTTTATTATAAATGATATATTTACAGTTGTGAGAAAATTGGAGCAAACGTCATTTTCAGTTGTTGATGGTCAGGAAAGTAATTAGGTGTAAGCGTATTGTCGATAGTGCTAGGAGTTGATCAATTTCTTGGGTTGCTTTGGCCGAGGTCACTGGATTGGATTTAGCCATTGGTTGGGTTTGAAGTACGTGTTGATTGATTGAAGTAACGGTGGTGGGTTGATTTGTGTAGGGGTACATTAGTTGTCAAGGTGATGGTGGTGGCAAATGAGGTATTAGGTGTAGCTGGTAGGCCTGCAGCGGAATGTTTCAATTGGATTTGGGTTGAATGTTCCATCAATGAAACAGGGTCACAGTGGTGACTGCAAGGGTATGTCTGCAAGGAGTAGTGGAAGGTTTCAACTGGATTCGGTCAAATGTTGTATCAATGAAACCAGGGTCACGATAGTGACAGTGAGGCTAGGACTGTAATGAATGATTAAAGCTGATCATCGGAATGTCTGCTGGTGTCGACGAGGGGATGTTTCAGCTCGATTCATGTCAAATGCTGTATCTATGAAATAAGATCATGGTGGTTACTGTGATCACATGCCTGTAGCGATTCAAGTAGAATGGATTCAAATCCCTGCCTCATCAGTCAGTCAGTTATGTGCTATACGTGATACACGCTTAGGTGATCATATATCTTTCAATACATGACTGACAGGGCAGATTTTTCCCCCACAGTAAGTTGCCATTTCATAGCAAATCCACCAGAGCTGATAAAGTTAACCTGGCTGCCGCTCTTTAAAAGGACCTCAAATCAGTGGTTAACTGAGGCAGGAAATGGCTTGTAAATTTGAATGCTTCTAAAACTAAACTGCTCTCATTTAACTGCCATTGAGAAACTTCCCTGCCCACCATCAGTATGGATGATGCTTGACTCTTGGAGAGCCTCACTCTGTACCTTCTTAGCCTCACGTTTTCAATAGACTTGAAGTGGAAATCCTACATTGAATCAATAGCTGCATCTACTGCAAGGAAAGTTGTTTCATTCTATCGCGCCAGAATGTTTTTCTCATCAGAGTCCATTGACACATTTACAAATTTACCATTTGTTCATGCATTGAATACTGTTGCCATATCTGGTCTGGTGCCCCAGTTATTCATCTAGAGGTTCTTGACAAAATCCAAACAAAGGATCTGCAATGTAATCAATCATGACTTGGCATCTCAACTTCAATTACTTTCTCACAGATATGATGTGGCTTCTCTCTGTCTTTTCTACAAATATTTTCATGTCAACTACTCTGACTAGCTTTTTTCCCCTTGGTGCCCCAACTACATGAATTTAAATGTACTACTAGATTGGCATCTAGGTCCCAACCTTTTACAGTTAAAATATTTAAATGTAACTGCCACTTCTACTCCAACAGTTTCTTTTCTTGCATTTCCTGACAGTGAAATTTCTTTTCGCTTATTGCTTCCTGATAACTACAATCTTCAAAAATTTAAATGCAACATCAATTGACATCGTCTGTTCTCTTGAAACCTTTTCATCTTTTATTTTTTCCTCAATCCCCCCCTATACACAGTCTTTTCTTCTCACTTTCACTCTCTGTAAATCCTTGTGAACTAGTGACACTCCCACCTCACTTGGGGTGAAATGATAAAAAAAAACAAAAAAAAAAAAACAAAACTTAAATTTGGGTTTTATTGGAAAGATAAGAATTGAAAAATAGATTCACAAACAAATAAGAATACATGATGAAAAAAATGCCCTAAACTTAATAAAACAAATTTTTATCATCAAAATCTTTGTTATGAATAAGACCAAAGGAATTTTTTAAATTTGGATTAAAAATTTAGTTTATCTTGTGTCAAATTTTTGTCAAGCAGGATCCTAGTCACAGAAAATTTGCTCTGAATTGTGAATTAAAAAATGTAATAAAAGTAAGACATTATTTAATCAGAAAAGATTTTAATAGGTTTTTTTGAATAAGATATATTATAGGCACTGCTAACTTAAAAAAATCTTTTCAATAAATAATGAACTTTTACAAGAATAGTTTTCATTTTTTAAAAACTTTTAATTATAATAATTTATAAATTTTTAAATATTTTAAAATTCTGTATTTATTTGTAGAGGGTAAGTGATATAGTTCAAAAATAAAATCTATAATTTACTAATCATAAATAGAAAAGCTCACAACAGTTCAGTAACCTCCAAAAACATATTTTTTATTGTATTTTGAACATTACAACCCTTTCATGATTAATTTCACAGCAGACACAATTAGATGTCATATTATCACATGATGTTATATTAGCATCAGGGAATTTTAAGAAATAGATAAGTTAAACAAGAGGAGGGAAGCCAGTGAAATTTGTTTGCTATAGCTGATGATTATAAAAGTTAATGAGAGAAGATCAAAGTAAGATAAGATGGGTGTTCTATTTCTGAACTTCCCATCACCTTAAGAATAAAGATATATTTTTCTTTCTACATAAAGTAGAAAACTAACATTCTGATCACTTGAATTGTTAAGCTTGGAGAAAACATTTTATGACAATTAGTTCTTTTGAAGGGTACACAGAGTGGAGACCAAATGAAATATTTAATACCAGTTCTTAGATTTCAAAAGATAACCTTAATAATTAGATTCTTATCCATAGGACATGCTTAAAGGTTGTAGAATATAGAAATACGATTGTTCTGATAAGAAGATATAAAATACAATGAAAAAAATTCAAAATTTAATAACACTATTTTTTCTGCCACAAAACAACACTGAAAAATTCTTCATTAATGACTTTATTTTATATTTATATAATAATAAAAAGTTTGAATATTTACAAATATATCTCATCACCAATAATTAATAATTTATAAACCTGATTACTGAAAGTCTACATATATTTATGCAATATAGAAATCAGCAAGAAAAACAAAATAACATGTTTAATATTGTTTAAAAGATTTTTAAAATGTTACCAAACAGGCAAAAAATTTGAAATGTTTCAAAATCTATACAACCTCTTAAAATATGGTTAAAAAAGATGACTTTCTCATTCATTTAAATAAACAATAATTGTAGAACCATCATTACACTAAATAAAGGAAGGCTACATGTCCCAACAATAAACAATACAGAAAACAAAATCATCAAGTTCAAATTCCATTTAGAGTTTATAAAAGTGTTCTAGTTGTATTCATTGTGTAATATTTTTGTTTGTGTTAGTGAAATTTCTGAAACATCAGGCTGTTGCAATATCATTCAATACATCAAAAAATACACACGCCATATTAAAAGTGGCTTTTCTTTGATATTTCAAACACAAAGTAATACTTAATAAAATTTTAGATTAGTTAAACTTCATATAAACTATTTTTTCAATGTTCCAGAAAAGTAGATTTCATTTTTGAAAGATTTTAATAGTAAGGTGAATTATGTTGACAGATCTGTTATTATAGACGAAAAAATGGATTTTACTCATTTGATAAAAAAGATACAAATTAAATTTAGCTTGAAATACACCAAAGGATTTTGTTAACTGTGAATATTAAATTTAATTAGATATATTTCATAAAAAATGAGCATACATGATGATAAAATAACCCAAACTCATTAAAAACAAAGATTCCTCATTAAAATCTTCATTAAGAAGAAAGATCAAAGAATGTTTTTTTTAATACATTTTAGATCCTTAAAAATTTAGTTTTTTTCTGGTTTCAGTGGATGAAGTATGCAAAATTTTGGTATGTGTTTGCAGTGAAAATCACAGTGAATTGGAAATTATTGTAAAAATTACATAGTTGTCAGATTTTAATAAAACTTTCAAGACAAAATTTCAAATTCACAAATGAATAAAATTAATTCAGAAATATGTCAGTTTTGGAAAATTTTGGTATAAAAATTTTATTTTTTCACCTGTTACCCATCACTTATTTAATTTTATGAAATTTTGAAAAAATCATTTTAGTAGTGCTTAATGTTTATATTAATTATAAATGTAAGTCATTGAAGAATTTAAATCATCAACGTTTTTGTCAAATAAGATAACCATTTACAGAATATCTGCTCAGAATCAACATAAGAAATGCAATAAAACTAAGATATTATTGAATTAGAAGAGTTTTTAACTGTTTTTATGAATCAGGCTATTGCAATATCATTCAATACAATACAAGATGTATTATGGATACTATTGTTGTAAGAAAAAAAATTTTTTGATGAATAATGAATGACTCAAAGAATTTTTTTCCAAGTAAAAATGTGATGATTTTTGCAAATTTTGACATTTATATGTGATTTATCAGAAGATGAATTCATTAAATTTAAAATTTATTGGTAATTTTCTAAGATAAGATTATTGGGTAGTTAAACTAAAAAAGTGTTAACAATGTGTTTGACATATAATTGTTACAGTTATGTCTCCCCCATAGGAAAAATGCTATCAAGAGAGATAGCAACACCTAAAAACAAAAGAAAAAAAAACAAAAAAAACTCAGCTGTCTGCATTGAAAAAATTATTTTCTGCAATATTGTACATCAAAAAGCAGGCAATATTTAATCCAAATCAAATTAATTAAACTTTAAATCATACTCAAATAAAGCAGAAGTTTTTAATAAAGGGAATCATGTTAACAGATGTGACAATATTTTAACAATTTAAAAAAAAAAAAAAAAAAAAAAAAGAAGTCATTCCAAGGTAAAATACAGCCACATATTTTGCTTAAAGGAAATAGTAAATTTAATCTAGGTACCTCCACAGATTTGCTAAAAAATGAGTATACCATGAGGAATAAAATGCCTGAAACTTAATAAAAACAGTTTTATCATCAAAATGTTTATTATAAAGAGGAAAGACCAAATGATGTTTTGATTATTAAATTATGTTTTTTTATCCTTTTTCGATAATTATATTCTTTTTTACAAATTTGATAATAAATGGTGAAAAAATTCCAGTTAGAGACATTTTATGCTACCTGTGGAAGAAATAGAATGAGTGCAAAGGTAGCATCAAAAGAAACTGATGATATTGTTGGCCCAATAACTGTCTATGAATGTATGGCACAAAACTGGTTAAGACGTTTCAAGTCAGGTAACACCACTCTCAAAGACAATGAAGGTCAGTGAAACCTTCTGCACTGAAAGGCCTTGCTTGAAATTGTTCAACAGCCAAGCACATGTACATTGTCAGCAGAACTTCATAAATTGTCATCAATCAACGCCTCCATAACTTCTGTCTTGTGAACAGCGGTTGTCGAGAATTTCCTCAGGAACTGACTAATGCTTCAGCTCAACAATGTGTGAACATTTGCAAACAACTGCTGGCAAATCCTCAAGATGAATTTCAACACCAAAAAGAGATAATTGGGGATGGAAATTTCAAGGGAGTGTTGCACTTGTGTGTGTCCCAGAATGTCATGCTGTGAATGCTGATCTTCGCATTCAACAAGTAGAGCAAGTAGATGATGCTTTGAAAGCCTGCTACCCTATCACACAATACCCATCTGATGAAGTTGAATGGCTGGAAGTGCTTGCTTAACCTACCTAGAGTCCAGACCTTGTGCCATCAGATTACCACCTTTTCCAAACCATGTCTCATTTCCTGCATGAATAGAGGTTCAACATAGTGGATGAGGTTGAGAATGAGTGCAAGGAGTTTCTGCTTCTAAACCAGCCAAATGATATATACTTGAAATGAGCTACAGGCAAAATTATAGCAACAGACAATAGACTATGATGGGATATATTTTGATGAACAAATGCTTTCCGTATGTAATTTGTTTGAACAATTAAAGCTTGAAATAAGGAAAAAGCTTTTGATTCAATCTAGAATACAACTCAGAAGAGCTTTGTCCTGCCTCTCAAATAAGGATAGTAACAAATAAATCTTTTTAGAAAGAGGGAATTGAAACAAAAATGTTGTGTTAGAAAAACTATTTAAAACTTTGTACTTTACAAAATGTCATCAATCGACACCTCCATAACCTCGGTCTTGGGAACAGATGTTGTTGAGAAGTTCCTTAGAAACTGACCAATATCCAAGCTCAATAATATGTGAACATTTGCAAACAATTGCTGGAAAAACCTCAAGATACAATTCAACATCAAAAAGAGGTAACTGAGGACTGAAATTTCAAGGGGTGTTGTACCAGTGCGTGTCCCAGATCATCATGCTGTGAATGCTGACCTTTGCGCTCAACAGCTGCAGCAAATAGATGATGCCTTAAAAGCCTGCTACTTGACATTGGTCAATTGAAAATGCCTACTCTTACAGAATGACAATGCCCCACCTCACATTACTCATGTAACCAACTTGAAAGCCTGGAAGAGCAAATTTAACCCAGGGTCCAGATCTTGTGTCATCAGATTACCACCTTTTCCCGGCCATGTCCCATTTCTTGCACAGATAGAGGTTCAACATAGGTTGAGAAAGAGTGCAGGGAATTTTTGCTTCTAAACCAGCCAAATGGAATACGTGTGGAAATCAATTATTAGCACAATGAGAGCAATAGACAATAGAATATGATAGGAGAATAAATGCATATCATGTAATTTGTTTGAACTGTTAAATCTTGAAATAAAAAAAAGGTTTTTACATAATCTACAACACAACTTGACTGTTTTCCTGCCTCTCAAAAAAGGATAGTAACAAATAAGTCTCTTAAGAGGGTGTTCAAACAAAAGTGAAGTAATTAAAATATATTCACATGATGCTAATATTGACATCATAGAATTTTAACAAACAGATAAGTTAAATAAGAGGAGTGAAGCTAATGAAAGTTGCTGCTTATAACCAGTGATTTTAAAAGTTAAATCAAGAAGACCAAAGTAAGATATGGTGAGTCTTCTATTTCTATTCTTCCCATCATTTTCAGATTATTTTTTTCTTAGTACATTCAATAGGAATTGAACCATGGCTTTTTATATTGGATCACCAAGTCATGATGTAATGAAGGGACAGAAATGGAGGTCATTCAAGTAATTTCAATAGGAACTGAACCTTTTTACCAAATGACCTGGAGAAAAACATTTCACAGTAATTAGCTCTTTTGAAGAGTACACAGAGTGCAGACAAAATGAAACATTTAATATTTGAAACCATTTCTTAGCATGGTGTATGCATAAAGGTCTTTCACCAGTGATGAAAAAATATAAAATACAATGAAAAACTTCAAAACTGAATAAGAATGATTATTTCTGCTACAAAACAACACTGAAAAATTCTTTGTTGTGATTTATTTCATATTTATATAATGATAATAAAATGTTTGAATATTGACTAATATATGTCATCACTTATAGGTAACAATTTATGAACTAGACTATTAAAAGTCTACGCATCTACCCAGCATAAAAATCAGCATTTTTAAAAATATTTTTCACAGATATTAATGTTACAATACAGGTGAATGTTTGAAAATGTTGAAAAATGTATAAAACCTGCAAAAATAAGATTAAAAATGAAGCTACTGTCAAATTTATTAAAACAAAAATTAATAATTGTATGTGTTTCATTACAGTAAAGGAAGGATTTGTAGCCAAATGGTAAACAATAGAAAAAATGGAATCAGACAGCAGAGTTCAAACTCCATCATTGATAGTTTCTGTTCATGTTACACTCAAATTTCAGATATTTTAACACATTTCATTTGAAAATATATTGTTTATATGAAATCAGACTGACATGACCCTAGAAATGTTCATGTTTTTATTTCATTCAGCATAAAATAGAATCCAAAATTTTCATACATTGATTTCTCCTTTTTCTATTTATATGCTGAATGATTCTCAAAGTATTTTTTATATGGAACAAACCAATTCCTGTTGAACAGATTATTCAAAATATAGATAGTTTTCTTTCATTCATGGATAAAGAAATACATTTCAAATTAATCAAACAATGCAACACAAATTTTCATAAACTGAATTGTCCTGATTGAATATCTATGCTGAATGTTCCTCAAAAAATATTTACTATTTCTGTCTCTGTTTTCAGTAAAAATGCAGATATGTTTGTAAAATTACAAAATATTTCCTTCTATATCAGTAGGTTAATTTTTAAATGAGAAATTTCAGAAGATATTGCTTGATAGGAACAAGCTTGGATAAACACCAGGGTGTTTATCCAAGTGCCTTTTCAGATGGAAATACAATGAAAAGATGGTTTCTCTCCATGTCTATTGAATTTTACAGTATTTTAAATTAGTGCATTCAGTTTTTACAATAACATGATCAATATCAGACACAAAGAACTATATGTATATCCACAAGCCTCTCAATAGATTTTTTACATGACACACCAAAGCTAATTTTGCGAAAATGCATATCAGCAAACATGACAAGAATATTTTGTCTCCAATGTTTATTCAGAGACAGATCACCAAATACAACTTCTATCAAAATGCAGCTTGATAACATTTATGAAATTATAGTGCCTATCCAGTGTATGCTGACATGTCTCACCAGATGTGACTTCTGTGAAAATGCAGGCAAATATCACAATATGGTTTCTGTCCTGTATGAGTACGCATATGAACAACCAAGTGAGATTTCTGTGAAAATGCAAATCCATAAACTTCACAAGGAAATGGTTTTTTCCTGTGTGTTTGCATGTCTTATCAAATGTGAATACTATGACAATGCAGATCCAGAAACTTCACAAGAATATTGTTTCTCTCCAGTGTGAATACACATACAACCAAACATGACTTCTGTGAAAATGTATATCCACGAACATCACTAGAATAGTGTTTTTATCGAGTGTGTGTTTTCATATGAACAACCAAACTTGTCATCCTTGAAAAAGCAGATGCACAAACTTCACAGGAATAGGGCTTCTCTCCAGTGTGAGTACGAATGTGAAGAACCAAATGTGATTTCTGTGAAAATGCAGATCCACAAACTTCACAAGAATAGGGTTTCTCTCCAGAGTGAGTACGCATGTGTAAAACCAAATGTGATTTCTGTGAAAATGCAGATCCACAAACTTCACAAGAATAGGGTTTCTCTCCAGTGTGTGTTTGCATATGAACAACCAAAGCTGGCTTCCTTGAAAATGCATATCCACAAACTTCACAAGAATAGGGTTTCTCTCCAGAGTGAGTATGCCTGTGGCGGACCAAATGTGATTTCTGTGAAAATGCATATCCACAAACTTCACAAGAATAGGGTTTCTCTCCAGAGTGAGTACGCATATGGCGGACCAAATGTGATTTCTGTGAAAATTCAGATCCACAAACTTCACAAGAATATGGTTTCTCTCCAGTGTGTGTTAGCATATGTTTAACCAAAATAGACTTGCATGAAAATGCAGTTCCACAAACTTCACAAGAATAAGGTTTCTCCCCAGTGTGACTACGCATGTGAATAACTAAATTTGACTTGTGTGAATATGCAGATCCACAATGATCACAATAATATTTCTCTCCAGTGTGAGTACGCATATGAACAACCAAATCGGATTTGCGTGAAAATGCAGATCCGCAAATTTCACAAGAATAAGGCTTCTCTCCAGTGTGGGTACGCATATGAGTGACCAAATTTGACTTCTGTGAAAATGCAGATCCACAAACTTTGCAAGAATATGGTTTCTTTTTAATGTTGGTTTCCATCTGGCCTATTTAATCTGACTTCGCAACTGTGGTTAGCAAAGGACATAAGAATATGTCCTATCTTTTCTGTATATTCATATATAACACAAGATGTGTTCTTGTAAAGACACACCACATATGTCAAAGTACATCATTTTTTATCAATTTGTTAGATTTTTGAAAATGGAGATCCATAAATTTTTATATCAACATATAAAATACATTTTCATTCTTCATGGAAAGTGAAATGTCTTTTCCTTCATTGATATTCTCAATAATAACCATCAAGATTTTTCTACAGCCAGAACATCTGTGAACAACAAAAAGCAATGAAAGATATATTAACTTAGGTACTGAATAATATATGAAAACAAACTATAGTATAATAGATACATGTAGTTATATATTAAGGTTAGTTCAAGAATACAGCAGCAGCAGCAGCCATTGAAGATCAGTTTTCAGTGACCATCAAAATTTGTTCAATATATTAAATGATTCTTTACAAAGATGCATAAGAATAAATACAAGCATTCTGACATCTTTAAATACTTCTTTCTATTCCTTACATACCAATATTCTTGAATATATGTCATGTTATATAACTTAATATCTTAATTTTTAAAATGTCTTAAGACATACCTTAGGTTTGGCTTTTATCTGGTGGTATCAAAGTTAAATCTATTAACTTGGAATTATAACTAAAATCTTTAGCAAAAATTCCTGATCTCAGTGAGAATGCATGATCAAAACTTAATCACCAAGATCTTTACGCTATTATTGAGATGAAAGACCAAAGTATATTTCCATAATTCAACTGAATTTATTCATCTTATTTAGAACATTCAAAAATTTGATTCAAAATTTTGTTTTTCTTGCATCAGCAAGGAACCATAAATTTTATCTTCTGTTTTGCAGTGAAAAACACATGGATTTGGAAGTTCTTGTAAAAATCAAGTGTCAGAGTTTAATGAAATATTCAGGACACATTCACAATCCTTTTTTTTTTTTTTTTTTTTTAAAAAAAAAAAAAATCTTGGTAAATACATTTTTTTTACATCTGTTACTTTGAGATTTGTTTAATTTTATGAAATTTTGATAAATTTACTTTTGTTCTGCTTAATGTTTATATTAGTTATATGCTTGGAGAATTAGAATCAAGAATCCTTTTTTGTAAGACTGGACCCGCAGTTATAGAAAATTTGCTGAACCATATAATAGAAAAGTGCAATAAAACTATGACATTATTTAATTACCAAAGCTTTTAATTGATTTTTAGATATATTAAGGTTACTATTGTCTTAACAAAAATTTTTTGATGAATAATCAATTTTTATAATAATTGTTTTCATTTCTTCTTAAATTTAATTAATGTATTAATTTCTACTGGTTTTGTATCATAAATGGAAATGCTTATTATAGCCCAATATTTTTATTATAACTTCCTATTGTAGTGTTATTGTTATAACACAATTCATCAAAGTATTCTTTATACATAATGTTGAGTTGATTGCAATAACGCCTGTATAGTTAGCATGAAGACTGACCAGTACGACAAGTCTCAACGTCATACCATGGAACCCTTTATGGTATTGGGCTTGTTCAGAGAGTCACCAGAGGTGTACTCTTTACTCCACAACATCTCTTATTTTGAGATTACTACTTTATTCAATCAATATATTTTTATTTTGTATTAGTATTTCCCCCTCCTCTTTCTGGAGAGTTCACTAACATACTTCACTTTGTAGCATTTCTGTCTCAGATCCACTTCAAGTTCTTCTGTGTGTTTTATTTTCCTTGAACTTGTCCTTGTTGGCTCCACAATTTGTTTGGTACTGTTACATCAAAAATGTCAGACAGCATTTTAACCAGTTCCTCGGGTCTTTCATCAGTTAATTTTTTCTTCAGCTGATTTTGGTGCCTTTTATGTTGAAATTTTTTTCTTTCATCATGTAGACCAATTTTCTGATTCTAGCTGCTATTATCTCCCCAGGTTTCCTTTCAATCCTTGTATGCTCTAAAGAAGACTTTATCACCAACCTTGAAAGTATTGATGTCATTTTTATTCACTGTTTGTGATTTTCGACTTGGCAATAACTTGTTAAGCTCTAATTTTACCCTTCTGGTAAACATTAATTCCACTGGTGACATGTCTGATAGTGTGTTGTGGTTAGGTGTTAACCGGCATACTCTCAAAAAGGTTTGAAGTGCCTTCTCATTTTCAACCTGTCCATTAGACCTTGGGTGATATGGTGAGCTTGTAATATGTTCTATGGAGAACAACTTGCAAAAGTCTTGAAATTTTTTTCCCAGTGAATTGTATTCTATATCTCACAAATAGTTCATACAAAAAATTCACTGTCAGAGGATGTAGGATTTTTGCACTTGTAAATTTCTGGACATTTCATAAAACTATCAACTACTACTACTTGATAATATGCTCCATCCATACAACCTGCAAAACCTATATGCAATCTTGACCAGAGTGTTTGGCAAAGATTCTAACTTTGTGATAGGTAGTTTTGCTGCTACAGCATAACCTCTACATGCATTTACTGTTTTTTTTTTGTTTTTTTTATATTTTGGTCATTGCAGTTGAATATACAAAACTTGAAATGCCAGGATGTCCAGAATGAAAATCCTTCAATATAAATTATTTTGTCCATACATTACAACACCATCACATGTTGAGTATTTGTTCAATTCTTGATTTCGTTCTTCTTATATGTTTTAATTTCTTCTTTATTTTAGCAATAAAAGATGTCCTTTACTAATTTTTCTTTAATTTCATCCAGTTTAATTGGTAATTCCCATACTATGTTGCACAGAATGTTTTTAATTTTCATCTCACTTTTTAGCACTGCCATTACCGTGTCTTCCAATGGTTCCACATTTTTAGATATTAACCTAGATAATCCATCCATGTCCTAATTTTTTAGATGGTTAGAACTCCATCATAAAATTACAATTTAACAGGATGGTACCCCAGTGTTAATCTGTTAGCTGGATGGGTAGGTATACCTTTCTTTGAACCACATATATTGCTAACAACTGTTTATGGTCTATTTGCAATGTGAAATGTCTTCCATGAATAAATGGAATTTTTTTCAGAGCAAATAGATTACTGGTCTGGTTTTTTCATCTGGCTGTAATTTTCTTTACTGCTGGTACAATCAAGCATGAAAACTTTCATTTTACCACCATCATATTTGTGTAAAATCACTGCTCGAACACTGTAATCACTAGCATCATTTTGACATATCTGATCCCAATTCCACTTTGCTCCTTTTTTTTAGTAGATTGTAAAGTGGAGCTGTCAAATTTATATTATGTACATAAATTCAATAATAATTAGCCTGTCCAAGAAAAGCTTGTAACATAGTTTCGTTTGTTGGTGGAGGTATATTTCTAATTGCATTTGTCTTCAACAGATCTGGTTTCCTACTATTAGAACAAGTAACTGAACAGTTGGACAGACCAGAAATTGTCATTTATCTGTTCTAATGTTGTGAATGGTATGCTCCATCTTGGTTTAAATACTGGCATCGAACCTTTTTTTATTTGAAAATTTGCCTTGAACTTTGAACACTGACCCAGTTAATTAGACAGAACATCAGGAAAACATTTTTTTTAATTCTTCCTTAAGATTTTCGCACCAACTTCTTAAATTGGTTGCTTGTCCACTTACATTTTTGCACTAAGCATTTATTAGCAAATCCCACTGTTCGGATAGTTTCATCCAGGTTCATACTGAATAGATTTGTTACATTTCTTAATCTGACTTTTGTTTTTACTTGCTTATTTCAAAAATAAACATCACATTAATTTCTCCTAAAAAATAATTTCTCACCAGAAACTGAAGTTGTAACTTTGTAAGTCCTTTTTAATAAAGGTTTTCCAGTTCCTTTGCATATGCTTTCATTTACTATTGAAATGTCACTACCAACATCTAGTAACATTTTTAATCCCACATTATTGATTTGCATGTTACAAATTTTCTTGTTTCATGTACCTATTTTTACCGTCACAATATTATTGATAAATTTCTTCCTACAAAAATTCTTTGTTTAGTTCTGCAGTGTGATTTGATAAATCCTTTATTTTTTTTTTTTACCACATTTATAGCATCCTGCATTTTTCCATTTACAGTCTTTCCCCAAGATGTAAGCTTACAAATCTGAAACAAGATTTTATATTGTTTTTTGTGCATTTTTCCTTAGCTTTTACCAATGCACATTTTTTATTCTGAAGTTTTTCAGAATCATGCTTCTGACTTAGTACTGTTTGGCAATTGTCCACTATTTCCTGGAGTGTTACATTATTATTATATTCAAACTTCAGCATCTTTTACTACTATTAGACCTTGCACGAAAATTAATCCCCTGAACATATCTGGAGTCATTTTCTTTAAATTGTTCACATTCTCTGTTGACAGTACCTGCATACGTGACAAAATCTTTATCTTTTTGATTAAATTCATGCACCTCCAATGAACATGGAACAGAGTGCACTAATCACTAAAAAGTTTTGCCAGAATGTGTACTGTCTTCAAACCCTATTTCACCTGATTTTCTCAGTAAAATATAATTGCAGTATTTTTTTACTATATTGGCACTATTTTTTCTTAAGAACATGTTCTTTTTATTTTCTTCCCAGCCACTGCAAAAATATGCAGCAAAAGTCGGTCTGCACCAGGATTATATACAAATTCTGATATGATGTTTTGCACTGCATCTGGCATAAGAAACATTGAAGCATTTTCATTCAAAACCACTTCCAACAACTCTTCTTGTTTTTGCAACTGTAGTAACAGTTGGGTATTTTGTTGTTGCTTCTGTTGTTGTTGTTGTTGTTGAATTTCAACTATTGATGCTAAAATTTTCTTCATATCTGCAAGAAAATATTTTTTTTAAACTAACTCGGTTAAAATTCTTGTAACTCCTGTTGCACACAGATGTTTCGAAAATCTGGTTGCTCACTATTATAACTTCATTTACAAAGTGGTACTTGTTATACTGGGTTTCATTTCAAGTTCCTCGTTGTCAACTATTATAACTCCAGTTATAATTTTATTATTTTTATCCTGCGCTATTGTTCAAGTATCCTTGTTACCAATTATTATAACTTACTATTGTAGGGCTATTGTTATAACACACACTTGTACTTTGTATAATTCGTTAAAATATTCTCTATGTGTAATGCTTAGGCTATTGCTGTAATGCCAGCATAGTTCGTATGAAGACTGACTTCAATATGACTACTCTCAACCTCATACCATGTACTCTTTATAGTATTGGACAAGTTCATAGAGTCAATGTGAGTGGGTGAGTGTACTCTTTACTCCACAAAAATTTTAAAAAGAATTTTGAATGGTTTGTGTGGGTGTATCAACATCACAGGATGTGTGTTGGGGTGTAATGAATATCAACTTGGAATGGGAACTACAAGTGCCTAGTTTGAAATCAAACTGAATTTGTTACACTCACTCATGCGAAAGGTATAAATCCATCTCCTCTCCTCCAGCTATGGGTTGAATAACAGGACAGACTAGGTTCTATAGCCTTTCTTGTCACTCAGTTTATCAAAGAAAGAATGTGCAATGTACTGCAGGAAAATATTCAAATGCTCTTTTCCAACATGCTTTGTACAGACATAGAAGAGTAAGCTCGTAAAATTAACATAAGAATAATATCTCATGTTGATGCAGTCTGCAACATTGCAGAGTAAGCATTCACTTATCATTAAACGTCCTAAATACAGATGTCCATACATGACATTATCAGAAAATAAGGGAGGTAAATGTAGTAAATTTAAATTCAAATGATGAAAAATAATTTAAGAAAAAAAAGAAACCAGCAGGTTTATACACACACAAAAAAAAAATTCAAAATTCTTTCTGCTTGATTAAGCTTTTCAAATTATGAATGATAAATATAGTTTTTATTTAATAACAATATCACATAACATCTGTAAAATAAGACAGGATCCTAAAAGATTTAAAACTTTATATATTATTCAATTTAAAATTTTTTTAAGAACGGAAACAATTTGAAATATTCATTATTCATCATTAAAATCGAACACTTATTTGATTTTTGCTAGAATTTCCAAATCACTGTATCTTTTACTGCAAAAAAGACCAATATAATTTATAGTCCATCTGCTGATGCAAGAAAAATAACATTTTTAAGGATTAAAAACTTGAATTATGTATTAATAAATAAATACTTAGAACTTTCGTCTTAATAATAGAAAATAAAACTTAGTTTTCATTAAGTTTGTTGAGACATTTTTTTTATCATGGTTTGCTTTTTGTGGGGTGTTTTAGTGGAGGTAACTACATTCAGTGATAAAAACAAGATGATTTGTTTGTGTTCAAATAATTTTCTTAAGAATTCTCTGTCAATCTAACCAATTTTTGTATTGCTCATTCTTTCATCTGGTACATATTGGTACATCCACTAAGTTTTGATACCTAAGGTTTAAAATGATTTTTATAAATGAAAAGGCTTTCTTGAAGATTTCATTTTAGCTTTAATTGAAAGCTGAAAGATTAAATTTACTATTTCTAGTAAGCTGATAGGTGCCTTCATGAGATCTTTTAAAAACAGAGCATAGCATGATGAAAAAGACGCCAAACTTGATGAAAACAAAATTTTAGCATCTAAATGTTTATGTTACTATGAAGAGGAAAGATCAAAGTATTTTTTAATTATTTTAAAAAAATTTTCCTTCTTTTTAGAACATTCTAAATTTTGATTAAAAAAAAACCTTGTTTCTCTTGTATCACTGGAACTAGTAAAATAAAATTTTAGCGTGTTTTTTTCTGTATGACAGACATTAATTTTGAAAATCTTGCAAAAATAAAAATAATTGTTGGATTTTAATGAAACTTTCAGAAACTATTCACAAGTTATGGAACTTATTATATGTTTCCCTTTTTAAAGTCATGGCAAAATTTTTTTTTCTTTTCATATGTATTAATTTTTTATAATATATTTTCCTGTTTTCCATAAAGCATCATAAACGTAATAAAAAATGCTTTATTTTTATTATTTAATTTGTTCTATTAATTTGTCATTGCTATTCGAAACAGAGATAAGGTTCTATTGTATTATTTAATTTGTTTTTGTTATAAATTACATTTCTTTACGGTAGTGTGAAGTGATTTTCCGCAAGGAAAGTCTGTAAAAGAAGTAAATAGGCAGGAAGTACCCCGCACCGAATGACTATTATTCATGATGGCAGTAATGGGGGACGAATGACCAACAAGAAGTCAGATTTTTTAACATGAAGCTAAATTTTAAAAAAAGCTACTCGCAAATACGTTGACCGCTGACGAAAAAAAAAAAAAAAAAACGAAAGATTTTTAACCAAAATCTTGAACGAGCTAGAAAAGGATTAAAAAATTTAATAAAATGGTAAAAAAAAAAAAATTGGTCTTTCCTATATTAACAACATTTTGACAATAAAACTTTTGCTAAGTTTGGGGATTTTTTCATCTTGGTAGCTATGCTGTTTTTTTTTCAGCGAAAAAGTGGAGTTATCTTAAAAAAAACAACAAAAAAACTGTTCATCATGTCTAATTTGAAACAAAAGAATTAAGAAATAAATAATAGAAAAAAAAACATGATACAAACGGGAAATTTCGCGTGAAACCGAAAAATTAAAATTAAAACTAAGGTTTCGTTCGATACATTCCACTTCCAGCAAAAAACCAAAATATCATTTGTAATCCATGGCATAATGTTTCAAATTTAAATTCTAAATTTTGAAAGGAGTGTCAGTAACATAGGAATTTTTGATTTAACAAAAACAAGTCGAATTTTAAGAGTTGCTATTTTTCATTGATAAACTCACTTTAGATGCTAGAGTGCGATTTAAATTAAAATAAAAACTTCAAACTCAAAGTGAAATAACAGAATCCAACTAATTTCCTTGAGTACGATTTAAAAATATTATTCCTTCAAAATATCTGTCATAATGAAATCATAGCTGAATTTATTTTCATTTTTTTTTATTTTGACAATACTAAACGAAAATAAAAAAGAAATGAAAAAAAAAAATCGTTAGGTATGTCAGTAAATAACGATTTCTTTTTTATCAAAATTATTTCGATTTTTGCACTTACCTTTCAGACCAGAAAATGCAATGAGAAAAACGAAACAGGATGATTTCTTTTTCTTCAAATGATTTTGTTGGGATTTCTGTCAAACTATTCAATCTTTTTGTATTGTTCGTTCGGTTCATATAATAATGTCGAAGTTGAAAAGAATGACGAAAACAAAAGAATTAAGTAATGGAAAAAAAAAACAGGATACAAACGGGAAATTATTTTTGAGAAAATCTTTCGCTTCACAACGCAAAAGAAGATAAGCGGTGTTAGACAAGATTTGGTTTCTTGTGTTTAAAAGCCCTGGATTTATTTATCATATGAAACAAAACTAAAGTTATCCCAAACTTCTTACCTGATGCTTTTGTCGGCAATATTGGCGATGAAGTGCTCAGTGCCTGACTTTTGAATCTGTGATACGCCCCCATCACAGCAATGCCACTCTACACTGCATGTCAATTTTTCGGAAGCAGAATTCATAAGAAACAGAAATGTTATGTACAATAATAACTAATACGAAGAAAGATCATGAATCATTTGACTTTGACACGAGTAACAAAAAAAAAGATATTACCAATGGAGCAATTCGTTTTATTCACACAACATTCAACAATATTTTAATAACTGCAGTTTTTTTTTTTTAAAGAAAGAAAGAAAGAACAACTGAGAATTATACATACAAAGAAGAGAACCCTTGCTTCCTAACATTATTATTACAAAACATCTTTCTTTCCTTCCAAACTATAAATGAAATTTCCTCCCTTTTTTTTTTTCATTCATTTTTCAAATTACCTACCTTACTAGCCATTAACTTAAAAATATACATTTTTGTCATTAATTTCTTCTTTTTTTCGTTCATTTTTCAAGGATATAAGTATTGTAGAATCAGATTCCTACATTTTTTTAAATTTAAATCTTAAATTTTGTACAAGTTAAACACAGAGGCTCCCAGCCAAATATAACAACTGATGTATTTTGATTGGTTGTAAAATATTAATTAGGTGGCGTCAACTACGTCCGAAGGTACCGACCCAAATTTTGACCTCTAGTTGACGCCATAAAATGTAAACATGTTTACGAGCCTCCCCACGTGACCAAGAGAACTAATAAAAACGAAACTTCGACGCGACTTGGTCAGTGGGCACTTAAAATATTGAAACCAATTCACTTAAATCAACACAGCAAAGGAGACGAACTTTATCTTCAATACAACAACAAACTTTGTCAACCATCTCCAGGCTTAACGCTCACTCCCACAAAATATTCCATTCCACAAGAATCTCTGGTTAATGAGCGATAACAATCAGTGAGTCAAGAACAATACTTTTTTTCTATTTAATACACAAAAAACATCTGTTTAATTTTCCTATAAAAACAAATATAGCTAACTAAACCTTGTCATTTTCACACATACAGTACAGTAGCTCAAATTCTTTCAGTAACACACACACCAAAGAACTCTATTGTGTTTATCAACTTTTGCACTATATATTATGTATTTGTTGTGTTTATAAAAAAAATATTTATTGTTGAACAAAATTCACATTTTCTTCTACTTGATTATTTCTCTTCTTGTTGTCTTTGTTACATTTGATATTGTAAAAATTGTAGAGGGTCAGTTTTTATTTCTATTTATAACCAATACAAATTGGCTGACCCAATATAGTATCATTATCTGCTACAAACATGTTTGCCCATTACATCAATGCCTAAGAAGAGATATGGTAATTCGCCTAAACCATTAGACTTGAACAGGTTAAGATTTTAGTGATTGGAGAAGCAACTTCATGGGAGTTCATTCTACAAAGCAGCGGATTGTGGGAAGAAGCTGCTTGAAGAAACTTACATCTCACTAGAGGAATATGAGGTGAATGAGAATGGTTCGCTACAATATTTGTGGCAAGGTGGGTCTTAGCCATTAAGGTTACAACTGATGAAACTAAGAAGTGTAGTTCATCTGAACACTCTCCATAGAAATAAAACTAAAAATAAACATCATTCAATGTTTTTAAATATAATGCATTAACAAAATTGAAAATGTTTCCATGAAGTCTTGCTAATATATATAAATAAATATCCATTCAAAGATATGAAGAATTAATAAATTGGGAAGGAACATTTATTTGGATGCCTGGGCATCTCTCAATGGAGTAAAGGCAAGCAATCTAATCTGATTGACCATTACTACAAATTAGTGAGTTCAATACTCACTGGATGCTCAATGCTTGTGAGAAAACTAAATAAATGGAGGGTTTTAACAGGGCCAGTTCATACTATGCACAACCTAGATTGGGAGCCCTGGGAAATGCATTGCAATCTTTGATATGGCATAAACATTTGCTATTCCCTTCCTATTAAATGACAAAAATGTTTTGCAGATTTTGACCTTATTCTGAGAATTTCTTTGTGTAAATCTGGGATATTGTTTTACTCATGTTAAGTCTCAAAAGATCTAAATAAAAGTCACTATTTCTTATCCATAATGTTGAATTTGTTACAATTATTCAACATTTTAACAAGAAAAATTTCTAATTGCTCACAAAACATTGTTACTCTACTTAAGCTGGAATGATTTATTATGTCTTGTCTCTAATTTGCATTTACATACATTGTATTTATTTACAAATAATCAAACATTGAATCCAAAATGTTCATATACTAAATTATCTTGATTGCATAAACCTTTGATTGACATGCATGAAACTAATATATATTTTCTCTTCTATTATTTCACAGATGTCTGTTGAATTACATGTTATGAACACAGTAATTCACAAATATGATAAAATGCTAATTTCTATCTCAGCTGTTTATTTATAAATGAGAATTTTCAAAGATATGACAAATATTTATAATCAGGCTGTATTTTTAAGTATCTTTTCAGCTTGAAATTCCATAAAAACATAAACAAACACAAAAATATAGTCTCTCCAGTGTATAAAACATGTCAATTAAATTTTACAGCATTTAAAAATAATGCTTTACAAATTTTACAAGTATATATCCATCTCAAACACAAAAATATATATCAACAAACCTCTCAAGAATATATTATTTTGATATGTGTGGGTTTAAACACAATGCACTACAAATGAATTTTCTACTAAAGCAGAACATAATTTGCATTAAGATAAGGTTTCTATCAACTGTATATTCACATGATGCAACAAAAGTGATTTGTCTATAAATTCATATGCATAAATATCATAAGCATTTGTTATTAGTCCAGTGTGTATACATAGATGCATCAACAAATATTAATCCCACGAAAATGCAGATTGAAAAACTTCACATAATTATAGTTTGTTACCAATGTGTGTCAGCATATATCTCACCAAATATGAGAAAATGATGACCCAGATAATTCATAAGAACATGGTTTATTTTCAGCATGTTTTCTCATATGCTACACCAAACTTGACTTCTATGAAAATGCAGACCCACAAACTTGATTGAAAATGTAGATTGACAAATATCACTAGAATAAAATTTCTCTTACATGTGAGTACGCATATAATCAATATCGACTCCCATGAAAAATGCATATCCACACTTCACAAGAATAATGTTTTTCTCCATTTTGAGTACACATATGACTAACAAAAACTGACTTGTGCGAAAATACAGATCCACAAATTTCACAAGAATATGGTTTCTCTCTAGTGTGAGTATGCATATTCATTACCGAATGTGCCTTTAATGAAAATGTAGATCCACAATCATCACAAGAATATAGTTTCTCTTCAGTGTGTGTTCACTTATATTTCACCAAGTTTGACTTCTGTGAAAATCCAGTCCCCAAAATTTCACAACATAAATGTTTCTCTCCAGTGTGAGTGCACATATGAATGATCAAATCTCTTTTGAAAATATGTTTTCTCTTCGGTGTGTATTTTATTATGCCTCACCAATATGCAGAATGATCACAAAAATAAGGTTTCACTCCAGTGTAAGTACTCATATCAATGACCAAATGTGACATCCATGATATTGCAAAAGAACAAAATACATGGGAATAAGGCTTCTCTCTAGTGTGAGTATGCACATGACTGGCTAAAACTTGATTCTCTGAAAAGGCAAATCCACAAACTTCACAAGAATGTTTTTCTCCAGTATGAGTCTGTATATGACTAAATCTTACATGCATGAAAAAGTAAATCCACAAACATCATAATACAGTTTCTCTCCAATGTACATCCACATATGTTTCCGTAAATTTAGCTTTTGGGAAACATGAAATAGAATTTCTCAGAAAAGGTAAATCCACAAAATTCTCAAGAATGTTTTATGCATATGTGTGGGTTTTTACATGATGTACTAGAACTGAATTTTATACTAATGAAGAAACTATACTTACACTAAAATAAGGTTTCTATCCACTGTGAATTCACATGATGCACTAAAACTGATTTCCTTGAACGTGCATATAAGTAAACATAACAAGAATATATTTCTCTCTCCATGGTGCTTCACGAAACTTGACATCAACTTGCATGTAGGGATGACACCAAATTCATTAACTGATAAGACGTGTCTGATGAGGCTACAGGACTGAATTTACATTTTGGTTTGGTAGGCTGAAACTGGCAATTAAGTTGACTGAAAGAAGGACTGTAGATGAAATTCCTAAGAAACTCAGATAATTAAGTGGACTTAAGAGGAAAAGGAATTTATTGACTTATCCCCTAAGTATGTGTGAGAAATCATATTGTTACAATCTTCCCCCATAAAATTTTGTCATTTATTATGTAAATTACAATAACAAATCTACAGAACAATCAATAAAAGAAATAAAAAAGATACAATAAATAAAACAAAGCAATTAAGTACAATAGCAATATTTTATGTGCAGTTCAAAACTTGAAACTACATAATTCCACAAAAAATATGCATCTGAAAGCTGTTCAACCCAAAAATTCTGAACAGGGCCTCACCCTCTGAAACATTGTAATATGCCAGAGGAAAGTTAGCAGACCTTCTCTTCTGTTCAAGCCATCACAAGAGGATTTCAAGCACCCCTAAAAAAATGTCACATTACAGGGAGTGTTATTCTCCAGATCTTCCAAAGGGAAAAACAATACCAAAAGCCACAAGAAGATTTAAACCTCCCCTTCAAGTAACTCAGATCATATGATGTATCATTTCCATCGACCTTCCAAAATAAACAAGAGGACTTTAACCACCTCTTCAAATCTGTCCCATCCACCCACCCCCAAAAAATCTGATATTTTAGAATACCACAGAAGTGAAAACCCTCATCAAGACAAAACCAGAGAAGATGGAGAGTATCATCACATGACCTTCCCTACAAAAGATGCACAAATTTCACTGCACAATGATTACATTGTCATTTTTTTCTTTTCAACGTATACAAAAATCGGCATAAAAAATAAAACACTGTCTATCACATGTTGCAACAATTTACAACAGAACATACACAAGACGAAAAAGTCTCAATATATAACAAAATTCATAATCATAATTAGCTCATGACAAATGTACATTTCTCATTACTCAGTTTCAGGTTACCAACCACTGCTTTTCATATGATGTTTTTGTTACTGGAACTCTTTTCAATGTCAATGTTAGCAGGCACCATTTGATTAAGACAACCCAGGGTCATGTTCTCTACTACAATATATATATATATATATATATATATATATATATATATATATATATATATGTAATTCAGGTATAATCAATAATTCGCCGAAAAAACAGCGTGGCATGATGATAAAAGGCCCAAAACTTAACAAAAACAAAGTTTTAGCGTGAAAAATATGTGTTATTAATAAGAGGAAAGACCAAGGTATTTTTAATTATTTTTTAAAATTTTTATTTCTTTCTAGCACGTTTGACATTTGGGTTGAATATCTTTTTTTTACGTCAGCAGTCACATAATATTTTTAGCATTAGTTTTTTTAGCGCTTTTGTCAGTTGAAAAACACTTTGATTTGGAAATTCTTGCAAAAATCAAATAATTGTCAGATTTTAATCATACTTTCAGAACTTATTAAAAATGAATTATTTTAAAAATGTTTATTTTTTTAGAAAGTCATAGTAAAAATATTTTTTTACATCTATTACACCTCCACCATTACTTAATTTTATGAAAACTTTATGAACATCTCTGTAATTTTTAATTAAATACAGAAGACTTCAAACTATATAAATCATTGATTTTTTTTTTTTTATAAATTGAGGATCGTTTCTACTCAGACTTTAGCTCTGAATTGTAAAATACAAAACCAAATAAAGCTAAGACAGTTTTACTTTTAAAAAAAAGAAGCTTTTAATGGCTTTTCTGAATAATATATATTAAGGGCATTTTTGCCTGGAGTCAATTCAGTTCAGTATCCCATAGATCAGTCAATCAGTTATGTGCCATGCTTGATATACACTTAGGCGATCATGTATCTTTCGCTACATAACTGACGAGGCAGATTTTTCCCACAGTAGGTTTTCATTTCTTTCTGCAGTAGGCCAGTTGCCATCCATCTGCCCTGCTATTTATAACTGGGTGGAGAAGAAGAGGATTCATACCTTTCCTAAGGGTTAGCACATAAGTGAATGTCATGGATTCAACTGGAATTTGAACTCGGCTCTCCGATTTTTCAATCGGAGTCGCTAGCCATTACTCCACCGTGCCTTTTCATCTCCAAGTGGATGTTTACCCACAGTAACATTTTCTTCTATGGTTGACAGACTTTGCTGTTTTCTTTATCTCAGGGGCCCATTCAGAGTGATTTACTCCCCGGTCATAATCGACTGCCAGTCAAAAATTTGTCATGTGGATTACGCTTTTTGTATTTGACCAGGTGTGCAGGGTGCAACCATGAGGTGGCTGTATGTTAGACAAATGTCCAAGCAACTCCTACGTGATCACAGTACGGCAGCCTGATGGCGCTTTTAGTTAACTCTTGGCCAATTGCCTGATGGTCATGTCATTTTGGAACCAAATCGTCTATGAATGTGAGCGCTTCCATGTTCACGTGTCCTTGGCATGAGGATGAAGAAAAAGGAAAGACAAAAAGAAAGAAAAGAGAAAAAGAGGGGAAGAATGATCATAGAACATATTTACTTGCAAGTTTAATGCATTTATTATATTTGATGGCATATAATTCGCATGGATGTAAAATGCACCACAATTTCAGCAGGAAAAAAAAATCAAGAAAAAAATTAGTAATTAGTAAAATGATTAGTAAATGGTACAGCCTAAGCTATATTTATGAGGTATTATTTTGGTTAAACAAGCCATAATTACAATTAAACGAAAAATAATAGGAAAAAAAGAACACAAGCCTATAAAAACTTTATTATATCCAAAGGTAAGAAAACAAAATAAAAATCAAGCAATTATTACAATTGAGCAAAACACTACAGTTACCATTAAAATTTTATTCAGCTTCAGATCCATTAAATTCGTCTTCATTATCAAAACTCTGATACTCATTTTCAATACTAATATCATTGTCATTAAATAAATCATCATCTTCCATTCCATTGAGAGCATTGCTAATGCCATACTTTTTAAAAGATTTCACAATTTCTGGTTTAATATTATCCCAAGTTTACTTCACCCATTCGCAGACTTGTGCAATGCTGTTTTTTTTTATATTCTTCCTGTAAGTGTAAGGTCGTGATTAGGCATTGCTATCCACGTGTTCTATTGCTCCTTCATGTCTAAGCTAACAATAGTTGCCGGGTATCTAATTTCAGCTGACTATCGCGAATTTTAAACGTATATATGGCATATAAGATGCAGGGGTATTTCAAAAGATATTTTTAGTAAAAAAAAAAGAAAGTGCGCTTTATATGCCGTCACATACGGTAATTATCTTTCAGGTTTTGGAGGCTTTTGGGTTTTTTAGCTTTATGCCTATTAGGTTAATGAAATTGGGGTGGTTGGGCTAAACACATCTTACGTGACTGTGCCACACCTCCTTAACAAAAAGAATGAACATGTCATGAATAGCAATTTTCTAAAAAAAATAAAAGCGGGCTTTCATCACTGTTCATTCCTCAAAGGGGTCAATAAATGTTATTCTATAGCTTATCAATTAGGTACAGGAAAATGGCTTATCAATGCCTCTTATATGTTGTCTAGTCAAATTGTATTCTTGTAACGCTAAATTTAAACAATAATCATCAGTTCTTTTTCTTAGAAAGGTTATCAGGTTATGGTCATAGGGTAGGCTGATGGGATGAGGACACATTTTGAAGTGTTTTAAGCTTAACAAAAGGGCAAGAGTTTCTTTTTCGACAGTAGAGTAATTCCTCTGGTGAGTGTTAAAGTTCCTCGAGTAATAGCTGACAAGATATTCGGCACAATCTCTATCGGACTGTAGTAATACAACACCAATGTGGTGATCACTTGCATCTACGGCTAAGCTAAATGGTTGGGTAAACACAGGAGCTTTAAGGACAGTGTTTCAACATAACAAGGCTTTTATTTGATCAAAGAATAGCTGACAGGAAAATGACTAATCGAATTTGACTTTCCTCTTCAACAGTTGGGTAAATGGTGAGGCTCCACTGGAGAAGTTCTCACAGAACTTGCGATAAAAACCCACCATGCTGAGAAATCTTCTCATGCCTTTTACATTGGTTGGGGCTGGATACTTTACTATACTCCATGCTTTTGCCTAGATCAGGGTTATCCACCCCTGGCCGACAACATGTCCGAGATACATCACCTCAGCTTGGCAGAGATCCCATTTTGTGAGATTAATGTTGAGGTTGGCATGCCTTGACCGGTTGAAAACTTTTCGGAAAGATATCATATGATCCGCTCAGGTGTTATTGTATACGACTATATTATCAATGTACATCTTCACTCCAACCAGATCTTGTAGGAAATGGTTAATCATTTGCTGGTAGGTGGTCTGGGAATGTTAAAAGTTCTAGGGAATAGGTTGTGAGTCAGTCTTAGAGATGAAGTTCACCTTTCGGTAGTTGTTGCAAAACCGAACCGAACTGCCAGTTTTGTTCACCAGGACGCTGACCAATTGTTCTGGCTACGCTCAACAAGGCAATTCTCTAGCATATAGGCTACTTCTCTACGTAGGTTTCTGTGGGTTGACTTGGAAGGATGGCAGCTCCTACTTCCACGTCTCATAGTAGGTAATAGTGGCTTGGTTGGGTATGTCGAGGAACAGGCCCCTGAAATTCATGAAAGCATAGCTATATGTTTTTTCTTCCTAAGGGCTAAATTTCCGTAACTCTTCTTTGGACCTCCGTCAACTCAGGCATAGGACTAGATCCACTGATCACTAACATAGGGACAGTCTTTCCCCTTTCATAATAGGGCTTGAGCATATTGATGTGACACATCTGCGTAGAGTTCTTATAATATAGTTTTAAGATAACTGTCCTTTTTCGCCACCTCATACAGACCATGGACTCGAGCTTTGAAGGGATATCTGGACAAGGGTAATAAAATTAACACCTTATCGTCAACACTGAAACTTTGTTCAAATGTGTCTCGGTCCTTCATTTTACGTTGAACTAGAGGTTCTCGCAGGCTAGTCCACACATTTCGGTGAGTCAGGTCCAGAATCAGGACACATAATTTAGCTAATTCTCTGTCATTGGCTCTTTCCACAACTAATCTTCCTTCAGTACTTGTAAAGGACTGTGAACTGAATGTCTGAATATTAGTTCAAATGGGCTGAACCCCAAAGACTCTTGTGCAGATTCATGAGCAGCAAACATTAGGAATGAAATATCCAAGAAATTGGAATCAGCCAGCAGAGTTCAAATTCCAGCAGCAATAGTTTCTACAGATGTTTTAACACATTTTATTTCAAAATATATTGTTTATAAAAAATCAGACTGACATGATCTTAGAAAACATTCATCTTTTTATTTCATTCAGCATAAAATAGAATCTAAAATGAGAAATTTCAAATGTTGCTTCACATGAAGAAGCTGTTTAAGCAGGGTGACTATCCAAGTGCTTCTTCAGTTGGAAAACACTGAAAATATGGTTTCTCTTGAAGTCTATTGAATTTTGCAGTATTTAAAAATAAGGCAGTTTTACAAAAAAAATGATAAATATCAGACAGGATTTCTCAAAAATGTATATTCACAGATAGCAAGCTAAATATGACAGATAAAAATGCAGCTCAATAAAGGTAACAATATATTTTCTCTCTAGTATGTGTCTTCATATGTCTCACCAAATGTGACTTCCCTGAAAATGCGGATGAACAAACTTCACAAGAATATGGTTTCTCTCCAGTGTGAGTACGCATGTGAATGATCAAATGTGATTTCTGTGAAAATGCAGAACCACAAACTTCACAAGAATATGGTTTCTCTCCAGTGTGAGTACGCATGTGAATGACCAAATCTGATTTCTGCGAAAATGAAGACCCACAAACTTCACAGGGACATGGTTTCACTCCAGTGTGTTTTTGCATATGTCTCATCAAATATGTGGACATTGAAAAGGCAGACCCACAAACATCACAAGAATATGGTTTCTCTCCAGTGTGAGTATGTTTATGAGCAACCAAACCTGTCTTCTGTGAAAATTCATACCCACAAACTTCACAAGAATATGGCTTCTCTCCAGTGTGAGTACGCATGTGAATAATCAAATGAGATTACTGTGAAAATGCAGAACCACAAACTTTACAAGGAAATGGTTTCTCTCCAGTGTGAGTACGCATATGAACAACCAAATCTGACATCTGTGAAAATGCAGATCCACAAACATGACAAGAATAAGGTTTCTCACCTGTGTGAGTACGCATATGAACAACCAAATATGACATCCGAGAAAATGCAGATCCACAAACTTCACAAGGAAATGGTTTCTGCCCAGGATGTGTATGCCTATGTCACACCAAATGTGATTTCAGTGAAAATGCAGATCCACAAACATAACATGAATATGGTTTCTCTGCAGTATGTCTATGCATATGACGGATCAAATGCAATTTCTCTGAAAATGCAGATCCACAAACTTTACAGGGATATGGTTTCTCTCCTGTGTGTGTTCTCATATGCCTCACTAGATGTGAGGTCTGTGAAAATTCATAACCACAAACTTCACAAGAATATGGTTTCTCTCCAGTGTGAATACGCATATGAACAGCTAAACCTGATTTCCATGAAAATGCAAATCTACAAATTGCACAAGAATAGGGTTTCTTTTCTGCATGTGTTTGCATATGAACAGCCAATTCTGACTCACATATAAATGCAGATTCACGAATTTCACAAGAATAAGGCTTCTCTCCAACGTGGCTATGCATATGTGTGACCAAATTTGCCTTCTGTGAAAATGTAGATCCACAAACTTCACAAGAATATTGTTCCTTTCTAATGTCTCTTTCCATCTGGCCTATTTAGTCTTCACAACTGAAGTGAGAAAAAATCTCAAGAATATGGTCTACCTTTCGTATATATTCATATATAAAACAAAATGTGTTTTTGTAGAAATGATTCACCACATGTCAAATTACATCATTTCTTGCAAGTTAAATTTCATTGTTATGCTTTTGAAAATGGAGATCCATAAATTTTACATCAACATATAAAATACATTTTTGTTCTTCATGGAAAGTGAAATGTCTTTTCCTTCATTGAAATTCTCAATAATAACCACCAAGATTTTTGTGCAGCCAGAACACCTGTGAACAACAAAAAGCAATAGTTATATATTAAGTACTGAATAATATATGAAAACAGACTATAGTACAATAGATAAACATCGTTATATATTAAGGTTAGTTCATGAGTAGTTTAGCCAATGAAGTTCAAACATTTTCAGTGAAACTATTTTTAACATCAAAAATGTTAAATATATAAATAATTCTATCTTCACAAAGATGTATAAGATTAAATATAAGCTATTTGATATAATTAATTCTTTTTATTCCTTACATATCAATATTCTTGAATATATGTCATGCAAACACACATGTCTGTATTTTAATTTAAAAAAAATTCATTTTATAACTTAGAAGTAGCTTTTATCTGGAGGTATCAAAATTAAATCTATTAGCGTGGAATTAAAACTAAAATTTCCTGGAAAGACTCCTGATCTTTTCATATGCATTTTAATTTCAGCTATAGCATTTCCTTTTTTGTGTGTGTTTTCTTGTAAAAATCTTATAATTCTCAGATTTCAATGAAACATTCAGAACACATTCACAATCTTTTTTCTTTACATCATGGTAAAAACTTTTTTTTTTTTTACATCTCTTACTCAGACACTTGTTTAATTTTATGAAATTTTCATAAATTTACTTTTGTTCTGCTTAATGTTTCTATTAGTTATAGGCAGAACACTTTGGATAACTTAATTCAATTCTTTTTCTTTTCCAGTTATTGAAAATCTGCTGAATCGTATAATAAAAAGTGCAATAAAACTAAGACATTAATTAGAAAAGCTTTTAACTGCTCTTAAGATATAAGAACCCTATTGTCTGAAGGCAAAATGTTTTTTGGTGAATAATGACTTTTTACAAGAATTATGTTCATTTCTTTGAATTTTTTGTGTGAGTGTATCAATGTCCCAGGATATGTGTCGTGGTGTAATGGATATCAGCTTGGAATGAAAATTCTGTGAGTTGAGTTCAAATTCTATTTGAATTCGTTACAATCACTTACACGCAAATACCTTTGTGTAAGATATGAATCCGTTTCTTCCTCCGGCTATGGATTAAATAGCTGGACAGACTGGATTCTATAGCCTTTTTTGTTGCCCAGTTTACCACAAAAAGAATTGGCAATGTAATGCAGGAAAATATCCAAATGATCTTTTCCAACATGCTTTTTACAAGTATGGAAGAGTAGGCTCATAAAATTGACAAAAGAATAATATCTGATGTGGATGCAGTGTGCAACATTGCTGAGTAAGCATTTGTTTATCATTAAATGTCCTGATTTTTCTAAATGCGGATGTCCATACATGGTATTATCAGAAAACAAGGGAGGTAAATCTAGTAAATTTAAAGCCAAAGGATTAAAATTAATTTAAAATCAAATTAAATCACCATGTTTGTACAAAGAAATTCAAAATATTGCAACTCAGTTAATTGTAGTAAGCTTTTCCATTTATAGTTTTTATATAACATAGTATTGATCTAATAACAATATCATGTGACATGTACAAAATAAAACAATTTTAAAAGATGTTTAATCTTTATAAATTATTCTATTTTAAATTTTTTAAGAATGAAAACAATTCTTGTAAATATTCATTAAAATTCAATAAAAACCAACACTTATTTGATTTTTGCAAAAATTTCCAAATCAATGTAACTTTCATTGCCAAAAAGACACTAAAATTTGCTATGTATATATACAATTTCTAGTCTATCTGTTGACACAAGAAAAACAACATTTTAACCAAAATTTCAAATGTTCTAAAAAGGATTAAAACCTTTAAGTAAATATTAAAAATACTTAAGACTTTCCTCTTGAGAATAGCATTAAGTTGAAGATGAAACTTAGTTTTTGCTAGGTTTGAGTCATTTTTTCCATCATGGTTTGCTCTTTTTTGGGGTGTTTTAGTGGAAGAAAGTACAAGTAATGAAAAAAAAAAACAAAATGAGATGATTTCGTTGTGTTGAAGCAATTTTCATTGAATTTCTCTGTCATATAACATATTTTTGTATTGCTCATTCAGTTCATATAGCTAAGTCCACTTATTTTTTTTTTTTTTTTTTTTTTTTTTTAGATACCTCAGGTTTAAAATGAATTTTTATAAATGCAAAGCTTTTTTGAAGCTTTCATTTTAGCTTTAATTGAAAGCTAAAGGATTAAATTTACTATTTCCAGTAAACAAAACCCACTAGTGTATTTCAAATAGAAATTATATTTTGATTAAAATTGATTTTATTTTATTTTTCTAAAATAGCTGGGCAAACTCTCCTGACAAAGAAAGTGGAGTGATTTTACTTGCACCCAGCTCATCCACGTGGACAGCACCAATCAATGGCCAAAGTCTGTTTTCTTTCTTCATTGTATTAACCCACTGCTGCAGCATCCTGGTCAGTTGGTTGGCCATGTTTTCAGTTGATGTAACCAATATCACATCCATGGTCCCGCACTGGTTCCTTGAGTGCACTTAACCATCTGATGAGCATCTCGCTTGCTGCCTTGGTACACACTCATGCCTTCCTGGTAAGAGTGTTCAATATTGATATTTGGAGAGCCAAGTTAATGCCTCTTAACATGATGTCTAGTTCAGCTAAATTTATGTGTTGGGCATTATTTTCAGGTTGCAGCCAACAAACTTACTCCAGCACAGTCGCATGCCTCTCCAACATTACACCAATTGCTAAAGAACTGGCATCAACCCACACATTCAGCTCCCGACCATCCATGCACCGGATCATCCCACTTCCCTGCACCCATGGTCTCAAACATCATATGCTGGAGGAGGGTGTACTTCACCTCATCATCCCAGTCTTTCGTGACCGAATTGACTCTCCTCTTGATAATTCCGCAAGCCACATGAAGCCACCCACACATACTCAAAAAAAGAAAATTATTTTTAATTATTGTAAAAATCTTTGTTATGATGAGTTGTATCAAACTTTTCAAATTTCATAAGGAATCGGAGAGCCAAGTTTGAATTCCACTTGAATCCATTACATTCACTGACATGCTAATACCCTTGGGTAAGGTATGAATCCTTTTCTTCTCCCCCTAGCTATGTGTAAATAGCAGGACAGACTGAGATCTATAGCCTTGGATAGCAACTGATCTACCACAGAAAGAAATGGCAACCTGCTGCAGGAAAAAATTGACCTTGTCAGTCATGTATCAAAAGATACATGATCGCCTATATGTGTATCACACATGGCACATAACTGACTGAAATATATCTTTAATTTAATTGCCTAATTGTTGTGCGGTTGAGAAAAATTTTAAAACAATTTAAAACATTTTTGAAACTTTATAATTAAAAAAAATGTAAACAATTCTTGTAAAAATGAATTATCGCAAAAATTTTCCTTCTTCAGATTATAACATCGTTATTATATATTACTTATAGAAGCAGTTAAAGCTTATCTAATTAATTAATTGGATAGTTTTATTGCAATTTTTATTTTATGATTTAGAGCAAATTGATTTATATTCTCCAAGGTGTCCTGCTTTTAACTAATATAATACTGTTTTCTTGGGCTTTTAAATTCTAGAAAATTTTATGAAATTAATTAAGTGGGGTAGGGTCACAAATGTAAAAAAAATATTTTCACCAAGATTTTCTAAAAATAAATTTATTCATTTGTGAATAAGTCCTAAAAGTTGTATTAAAATCCGACAATTTGATTTTTGTGAGAACTTCCAAATTAATGTTTTTAAACTGAAAAAGTATGAAAATAAAGTTAAACTAGTGCTAAATTACTGCTGACCAAAAAAAAAAAAAAAAAAAAAAAAAAAAAAAAAAAAAAAAAAAAAAAAAAAAAAAGAAAAAAAAAAAAGATTTTTAACCCAAATTCCAAACACGCTATGAAGTATTAAAAATTCAAAAAATAATTTATAAATACTTTGGTCTTTTCTCTTATTAATAGCATAAACCTTTTTGCAATAAAAGTTTGTTTTTATTAAGTTTGGGGCCTTTTTCATCATGCTATGCTGTTTTTTCGGTGAATTAGTAGAGGTACCTAGATCACGTAACCAGAAATATAATGCAGAATTTTAAAAGTTTTATATATTATAAATCATTATAATTGAAATTAAAAAAAATCTGAAAACAATTCTTGTAAAAATTCATTATTCATCGAAAAACAAAATTTTCTTAAAATAATAATGGCCTTTTTAAAACTTATTTATAAAAGCAATTAAAAGCCTTTCTAATAAAATAATGTCAGTTTTATTCTAATTTTTTAATTTTACGATTCTGAGCAGATTTACAAGAAATAAGTAGTAGTTTAAAAAGAAAAACGAAACAAAAAAAAAAAATATGAATTACTGATTTGAACATAATACAATAAATTTGGTTATGAAAATTTAAATTTCTCGAAATTTCATGAAATTAAGTGGGGAAGTAAAAATAAATAAATAAAAAGGTTTTATTCGTTTGTGAATAATTCATTCCTGACAGTTTCATTAAAATCGGACAATTATTTGATTTTTTTCTAAATCAATGTGGAAAAAAGGCACTAAAACACTACCGTACGGTAAATATTACGTCGACCACTGACCCCCCCCCCCCCAAGAAAAGATTTTTCGGGTAATTTGCAGTGTAATCCCCGCGCTCAGTTTATAAGAAAAATTTCCCGAATAGTTACATTTAGGTGTAAATTCGAAAACAACGAAGAAATTTTCCTAAAATCTACTGTTAAAGTTTGGACTCATTCGCCTCGCGGCTACAACACGGCAGCCATTACTGGCGTTGTTTTTTTACATACATTTATTTGCGTTGCCTAAAGAAAGAGCAATCATTCGCAGAAGCTTCACGTGTCTTGATTAATGCGCTCGCAATGCGCGAAATTTAAAAAGAACATGATTACTGAAAAAAAATAAAAGAAAATGCTAGAAAGGAAATAACAGTAAGAACAAATTATTTATAAAATAAAAAAAATTGCGCAAAAATACTCGGAATTATTACGTTGGCCGTTGACGCAAAAAAAGAAAGATTTTTCAACCATAATTTCAAACGTGCTAGAAAGGATTAGAGAATTTAATAAAATAAAATAAAAAACTATGGTAATTTTTAATAATGAAAAAAAAGTAATAAGAGTTGTTAATTTTTTTTTTATCTCTGCGAACTTAAACACTTTTTGTTTTGTATTGTTCGTTCAGTTTAATGACAAAGATGAAACGAATGGCAAAAACTAAAGAATTAAAACATGAAAAAAACAAAACATGATGACACTAAGTTAAAACGGGAAAATTTTGCATGAAGCCGAAAAAAAAAAAAAAAAATTCAAAAGGTTTTTCGATACATTCAACTTCCAACAAAAATATCGTCTTAATTCCATCAAATCAAAAATATCATTTATTCCATAATCTTTCAAATTTATATTATAAATTGAAGAAATAGTAACATGGTAAGTTTAAAAAAATAAATATAAACAAGTCAAATTTAATGAGAGTTGCTATTTTTCATCGATATGTCCACTCCAAACTCACTTTTTTAGTTTGAACTGTATTGATAAAAACTTCAAAGTTCAAACACAAAGTGAAATAACACTAATTCAACTAATTTCTTTGTGTATGGTTTAAAAATATAATTTCTTCGAAATATGTCATGATGAAATCATGGTTGAATTTATTTTTTTTATTTATTTTGCAAACACTAACAAGGAATAAAAAAGAAATGAAAAGAGAATGGCGAGGTATGAATTTCTTTTTATCAAATTCTTCCACTTACCTTTCAGACCAGAAAATGCAATGAGAAAAACAAAACGGGATGATTACTTTTTCTTCAAATGATTTTGTTGGGATTTCTCTGTCAAATTATCTAATTTTTTGTATTGTTCGTTCAGTTCATAATGGAAAAAACGGAAAATTTTGATAAAATCTTCTGCTTGAAAGTAAAAGAAGTTAATCGGTGTTAGACAAGATTTGGTTCCTTGTGTTTAAAATTCTCGGATTTATCATTTGGAACAACAATAAAGTTATCTAAAAAATAAAATAAAAAATTCTTACCTGATGTTTTTTCCAGGCAATCTATATTAGCGGTGTTAAATACCCAGTGCCCGACTCTCGAATCTGTGATGATACGCCCAATGATCCCAATCTACACTGTACTCAGTGTTACTGTACAGTATATCAATTTTCATTTTTTTCAATAATGTAGAATTCATAAAATAATGTTAGTGAAATCCTGTGTACAATAACAATCACTAAGAAGAAAGATCATGTATCATTTCTGACAAAGAAAATAAAAAATATTATCGATGGAGAAATTCGTTTTATTTGCTCAACAATTTCTGTTTTTTTAAAGAACCAAGTGTCAAAAAGAACTGCGAATTATACAAGGGAGAGAACTCTTGTTTCCTAACATTATTATAAAGCATCACTCACTCTTTTCAAAATAAAAATAAAATTTCCTCCGTTTTTTCTTTCATTTTTGAAATTACCTTCCTTACCGTGACTCAGGATATATGCTTTCAGCAAGATTTTGTAGTTTACCAAGGATCACATGGGCCGAGACCTTTCTGACGATGTTCAACAGGGAGATTTCTCTGTTGCAATTGCTTCAATCCCCAATTCTTAGAGGGTGACTATATGGCAGTCTCTCATATCCTGCAGTACCGTTCCCTCCTCTCAGTACTGACAGAGTAGGCTCATCATGTGGTAATGTAGAACACCCTTTGTACACTTGATGGCCTCTGGTTGAATGCCATCATTTCCTGGTGTCTTTCCCATGAGTAACTTGTCAATGGCTCTGCTTAGCTCCCCAGCAGTTGGCAATGCATCCAGTCCCTCCATGACGAATAGATGAGCTACACTGTGTCTGGTGCAGCATCTGAGATTCTGCTTTCCCTGAAGTACAGTTCCAAGGAGTAAGCCAACCACCTCTCCATTTGTTTATTTGTGTCCTTGATAATCTAGCTGGCCCAGAATTTCAACAGTGCTGTCTTGCATTTGGTCAGGCCAATGACATTCTTGATTCCTTCATATTGTGAATGTCACCAGTGTCGAATGGTAACTGTATTCTCTTGCACAGCTTGAGCCATTAATCATGAGAATTCATTTTTGAAGTGTAGCTGTTTGCATTTTTTTTTTTTTTTAAGAACATTGAAAATACTTTTAACAGAGAAATACTGAATAATAAACTTAAACTTTTAAAATTTAGATTTAGTGACTATTAAGCTAACATTTTACCATACTTTTTAAAAACTTTAGCAGTCCCTGGAAAATGACTGAGCAGCAGGATTAATTTCATTCACACTCAGTGTTTTTACAATATCAAAAATAAATACTGAATTAAATGTTTATAATTATATATCATTAAATTTATGTAAAAACATTCTTAAAAGTTTTTCATTCAATTTTCTAATACAAAAATATTACATTTGCTTCATGTTTAATAGTAGATTAAAACAAAATGGTTTGTCTAAAATAAAAAACACAAATTACTCATAAAAAAATTAAATTTTATCAATGAATAATGTTCATGAATAACAATATCAAAGAAAAATATTAAAATAACTTTGTGACCACTGACAAATAATGGCATTTTATTTTAATTTTACATAAATTTTGCAATAAAAATAGAAGTGTGTAAAAGGCTTCAGAAATCTAAACATCATGGAAGAAGTGTAGTGCGTTTCCTTTTTTTTTTTTTTGATAAGAACCTTAATAAACTTGATAAAAGTAAAAAATGTTGAAGAAACAGTGAAAAGTGAAAAATGTTGTAGAAACTTAAAATTCAAAATAACAAGAAGACCAAGGTTCCTAAAATACATTTTTGCATAGTGAATTACAGACCCCAAATTTGCTTTTTTTACAATCTACATAAAATATAATATAGCAACTCAAAATAAATACTTAATCACTTCAATTAAATAAGGTAAATGATAATCGAAATGTAAGCAAAAATTTCTTTGAATTTCTTAAGCCAACAACACTGGTAGAGTAGATTGCTCAAACGGAAACTAAAATACCTTGCTGCTCTCATTGGATCAAGGAACATTTAAAACCAGCTCCCAGTTCTATCCTTTCTCTACATTATGACTAGGCCATCTAATATAGCATGTCATGATGGTGACCCAACCTGCCATTCTTTATCATTAAAATCTTTATTAAGAAGAACAATCAGAGAGTGTTTTTTAAATACATTTTACAACCTTAAAAATTTTGGTTAAAGACTTTGTTTTCTAGTCTCAGTAGATGAAATATGCAAAATTTTAGTATTTGTTTGCAGTGAATAAAACATTGAATTGGAAATTCTTGCAAAAATCAGATATTTGTCAGATTTTAACGAAACTTTCAATACTTATTTACAAGTGAATAAAATTAATTTAAAAATGTGTCTTTTTGGGAAAAGCTACATATAATTTTAAAAAATTTTTCCATGTCACTCAATCCTATGAAATTCTGAGAAAATCATTTTTGCAATAACACTAAGACTTTGTTGAATTAGAAGAGCATTTAACTGTTTTTATGAATAAGACACTATTGTTTTTAGAAAATATTTTTTTGATAAATGATGAATTAACACCCCAGAATTTTTTTCATGTATAAATGTGTGGGATTTTGGGAAATATGGGCATTCATAGATGCTTTTATCAGCAGATAAATTCAGTAAATTTAAAATTTATTGGTAATTTGCTAAAATTTCCTAAGATTATTGGGTAGTTAATAAACTAAAAATGTATGTATGTAGTTAATAAACTAAAAATGTATTCCCAATCTATTTACCACATAATTGTTACAATTATGTCCTCGCTGTGAAAATGTCCTCTGTCCTGAGAAAATGTGTTTCTGTAATATTGTAAATCTAAAAGTAAGCAATATTTGATTCAAATCAGATTAAATAAACTTTAAATCAGATAATCATACTCAAATAAGGCAAAAGTTTTTAATGAACTGGATTATGTTACATTGACAGATGTGACAATATCTTAAAGATTTCAAAAAGTCATTCTGAGTTAAATACAGTTAGAAAAACAATCATGTATTTTGCTTAAAGGTAATATTAAATTTAATCTAGGTAACTCCACAGATTTGCTAAAAAATGAGTATACCATGAGGAATAAAATGCCTGAAAATTAATAAAAACAAAGTTTCATCATCAAAATGTTTATTATAAAGAGGAAAGGCCAAATGATTTTTTGATTATTAAATTATATTTTTTATCCTTTTTTGATTATTATTTTTCATTTTACAGATTTGATAATATATAGTGGCAAAAATTCTAGTTACAGCAATTTTATGTTACCAGTGAAAGAAATAGACTGTGTGCAAAAGTAGCATTAAAAGAAATTAATGATGTTATTGGCTCATTAACTGTCTATGAATTTATAACACAAAACTGGTTAAGACATTTCAACTCTGATAATACCAAAAACTCAAAGACAAATGAAGGTCAGTGAGACCTTCTGCACTGGAAGGCGTTGTTTGCAATTGTTCAAAAACAGCCAAGCATAAACACTTGTACATTGTCAAGAGAACTTTGTAGTTCACAAATTGACATCATTGATGCCATCATAACCTCAGTCTTGTGAACAGATGTTGTTGAGAAGTTCCTCGGGAATTGACCAATGTCCAAGCTCAATGATGTGTGAACATTTGCAAACAACTGTTGGAAAAACCTCAAAATACAATTCAACACCAAAAACAGGTAACTGATGATTGAAATTTCAAGGGAGTGTTGCACTAGAGCATGTTCCAGATCATCATGCTGTGAATGCTGACCTTCATGCTCAACAACGGCAATGAATAGATGATGCTTTGAAAGCATATCTGACAATAGTCAATGGAAGATACTAACTACTACAGAATGACAATGCCTCATCTCATATTACTCCTGTGACAACCTTGAAATCCTGGAAGTATAACCTTAACCTACGTAGAGTCCTGACCTCATGTCATCAGATTACTACCTTTTCCGTGCCATGCCTCATTTCCTGCACGAATAGAGGCTCAACATAGAGGATGAGGTTGAGAATGAGAGCAGGGAATTTTTGATTCTAAACTAGTCAAATGGTAGTAAGTGTGGAAATCAGCTATTGGCACAATGATAGCAATAGACTATACAATATTACGGGGTATATTTTGATGAATAAATGCTTGTTGTATGTCATTCGTTTTAACTGTTACAGCTTGAAATAAGATTTTGACTTAATCTACAATGCAAATTCACTGTTTTCCTGCCTCTCAAATAAGGATAGTAACAAATAAGTCTCTTAAGAAAGAGGGAGTTCAAACAAATGTGATGTATAAGAAGCAATTAAAATATATTCACATGATGCTGTCATATTACTATTATATTGCCAGCATAGAATTTTAAGAAATAGATGAGTTAAATAAGAAGAGTGAAGCTAGCAAAAGTCGCTTGCTAAAGCCAGTGATTTTAAAAGTTAATGTGAGAAGAGCAAAGTAAGATATGGTGAGTGTTCTATTTCTGTCTTTCCTATAATTTTCAGATTAAAGTTGTTTTTTTTTTATTAGTACATTCCATCAGAACTGAACCTTTTCACCAATTGACATGTTAAGCTTGAACAAATAAATTTCATCATTTTGAAGAGTACACAGAGTGCAGTCAAAATGAAATATTTCATATTTCAAACCATTTCTTAGCATGGTGTATATATAAAGGTTGTATAATGTAAAGAAATCATTGTTGTGATAAAAAGATATAAAGTACAATGAAAAACTTAAACACTTAATAGGAATGATTTTTCTGCCACAAGATAAGACATCACTGAAAAATTCTTTGTCATGATTTATTCCATATTTATATAATGATAATAAAATAAAAAGTTTGAATATTGTCTAATATATGTCATCACCTATAGGTAACAAGTTATGAACTAGACTATCAAAAGTCTACACATTTACTCAGCATAAAAATCAGCATATTTTAAAAATATTTTTTAACAGATATTAATGTTACAATACAGGTGAATGTTTGAAAATGTTGAAAAATGTATAAAACCTGCAAAAATAAAATTAAAAATGAGACTACTGTCAGATTAATTAAGACAAAATTAATAATTTCAGAAGATTCATTAGAATAAATAAAGGAAGGATTTTTGGCCCAATGGTAAACAATAGAAAAATTGGAATCAGCGAGCAAAGTTCAAATTCCAGAAGCAATAGTTTCTATTCATATTGCACTAACATTTCAGACGTTTTAACACTTTTCATTTGAAAATATACTGCTTATAAGAAATCAGACTGACTAGAAAACATTCATGCTTTTATTTCATTCAGCATGAAATAGAATCTAAAATGTCTATACATTGGTTTCTTCCGTTTCCATTGCTAATGCTGAATGTTCCTCACAAAGTGCTTTATATGGAACAAAGCAATTTCTACTGACCTGATTCATTAAAATATAGATGCTTTTCTTCCTTCATATCTAAAGAAATACATTGCAAATTAAATAATCAAACAATGCATTCCAAATAAATACACTGAATTGTCCTGATTGCATTTGTATACTGAACATTCCTCAGAAAATATTCTCTATTGTATTTCTGCCTTTATGTTTTCAATGAAAATGCACGTGTCTGCAAATTTACATATACTCTGAAAATATGGTTTCTCTCCGAGTCTATTGAATTTTGCAGTATTTTAAAATAAGGCATTCAGTTTTACAAAAAAATGTTAAATATCAGACATGATTTCTCAAAAATGTATATTCACAGACAGCACACCAAATATGACATAAGAAAATGCAGCTTGATAAATGTCACAAAATTACAGATTCTCTCCAGCATGTGTCGACATATGTCTCACCAAATGTGACTTCCGTGAAAATGCAGATGAACAAACTTCACAAGAATATGGTTTCTCTCCAGTGTGAGTACGCATGTGAATGATCAAATGTGATTTCTGTGAAAATGCAGAACCACAAACTTCACAAGAATATGGTTTTTCTCCAGTGTGTGTATGTATATGCTTGAGCAAATCGGATTTCTGTGAAAATGCAGACCCACAAACTTGACAAGGATATGGTTTTTCTCCAGTGTGTTTTCGCATATGTCTCACCAAATGTGAAGACGTTGAAAAGGCAAACCTACAAACTTCACAAGAATAGGGTTTCTCTCCAGTGTGAGTACGCTTATGAGCGACCAAACCGGTCTTCTGTGAAAATTCATATCCACAAACTTCACAAGAATAAGGTTTCTCTCCAGTGTGAATACGCATATGGACAACCAAACCTGATTTCCATGAAAATTCAGAGCCACAAACTTCACAAGAATAGGGTTTCTCTCCACTATGTGTTTGCATATGAACAACCAAACTTGGCTTATCCGAAAATGCAGATCCACAAACTTCACAGGAATATGGTTTCTCTCCAGTGTGATTACGCATATGAACAACCAAAGCTGCCTTCCTTGAAAATGCAGATTCACAAACATCACAAGAATAGGGTTTCTCTCCAGTGTGAGTACGCATATGAGCAACCAAACGTGACTTTCGGGAAAATGCAGAGCCACAAACTTCACAAAAATTGTGTTTCTCTCCAGTGTGTGTACGCATATGAACAACCAAATGTGATTTCTGTGTAAATGCAAATCCACAAACATCACAAGAATAAGGTTTCTCTCCAGTGTGAGTTCGCATATGAACAACCAAACGTGACTTCCGTGAAAATGCAGATCCACAAACTTCACATGAATAGTTTTTCTCTCCAGTGTGAGTTCGCATATGAACAATTAAATGTGATTTCTGTGAAAATGCAGATTCACAAACATCACAAGAATAAGGTTTCTCTCCAGTATGAGTTCGCATATGAACAACCAAATCTGACATCCGTGAAAATGCAGATCCACAAACTTCACATGGAAATGGTTTCTGTCCAGCATGTGTATGCATATGCCTCACTAAATGTGATTTCTGTGAAAATGCAGATCCACAAACATCACATGAATATGGTTTCTCCCCAGTGTGTGTATACATATGACTGCCCAAATCTGATTTCTCTGAAAATGCAGATCCACAAACTTCACAGGGATATGGTTTCTCTCCAGTGTGTGTTCTCATATGTCTAACCAGATGAGAGGTCCGTGAAAATGCAGACCCACAAACTTCACAAGAATAAGGTTTCTCTCCAGTATGAGTACGCATATGAGAGACCAAACCAGTCTTCCGTGAAAATTCATACCCACAAACTTCACAAGAATATGGTTTCTCTCCAGTGTGAATACGCATATGAACAACCAAACCTGACTTCCACGAAAATGTAGATCCACAAACTTCACAAGAATATTGTTCCTTTCTAATGTCTCTTTCCATCTGGCCTATTTAGTCTTCACAACTGAGGTGAGCAAAAATCTCAAGAATATGGCCTACCTTTTCTATATATTCATATATAAAAAATGTTTTTGTAGAAATGATTCACCACATATGTTAAATTACATCATTTCTTGCAAATTAAATTTCATTGTCATGCTTTTGAAAATGGAGATCCATAAATTTTACATCAACGTATAAAATACATTTTTATTCTTCATGGAAAGTGAAATGTCTTTTCCTTCATTGAAATTCTCAATAATAACCACCAAGATTTTTGTGCAGCCAGAACACCTGTGAACAACAAAAAGCAATAATTATATATTAAATTAGGTACTGAATAATATATAAAAACAGACTATAGAATAATAGATAGATGTAGTTATATCTTAAGGTTAGTTCATGAGTACAGCAGCAGCAGCCAATGAAGTTCAAACACTTTCAGTGAAACAATATAGTTTTAACATCTAAATTAAATCTATTAAATTTCCTGGAAAGATTCCTGATCTTTTCAAATGTATTTTAATCTCAGCGATAGCATTTCCTTTTTTGTGTGTGTTTTCCTGTAAAAATCTTATAATTCTCAGATTTCAATGAAACATTCAGAACACATTCACAATCTTTTTTCTTTACATCATGGTAAAAACATTTTTTTTTTTTTTTTACATCTCTTACTCAGACACTTGTTTAATTTTATGAAATTTTGATAAATTTACGTTTGTTCTGCTTAATGTTTCTATTAGTTATATGCAGAACTCCTTGGATAACTTAATTCAATTCTTTTTCTAAAACAGAACCACCAGTTAAATCTGCTGAATCGTATAATACAAAAGTGCAATAAAACTAAGACAATAGGGAAGTTTTTAATTGCTCTTAAGATATATTAAAGACCCTGTTGTCTGAAGGTGAAATGTTTTCTGGTGAACAATGAAATTTTACAAGAACTGTGTTCATTTCTTTGTAAATTTAATTAGAATAATTTATGAAGTTTTAAATCTATTAAATTTCTATACTAATTTGTACTGGTTAGGTGATATTTACTAATTATAAATGGAAGTGCTTACAACAATCCAGTATTTTAAAAAGAATTTTGAATTTTTTGTGTGGGTGTATCAATGTCCCAGGATATGTGTTGTGGTGTAATGGATATCAGCTTGGAATGAAAATTCTGAGAGTTGAGTTCAAATTCTATTTGAATTTGTTACAATCACTCATATGCAAAGACATTTGTGTAAGGTATGAATCCATATATTCCTCCAGCTATGGGTTAAATAGCTGGACAGACTGGGTTCTATAGCCTTTTTTGTTGCCCAGTTTACCTCAGAATTGGCAACTTGCTGCAAGTATTGAAATGTTCTTTTACAACATACGGATGTCCATACATGACATCATCAGAAAACAAGGGAGGTAACTCTAGTAAAGCCAAAGGATTAAAATTAATTTAAAATCAAATTAAATCACCATGTTTGTACGCACACAAAAAATTCAAAATATTGCTGTTCAATTAATTGTAGTAAGCTTTTCCATTTGTTGTTTTTATATAATAACATATATTGTTTTAATTTAATAACAATATACAATATGTAACATGTACAAAATAAAACAAAATTTTAAAAGATGTAAATTATTGTATTTAAAAATTTTTTTTAAGAATGAAAATAATTCTTGCAAATATTTATTATTCATCATTAAAATCCAACACATGATTTTTGCAAGAATTTCCAAATCAATGTAACTTTCATTGCCAAAAAGACACTAAAATTTGCTATATGCTAATATAATTTCTAGTCGATCTGTTGATGCAAGAAAAACAACATTTTAACCAAAATTTCAAATGTTCTAAAAAGGATTTAAGTAAATATTAAAAATACTTAGGACTTTCCTCTTAACAATAGCATTAAGAATTTGAATTTAGCTTTTGGTAGGTATGGGTTATTTTTTTATCATAGTATGCTCTTTTTGGGGGAGTGTTTTGGGAGATAACTATGCGATAAAAACAAAATGAGATGGTTTCTTTGTGTGCAAATAATTTTCTTAGCATTTCTCTGTCATATAACATATTTTTGTATTGCTCATTCAGTTCACATAGCTAACTCCACTTATTTTTTTTAGATACTTAAGGTTTAAAATGAATTTTTAGCTTTCATTGAAAGCTAAAGGATTAAATTTACTATTTCCAATAAACAAAAGACCCTGAAGTGTATTTCAAATAGAAATTATATTTTGATTAAAATTGATTTGATTTTTCTAAAATAGCTGATTAGTTCCCTTTCTAGACATCTTTCATCACAATGTAATTCTCTGTATTAAAAAATCTTCCAAAATAAAGTATATTTTTCTGAAATATTATTTGAAGAATATCAGCTGATTTAAAGGATAATTAAGCTGATTTTAAAAAAGAATTATTTACTTTAATTTTAAAATAACACAGTAATGTATTTTCAAAACAAAACAGTAGCTGGGATTTTAACTGAGATTATCATCTTTCACGTAACAGATGAAGAGATTGCAAGTCATGTCATAATGATTGCTGTTCTACGGAAACTATCTGTAAAACATAGTTCGAGAAAATGACACGAGGGACTTTTTTATATATATTTGTAAAGTAGTCAATAATATTAAAAATGTTGGAAAATATTCTCCTTAATTTTAGGAATGTTGACTTTAAATTTACTAGTCATCCCTTATTTTCTGATAATGCCAAGTATGGTTGACCATACTTTCAAAAATGGGCATGTTAATATAATAAAAAAAAAATTTTAAATTATTTTAAAAATTTTGGTGCAAAATTATTTTTAAGCTTTTCAGTTTTTGATTCATAAATATAGTTTTCACTTAATAACAATATCCCCTACCCAGATGAAAGTAATGCAGAATTTTTATATATTATAAATTATTATAATTCAAATTTTAAAAAAATGAAAAAATTCTTGTAAAAATTCATTATTCATAAAAAATTTTTTCTTTAAATAGTAGTGTCCTTAATAAATTTTATTTATAAAAGAAATTAAAACCTTTTTTTTAATAAAAAATATCATAGTTTTATTGCATTTTTTTTAATTAAAAAAAAATAAACACGTCAAATTTAATAAGAGTTGCTATTTTTCATCAACATGTCCAAACTCGCTTATGCTATACTGTGATTGAATTAAAAACTTCAAACTCAGTGAAATAACAGAATTCAACTAATTTCCTTGAGTACAGTTTAAAAATATAATTTCTTGGTTAATTTGCTTTTTAACACCTGCGTTAAATATCTCTTAAAATATTCCCAAATCATCATAATTCTGTGTAAATGTACATGGTGAACTTTAATTAACAATTAAATTATGAAGAAACCTTTTTTTCTGTGTAGAATAGCAATGGAGTTATTGGCAAGAAAAAATCAGACTTCTTGTTTGTAATTCGTCCCCCATTACTGCCATCATGTTCACCGATTCACTGCATAGTGCTTCCACTGGCGTAAGAAAAATTCTGACCTATTTACTTCTTTTACAGACTTTCATTGCAGAAAATCACTATGCACTACTGTTAAGAAATGTAAATTTTTTTAGTTTTTTTGGTAAGTGTAGTTTTATTTATAACAAAAACAAATTAAATAATACAATAGAATCTTTTTTCCATGTTGAATAGCAATGACAAATTAAAAGAACAAATTAAATAATACAATAAAGCTTTTTGTTTTTGTACATAATCATGCTCTTTACAAAGGAGAGGTTTGGTTGGGTTTCTTTCTGTGTAGAAAAGGGGACAAATTTTAAAAAATTCATTAAATAATACAATAAACGGGGTTAACTTTAGAGTTAGGTGTTAGGGGCTGTTTGGCTTCTTTCTGTGTAGAAAAGGGGACAAACTAAAAAAAAATTAAATAATACAATCAAACCTACTTTACCAAGTTTGTGCATTAATTTTTGTTTTATTTTCAATTTTAAAATATAAAAAATGCTTTATTTTTATTATTTAATTTGTTCTTTTAATTTGTCATTGCTATTCTACACAGAAAAAAGGTGTTATTGTATTATTTAATTTGTTTAAGGGTTGCCTGCTATAAATAAGACTACAGTACACTGATCAAAAAGAAAAAAAAACGCTAGGCTAAAAATGCATAGTGATTTCAAAAACAGATATAGCTGTAAAAGAAGTAAATAGGCCAAATCTTTTGATTGCGCCACTGGAAATCTTGAATAGTTGTATTAAAACAATGCCTGTATTGGAGGACGAATTACAAACAATTCCGATTTTTTCTTGCCGATAACTCCAAAACAGTAGGTTTCTCGTGTTCAGCATGTATATTTACACGGAATTATGACGATTTGGGAAAATTTTAAGAGATATTTAGCGCGGATGTTAAAAAGCAAATTTACTAATTTCTTCAAAATCAAAAGATTTTAAACAAAATTATTATCAAAATCAGTTTGATTCTTCCACTTACCTTTCAGATCAGAAAATGAGAAAACCAAAACGGGATGATTTCTTTGTGTTCAAATGATTTTGTTGGGATTTCTGTCAAACTACTCAATTTTTCTGCTGTTTGTTCAGTTCATGTCGAAGTTAATACGAATGACAAAAACAAAAGAATTTTTTTAAAAAAGAGGAAAAAACAGAATACAAACGGGAAAATTTTTGAGAAAATCTTCCGCTTGAAAGCAAAAGAAGCTAACCGGTGTTAGACAAGATTTGGTTCCTTGTGTTTAAAATCCTCGGATTTATCATTTAGAACAACAATAAAGTTATCTAAAAATTCTTCCCTGATGTTTTTTCCAGACAATCTATATTGGCGGTGTTAAGTACTTAGTGCCCGACGCTTGAATCTGTGATGCGCCCCGCCCCCAATCTCAGTACTACACTGTATATCAATTTTCAATATAATGCAGAATTCATGAAATAAATGTTATTGAAATCCTGTGTACAATATAACAATCACTAATATACAGAGAAAGATCATGAATCATTTCTGACATGACGAATTTAGAAAAATTCAGTAATTTTGTTTGACATGGCAGGAAAATTCGGTAGAAATAATACTCCATTGAAAATTGATTTTAGAGTAGGCATCGGGGGGTGGGGGCTAAGCTCCCCTCCCCTATTTTAAGTAAGTGAAAATCGAGGGGTCCAGATAAAACCCGACTACACAAGAATACCAGAGCCGTACTTGCAGAAGTTGGGTAGGGGATAGGACTCCTTCCCCAATATTTTTTTTTAAAGTATTTATTTATTAACTATGAGGTCTAGATACTCCCTGCAACAATACCAGCGCCGTACTTTTTGGAGGGCGGTTAGCACCACCTCCACCCCATACATTTAAATAAGTATTTAACTAAAAAAAAAAAAAAAAAATCATCGTTTCCAGTCCAGATAAACCTCCACTGAAGCAATACCAAAGCCGTACTTTCAGGATGGCGGATTTGGGGGACTAAGCCCTACCTTCAATATTTTTAAATAAATATTTATTTAATTACTATACTTTATTCATTGTTTTCAGGCAAATAAAATTGATTAAAGTTAAGTTCTTGTATAATCATCTTTCTTTTCAAATTACTATTTTAATAAAAATGTAGTAAATAAATTAAATTTTAGATAGTTATTTCTTTTTAAAGAAGCAAGAACTATAGCCTCATTTCTAAATAAAAAATATAGGAGAGGTGGCTTAGAACGGCCCCAAAATCAATTTTTAATCAACTTTTTTCATCGTTACCGAATTTTCCTACCTTGTCAAAATGACCGAATTTTCTGGGCACCAAACTCATAGTCGTTCAAATATCCAGTTTCATGTATTTTCCTACCTCACATTATTATATCAATGATAATTTATGTATTTCTCAAAAGCATACGAGCAATAATTGGTACATGAAAAGTAAAAATTTCAGGGAGATTTATGCACTTAGATTTAGAAGGCCTATTATCTGCTGCAAAAAACACATGTGCTTAGTAAAAAAAACAAACCATCATTTTTCAGTGCCTTGGTGAAGATAAGATCATTTGCTAAAAACTCATCTTCTTTGGTCTAATACAATGGCACAAACCTGAGAGCTGAAATTTGATGTGGGAAAGCAACTGAAATACGATAAGGGTATGGTGGCATAACAAAGAAGAAACAACGAAAATTTGTAATTAACGTAAAAATACAACGAATGATAAATCAGCATAGAGATTGTGGCGTGCTAATGAGATTTGGTATATTGTTAAGAAGGCTTTGGTGAAGTTTGCGTTTTTGATTATCACATCACATTTAAATTTTACAAAGAAACACAAAGAAGGAATAACAAGAGATTATTCAGTAATCAACAATAACATGTATTGAAAAACAAGCGAGTACAACAATTGTGTTTGGTGTAACAAAGTTAAGAAAAAGGAAGTAGTTCCCCTTGTACTGATGTGAGATTGTAAATATGTGTTAAAAGAATTTTCTTGTTTAAAATGTTCAGAGTTCAGCAATATGTGATAACTGAGTTTAAGTACGAGAACGTTGTACAAAAGAATGATAGAATTCTGAGTTGGTTACTTGACTTTTTGGATAGACAGTTCACAGCGTAGTGCAATTGTAATTTTGTGTGTGTGTGAGTAGATGTGTCGGAGTTACCTCCTCCTTCTATCCTTGAACCGGCAGAGGAACAGGTCATTTCGACCTTGACCTCTCATTCATGCTCCTTACACACTGTTAACACGTCGGAGGGACTAGCAAATCCCCTTTTAGTTAGGTTATATTACAAACCTAGTTGTAATATACTACTAGTCATTTTTAGACCATAGTTCTCTTTAGCTAACCTTGTAGTATTTTATTATAGAGACTTTTCGGTTAGCTTAGCCAATTTCTCTTGCTGGTCTCCCTCGTCACAAGACAGTGATTTCTCCCTAGATTCAGAGGAGGCGGTCGGCATCCGAAACGGTCGGCTACGCAGGCCCCTTGGACTTCATTGGCCAGGGACGCCGATCAACGGACTGTATTAAGTTACGCTCCCATTTTTTTTTGTCTGCCAACTTGACGATAGTTGGGAACTTTCTTTCTCTCTCTCCTTCCCAACACGTCAAGTTGGCATCCCGGCAATGACAAACAACGAGTTGGCAACACGAACTACAGCAACAAGTTGGCACCCCGGCAACGGCAAACACGTCAAGTTGGCACCCCGGCAACGACTCAGTTTCAACAACCAACAACGATCATCCTGGCATCAACCAACTTCAACATCAACAACCACCAAGCGATCATCCTGGCAACAACCCACATCAGCTTCAACCCCCAACAACGATGATCCTGGCAACTACCAACACCAACCTCGACCATCAATGCCTACACTAAAACTTCTGAAGCTTCCAGCACTCCTGGAACTTCTGCAGCTTCCAGCTCACTCCTGCAGCTTCCAGCACCTCCACCGTTTCCGACCATCTTCATTTCCTTTTAGAATAAACCTCTATATATCGTACATATCCTCGTTCTGTCGTCCATATTGTTTCACCGTCAGATTTAACGTCTTCAAAAATGTTAGCGGGCCTCTTGTGACCTCGTTCACCCCTTTCTGTGAAACGGGGCCACTGGACCGCCCGCTACAGATGAATGAGAATTCACGTACGTGGTTGAGCTCTGGAGATTTACTGTTCTACTACTGTTCTTTTCTTTGATTCTTCGTGTTATTTATACTTTCTGAATAGGCTCCAGGAACGAGAGCGGGAAAAATATTGAAAGGAGTATTATGTTATATTATTGGTCAAAAATCAACCAATCACTGATTTTGTCGCTCATGAGATGCATAAATTGTGCTATAGAAATAGTGCTTATTTTCTATCCAATGGTTATTGAGTATTTTGTGGGCGTGGTGTATGTAAACAACCGCTACAAGATGTCTCTCGTTGAAGGAAAGAACGTGAAGTGGATAAAAAATTCCGGTGAGGCGCACGGACGGAGAGAGAAAATAAGTTGTGACTTAGTAAGTCTTTGACGGTCTTTGGCGAGCTGTCTGTGTCTGATGTCTCTTGGAAATGAGAGGTCGCTTTCCGATGAAGTCTGTGGGATTCAGATGTCATCCATCTGTTGAAAATGTCTTTTTGGTGGGCATTTATGTTCTTTCTTAGGCTCAAATCGTTTCCGTTTTTTATTTTGTTTCTTTAGGCGGGAGTGGGTGCTATTGAGTGAAAATTCTGGATTGTATTGCTTTTTTTTCTTTGAGTGTGTGAGCAAAAATGGAAGGTATGTGCGGAGCCTTGCAAAATTGACGGAATTTTAGTTTATTTTTGGGTGTTCGGAGCGTTCACATCCGGCCAATGGTGGAAATTAGTGTACTGTAGCATGAATCAGAAGAATATCTGGTTTTAAGAAGAATGTAACATTAAAATAATTGTTAACGACTGAAATAAGAAAGACATATTAATAATTTGTATAATTACTTTTCTACTGCCCGCTCGACTTAATTATGTATATATATCATGTATGTCGATATCGGCATCTGCTCGCATCGTGATTTTCATCCTCTCCCCTATTCTTTTTCTCTCCTGGGTGGTGGAGATGGCTGTGAATCAAAGAGTGTTTGACGAGACCATTCGCGTGAATTTGATTTTGGTGGTCAACTCTGCGCGACGGAGCAGCAAGAAGAGCCTCCCTTTCAGCTTAAAGGGGATTGAGACAGACGAGTTCTGAAAAACTTGGTTGTATACTGCAGTCGGATGCTTGGTCTGTCAAATGTACCAATTTGACTTGTCATTACTTTAATGATGATATCAGAAACAAATCAATAAATAAGAAAAGAATAAAATTATCATTAAATATATGAAAATATCTTTTATTATTTATAAATAATTCAGAGATAAATAATGAAGGAAGAAATTCACTACAGAATCAATAGTAAAAAAAAATAAATAAATAATGACATTACAACTCGAAACGCTTTCCCCTCAAATTTTGAAAATATGTCTTTGTCTATATAAAATGTTACACTGTTACAATCAATAAATAAGAAAGGATAACAAGAAAATCATTGGCAATGAAAGAGGGAGTAATTTTTTGAAATTTCAAATAATAATGTTTGTTTTGTTTATCATTGGCTATTGGTACAGTATCGATTTCTTCCACTATCATTTATCATTCAAACATTTTAACAACATTTAATCTTGTACGGTTTAATTATGTTTATATATTATGTATGTATATATATGTTAAAAATGTCTTTATTTAAGAATAGTAAACTGAGAAAATTATAAATAAGAATGTGAAACACTTGAGGAAATTATTTATTTTAACATCAAAATCTTTTTAACGAGTTTACATAATATATTGATGGATAAATGCGTTTCAGTTGCCATCTCTGTTTTTTTATTTTATATTGTTACAAAAATGGAAGCAAATAGTAACTAAAATAGACAGACAAATTAAAACCTGTGCATTTTTAATTTCAAGTATATGATTTTACAAATATTTAATTTAAAGTCCAGTTGCTAAGCTTACATCATACATATAGGTATAGGATTAGAGAGTAAGAGGCACAGCATATATGGATGGAAGATAAAAGTTAACGCTAGTCTAGAACAGATTAAGATTATAGTGATGGGGGAAGTCGATTCCACAAGGCAGTGATATGTGGGAAGATGTTTAAGTGGAATTTGCCTCTCATCACGGGCAGGGAATGAGGATAGTACGCTATAATGTTTGTGGCAAGGGGTATTTTCTTAGCCGTGATAGTTAGGATTGGTGGAATTGTATTGTATTTCATCTGAACACTCTCCATGGAAATAAAACTAAAAATAAAAGTATGTCAATGATTTTAAGTAAGATCCATTAACAAAATTGAAAATATTTCACAATTGCCTGATTGGAGTTTCTGGGCTGTACTTTGTTACCCCCGTTATCTTAACATTTGTTTTATCTACCTGTTCAAAAATGAGAAATTTTTGCGGATGTTGACATTATTCTGGCGTCATTTTTTTTTTTTTGTTGTTCAAATATCTGATTTGTTTTGCTCAAAACAACACAGTATAAAATTCACTAATTTTTTTTCCATAATGTTGAATGTGCTACAATTATTCAACATTTTAACAAGAAAAATCTCACGTTGATGTTAAAAAATAAAAATGGTCGCAAAACATTGTTGCTTTAACACAAGCTTAAAAGCTGCACTCTGCGAACTTTTAAGCTAGCTCATGAAAAAGGATAATTGATCTTCCGGTCCAAAACTAAAGGAACCTCTGGCCCAGCTTAGAAAATAATAATTATTATTTTGAAGAAATAACTTTAAATTTCTCAATTCGCTCCATAGAACTTCAAAACTTCACTTTGGTTCGGGCTATAAGTACAGTTGCAGCCAAAAGACGAATTTGGGCTAAAATTCCAATTCAGGCTGAAAACTGAGTTCTTCAAATCACAAACTCAGTGGAACTTCAGTTGAGATGAGTTCTTCAAATCACAAACTTTACGGAATTTCGAAAACCTCATGCCACGAAACCTCTGTAATGACATTATTATAAATAAAAAACAAAAACAAAATATTAATAATAATAATGAATATTATACATAAAATAAAATGAAACAACATTAAAACTTTGTTTAAATAAACTAAATAAGAAATAATTAAAAAATTCTCCCAGCACGCAACAAACTGTTCCTGCCGGAAAAAACGAACTTCCCGCCAAAAGACGTTGAATTCAGTCTCTTCGTTACTGACTGTTGAACGGTCAAGACGTCCTATTCCTCTCCCCCGGAACATTGTTTGTCATAATACGAAATGACTTCTTCCTTTTTTCGCATGCAACCTTAATACACTTGTAACAAAAAATACACTCATCAATACACAAAAATAAATTGTATGATTTTAATTTTCAATTTAACATGCTTTTACTGTTATCTCTGTGTATGTTTTATTCCTGTGTTAAGTGTGTATTTTCATGTGAAACACGAAACTATTCCTGCTGCTATGATGTGAGTGACATATCATTTGGTGACCACCGACGTGTATAAAAACAACCTATTCACCCACATCATTTGGTGACCACCGGCGTACAAAAAAACAAAAAAAATCTTATTCACCACACCATTTGGAAAAAAAAACGACGTTCAAAAGAAACCACTTTTGGTGATAACGACGCAGACAAAAAAAAAAAAAAAAAAAAAAAAAAAAAAAAAAAAACAGAAAACAAAAAAAAACAGAAAACAAAAAAAAACAAAAAACCAAAAAAAAACCATTACTTCGGAATTCTCAACGTAAAAAACGACAGAAGCGAAGTAGCAAAAACGAATCAAATAAGCATTTCTCTTTTATCCACATTGTAGCGGGACCGATAAGGATGTCGCCCCTGCAAAGCTTTACGAAAAAAGCTGTGAACAGCTAAGACAATGAGGAACAAAGGCAGAGGTTTAGAATAACAAACGTCGGATTTATTTGTCGATCTGGACAAATGTATGTACAGGAATTGTTTGTAGTTCGATCGTGAAGTCAGGGAGCCCTAATCGAAGGATCGTTTTGGGGTTCAATGCAGCAGCTCGGAGGCAGGCAGATGGAACGGCGGTATTCGAGGTCCAGTCGATCCCCGGATGTTGACCCTTGAAAAGGAGCGCGTCGGCGTTCTTCGAAGGGAGAGGATCGGCGTAAACAGTGCTGGAGTAGCCTGGTCGTCCTTAGAATGACCGTTATGTAAGACGCAGCTCGGTAGTCGTTAAAAGGACTATCGGATGTAAGAAGGTTAGTTAGTCCTTAAAAGGACTATCGCGTATCATGTGGCTTAGGTAGTCCTAAAAAGGACTATCGCATATAATGTTCGGCTGCTGCTGCAGCTGAGGTTGCCTGGGCTCGCTGCTGCTGCCGAAGTTGGGTCGGCCCGCTTCTGCTGCTGAGGTTTGGCTGCTTTGTGTGGTCAGCGACGAGGGTCGGCCAGGTGAAGGTGAGAGGGGGAGCACGTCGCTCTACCCCGGGGCCAAGTTATTTGGTGGAAGAAATCGGCTGTGTTTATGTCGGCTGCCGTTAGCAATGTCTTTTGGTTGATGACTAAAAATTACCTTCCCCATTTTGACTGTACACATGGGTTTCATTTGGACACCATGTGTATATGAAATAGTTTCTGGTCATTATTTTTAGCTAGGAGGATTTGTGTATGTTTCTTTCGTTTGTTTTTGCTTTTTGTGTTTCGTTCTCTGAAAAGCGCCGAGTCACCGGAAATTAACGGAATTCGTTCTGTTTTCTGCGGTGACGCCTTCGGACGTTTGAGTAACCGGCAGTAACTTCTGGCCGGGTGCGATAACATCTTTTATTTTAATGCACTCTCAAATGGAACAACAAGACAGCATACTCGCTTCAGTTTCCATTAAAAATCCAGAAATTTATGCAAACAGCTTCAAATGACTGGTTCGCAATAGGTGAAGCCCAATTTTCCTGGCGTAAAATTATCAGTTCCCAAACAAAAATTTACCACGTGCTATTGTCAGATAGTATATCTAAATTAGACTTCCACACTTTCTTCAAAGGAGTACGGTGTACTCAAGGAGGCAGTAATTCAGATGCACAAAAGAATAAAAAAGCTGGAAATAAATGTTTGTCAACCTTATTTCAAATACATAAAAAAAAAAAAAAATATGAATGGCAGAAATTCAGATTATCTCCGAGAATTACAGTTAACATAATACTCTAGTTATGTCCCTTTAACCTCCACTCCCTAAAGAATGAGATAAAAGGGGGCACTGACATGACGTATGTTGTATAAAGAACACGTGTGGCAAAAGACTGATTTAAAACGTCTATCCTGTATGTCGTTATTCCCATTGATATAATGCATTCCTGAAAACAACTATACATGGTGTTAGAAGTGGGATTTTAAAAAGCGGAGGGACTACTGAACCCATTTTATTCAATGACGGACAAATTTTAAAAAAACGGAGAACCGACGCAGCCAACGAACACACAGGGTAATGTAGAAATTTCCTACCCCTATACCCTTGCCTGACATATTAACATCTGAACCACCTTATCACCCCTCACTTAAGCTTGTTCATTACAGTATCGTAATTTACTGTATATTTTTACCTACGTTTCATTTGTTCTACTCTCATTTAAGATGTCCAACACAAAGCAGGACACAACCCACGTTGAAAATCCAGATGAACCCCCAACAGGACAACAAACCGAAGTCGACCCAATGACCTTCATGTTGCAAATGCAGTAATAACAACTCACCATGCAGGAACAGATGATATGCCTCTTGGCACTTCTCCTGCCCGCCAAACAAAATGCACCCACTCCGTCATGCTATCAGCCCGTAAAGCCAGAGTGCCTGGTGATAGAACCCGACACATCGGATAATAAATGAATCATCTTTAGAGACGCATGGTCCAGTTACAAAGAAATGACCCAGTTCACCGACCCAACAGAAACACAAAACGAGCTACGATCTGCATGCAGTTCGTCCGTCATTGAAATGCTCTTCAATTGTGTTGGCCCTGATGCCCTTAATAATGCCATATAGGAACAACTGTTGGAATATATTAAATCCATTGCCGTGAAATTCATCCACCCAGAAGTGTACCGTCAGCAATTTTTTTCAATGAAGCAAACCAATGGAGAAACGTTGTTTGTATCCAGATTGAAGTCACAAGTGATGCTCTGTGCCTTCGAAAGACAATGTTGTTGTGATAACAAGCACTGCACAACCTCATTCTCCAGGGACATGATTAAATCCTAAATCAATGCTGGCCTACGGGACACCTACCAGAATAAGATTTTGACGGAAATCAACTCTTTACCAACCCTGAATGACCTGGTGGGATATCTGTTAATCCTGGAATCCACTGACAGAGGAATCACAAATAGTGCCGATCAAATCTGCATCATCATAAAAATTCCCACCACACAACAAAAACAAAACAAATAACAACAAATTCAAAGGTTGCGGATACCAAAAGGAAGCAGGCAATGCTCTGCTTGGGGTAAATCATGCCACAAGTGTGGAACAGAAAACCACTTCTCATATGTATGCTGTGACATAGCCTCATCTAATGCTGTAACAACACCCAAAACGAAAATATCTCCCTCATATCAACCATGTGTACACAGCCTAGATGACTAAATGGAGGAGAAGGAATCCCACATGGTACCTGGACCAACAACCAATTCACACCAGAAAGACCAGAACCACCACCGTTTATTAGCGCTAAAATCACATTATATATGATTGCAATCAAGAAGTTAGGAAATGTAATTCAAACAGACATAAAGCCTCAAACCATTCAGTTAACTGCTACAGTGGATACGGGGGCTCAAACAAATACAGCTTGGGAGGATCTGTTGAAGAAACTGTGATGCAATCATAACCAGTTATTGCATACTAGACACCGTTTATGTGCTGTAAATGATGACAAACTACCTTAAGAGCCTTAATCACCACAATATCACTTGGTGATGAAACATTCTCAGAGATAATCTACATTTGTTCAAGAGTTAAGGGCTCATACCAATCACAGATGACCTTAAAGAGGTTGAAGGTCATTGAGGACAACTTTCCAGTGCAACTCAGTACTAAAGTAGCCACCATAAAAGAAGACAAAAAAAAACAACTTATGGTACACTAGCTCCATGCGGATGTCCGTACCAAATGTCTTGCCCGCCACTACCAGACAAACTACCACTTCCCGCTGCACCTGAATATCGTGAGGAGCTAGAGAATTGGATCAAGTGTCACTTTACCAGCAGTGCATTCAACACATGCACACACTCATTTCTAGAAAACTATCGACCGATTCCAGTACCCCACCGCTGGAAAGAAACTGTCAAGTCCCAGCTGGATGCTAATGTTGCTCTGAACATCATAGAACCAGTCCCTGCTGGAATGCCAACAACATGGCGCTCCAGAATGCTTACAGTTCCCCAAAAAGATGGCAGCTCACATAAAACGGTCGATTTGCAGGACTTGAATGCAGCTACATGACAGGAGACACACCACACACCCTCTTCATTTAACCATGTCAGCATGATACCTACAGGGAAGAAAATCATTCTCGATGCCTGGAATGGATACCACAGTGTGCCCGTCTCTGCTAAGGCATGTGATGCCACCACATTCATCATGGAATGGGGCAGATACCAATACTTGCAAGCTCCTCAAGGCTTCCAAGCATTCAACAACGGCTACACAAAGCGATTTGATGATATTACAGAGGGTTTCCCGCATGTAGCCCGCTGTGTGGATGATTCCATTTTATGGGATGACGATGTAGCACTATCATTTTGGTACACTATTAAATACATCATACTTTGTGCTGACAACAGGATCATCTTCAATCCAGACAAATTTCATTTTGCAAAAGACAACATCGATTTTGCTGGTTTTGACATCAGCCCAACAGGGTATAAACCGTGTCAGAAATCATTTGAGGGCATCAGAGACTTTCCATCCTGGACATACATAACAGGGGTTATTTCTTTTTTGTTTTGGTCTAATATGCATTCGCCCAGGCATCAATTGTTTCACCTTTCAGGGAACTGCTTAAACATAATGGCGATTTTATTGGGATGACACCTTGGAACAACTTTTTAGCAATCCAAAGATAAAATCCTAAACAGCATTCTGGATGGCATTTGTACATTCGAGATAAATCGTTCAACATGTCTGACCATGTATTGGAGTCAAACAGGAATAGGATTTACCCAACTCCAAAAACATTGCAAGTGCCCATCAAAACACCTTTGCGGATCAGGGCATTGAAAGGTTGTATATGTGGGTTCTTGATTCACTAGACCTGCTGAAAGCTGTTATGCACCCATTGAAGGAGAAGCATTAACCATAAAGTTTGGCTTGCTTGGAATTGGGCTGCCCTCACCTGATACTCGATACTGATCACAAACCCCTCATGTCAATATTTAATGATCGCAGATTAAACAAAATTAAGAACCTCAGGATATTAGACTTCAGGGAACAGACCTTGATGCACCAATTCAAGGCTATATCCATACCCGGCAATGCCAATGGTGGGAAATGGTATGTCTCATATCCTCACGCATATCACCAAAGTAGCAGCAGCTGAACCAGATGGTCTAGAAGAGGTGGTACAAACTGGAATATAATCCCATTACAACCAATAATCATCCACCATCAAAATGACATGAATAGAACAAGAGGCAAAGGTGGATTACCAGTACCTGAACCTTGTGGAAAGATTTGAAAAGGGCTTCCCTGAGGACAAGGAACATCTACTCACCCTACATCAAGGAATTCTGGAATATGCAGAACGATTTGTACACAGTTCAATCAATAGTATTCAAGGAAGGGCATGTATTAATGCCAAGAAAACTATGCTTTGAACTCATCGACCAGCTCCATATTGGTCACCAAGAGGTCAATAGAATGAAAAGCAATGCCAGACATATCTTTTGGCCTGATATGGGGCACGATTGCAAGAGGAAAATTGCTTGCAATAATGCACCTCCATACAACTCAGATGAATTGAAGAGATTTTTAAGAACAGGAGGTGTATCTCAACAAGTGTCCTCAGCTTATTATCCAGAAAGCAATTGCAGATGAGGCAGCTGTCAAACACATGAAATGGATACTCACAACAAACATTAGCCCCCAGCGGTTCACGAGATACAGATGAAGTGGCAAAAGCACTCCTACTACATTCCAAAACCCCACCACCTGATTTAGGTGCCTCACCTGCAGAAATTCTGTTTGATCATCCCTTAAATGACGACCTGCCAAACCCCATAAAATTCCACCAGGAATGGTTGGAGCTTGTCAAGATTTCCATTCTTGTGTAAATTGGCATGATTATTTGGAAAATAACAATAAAAGTTTGTGGAAGAATACCGTTTAGATTATCACAATCTTATTTCATCTCTTTCGTGTTGCAGTTGCAGCCCAGCTGCCATTACTGGCTTTGTTTACACATGCAAGCCTCGAGTAGTAATCTGTGGAAGCTTCACTTTTCTTGATTACTGATTACTACTTTAAATTTGATTTTTGCAAGAATTCTCAAAACTAGAAAGGAATACAAACCAAAATAATTCTTAGGACATTGCCATTTTCTTTTTTTGTGAGGGGGGAGTGATATTATATTTAATTAGAAAAGCTTTTAATTGCTTAAATAATTTAAACTAATTTTTTTTTAAAAAAAGAATTCATTTAAACCTTCAATTTTACAAAGCAAAACAACAAAAGTGTAAAAGTTAATTCTTTCTTAAATTGATTTTTGAAAAGAAAAATTTTAAATTAAAATTGTTATAAATTAAATGGTTAAACAAAATGCTTTTTTGGAATAGTGAGGATTTTTTTTACACCAGGAATAATGTTTTCCTGTTGGGTTATTTTAAAAATTTGCGCAGTAATCAAATCGAGTAAGAAGATCAGTAAAAAGGCAGTTAAGCTTCTGTGCATTTCTACTCGAGGCAAACGTATGTAAACAATTCAAGTAATGGGACCCTGGCTAGACAAGAATAAGTCCGAAATAAGATTGTCGATAACTCCTAAACGGTATTCTTCTGCAAACTTTTAAACAGAGTGCTGCTTCTCAGTTAGTATAGAACCAATTTTGGTGAATGACATAAAGTAAACATTGCACTGTATTAGTTGGTTTGCATATTTGTAAATGTAAAATTATTCTTGTAAATAATGTTTAATATTTTTAGTGCAAATTCTCAAGAACAGAGGCTGACAGCCACATCATTTTGAAACACCAGTCTGTGTACGATCACTGAAGTTAAGCAACATCAAACCTAGTCAGTACCTAGATGATTGACTGCTGGAAAATACCAGGTATTGTAAGCTTGGGTTTGTTATATTCACTTATATATGCAAATATTCCTGAGAAAGGTATGAATCCACCTCTTCTGCAATTATAGATTAATTAGTAAGACTTGTATCACTAAACCATTATTATCTCCAAAACAAAAATTCTTACACTTTAAAAAAATATTTTCTGGCTTTAAATAACCTGCATGATAGACTCAAACAAAAAGAACAAAGAAAATGTATAACTTCACTTTCATATATTTGGGTTTCATTAAAACTTTAGTCATTACTTTTTAAAACAATAAATATTGCCAGGGAGTGGGGGGAGTATAAAATAACAGCAGTGTCAAGGGAAAACCATTCTTTTTCACACTATTTTCTAGCAAGCATGAAGTTTAAACTTTGCCAAGCATTTTACACAAGATGGTTAATTAATATTAAACATGTGTGCAAGGATAAAAAATGCATTTCTTTTTTATTGTCAACATTTTGGTGATAAAATGTATTTATATTTGACTGAGGTATTGCGAACTGGGATAATGAAGTACTTTTCACCAAATAACTCAAGATATTTCAAATATTTCATTGCACATTCCATTGTGTTACCTATTATTTTAAAAAGTGTTGTTATCTAAGTCTGTTCAAACCTATTTTTTGCTGTTACCACAATGTTATAGCTGATACTTTCTGCCAAATTCTTCAGAAATCAATTACTGTCATCCAAAAATTATTGATCAACTTACTTTACCTCCTTTCATCAAACTTACACATGCCCCAATCTACCCCAATGAACTAAATAAAGGGTTTACTTAAAAATTCCAATGTATATCACCTAAAGAAGGCCGGAGCATTCAAGAGCCAAAATGTCGTGAATATGACAATAAAGATGAGGACAACAGTCCGAACAATGTAAATAGTGTAAATTGTTTACTGTCCTGTTCAAGCAACACTTCTACAAAGTATTTGGCACATTTCTACATTAATGTTTTTGGAGGTAATGCCAATTACAACACAATGCATAGAGTAATTGGCCGTGGTTAGGTGCAACTGGTAAAAATACCCAACAGATGGAATTGACAAAGTTTGCATTAATTAATAACATCATCATCATTCAGGTAGCACGTTTTGTGCCACTGCTGTGATCATCAATCCCCTCTAAGGCAGAATATTGCAATGGCTTACTGGTTCCTTTTGTACTATGAAAGTTGAGCTTACCCCATCCCTCCTCTCAGAAGTTTAAGAGGCAGCAGGTGGCTTGAATTTAGTTTTCCTTCTCCAAGACTGGTTGCCAGCTAAGGCTATAGGGCCCACTCAGCCCTATTATTTACCCATAGCTGGGAGGAAGGGATGAAGTCACACCTTTCCAAAGGGTATTAGTAGAAAACAACTCATAACCTACATAGTGAACTTGAGTAGATGAATGGTGGAACAAGTTTTAAAAGAAAAATAACAAAAAGACAAAATTTTTAAAGAGGAAATCATAGAGAGCCATGATCGCCAATGTACTACAAGGATATGACACATAGAAAAAGAAAAATATTTTTCAGTTTTGTGATCAGTAGATGTATGCATTTTCAAAGAAAATTTTTAGTATTATTTTTCATTCAAAAGATTTCCAGTAAAGAAAAGAATTGGGGAACATTGGTGACAAAAAAATGCATAAAAATTGGAAAATTTTGAAAATAACAAATTCTTTATCGATATAATAAATATCTAAAATTACTGCTTTAATATACCTTTTTAATGTTTTTACTTTTATTCATTTTGTTTTTCATTTTGGAGAAATTAAATTTCTGTTAGTTTACATAAATTGAACATATAAGATAGGTGCAAGCACATAACCCTGCTTCATGCTGCTGTCTATATTAAAAGCCTCTCAATAAGAAATGCCAAATTGTATGACACACTTCATATCCACATGAAATGACTGGACAATCTTGAAGAGTCTTGGAGGACAACTGGTTCAGTCGAGTATTTTTAACAAGCCATCCCTGCTCACAAGATCAAATGCTTTTGTGAGGTTGATGTACAGTAGTTGTTAAAGAGAGAAGGTCATGTCAATCGTGGAATGCTCCAACCAGAAACAACACTGTGATATAAGTATATAAACTTTAAAATAATCATACAAGGGTTCAGTTCTGTAGGTTACCCAGGTTGACATACACCTGATGAAGGGCACAGCATCTAAAAGGTTGTTGTAATAACAACAACAAAGATGAAAATAATAGTAAATGTAAATAATGATAACTCCTCATCACAGAAAGTTACATAGAAACTAAATGTAAAATCAGCTATTACATTGGTTTGACAATTAAATAAGCAAATATAAAAAAATAACATTTCAAAATTATAAGCTTTTATTAAATTATAAAGTTTTTTAATAAACTGGATGCATTGGCAAACAGCTCAGTTCAAATTTTTACCTGGCTACCTGGACCGATAGACACCTGAAGAAGGTTGGAGGGATAACAATAAAAATGAGGTAGTGATTATAAATGGTTTTGAATGTTATAGTTTGCGGGGCCCACAGGTGGTGATTTGGGTGTGTTCCTGGGAAATTCAATAGGCCCTAATTAAATTTTTAAATAAACTGTTGTGAAAAAACTGCATTTCATTTTTTTTTTTTTTTTTTTACCATTGTCCCAAAAACCAGTTTTAATCAGGCCAAATCACTTAAATTGAGAGAACAACTTTGTCTTTTTAATTAAATTAATAATTTAATTACGAAAACAATATTTTAAATTTCATCACAATTCAATTAAGAAACTGTATTTCTTTGAGAATTTTGATGGAACAAATTTTTTACATTGACAAAACAAATGTTGTATTTTTAAAATTGAATTAATAAATTTAAAACAAAAACAGTTCAATTAAGAAACTATTTTTGAGAACTTTGAATGATTTTAAATTAATAAATTCAATAAAAAGCAGTATTTACATTTAATCACATTTCAATTAAGAAACTATATTTTTTTGAGAATTATTACAGAACAATATTTTTTCATTTGATTTAATAAATTTAAAACAAAATCAGTATTTACACTTAAATATATTTCACAATAATGAGAGTTATTTTAAGCTGATGGAACAAATTTTTTTAAAATTAAATACAAAAATAGTTCAATGAAGAAACTATATTTTGTGAGAATTATAGCAACAAAGTTTCTTTAATAAATCAGATGTGTTGAATTTGGTTTCTTATAAAAAGCAAATCACATTGAATCAGCGTCGACATATGGGACTAATTAAAAAGTGATGCTCTCAACAATCTTTTCGGTAACAATTAGCACTAACATAAGTTATCAAATAAAATACAGGTGAGTCTATAGCATGTGAACGAAATATTGCACAAACCCAAATGAGAACAATGTGGTGATTGTAGTGTAAGTAGCAACAAAATAAGAAGGGTATGGAATAAAATATTCTCATTATCTCAATAGAGACTACAAACAGTCACTAAGATCTTTTATTTTGAAAATAATCAATTACATTAATTGGGATTTTAACTGAGGAGAATTTTAATCCACTATATGAAATATTTAGCAGAGTTAACTCCACTGATTTGCTAAAACATTAGCAGACTGTGATTAAAAAAATCCCGGCATGCATTTGTGTTCTTCTGTCTATAAACTGCGGTATTTTGCAATAATTCCAATACAGATTGGAACCAATGTCCCACTTTAATCTAATGGTTGAATGAACTCATTTTTCCTGCCCTAATCCCCACCCATTTTGGTGTGTGTGGGGGGAGGGGCACTAAATACAAACAAGATACATATAAGCATTTACAATTGATTTGCATTATATAACTATATATATATATATATATATATATATATATATATATATATACATAAAAATGAAACTCTGTTACCCCATTCAGATGGCCATTTCACCCCAGGATATTCTCCTTGGTGTTGTCAATGCAAAAACATTCATTTTTTAAACAAAAGTTTTTACACTGACAAGCCTCAGGGACAATATCTCAGGGTGAAATGGCCATCTGAATGGGGTAACAGAGTTTCATTTTTATGTAATTCATTTATATGCTCTATAATAAATACACTGAGCTCTCTCTTGTTGATCAGTTTTAATATTTTATATTATTAGGATCTACTTGCATTACTTACCCACAGATTTTTATATATATATATATATATATATATTAAATATTTATTGATCTTTATGGGAAATGTTAGTGTCTTTTTGCAGGAAAAAAAAAAACAGTGATTTGTAAATTCTTATAAAAATCAAATAATTCTCAGATTTTAATGAAACTATATTGGAAATGTTTTTTTCCCTAAGAAAATGTTGGTAAATATATTTTTTTAGATCTGTTACCCTCCAACTTATTTTAAGTAATTTTTGAGAAATTAAATTTTGTGCCAATTAATGTTTATATTAATTAAAAGAAGAACTTGAGAATTTTAATCATCAATTTTTTTGTAAAACAGAAAAACCAGTTACTGAAAATCTGCTCAGAACTGTAAAATAAATAATGCAATAAGATTGAGACATTATTTGATAAGAAAAACTTTTAATTGCTATTATGAATAAGATATATTATGGACACTGTAGTTTTAAGAAAAAAAATTTTTGAAGAATGATTAATTTTATCAAGAATTGTTTTCATTTAAAAGAAAAAAATTTAATTAGAATAATTTATAAAGTTTTGAATCTTAAGTTGAATCTTAAATTTCTGCATTACTTTGTCCATGTTAGGTGATAGTGTTATTAAATAAAAGCTATATTTACTAATCATAAATAAAAAAGCATAGTACAAATCATCAAACCCCAAAATTTTAAAAGTAATTTTTTTATGTGCATTCATGTGCCAGTTTTTGTAGATACAGATGTTCATACAGGACATCATCTATATAAATACAAGAGTCAGTGTGTCACACTTTTTCAACTTCACTCTTAGAAGCTGTAACCCAACATCTCATACACTTTGCAAACAAGCCGACTCTGTGAGCAAATAAAACACACTCTGGTCTGGATCAGTACTCGTAATCCTGAAATTTGGGATTACTAAGTTTTCATTACTGCAATTGTTTTTGGTGATTTTTTGCAATTAATTTTTTTGTATGATAATTTTTATAACTTGGAAATAATCAAAATTAATTACAAAATCCAGAGAGATTCATCCTTGAAATAAAATAATTGTTTGTACATAAGGTAAGGACCTACATACATCAAATTATCTTTAAATTAAGTGGCAGCAGAAGAATTATCATTGAACTTTTAAAAGGTAAGCTTGAATATTAATGCAATACTTAAATGCTGAAATCAGTTTTGTGTTCTTCTATAGTTTATTGTTGCTTATCGTATCTATTCATCCCTACCTGTAGTGATGAAGGCCCAATCAAAATCCCTCTGCAGGAGTGGGCTTAAATGCCACTCAATAAGACAGCTTTTAAGCTAGTCAGAAAATAAGAGTAACAACTATCGTAACAGAGAGCCCCTCCCCCACCACCAGGTGTGTTTATTAATCAATGGTTCTAAATGATTGGGAAGAAGGTACTAATTAGTTGGGTAGAAGGGATTCCGGAGTAATTCCAGAAATAAGTTTTTCTTTTTATTTAGTTGTTTCTGGGATTGAATTATTAATTAACTAGGGGAGTTAATTCCAAAGTAATTAATGGACGGGTTCATTAGGTAAAGCTTGTGATAAATGGTGAATTGATTTTAGGTGGTCTGCCGGGCGAAATCCAGAAAAGAGACCTCAGATGAGTAAGTGCTTTTGCGGGCTTAAGTGGACGTTGTCTGTGGAAAACCCAGCAGGGAGTCCGAATCCGATTTTAGTACCTCTTGAAAAATGGGTTCCCGCAGAGCTTCGGAGATCCGGCGGAAAACACATGGTGGTCCAGGCGATTTGCATACTAAAATTCGTGGGCGGTGCCTAAAAACTGTTTAGCTCCACCTCTCTCTATATAAGCGGCCTGCATGCTTGGGTTGAGATGAGATCGGATGGGATCGTGAACGCAAGAGAAGTGGCAGAGTGCAAGAGAGATTGCAGATCAGGGACCGCAGATCAGAGAACGCGAAGGAAAACGCGGTGGAAATGGCTTAGTGGGTCTTGCTGACCTGGCCAGTTGGTTGTATGCGTCAAAAAGTCTGAATTGTACCCAGAGGTAAAAATTGAACCCGTGCGAATCCTGATGACTTTGTCAACAAAGCTGAGAAAAGCTGACTGCTATATCAGAGGGGGCAGACGAAGAACCACGGCTTATCTCCCTTAGTACAGCCAAATTTTGACTGGCATAATTGTGTCTTTCTCTCTCTGTGACATTCTGACCCAAACGAGTGAATCTCGTTAAGACAGTTTGTATTCATGAAATTTCGTTGGTAGTGATATAAAAACAGTAGCCTTAAAGGGCCCTTTGTACAGGAACCGAAAGTGTTGCTTATTTTTTTTCCTTTGTGCCCTTGTGGTTACAAGAACCTCTCTGCACAAATAGTGATTTCTTTCAGCGTGGAGCCCAGCCATTTAATTTATCCTTCCTCCAGATCAAAAATTCCCAACGTGGCAGATAGTGGTGATTCCTTCAGTTCACCGGAGGAGGACTGAGTGGTTTACTTTTCGGCCAGAATCACCGGAGAGACAGGACAGAGCTGTAGCCAGCAGGGCTTCTACATCAGACTATAGTAAAGTTAAAGCCAGAAAGAATCTAAAATTTAAAAAAAAACATTAGATTATGGAGAATATTTTTTTAAGATTACAGAGTACTTAAAAATTATATAAAAAAGTCGTTCAAGTTATATTCCTGAATTATGTTTTACAGATATATCCACCATCTTCCATCTGTCATACAAGCTGTCAACACCTTAAATGAACATTTAACATCATGTTAAAAAAATTGATACTTTAAACTTAAAGTAATATCTATTTAAAATCAAATTAATTAAATATTAAATCAGCTAATATTCCTAAAATAAAGTTTAGAAAGGTATATTTTTAGAACATTTTTTAATATTATTATATTTTGATGAATTATATTGCGATGAAAGATGGCTAAATTACAAGAATATGGTTTATCCCCAGTGTCTGTATAACTATGACTGATCAAAAATGCAAATCCACAAACTTCACAAGAATATGGTTTCTGTCAAGTGTATGTATGTTTTTAGATGCATTTCTACAAAGGTTTTAATTTTACCCTCCATCAGATTTTTTTTTTTAAAACAAGGGTTGGCAAACTTCAATGAGTTCAGATGCTTCAAATAAATAAAAAAAAAAATGAGACATCGATGTTTATTTCATGGCACTCAAATATCTCACTGCCCAAAGCAAGAAGGAAAGTAAAAGTGAAAGAAAAAATCTATTTGAAAGAATAATTTCAAATGATTTGTGTAGTGTTTAGTAAAATGTTAACAAAAAAAAATATAAAAAATTTAAAAATATCTCTGTACTAATTACTATGAATATTTGTCCATCTGACAATTGATTCAGATTTGATTAAAGAAAGAATATATAAGTTACATTTGAAATTAAACCAATGGCATTCACTTAGTATAAATCAACAACAAATTTTTTAACTATATCATAATTGTTATGGGTTGGTTTTGTGCAATGTATCACTTTTCATGGGAAAATACAGTTACATCCCTGATGGGGAAGTTATTGCATTAAGGTTTTTATGCAACTGTGATGCAAGATATGCACCTATCAGCATTGTGGCATTTATATTGCATTTTGCAATATTTGAAAAATAATGTATTATAGTTTTTACAAGAATATGATTCATATTGCACACCTAAATATGTTTTCTCAGAAGTATATGCACAAACTTATCAAGAATTTTTTCATTTCTACAGGCTTCACATGAGGCACTGAAAAAAAGATTTTTCTACTAATTCAGAAATTAAACGTGAACTAAGATAGAGATTCTGTCCATTGAGTCTTCCCATGATGCATAAGTGATTTGTCTGAAAATAAATACAAGCAAACATCACAAAAATATTTCTCTCTTCAGTATGTTTATGCATATGAACGAACATATTTGACTGACATGAAAATGCAGATCCACAAAAATCACAAGAATATGGTTTCTCTCCAGTGTATATATACAGAGGGATCACTAAACATCAATTCCATGAAAATAGAGATGCACAAAATTATAGTTTTTCTCCAGTGTGTGTATGCATACTATTGACAAAATCTGGCTTCCATAAAAATGTAGATCCTCAAACTTTACAAGAATATGGTTTTCCTCATGTGTGCGTACGCATATGTCTGACTAAAGGCAACTTAAATGAAAATGCAGATCCACAAACTTCACAAGAATAAGGTTTTTCTCTCATGTGTGTATGCATATGTGTCACTAAGGCGGACTTCTGTGAAAATGCAGAAACACAAAAATCACAAGAATATGGTTTTTCTCCAGTGTGTATACGCATATGTTTGACCATATTTGCCTTCTGTGAAAATGCAGATCCACAAACTTTACAAGAATATGGTTTCTGGCCAGTGTGTGTATGTATATGTTTGACCATATTTGACTTGTATAAAAATGCAGATCCACAAATTTCACAAGCATATGGTTTCTCTCCAGTGTGTGTACGCATATGACTGACCATATTTGACTTGTATGAAAATGTACATCCACAAACTTCACAAGAATATGGTTTCTCTCCAGAATGTGTACACATATGCCTATTCAAATTTGTCTTCACCAAAAATGCAGCGCCACAAACTTCACAAGAATATGGCTTCTCTCCAGTATGTGTACGCATATGCCTATTCAAATTTGTCTTCAGTAAAAATGAAGATCCACAAACTTCACAGGAATATGGTTTTTCTCCAGTGTGAACATGCATATGACTCACTAAATACGACTTGCATGAAAATGCAGATCCGCAAAATTCACAAGAATATGGTTTCTCTCCGGTGTGTGTACGCATATGTAGGACCAAATTTGACTTCCGTGAAAATGCAGATCTGCAAACTTCGCAAGAATATGGTTTCTCGCCAGTGTGCATATGTATATGTCTGACCAAATTTGGCTTATATGAAAATGTAGATCCACAAACTTCACAAGAATATGGTTTCTCTCCAGTGTGTGTACGCATATGTATCACCACACATGACTTCCATGAAAATGCAGATCCACAAATTTCGCAAGAATATGGTTTCTCTCCAGTGTGTGTCCGCATATGTCGAGCCAAAGTTGGCTTCCGTGAAAATGCAGATCCACAAACTTCGCAAGAATATGGTTTCTCTCCAGTGTGTGTATGCATATGTCTGCCCAAATCTAACTTATGTGAAAATGCATATCCACAAACTTCACAAGAATATGGTTTCTCTCCAGTGTGTGTACGCATATGTATCACCAAATGTGACTTCCATGAAAATGCAGATCCACAAATTTCACAAGAATATGTTTTCTTTGCAATATGTGTTTCCATCTTTTATGTCCAACTTTAGCAGATGTCACCTGACTATGGCCTGTGTTTACTGTTTATTCATGCATAATATACAGAGATAATCCACACATTTTGAAATACATTATTTCTTGGTGGGTAAAGTTCACTGCAGTTTTTGTACAGCCAAATCATCTGTGAATAAAAAAAAGTAAAATGATATATTAATAGGAGCTGAATATATATGAAAGCCGTATATGAGAGATGCAATATGATAGGAAAATGATAAAGTATGTTCCCCCTGTAGATAAAGTAGATATTATCTGTCTATATTCACAATATTTCAACCGTTGCATGCTCCAGGCTTCTTCAGGATTTGTCTATATTTCTGACATGAGATATCTTAGCTATTTCAACTATTTGTATTGTTTTCCTCATCTTTATTGCCATATTCACAGCGTTTTTGTCATTGTACACTCCGACCTTCTTTCTTTCACTTGAGGAACTCAACTTTCCAAGTATTTTCACTCTGCTGTGGCCAGGTAAACTCACAACTATTTTGGTTACCTCACTTTTTGGATTACTCAACCAACACTTTTATTCACAGGAGAATTAACTGATATTGAGATATCCAGAAATGGCATGACATGTGGAACACTATAAGAAGAGAACACATGATGAAAAATGCCACAATTTTAAGAAAAACAATATTTTAACATCAAAATCTATTATGAAAATTAAATTATGAATCTTCGTTAAAATTTTGTCTTTCTTGCATCAAGAAATAAATTAATATAGGAAATTTTTGTCTTTTTGTAGTGAAATTTTTTTGATGAAGAATAGAATTTTACAATTGTATTCATTTTCAAAAGATTTTAATCTAATAATGTTTATAAAGTTTTAAATTCTGTATTAATTTTCATCAGTTAGGTGATATTGTTATTAAGTAAAAACTATAATTACTAATCATAAATACATAAGCTTAGTACAATTCAGTGAACACAGTATTTTAAAAAGAATTTTGAATTATTTTCTCTATGTGTAAACCTGCTCATTGTTGTAAATACGGGTCTCCATACATATTATCAGAAAATATAAGCAATTGCTCTTCAAAATTAGAGAATTTTCTAACTTTTCATCAGCAAATCTTTTCATAAGTAAGACTATATAGTCAAAGTACCTAGAACTTACCAAGTCTGCAAGTATTTCTTACCCCAAATCTCAAAAGAATCACAATGACAAATATATATGTATTTTTTATATCTGCCACCCACACCCAACTTATCTAATTCTTTTTTGTATAGTGCCATGTTTAGATTAGATATATGCACAAGTTCTTTGCCAAATGAAATCATCAATTTCTTTTTTTTTAAAGTATCCACCAACCTCCAGTTATTGAAAACCTACTCTGAATCATAAAATACAAAATTTAAGATATTATTTAATTAGTGAAGCTTTTAATTACCTTCATAAATAAAAAAAATATTGTGAACACTCTCTTAAGAAAAAGAAATTGGTGAATAATGAATTTTTACAACTATTTTTCATTTTTTAAACCTTTAATTAGAATAATTGTAAATCTTTTAAAATACTGTCGTAAATTTGTATCTGGTAGGTGATATTTTTATTAAGTAAAATCTCAAATCATAAATGGAAAGAGCTTACTACAATACAGCAACCTCTGTGTTTTAAAATTATTTAAATTTTGAGTTTTTTTTTTTAGTGTATAAACAGATTTCTGTAAATATGGACATCCAGACACAACATTTGAAGGCTGAAAAAAGCAATCATTTATTAAATTTTGAATTTGTTTCACTTTTCATTGTGATTCAAATTAATATCAGTCTAATTAAACCATTGTAATTACAAGTAAAACTTAATAGTGATGCGTATGTGGCTCATGATGATTAAGGAGGTTTGGACTTTTTAATGAAGCATGTCTATTTCTACAGCAAGTTTTTTTTTTGGTTTTGTTTTGCGCAAAGGATATATAGCACAAAAGTGTCCTTCAAAGAGGCTGTTATTCCACAGATATCAATAACAACCACAATATGCCTCTTTAAGGGCAGGTTGAAATATTGATTTAGGTAAAGTTTGTATTCACAAATTAGCTCCATTTAAATTTCTACCTCTTTCTGATGTTAAGTATAAGCCTCCTTGTTTGCATCGTCTCTAAGACCCCGTCGTTGCTCACACGCTCGGTCCATGATATCCTTAGCATTCTTCTGTAGAACCACATCTCCGTCGCCACGAGAAGGGACTAAGCATAAACTACAAGAAGACAGAATGCATAGTCATCAGTAAAAGGATGAGCCCAAAATGCGATTTGCTAGTTGGGAACACAATAATCAAGCAGACGCGGAAGTTTAAATATTTGGGAAGCCTTCTGACAGAGGACAGTAAGCGCGACACTGAAATCCGCAGATGTATTGGGATGTCCAAGGACGCATTCCAAAAGCTGGGCAGAGTATTGCGAGACAGGAGGATCTCCTTGGTAGACAACAAAAGAATACTGAGCTGTTACGTGATGTCTGTCCTGCTTTACGGGAGTGAATGATGGACGATTTTCTCAAAGATGTCGGGGCTAACAGATGTCAAAAAAAAAAAAAAAAGAATTACCGGGATTTTCTAAAAATAATAATTCCAAAAATAAATTCATTCATTTGTGAATAACTCCTAAAAATTTCATTAAATTCGGACAAGTATTTGATTTTAGCAAGACTTTCCAAATTAATGTGTTATTTTATCGGAAAACAGGCACGAAAATGTCCATTACCAGCTCTGTTATTACACAGTCGACGCATAAAAACAAGTTTTTTAACCCAAATTTCAAACATGTTAGAAAGGGGTACATTTTTTAGAAAAAATAATTAAAAAATATCTTAGTTCTTCCTCTTAATAATAACATCTGGGCACGTCTACAATTCGCTAAAAAAAAAAAAAAAAAAAAAAAAACAGTATAGCATGATGAAAAAAAGGCCCAAAACTTAAGTTTTATCGTCAAAATGTTCATGTTGTTATTAAGAGGAAAGACGAAAGTATTTTTGAATTATGTAAAAAAAATTTGAAACCTTTCTAACATGTTCGAAATTTTGGTTAGAAATTGTTTTATTTTTCGTCTGCGACGTAAGTAATGTTTACAATGAAGTGATTTTGTGCATTTTTTCTAGTGAAAAACATTGATTTGGAAATTTTTGCAAAAATCACATAATTGCCGGATTTCAATGAACCTTTGAAATGAGTAAGAGCAGAAAAAAGGCCGTTAATTAAGATTCCGCGCAAAAGTGTTCCGAGGTGATATATAGATAAACAACGGAGGTTATGGCGGACGGATAAACACGAATGAGTCCGAACTTTTATTGTCGATGACTCCAAAACGGTACATTTTATCAAAATTTCTTTGCTATTTTCGAATTAAGCATGTAAATTTACACCTAAATATAATTATTCGGGAATTTTTTATTAGATAATTTGCGCGGGGCTTCAAAAGCAAATTACCCAAATTTACTAAATGATGTCGAAACTGATATCTAGGATTATCAAACCTGTTAAATGTTTTTAAAATGCCTGAAAAAATATTTTATACGGAAATTTATTTTGCTTTTTAATTCTCATTCGCTTTAGCCTATTACCTTCGAAATAAAAGCAAATTTCTTTCAAATAAGACATCTAAAAAATGCTTTTTTTTCGGTACTTACCTTTTCATTTCAGGGCGAATAAAAAAAAACCTTTTCATAGAAAAACAAACAGGATTAAGTTGCTGTTCGACTTTATATTTCTTTCTAAAGTTCCACAATATTTTGTAATCAAATAAAACTTCCTATTTTAAAAGAAACTGCAATTAAAAAAGATTAATTATTTGAAAATAAAAAGCGTGTAGTTTCTGAACACAAAACAACGAAGAGAACAAAGGAATTACAAAAAACGGTGTAAAGGAAGAATTTATTCCTTGCTCAAAAATAGTCTGGGTGCACACAATATGCCATAACATTGTATTGAGCTAACTAACACAATTTGATTTTCTCATAAAATTTTATTATTCACAAAAAATGAAAACAACAGAATTAAAATACAATCCGATAGATTTGTTTCAAAGAAAATTAGTAAATTTAAGAATTAATTAACAGTAGTTGATGAAAATGTAATGCTTAAATTTTGCTTAAAATAGAAAAGTTACGTACTGCAACAGAATAGATTTCAAAACTACACTGAAAAATGCAAGTATTGTTTTTTTAAGTAACTATTCACTACTCAGTGTAGATTTATCCTCTCAAATCTGAAAGAAGATAATCTATCTAGGTGCTTACATTCACAAAAATACTTCTCAGTGGTGAAAAAGAAAAATATATTGACTTGAAAATTCTTTTAAAAATCGGTCGAGTTGTAGCGGTATTGACGGTCGACTAATTCAACCCATACATTTGTTTACTTTACAAATGTGTAAGCAAACGAAAAGCAAACAAGAGAAACAACAACAAAAAGAAAGAAAGTCTTTACTAATGAAATATTTTTTTTATCTGAGCTCATAAAAAGCTGAATGAACTTGCCGTTCAAAATTTTCACTGTGAGAGTTGAAAGAATTCTGTAAAAAGTTTTACAGTAAAACTGAAAATATGTTGATAAACTTTTAAGGTATGTTCATGAGATCGATAAAAAAAATCGCATATCATGAATAAAAAAGGCCTTTAACTTGATGAAAATATTTTTTTATCGTCTAAATGTTAATGTTATTATCAAGAGAAAAGATTAAAGTATTTTTTGAATATTTTTTACATTTTTTAATAATTTTTAGCACGTCCAAAATTTCGTTAAAAATCTTCAGTTTTTTTTAATCAGAAAAATTGACAGAAAATCGATTGTCAGCCGTTTTTTTAACTTTTGTTTACAAAAGTGAATGTTGTCGTTTAAAATTCATTTAAAAAATCAATTATATTTTTAAAAATAATTTTAAAACAATTAGAAATTATAAAGTTTATTTAATATATTTTGAAACAAAGATTGCTTATTTTCTGTGTTGAAAACATATTCTTTCAAATGGGAGAAAGCCGGTCTGAACTGCGGTGTTGATTAACAAATGACATGTGCGTGATTTCATCACGCACTGACATGTTACATGCGGAAATTTATAGTACGGAATGTCATAAGTGACAATTTATCTTTACGTTAACAACTTATTTACCTCGTTTATTTTTAAGTAGGCATAGCATGAAAAAAACAGCCTTAAACTTGACGAAAGCAGAATTTTATTACCAAAATGTTTACGTTACTATTAAGGGGAAAGAACAAAGTAATTTTTAATTATTTTAAAAAAATTTTCTGTCTTTATTAGAACGTTTTAACTTTTGATTGAAAAACCTTGTTTCTCGTCATCACCGGAACTCTAAATAACATGGCAAATTTTTGTTCATTTTTTTCTTTTGACACACATTAATTTTGAAAATCTTGCAAAAATAGAAATAATTGTTAGATTTTAATGAAAGTTTCAGGAATGATGGAAATTATTATCATTTTTTGAAAGTAATTTTATATAAATGTAAAGGCCGTTAACAGTGGCGTACAAATTAAGTCACGTGATGTTTTTATGTATCATGTTTCTTCCGGGTCTCCGTACATTTGAGTTAACATTTTTTTTTTTTGACACATAGGGCAAAGAACAGTAAGATTATTCTCATTGGTGTTTCGTTGATTGTAAAAACCTTGTGCTATTTATAATCTGTACAGATACAGGTCCCTAAAAAAAAAAAAAAAAATTATATAAAGGATTGAACTGTACCACTAATTTTAGAATATTTAACAACTTTTAGTAACTTTATGTAAAAATAATGAAATAATTTATGAAATAACAATTAATTCATTTAAAAATTCATTTTTCATCGAAAAAGTTTTTTGCCTTCAGACAATATTATGCATATTGATAAAAACAAATAAAAGCAACTAAAAGCATTTAAAATTAAATAGTATCTTTGTTTTATTGGGTTTTGTATGTTACAATTCAGAGCTGATTTTAGGTTTACGAAGGCGGATTTTTAAAAATACAAAACATTATTTTTATTTACTTTCCTCAAAGCCTTGTGTTTTTAACTAATATAATGACTTACGTGCTTCGACCATAAATTGATTTTTGCACGAATTTCCAAGTCAATGTGTTTTTCATAGAAAAAAACGCTAAAATAATCGTATTACCTCGACCGCTGAAGCAAAAAAAATTCTTTGAACCAATTTTCACTATATAGGATTAAAAAAATTAATAAAACATTAAAAAAAAAATTACTCAGGTCTTTCCTCCTAATAACAAACATTTTGACAATAAAACTTTCTTATTTGTGACATTTTTCATCTTGCTATGCTATTTTTTTCCGCAAAAAAGTGGATGTACTAAAGTTCGTTTTGTCGAAGTTGAAACGAATGACAAAAGAATTAAGAAATAATAATAATAATAATAATAATAATAATAATAATAAAAACACAATACAAACGGGAAATTTTGCTTGAAACCGAAAAAAATAAAATTAAAAGGTTTTTTCGATACATTCCACTTAAAAAAAATATCATCTGTGCTCCATAATCTTTCCAATTTTTTTTAACATATTCTAAATAATTTTATTACGGGGTAGGTAATGTTGTTGGGTGTTGATATATTATTTTCCCTGTTGTTATTATTTTGTTGATTGTAGTAATAATGAGGTTGATATTAATGACAGAAATTAAAATGCATAAACATACAACAATAAAAACTTGAGGAACGTGTTGACATAAATTACTGCAAGAATTGGTATTTTCTTTTTGTGATATGAATTACAGAGTATTATGGTTTGTGTAAAAATGCTATCAGTGTGTCTTTTGTTTAAAAAGGTCAATCCTTACTTGGTTTGGTTCCGAAAATTTCGTTTATGAGGATGCGTTTAAAATTGTCTGTTTTCGATCTTCTGGAGTGCTGAGAGACGTGTGTTTTTATCGACTACTACTACATGTCTACTGGTTTCTCCACGTGGTGGAAAGATCGTTTTTATAATCACGAGAGTTAGGATGATGAAATATTCTTCTTTTCTATCATCACTGATGGCAAGGTTATTTTTAGAATGATGAAATTGAAATATCATTATCTGTATCATAACAATTTTATAGAAAGAGCAAAAAAACCTCTAACATGGAATTTTTTTAATTAAAAAACGAAACAAAAATGTCAAATTTGATAATCAAATTTTATAATTTGGGCGCTATTACACTTTCGCCTCCCACCCCCGTCAGCCACACGATATATATATATATATATATATATATATATATATATATATAATCGTGTGGCTGACGGGGTATATATATATTTGTGTGTGTCTTCAGTTTTTTTTTTTTTTAAGGTACGAAAGTATAATATAATAATAGCCTCCTATTTTTCATCGACATCAAAACTTACTTTTTATGCAACTGTGATTGAATTAAAACAAAATAAAAACTTCAAACTCAAAATTAAATAAAGTTACAAAATCTAATTTTCTTGAGTACGGTTTCGTTTACAAACATTATTTCTTCAAAATATCTGTCATGATAAAATTGAATAATTGAAATCATAGCTGAATTTCTTTACATTTTTTAAGATCAACACAAACAGAGAATATTAAAATTAAAATAAAAAGAAATAAAAAAAAAAAAAAATGGTGAGGTATGTCAGTAAATAAAAATAACGATTTCTTTTTTATCAAAATTATTTCGATTCTTCCACTTACCTTTTCAGACCAGAAAATTAAATGCAATGAGAAAAACAAAACGGGATGATTTCTTTGTGTTCAAATGCTTTTTTGTTGGGATTTCTCTGTCAAACTATATTATTTTTTTGTTGTTCGTTCAGTTCATAATAATAGTGCCGGAGATGAAACGAATGACAAAAACAGTAGAATTAAGAAATGGGAAAAAAATCAACAAAAAACAAAAAAAAACAAACAAAAAAAAACAGAAAATAAACGGGAAATTATTTTTGAAAAAATCTTTTTCGTTTGATAAAGCAAAAAAAAAAAAAAAAACATAATCGGTGTTAGACAAAATTTGGTTACTTGTGTTTAAAATCCTCGGATGGAACAACAATAAAGTTATACAAAAAATTCTTCTTTAAATGTTTTACTTTTTTTACTAGTTTTCTATTGAATCTGTGATACGCGCCCACCTTCCGGCAATTCTACACTGCATGTCAATTTTGATAAATCAGAATTCTAATTCATACGAAATAGAAATGGTATGTACAATCACAAATAAATACGAAGAATGATCATGAATCATTTCTGACATAAGTTAAAAAAAAAAAAAAAAAAATACTGTCAAAGTGTCAATGGAGAAATTCATTTTATTCATTCTTTTTTTTTTTTAAAGAACCACGTGTCCAAAAGAACTGAGAATCATACATACAAGGGAGAGAACTCTTGCTTGTTAACATTATTATTACTAAACATCACTCTTTTTTTTTTTTTTTTTTCCCCCATATAATAAATGCGAAAATCAGAGTCACACTTTTTCAACTTTTTACTCCTAGAGGCCATAGCCCAATATCAATAACATTTTGTAATCAGGCCAACTTCATAAGCATATTCAAAAGATTCTTGGCCGGATCCAGACTTGCAATCCTGAAATTTTGAATTCCCAAGTTTTCATTGTGCAATAGTTTTTGGCAATTTTTTTTTTAATGTGATTTTTTACATCATCTCTCTATATCTCTAACATGAGGTATTATGATTACTTACATTATTCAGACTGTTATCCTCATCTTCATTGCCATATTCACGTTTCAGCCATTGTATGCTTCGGCCTTCTTCCAGTGATTGGAATTTTAAACCAAACCCATTATTTCGGCCACCTGGGTAGATTGTTCCAGTTCCACGTGCCATGCCTCTTCTGGATGTCTCAGTCATTTCCCTTTAACGTTACTCCCCAAGTTTTTGGTTCACCACTGGTACTGAACTCAAGTCAGCAGAGGACTAAGACACTGCTGAAATGGAGACACTGACTGATAACCATTATTTAACGTGCATGATATGGAATTTCTCACAGACCATAACCCAAGAATGGAAGTGAGTCAAAAAGATAAAGAAAATGATGGCCTCTGATTCTTTGTATACTTGAAAGTCATCTGGTAAATTTCTGAATTTTATGGGCAAAGCTAGGTCGAGGGATTTTGCCAATGAGTAGGGAACTGATAATATTTTAAAGATTTTCTGGGAATAAAAGCACAGTTATAGAAGTGATTTATACCCTTTGTCAAAAAGAAAGAAAGAAGGAAATGGTAAATTGCTAAAGAAATGAAATTTCTTTAGATAAGAGCCAAGCCCCAAGTGTCAATGGTTGAAACTGCTAAGAAAGCTGTCATGGGGACACCTGGGGAATGTCTGACCGAGAGAATGGGGTTTGAGTTGATGAATCCCATTGACAAAAATTTTGAGCATCAAAATTAACAATTATAAGTAAGCCCCACCTGTGTGCCTATGCAGTCTAAAAATCAAAGTAGTCAAAATGACGACCGAAGTGAAGGGCTCAGGTGACATACCAAGGGGAACGGAGAAATTGACTACACCCCTTTGGTAGTATTGGTATGAGGTACCAATATGTGAAGGAAAGAGTTAAGGTGGATTGATATTCTGCTACCACTACTTTTAGAATTAATTTTCCAGAGTCAGATGACAAAGGACTCTTTTTAGGGGTTAGGAGATTTACTGAAACCTCATGTTCCTCAGACCCCATGCTGGTTTTGAGCAGAGGTTCACATAAACAGAAAATGAGGGCAACCAACATACAGTTGTACCAGGCAAGAGATGACTGCTTCGCCCAATCTCACGTGACTTACTGCCTGAAGACCTCTGACCAGAAGCCTTGTCTATACTTAGTCACGATGAATAATGTATCATGAAATATTCAAAGAGGGAGGGGTCGATAACTCTGTATGACAAATATATTCCTGCATGAAGAATATAAATGCCTGCCTGAAGAATGAATAATTGTACTACTAGCTCTGTACAAGTAATGTTATATAAAAGATCTTTTATACAATTTATTTTTTATTTGTGACTTCACTCTGTCTGGATCAAACCAATTCAATGATTCCTGATCCTCGCCAGCCTTGTGATCTAAATCAACACAACATGGGACAAGGCAAGTTTTGGATCGAAGTGATCAATTCAAGAGTCAACTGCGGGGACTGAACATCAAACTGACTGATGAGGTAGATAAATAAATAACCATTCAAAGACATCAAGAATTAATAAATGGTTTGCAAGGGGAATCCGAATAGGCCCAGGAGATGTTAGTAGAAAATCTAAAAATCAAGTGGGGAGGGAATATTTATATGGCATTTATATGAGAGATTAATTTGAGTTTCTTGAGTTCAATTCTCATGCATGCATGGGCATCCCATGATGGAGTAATGGAAAATAATCTAATCCGATTGACCATTACTATGAATTAGTGAATTCAGTCCTCACTGCATGCTCTGTACTTGTGGCCTGATGAGAAAATCAAATAAATGGAGGATTTTAACAGGGCTGGTGCATACTACCCCTAACCTTGATTGGGAGCTCTGGGAAGTGCATTGTGACACACACTATGTTATCAACATTTGCTTTTCTCTACCTATTAAAAGATGAAAAGTTTTTGCAGATATTGACTTTATTCTGGGGATTATTTTTAACCAAATCTGGGAATTTCTTTTGCTCATGCTTAATTTTGAAAAAACGCTATATAAAATTAACTATTTCTTATCCATAATGTTGAATTTGATACAATTATGCAACATTTTAGCAAGAAAAATCTCAAATTGCTCACAAAATCTGTTGCTCTATTTAAGATGGAATGATCTATTATGACATGTCTCTTATTTTCATTTACATACATTGTATTTATTTTCAATTTTTCTAGTTGAATTGTTCAACTATATTGCATAGGGTACATTATAGTACGTAATTAAGCTAAGATAAAATTTATATTTTATATGAATATTACCTTATGAAAATTGAGGTGTAGTATTGTTGGGGGCGGGGGCTGTATCATAGATTCAGGGGGAGTGTATCATAGATTTTGGGATGGGTGATGAGACACTTACACCGATCATGTCACCACCCAATCAGTGTAAAGAAAAGGATAGTCTGACACAAAAAGTACAAGTGACTCCCAGAAATCTACCAAAAGGGAATAATTAGCATTGAACAGCTTCTTCAGCATAGGATGGAAGGTCATAACTCAGAGGTGAGATAATTAAATCAGGAATGGATCATATATGGAGGGAAAAGTGCAATCATGGGCACTTGTGCAATGTAGTAAAAATACTAGACAGAGAAGAACACTGGAGAGTTAGATGCCTGAAAAATTGGTGCATCTGTTAGGCTATGAGGACCTCCTTACTATGCCTAGCAGTCTCTTCACCTTGCCAAAGTATGAAAAATGTATGGCAACACCAATGATCATTACTTTGACATAGTGGTATCCCAGGACTTTTGCCATGTCAGTATAAATATGCTATCAGTCACCCAAACACAATGGAGGAGAGCGAGTTATGTTACTTTTATCTAATTTAAAGTGGAAAAGTATTAATATCATTTTTATATCCTGCCTAACCACTACCTAATTTCACTTCATAAATGTTATCATAGCCTTATGAAAGAACAAAAATCCATACGAAATTCTGGAGTGCTATTTTCTAGAAAATGCTATGAAATTTCTGAGAAAATGATGACCAAATAAGAAAAATAAGTTTATACAGAAATAGTAAAAGACTCTTAACCAAACAAATGACAGAATTGATTGGAGACATATATATATATATATATATCTCAAAATTTCAAGGTATACCTATTTTTTGTTTATAGGTTTCTGAACCAAATGAGCACAAAATAATTTTATCATCATCATAATTTACATGAAGGCATACAAACACCTTATATGAGAAATATGAATGAATCAACAGACACTCAAACACAATGGTAATTATCAAATAGATGAGGCATCAATCTGAGATATATGTAATTTACATAGCAGTTCTACTGTCACCCTATAAAAGTAGTATAAATATGGGGCATGGGTGTTGTAATTTTTGTTATGTGTGTGTGGTTGCAAGTGAAAGTATCAACAAGGATTCTAATTTCAACATTTATTGATCAGGTGTGAAGAATATATATGTATTGTTGCATGAAAAAGTGGCAAAAATTGTTAATATGCTAATATTGCTGTTGGTATGGAAAGCAATGTCAGTAAGGCCAGGAATTGACCGATTTGTTAGACTAGTCAGCCAAAGTCATGGTTTTGTGTCAGGAGAGAGGCCTGTAGCAGATTAGTGAAGCCATGTGGTGTATCATTGGCAGGGTTAATGTACACTTTTCTTCATGTTTGGAATCAACATCGGTAAGAAGCATGGATAAATTTGTAATTAGAAGCCAATGAATGTGTAACTGCTTCTTGTTTGATAGCAACACTGGAGTGAGGGAAAAGTAATCTGAAGAGTAACATATTGCTACTTTATTATTAGTGAAAAATCTTATGAGCATCTCTTAACAAATCTAGAAAGAGAAATGATTAAGTTTATCTGAAACTAGCAGTATAACTTGTCTTTGACCAGGAATTTTTGCCATTCAATTGAAACAGTTTAAGTTTAAAGTCAGCCACCTGAAAATCAATATTAGTAATAACAATTGGGGGCAACTGAAGCACATCCCCGAATGGAGGGGGGGGATTTAACAATTTGAAGGAGGGATGGCCAAGAAAAGGGATGTTTTTGTGTTCTCAACATTGCAAGGAAGGAACCTTTCCATGGCCTGTCATAATAATAATATACAATAATTTTTATTTAAAACAATTTTTTTTATAATTCTAATAATCATTTGCATTAGATTTCAACTCTCTAAATTGATTGTATGCTGTTTTTTACAGACATTAAATTTTGCCTTTGATTTTTGTGCAAAGTGTAAAAAATTATTTTTTTTTGATTTTTCACCTTCAAGGTTGTAATTTTTTCCAGCCAATTTAGACTCACTGAAGAATTATCTATGAAACAAAAAAAATTCATTGAAATTGGATGAAAACGCATAAAGAACATTCAATCAAACACATACATAAATGCACACATTTTGAGAATTATAGATATAGATAATAATTTTCATTTTGTGTTGAAAAGCATAATATGCACTATAAAAGGAGAAAGGAATTTTTTTTTCAATTCTCTGAAATATTATTCTTGCACAGATAATTCTTTTTGCTTATCAACATATTTTAATAAAATACACTCACTTACCAATTATAAGTTTGGCTAGAAATCAACACAAGGTATAATACCAAACTTGCATAGCAAGACATAGGGACATTTACAAATTTTAAGAAAATTTTCTGACTCTCCAGAGTTTATTAAGTCAACTTCATACTTTTGCCCTCAGCTCAACTGAACTGATGAAAATGTGAAAGACAAGAGGGTCAGGAGAAATAGGGAACTATACTGTATAGGTGAAAATACCAATGAAGAGATGGGAAGACTGTCGCAGACATTAAAGATGAGAATATAAGGTTCACAACTTGGAAGAAAGACACATAATATATACACAAGATGATGGAAACCAGAAAGTATGGAGCAGAAAAAAAAAGTATAGGATAAATGTTGTATATACTAGCATATCATGTGACTTTTGACGCTAATTTTAAAGGAGTTGCATCATACATGAGAAATAAAATTAGTGTATGTACCGCTGACCCTGGCCATGCTGTTGACCAAACTATATATCCACTTACAAAAGTCAAAAAGTACACCTGTATTTAAAATAAACATGATTTTGTTAAAAATGATGTTTTACATAACTGTATCCAATAATAACGCAGGTCATATTCACATATAGAGTAATGTATTATAAAATACAAATATAGCAAATATGCATCTTTTCCATTATTTACGTTTATAAGTTGTTTAGCTGTTTGTCATTTGGCTGTATGTGTTTATGCAATAGTATAGCATTAAAGAATTGGAGAGCCGAGTCCAAATTCCAGTTGAATCCATTGCATTCCCTTACATGCTAATACCCTTGGGAAAGGTATGAATCCTTTTCTTCTTTCCCAAGCTACGGGTAAATAGCAGGATAGACTGGGTTCTATAGCCTTGGATGGCAACTGGTCTACCGCAGAAAGTAACGACAGCTTACAGCAGGAAAAAATCTGCCTTGTTAGTCATGTATCAAAAGATACAGGATCACCTAAGCGTGTATCAAGCATGGCACATAACTGACTGATAGCATTACTTACAATGCTTTTATCATTCTCTTTTACTTGTTTAACTAGATAGGATAAAGACATAGAGGAAAAGAGATTAGTTTATTGTAATTTGGTCTCTCAAAATACGAACTCACATGATACATAATAAAATGTGAAAGTGAAACTTTGAAGGTTGCATGATACATTAGATCACACATTAAAGGAGCATATAAAGTAGATTAAATCAGTTCTCATCATTAGTTATAGCATCAAATTCATTAACTAATAAGTTTTGTCTCATGCTGCTATACATAAATTGCAGGACTGGATTTGTCTTTTGGTTTGGTAGGCTGAAACTTAGAGCCTAAAATATGTGGAAGGTTGTAGCCAAGGTGTCAAATATTTGTTAAACAACTGCAATAGCCTAGAGCCTCTTTTTAATTCAACTAACACTGGCAGATAGCATAGGTTTTCTGGTATGGAAAGTTGAATTAGTATGCAGAAATTCTGATGTAGTCTGTGTTGTTCAATATTCACTGATGCCCTTGGGAAAGGCATGAATCCATTTTTCTCCAGCTATTAGTTGAATAACCATGAAGAATCTCTAGACTTGGTTGGCAGTTAATCTAAGAGAAGGAAAAGTATGAATCCAAGCTCTTTTAAATAATAGAGTAGAATGTATTCTTTAGATTTGGTGTATCAAATAATCTAACAGGACTAAACCAACCTGACATGTGATACAAAGAGTCATTTTGAATTAGACATACCTACTAATGGCTCTAGTACATGCAGTGGCCACTGACCCTCAGAACTCAGGATCATGATCAAATATAGAGGAAGAGAAAAGCTGAAGTTTGTTTAAACATTTACTCTTTCTCTGAATACTAACAAGTACAAGAAAAATTACTTTATGCAAATCTAATGAAGGAATTCAGCTTAAAGTGATTTAGAATATTTTTTTATTTTAATTATTGCAAGCAGAAAATAGATGGTAATAAACATGAGTGAGAGGAAGATGATTTGTTCAAAATATCAGAAGTAGGAGAGATTAAATATTGTAGCATCATTAGTCATGGCACCAAATTAATTTGTAGTGGCTATGCAATATTGTTATTAATTTAAAATTGTATTTAATCACAACTGTATTATAAGTGTTCTTGTTGCATTCTTCATGTAGTCTTTTTATGCTTGTGTTTAGTTAAATTTCCAAAACATCAGGCTGTTGTAAAATCACTCAACACATCACAGTATATATGTACCCGACCTTAAAAAAGATGCTTTTCTACGATATTTGAAACACAAAGTAGTATTTGTTATAATTCAGACTAATTAAATTTTATATAAGCTATTTTTTCAGTGTTTCAGAAAAGTAAATTTCATTTTTGAAAACTTTTAGCGGAGAATTATATTGACAAATCTGTTGATATGGAGAAAAACATGGACTTTACTCATTTGAAAAAAAAGGATAAGATGCCAAACAATATATATTTAACTTGAAATACACCAAAGTATTTTGCTGTGAATACTCAATTTAATTAGATATCTTTAATAAAAAAAATGAGTATACATAATGGTAAAATGCCTGAAACTTAATTTTAAAAAAAATTATTGTTAAAATCTTCATGAAAATAAATGATTTTTTTAAATACATTTTAAAACCTTAAAAAGTTTGGTTAAAGATTTTGTTTTTCTTGTTTTAATGGGTGAAATAAGCAAAATTTTAGTATGTTCATCGTGAAAAACACATTCAATTGGAAATTCTTGTAAAAATCAAATATTTGTCAGATTTTAATGAAACTTTCAAGACTTATACACAAATGAATGAAATTAATTTAGAAATGTGACTATTTTGTGAAATCTTGGTAACAAATTTGTATTTTTACATCTATTACCTTGCACTTATTTAATCTTATGAATTTATGAGAAAAATAATTTTTGTAGTGCTTAATGTTTATATTAGTTACAAACACAAGTCAAAGGAAAATTTATATCATAAATATCTAAAATTTAAATATCTGCTCTGAATCAACAACAGAAATGCAACAAAACTAAGTCATTAAGTTTCAGTTTTTTGTGTATAAATGTGACGATTTTTGAAACTAACATTTCAGATGTTTAAACACATTTCATTTGAAAATATATTGTTTATATGAAATCAGACTAACATGGTTCAAGAAAACATTCATGTTTTTATTTCATTCAGCATAAAATAGAATCCAAAATTTTCATACATTCACTTCATCAATTTCCATTTACAAACCAATTGCTATTGTCCTGATTCTTTAACATATAGATGCTTTTTTCATTCACACACAAATAGATTGCAAATGAAATAATCAAACAATGCATCCCAAATTTTCATACACTAAATTGTCATATTTGCATTTGTATGCAGAATGTTCTTCAGAAAATATATTCTATTATATTTCTGCCTTTATGATTTCAGTGAAAATGAATTTATGATTGCATGCTTTTAAAATGATTCTATGTCAGCAAGATAATTTTTAAATGTAAAATTTCAGATGTTGCTTCACATAAACAAATAGTATAAGGAGGGTGTGTATCCAAATGCCTTTTCAGCTGAGAATAAGTTTATTCAATGTTACAGTATTTGAAAATAATGCATTCATTTTTTACAACAATGTGATCAATATCATACACAAAGCATACTTTCTCAAAAATGTATATCCACAAACATTTAAAAAATTGATGTTTTTAGATGAAGCACCACAAATGATTTTCCAAAAAAATGCATATTAGGAAATATCACAAGAATATTTACTCTTTCCAAAGTTTATTCAAAGACAGCTAACCAAATCTGACTTCCAGGAAAAGGCAGACCACAAACTTAACCAAATTATAGTTTTTCTGCAGTGTGTGTTGACATATGTCTCACCAAATTTAACTTCTGTGAAAATGAAGATGAACAAACGTCACAAGAATAAGGTTTCTCTCCAGTGTGAGCACGCATATGAACAACTAAATGTGATTTCTGAGAAAATGCAGATCCACAAACTTCACAAGAATATTGATACTCTCCAGTGTGTGTATACATATGACGGACCAAAATTGACTTCTGTGAAAATGCAGATCCACATATTTCACAAGGAAATGGTTTTTTTCCTGTGTGTGTGCGCATATGTCTCACCAAATGTGAGTACCATAAAAATGCAGACCCACAAACTTCACAAGAATGTTGTTTCTCTCCAGTGTGAGTACGCATATGAACAACAAAATCTGACTTCTGTGAAAATGCAGATCCACAAACTTCACAAAAATATTGTTTATCTCCAGTGTGAGTACGCATATGAACAACCAAACCTGACTTCCATGAAAATGCAGATCCACAAACTTCACAGGAATAGGGTTTTACTCCAGTGTGTGTCTGCATATGTACAACCAAATGTGATTTCTGGGAAAAAGCATATCCACAAATATCACAACAATAAGGTTTCTCTCCAGTGTGAGTACGCATGTGAAGAACCAAACCTGACTTTCCTGAGAATGCAGATCCACAAATTTCACAAGAATAGGGTTTCTTTCCAGTGTGTATTTGCATATGAACAACCAAACTTGGTTTCCCCGAAAATGCAGATCCACAAACTTCACAAGAATAGGGTTTCTCTCCAGTGTGTGTTCGCATATGAACAACCAAAGTTGGCTTCCTTGAAAATGCTGCTCCACAAACTTCACAGTTATAGGGTTTCTCTCCAGAGTGAGTGCGCATATGAACAACCAAATGTGATTTCTGTGAAAATGCAGATCCACAAACATCACAAGGATAGGGTTTCTCTCCAGAGTGAGTACGCATATGAACAATCAAATGTGATTTCTGTGCAAATGAAGATCCACAAACATCACAAGAATAGGGTTTCTCTCCAGTGTGTGTATACATATGACTGACCAAATCTGATTTTTTTGAAAATGAAGATCCACAAACTTCACAGGAAAATGGTTTCTGTCCAGTGTGTGTTTGCATATGTCTCACCAAAAGTGAGGACAGTGAAAATGAAGATCCACATACTTTACAAGAATAAGGTTTCTCTCCAGTGTGAGTATGCATATGAGTGACCAAAGCTGGCTTCCGTGAAAATGCACACCCACAAACTTTACAAGAATAAGGTTTCTCTCCAGTGTGAGTACGCATATGGACAACCAAAGCTGATTTCCATGAAAATCCCGATCCACAAACTTCACAAGAATATGGTTTTTCTCCAGTGTGAGTGCGCATATGACTGACCAAATCTGACTTCCGTGAAGATGCATATTGACAAACTTCACAAGAATATGGTTTCTGTCCATTGTGAGTGCGCATATGAGTGACCAAAGCTGGCTTCTGTGAAAATGCAGACCCACAAACTTCACAAGGATAAGGTTTCTCCCCAGTGTGTGTTAGCATATGACTAGCCAAAACAGACTTGCATGAAAATGCAGATCCACAAACTTCACAAGAATAAGGTTTCTCCCCAGTGTGACTACGCTTATGAATAACTAAATTTGACTTGTGTGAATATGTAGACCCACAATCATCACAAAAATATCTCTCTCCAGTGTGGGTACGCATATGATCAACCAAATGTGCCTTGCGTGAAAATGCAGATCTGCAAATTTCACAAGAATAAGGTTTCTCTCCAGTGTGGGTACGCATATGAGTGACCAAATTTGACTTCTGTGAAAATGCGGATCCACAAACTTCACAAGAATATGGTTTCTTTCTAATGTCTCTTTCCATCTGGCCTATTTAGAAGGACTAAGGTTTGCAAAGGTCAAAAGAATATGTCCTATTTTTCCTGTATATTCATATATTTAACACCAAATGTGTTTTTGTAGAAAAGACACACCACATATGTCAAAGTATGTAATTTCTTTCCAAATAAATTTCATTGTCTTGCTTTTGAAATGATAGAACCATTACAGGAGGTATATAAAATACATTTTTGTTCTTCATGGAAAGTTAAGTCTTTTCCTTTATTGGGATGATTCATAATAACCATTGTGATTTTTGTACGGCCAGAAAATCTGTGAACAAAATCAGTAAGAGATATAACATAGATACTGAATAATATCTGAAAGCAATCCATAGTACAATAAATACATGTTTTTATACATTAAGGTTAGTTCACTAATACAGTAGCAGCACTCAGTGAAGATCCAACATTTTGCAATGAAACAATATAGGTTTACCATCAAAATTACTTCAATATATAAATGATCCTATCTCCACAAAGATGTATAAGAATAAATATAAGCATTTTGATTATCTTTAAATAATTCTTTCTATTCATTACAGAGTAACATTCAGGAATATATGTCATGTAAACTCACAGCTCCACATTTTAATTTTTAAAAATTCATTTTATACCTTAGGTGGAGCTTTTATCTGGAGGTATGAAAATTAAATTGATTAGCTTGAAATTAAAACTAAAATCAAATTTCCAGTAAAAAATTCCTGATCTTTTCAAATGCATTTCAATCATAGTTATAAAATTTTTAGGAGGGGTACATTACACACACACACACACACACACATATATATATGTGCACTCTATGCATACAATTTACCCCAAAAGCTTTCCTAAAAAGTGAGAATGCATGATGAAAAACTGCCTAAAATTTAATAAAAACAAAATTTCATTAAGATCTTTAATTTATTATTAAGATGAAAGATCAAAGTATATTTTGATAATTAAATTGAATTCATTTATCCTGTTAAAGACATTTGAAAATTTGGTTAAAATTTTGATGTTTTTTTTTTGCATCAGCTTGGAACCATAAATTTTATCTTCTGTTTTACTGTGAAAAACCTATTGATTTGGACATTCTGGTAAACATCAAATAATTGTCTGATGTTAATGAAAACATTCGGGACACATTCACAATCATTTTTTTTTAAATCTTGGTCAAAACATTTTTTTTATATCTTTTACTCCAACACTTGTTTAATCTTATGAAATTTTGATAAATTTGCTTTTGTTCCACTTAATGTTTACATTAGAAGTCCTTGAAGAATTTAAATCATTTTTTTTGGTAAAAAAATATAGTTTTTATTTAATAACAATATCACGTAACATCTGCAAAATAAGACAGAATTTTAAAAGATTAAAAACTTTATAAACAAATTATTTTATTCAAAATATTTTAAGAATGGAAACAGTTCTTGTAAAGATTCAGTTACTGAAAATCTGCTGAATATATAATAGTTCAATAACACTTAAGACATTATTTAATTAGAAAAGCTGTTAATTGGTTTCAAGATATATTAAGAACACTATTCTCTGGAGAAAAATTCTTTTTTGAAGAATAATGAAGTTTTATAAGAATTGTTTTCATTTCCTTTTAAATTTAATTAAAATAATTTATAAAGTTTTAAATCTTTTAAATTTTGTACTGGTTAGGTGATATTTACTAATCAAAAATGGAAAAGATTACTACAGTTCAGTGACCACTAGTATTTTGTAACACCTACACATGGTGGTGTAACCATGTTTAGTGGTCTGGTCCTCAAGGTCTTAGGATGATGTTTTAACCACAGGGCTAACTTTGTGCTGTCAATGCTGATGCTAGTCCAAGCTTGTTGTTGGTTGCTGAACACTTTGATCCACGCCAACTCTGCACACTTTGTGTTCTTGATCTCAGAGCAGTGGAAGATGGAATGTCATAGTAATTGCAGCACTGGATCAAGTCAGGTGCTAGATTAAGAAAAAAAAATCTTCACAATGAAAAAATAAAATAAAAGATTCATGTGGTTAGTCTCCAGTTGGTTTATATAGCTCTTGTTACAACAAAAATGAACCCTTTCCACATCAATCTCTATAGTGACACTGTGCCTCATCTAATAATTTGGGTTCAAAGTTCATCAGAATCAGGAAATCTGGTGGCAGCTGACACGGATTGCATGGGTTTTCAATGCAAGTCTTAGAGCTCGCAAAGCCATCTTCTTATATGCACTTTGGCTCAAAACTGGTGTGCAGCCAAAGGGTTTTGGGGATTTGTTGATTCTTTAATTTTCACATTAATTCTAATAAGGGCTCTTTGTTCCCTATTTCTGGTTTCTTAATCAACTTTCCAAATTTGGATAATCATCCACCTTCTAGGGATTGCTAACTCCCTAACTCCCACCTGTTTCACTTCACATCTTGCACCACTATTCCATAGAAGCAGTGCCAATTTCTCCTTCTTCCTCCTACTCTCCTAAGACTCAACCTCAGCCTACCTCCAGGGCATGCATAATTGTCTTTGTGACAAATCTAATTTTTAAAGCGTGCAAGTGGAAGGGCAGAGTTTTATTCTAATCATTAATTTTAATTCTCTGAATCTTTTCTATTTTCCTGGAATTATTTTTGTACAGCAAAAATATAAACCAGACTACCGATGACAGAATTTGTTTTCATAACTCCAACCTTAATCGGACATCTGACAAGAGAAATTCCTTCTCATTTAACCAGACAAGCAAGAGATAGAATATTTCCCAATTTGTTTTCATCAATGAAAATATATTTATTTGCTTAAATTCCCAAAGAAGAGATAAAATTGTTCTCCATCTATGGGCTGATCACTCTTTAGTGAAAACACAAACCAGGTCACCTGCTTCTCATGACAGGATCGATTTTCATAACATCGACCGGATTTGTTAACTTATTTTCATCAATGAAAATATATTTGCCCAAATCCTCAAAGAAGAGATAAAATTGTTCCCCAAATCTGTTGTCATCCACATGCCAGACTTTTGGTAGATAAGAAAAATAAACTTTAGGAGAGAAGAAATCCAGACAGTCCCATTCCCAACAAGGAAAATGTCTCCACTTTCTCTGTCTTCCAGCCTATATTCCATTTTCTGCTCAGAATGAGAATTTAATCACCTCATGGCCTCAGTGTCACTGTTTAAAAAGAATTTTCAATTTTTTATGCATGTGTATCAATGTCTCAGTATGTGTGTTGTGGTGTAATGAATATCAGCTTGGAATGAGAACTCTGAGCACCAAGTTCAAATTCCAGCTGAATTTGTTACACTTACTCACATGCAAGTACCTTTGTGAAAGCTATATGAATCCATCTCTACTTCCTCCAGTTATAGATTGAACAGACAAGGGTTCTATAGCATTGGTTGTCACCCGTTTAGCACAGAAAGTATTGGCTACCTACTGCAAGAAAATATTCAAATGCTCTTTTCTAACATGCTTTATAAAATCAACATGAGAATAATATCACATGTTGATGCACAGTCTGCAAAATTGCAGTGTAAGCATTCACTTATTATTAGACATGATGATTTTTCTAAATGCTAATGTCTATACATGACATTATTAGAAACTAATGGAGATAAATCTAGAAAATCTAAAGGAAGAAAATTAATTAAAAAAAAATGAAGTAGCACGATTGTACACACTATAATATAGAATGCCATGGTACACACAAAAAATTCTTTTAAAAATATTGCTGCTCAATTGTATTAAACTTTTTCATTTATGATTTGTAAATATAGTTTTTATTTAATAACAATATCACGTAACATCTGCAAAATAAGACAGAATTTTAAAAGATTAAAAACTTTATAAACAAATTATTTTATTCAAAATATTTTAAGAATGGAAACAGTTCTTGTAAAGATTCATTATTCATCATTAAAATCTGAAACTTATTTGCAAGAATTTCTAAATTGATGTACTCTCACTGCAAAAAAGATGCTAAAATTTGCTATATGCTAATTTATAGTCCATCTGCTGACGCAAGTAAAACAAGATTTTTAACTAAAATTTCAAATGTACTAAAATGATTGAAAACTTTAATTAAATATTTAAAAATACTTAGAATTTTCCTCTTAATAATAGCATTAAGATTTTGATGATAAAACTTACTTTTTCATCATGGTCTACTCTTTTTTGGGTGTTTTAGTGGAGGTAACATGCAAAGATAAAAACAAAACAAGATGATTTCTTTGTGTTCAAATGATTTTCTTAGGATTTTTCTGTAAACTCAAACAATTTTTAAATTGTTCAGTTCATATAATAATGTCAAAGTTGAAACAAATGGTAAAAACAAAAGAATTAAGAAATGGAAAAAAGTCATGATACAAATGGGAAATTTTGCATGATACCTGTAGAGTAGAAATGGAAGGTCTCAATAGATAATGGGGAACTTCCACAGACAGACATCAGTTGCCTCATCCAGTGTTATATAAACAGATGAATGGCCAGGGGGATGGACAGATATATTTTTTGTATTTGTATCTCATTGTTACAACAATAAAGTAATTGAGAAATACTACTACCATTGCTATTGCGGTTATTTTACATAGTGCTGTAAACAGGATCTGATGAATACGTGGAACTATGTTAACAAAATAAGACATGACATCTGTACCAGGTGGAACCCTCAATTTGATTACTCAATTCATGCAACAAATGATAGAGTTACAAAGAGAAACTATTGCCCTTCAGAGGGACAGAACCCCTAATGCAATCCAAACATCCATCACAGTTGAGTAGTCAAAGTAATCATGCAGAAAATTGAGGATAGAGTCAAGACGTTCAAGATCAATAGAACATGCCTTTCAAGATCAATAGAACATGCCTTTCAATCTGTTGAAAGGCATGTTCTATTGATCTGTAACTGCCCTGGTGAAGTGAACCCAAATTGTACTGATGGTCACAGCCAGATCTCACTTTACCAATGACACAGAATCCCACTATCCACTGCTTGAAGGTGAAACCCTGGCATTTGTCTATGGGCAAGAATCATGTTGGATATTTATATTGGGATGCCCAGATTTGCTAGTGAGTGATGACCACTCATAAAAATTTTCTCAGATCAAGCCCTCAAGAACATGAAGAAACCACATCACTTTAATTTCAAGAAACAAACACTAATGTACAAATTCAGCATTAAACATCTCCCTGGAAAACTTAATGCTGCACCTGATTTTTGCCTCCTGGTACCCAGCATGGATTTCATCAGAGGACTCAACAGAAGGTCCCCAAATATCATCTTCACAGAAGTGTAGTCATTCCATAAGGTGACTTCAACTGATGCAGTCAAACCAATCAACAGTGCAATGAAGGCTGCATTCATGTCCACATACAAACATGATCCTAGATTGACGGCTATTATATGGATAGGATTGTTGCCAAGGCAACCATGGATGAAGAATGGTTTCCCCAAATCACATCATGTCCTCTCATAAGTCATCTTTAAATTTTTGCCCATGTACAAGGAATTGTACTACATTGAAGGAGTACCAATCAAGGAGAATAAAATACTTATACCTCAACAACTTTGTGCAGAAGTACTTGAATCCCTATATTCTGCACACCAAGGTGTAAATAGCATGCTAGCAATTGTGAGACAACATCTGTTTTGACCAGGTTTGGATGCCAGCATCAGACAGACCAAAACCCAATGCTATATATGTAACTATTGCCCCATCACAATTTTAGGAGCTCTTGATTCTGCCATCTAATCCTGAATTCCCATTCCAACAAACCGTGATTGACTTTTTCGACTTACATGGTAAAAATTATGTTATATAGGCAGATCAGTACACTGGTTGGTTGGAACTGGCCCTAGTGTCATCTGGGAAGGCCAGGGCAATATGTGACAACCTGAGAACTTGGTTTTGCACATATGGTGCACCTGAAGAACTTTCTTCCAATGGAGAACCACCTTTTGATTTGCAAGAATACAACTTGTTCCTTAAGAATTGGGGAATACAGAAACATACTCCATTGGCTTACTACCCAAAACAAGGTCAAGGCAGAACTGGCTGTCAAAACGGCTAAGTGTGTACTCACAGAAAATATGGTTGGCTGTGCCATGATCGTGCAGCTCATGTTTTGCTGACCCAATGCAACACTCCTGTCTAGAATCTTGGCATGTCTCCTGCTATAATTTCATACAGTCGTGTTATCAAAGATTGCCTCCCTGTCCTAGAGAACAAATACCAGATATGCAAACAGTAGTAAGAAATTGGTGAACTAAGAGAGGCAGCAAAAAGGCTAAAAGTCACAAATGGAACAAATACTTTTACAATGAACATTGTTGCCCACTTCGGGAGTTACAAATTGGCAATTCTGTTCTGATCCAGAGTCAAGATAGCTCCTATCCTCATCAGTTAACGAAAACAAGGAGAATCACAGAGATACTCTGTAACCAGCAGTACCATATGTGGGTGAATAGAAGCAATGAGGTAACTATAAAACCGTCAATTCCTCCATAAAACACATCCAGTTGTTGACGTCCCACATAATTCTACTCAGGTAATGGGTCACTCAAACTTATAGCACCACGATTTACAGCTGGTTCAACATAGCAACATGGAAAATAAATTATCTAGACTAGCATCATATATCTCTGTAGGTCCTAGGGTTCGTTTGAGAATTGCTACTACCATTGCCGTTGAGGTTATTTTATGAGATCAAAAAAAAAAATTAAATTAACAGATTTTTTTATACATTCCACTTCCAGCAAAAAAAAATTGTCCTTTAGGTACCTCCATGAGATTGCTAAAAAAAGAGCATAGCATGATGAAAAAGATGCCAAACTTAACGAAAACAAAATTTTATCATCTAAATGTTTGTTATTATTAAGAGGAAAGATCAAAGTTTATTTTAATTATTTTTTAAAAATTTTTCCTTCTTTTTAGAACAGTCTAAATTATGATTTAAAAATCCTTGCTTCTCTTTGTATCACTGGAACTAGTAAAATAACATATACAATTTTTAGCATGTTTTTTTTTTTGTATGACACACATTAATTTGGAAAATCTTGCAAAAATAGAAATAATTGTCAGATATTAATGAAACTTTTAGAAACTATTCACAGATGATCGAAATTATTATAAATATGTTTTTTTTTTATTAAAATCATGGCAGAAATATTTTTTTATAATTATTACCTCCCCCCATAACTAATATGAAAGCTAAAAATTCGATAGAGTCTGCTTAGTAATTGCAATAGTTAAAAGCATAAGGCTTTGAGGAGTGCAAATCATGTTTTTTTGTTTTTAATTGGACACCTCCGACCTGAAAATCAGCTCTGAATTGTAACATACAAAACTCCATAAAACAAAGATATTATTTAATTTCAAATACTTTTATTTTCCTTTAGTTGTTTTTATAAATATGGACAATATTTTCTGAAAGCAAAAATTTTTTCTATGAAAAATGAATTTTTAATACAATTATTTGTTATTTCTATAATTATAATAGATTTTTACATTTAAGTTGTTAAAATATTGTAAAATTAGTTAAAAGCCGCATACACTATTGTAAGTGTCCTTATGAGATAGATCTTTTTTTAGGGCATTGTAAATTGTATCGTTTTGACTAATCAGAAGACCCGTAGTAATTAAGAAATGTAATTTTGTGTTTATAATCCGGCTGTAAATATAAAGTATGGAAGACAAACCAGAATACAATTAAGTTGCGTTATTTGTGTCAAGCATTGTTCTCCACTGTTAAGGCCTTTACTTTTGCAAAACACATGTGGAGAAGTTAATTTGATTTTTCAATTTCAACTGAAAAGGATACCTACAAGTATCAGTATCATCTTATGAAATTTATATGATCTTATTTTTATATTAATCTCAGTTATGACATTTTTTTCTATACACGAAATATCAAAATTAATAATAAAATGAATAGAAATACAAATAACACAGTAAAATGTAGTAAATGTACATAAAATTATAGTATTTTATGTACACTTCTGATAAAATTTCATAAGAAAGGTACCTATAAATCAATTAGATACCTTTCTTATGAAATTTAATCTCACTCTTAATAGTCTTATTTTCTTTATAATAAATTTTTCATAAAGCATTGTAAACGTAAAGGTGAAAGTTAAGTACAACAAACAAAAAAAATTAGAGTGCTGAAAAATAACGAGGTAAATAATTTGTTCACTTAAATCTAAATAATTTCACTTTTCTCCTTCCGTAGAACAAATTATCCTCACGTAATGTGTCAATATGTCATTCATCACCTGCTTTGTTTTATTTTCAAATTACATCTTTTCGGCACAGAAGCTAAGTTAAGCTTGGTTCAAAATATTTTAAATAAACATTATAATTTCTAATTTTCTTAAAATAAGTTTTGAAAAAATGATAATTGATTTTTAAAAGAATTTCAAACTGAGATTTTCATTTTTTTTTATAAAATGGAAAAACTGGTTGCCATGATCAATTATTTTTGCCGATTCAAAAAAAAAAAACAAGATTTTTAACGAAAATTTCGGACGTGCTAGGAACGATTAAAAAATGTAAAAAAATACCCCCAAAATACTTTGGTCTTTCCTCTTAATAATAACAAACATTTAGACGATAAAATTTTGTTTTCATCAAGTTTGGCGTCTTTTTCATCACGCTATGCTCTTTTTTTAGCGATCTCGTGGAGGTACCTCTAACTCCATCAAACCAAAAACATTATTCCATAATCTTTCGTTTTTTAAACAAAGAGTAACAATATGGTCATTTTTAATTTTAAGAAAAAAAAAAGCAAATCCAAATTGATAAGAGTTGCTACTATTCATTGACATGTCCAAATTCACTTTTTATGCTACTTTGAAAACAAAATAAAAACTTAAAGAATCTAATTTCCTTGAGTATAGTTTAAAAATTTCTTCAAAATATGTCATGATGAAATTAAATAGTTGAATTTATTTTCATGAAATGAAAAAAATAGTGATGTATATCAATAAATAATGATTTCTTTTTTATGAAAATTATTTCGATTCTTCCACTTACCTTTTAGACCAGAAAATGCAATATGAGTGAAAAAACAAAAAACAAACGGAATGATTTCTTTGTGTTCAAATGATTTTGTTGGGATTTCTTTGTCAAACTACCTAAGTTTTTGTATTATTCATAATAATGTTGAAGTTGAATGACAAAAACAAAAGAATTAAGAAAAAAAAAGAAGGATGCAAACGGGAAATTATTTTTGAGAAAATTTTTAAAGGTAAGCAGAAAGAAGTTAAGCGGTGTTAGACAAGACTTAGTTCCTTGTGTTTAAAATCAGATTTATCATGTGAAACGACAATAAAGTTATCAAAAAATTCTTACCTGATGTCTTTTCCGGCAATCTGTATTTCAAGGTGTTAGGTACCCAGTGCCCGACTCTAGAATCTGTGACACGCCCCGCGCCACTAATCCTACTCGACACTGCATGCCAATTTTCATAAGAAATAGAAAAATGTTATGTACAATAATAATCACTAGTATAGGAAAGACCATGAATCATTTCTGACATGAGTAACAGAAAAAAAATGAATAAATATTATCAATGGAGCAATTTGTTTTACTTTTATTCACACAACTATAAATGTTTTTTTTTTTTTTTTTAAAGAACTACTCGCCCAAAAGAACTGCAAATTATACATACAAGGGAGAGAACTCTTCCTTTTAACATTATTACTAAACATCACGCTTGATTTTCAAATTATAATGAAATTTCTTCTTTTTTCATTTATTTTTCAAATTATCTACCTTAATCTGGAAAAATATTGATGTCATCTTTATATCTTACCTAACTATTGCCTAATTTTTGTTCATAACTTTACAAAAGAACAAAAATTCACACTAAATTTTGGAGCGTTTTTTTTTCTAGAAAATGCCAAGAAATTTCTTAGGAAATGATGATTGAATAAGAAAAATAAGAAACTGAAGATTATACTGAAATAGGAAAAGGTTCCTAAACAAACAAATGATAGAATTGACTGGATACAGGTCTATCAAAATTTCAAGGTTTAATACATTTCATTTGAAAATATCTATATAAAATTGGGAATCATATTGACATGATCCAAGAAAACATTGATGCTTGGCTTTCATTTATCAATATAAAATACAAAACCAACATTTTCATACACTGAATTGTCCTGATTGTATTAGTTCACTGTATGTTCATTAGAAAGTGGTTTCTTTTATGGAACAAATCAATTCATATTGACCACTTTCTTTTTTTTAAAAAAATAGATGATTTTATTTCATTCATGAATAAAGAAATACACTGCAAATTAAACAATCAAACAATGGATCTCAAATTTCCATACACTGAATTATCCTGTTTGCATTTGTTTGGATAAACTTTTAATTGACATGAAATTAATATACATTTTCTTTTGTATTATGTTTCTACCTTTATATTCTCAATGAAAATGCAGATTATGACATTTCATTTGTGATTTCACAAATGTCTGGTGTCTTAAATTTTCTGAACAGAGTCATTCACAAAATGTTTATTTCTATGTTGCCCTGTTTATTTTTAAATTTCTAAAGATTTTGCTTCACATGACTAATATTTATAAGCAGGCTGTGTTGTTTAGGGTCTTTTTAGCTGAGAATTCCTTGAAAACATAAATAAACACCAAATATGCTTTCTGCAGTGTATAACACATGTTAACTAAATTATGCAGCATTTGAAAATAATACTTTACAGATTTTACAAGGATAAGATCCCTATCAAACACGAAATAAGACTTCTCAGAAAAGGTATATCAACAAACCTCTCAAGAATATACTATTTTGATATGTGTGGGTTTAAACATAATACACTACAAATGAATTTTCAGAAATTAATTTAAATTAAGATAAAGCTTCTATCGACTATATATTCACATGATACAACAAAAATGATTTGTCTGTCAATTCATATGTGTAAACATCATAAGCATTTGTTATTAGTCCAGTGTGTATACTAGATGCTTTTATTGTACGGCAAAAGCTCTCTACTGGCTCTTGTGACAGAGGGACACCAAAGAAGTGATTCAAAGATTACCTGAAAAAAAAACACATTAACCATTGCCAATGGCCAACTCTAGCTTAGAACCGTGACACCTGGCATCTCACCTCCAACCGTGCTGTCTCCTTCTTTGAAACTACCTGTAGGGCCATTCTCAGGGACAAGAGGCAAAGGAGGAAATACTGCAATGCTATGTCATCGAGCCCAGGACAGACTTTTAGCTGCAACTACTGTGACCAAGTATGCCTGACCAACATTGCATTTATTAGTCACAAATGTGCCTGCAAGTGATGCATACAAACTCCCTCGTGATCTTTGTTTTGTGAAGCCAAGCCATGAAGATGATAATGCATCAAGAAATATGACTTCTATGAAAATGATGACCCAGATAGTTCACAAGAATATAGTTTCTCTCCGGTGTGTATTCACATATGCTTCACCATAATTAACTTCTCTGACACAGCAGATCCACAAACTTCACAACCGTACACTTTACCGCTAGTCTGTTTTATCATCACATGGACATGGATCACAAAGTTTTACTTTCAAAAACATGTAGATGTACAAAGTTCACAAGAATGAGGTTTCTGCCCAATATGTGATCACACATGCCTCAACACATGGGAACTCCTTGAAAATACAAAACCACAACCTTCAAATGAATACAGTTACTCTCCAGAGTTTATTCACATATGACCCACTAAATTTGACATGTCTGTGAATGCTGATCCACAAGTATCAAAAGACTATGGTTTCTCACCAGAGTGTATTCTTATATATGACAAACCCAACATGACTTCCATGAAAATGCAAATCCACAAAGTTCACAAGAATATGCTTTGAATGAAGGTTAAAGTTCCGTTTTCCAACACCATTTTGAATTCTTCTAGACTCTACATGAGTTGTAACTCTAATTAAACCCATGTTAATTTTTTCACAATTTTTTATAAACAAAAATGGCCACGTCAATATCCAACAAAGCCTTCATTCAGCAGTTTTTCTTTGATTAGGACGTGGATGATGATTTTGAAGGCTTTACTTGAGTGGATATTGACAGTGAAGTGGTCAAAGATGATAATCATGCTAGTGACGTGGAGGAAAAAATGATGACCACTAGCGGCTACTATCATCCATGCCTGACTAATTTTATGGAAACTACTGGTAACCATCAATATACCTGATAGCCTTTCTGAAGGTGAATTATTTTGTTTATAAATGATGAAATAATAACTATTTTCAACAAGATAAATAAATATGAGTCAGGTGAAAGAAAGAGCAAACAAATGCTTCTGATATGGAAACCCGTCCCTTTTTTGACAAAATGAAATCCTTTTTAGTAATTTTGCTTCTTATCGCACCCCCAGAACTCCACAAGGAGTAATAAAAGTTAAAGTACATTGAATTATTTATGTATTTTTTAATGTATTTGTTCTTTATTTCGTGTTTCAATTTTTTTGTTTTCAATGTCAAAAGATGCATACATTACATAATGCATTACATCAAAATATTTACTCATTCATTCTTTTATCAGTGTACAAAAAATAAAATCTATACACACAATAGAAAGAAAGTTTTAAAACAATTTTAAAACAGTAGGTGTTCATGTTTTTGCAACCTCAAAAAAAAAAATGCAGTGGCAGGGGAAACAATTCTAGAAAGAAATTAGTATGGTAAAGTTTAAGAACACTATTGTCTCAAGAAAAAAAATTTAAAAAATAATGAATTTTTACAAGAATTGTTTTCATTTCTTTTTAAATTTAATTTGAAGAATTAATAAAGCTTTAAATCTTTTAAATTTTTGTATTAATTTGTACTGGTTAATTGATATTTATCAATCATAAATGGAAATGCTTACTACAATTAGTGACCACCAGTATTCTAAAAAGAATTTTAAATTTTTTTTGTGTATGTATATTAAGGAGCAGTGAAATTTTCCTCACTCTTTTGTTCCTTCTAAGATTCCATACCAAATTTGAAGCTGATAGGTCAAGGTTTAGTCTACAGCATTTGCAACTGAAACGGCAAAGACATAGAGATCTGATAGCTGAATATATCGGATAATTTAGATGATTCAAGAGATATACATCCTGTCAATACTGATGCTGATTTTGTACCAGACAGCAGCTCACCGAATAATACAAGACTCCCACACTGGCTGTCACTTGTGACAGATACTTGATTTGTGATTATGCCAGAACTGCCATTGCTACTACCGCCTTAACTGGCTATTGTATTATCACAAATGATGACAAGAGTCAATTTATTGGAGCACATAAGCTAGGAGATGTGAGACAAAAATATCAATTGAAGAGACAAGAAATTCAGATGGCAAGTTTTGAAATTATAACATCACTGTATTTTGATGGTAAGATGACCGCCATTTGCATAATAAAGAATGAGAAGACCAATAAATGGAGTTTGAGGATGATAGTGCAAGATCATTATATCATTATGGTTGAGGCTAGCAATGAATATCTCACACATGTGACTCTCAATATTGGAGATGGAAAGCAGATTGCCAAAGCTATTCATGAGTTTCTGATGGAGAAAAATCTAACCCAGCAACCAAATGTATGTGTTGGTAGTGATGGAACCAATGTCAATATAAGATCAGAAAATGGAGCCATTCACCATCTTGAAATGTTGCTTGGTCACCCACTCCATTATTTCATTTGTTAGCTTCACAGAAAGAAGTTGTCTTTCTGCATTATTTTCTATCACTATGACGTTAAAGCAAGTAGCATTGTGCATTGGCATGGTCCCATTGGAAAGCAGGTCAAGGAGCTGTTGTCTGAGCTGCCAGGTGTTATCTTTCAACCAGTTAGTTTCACTGATTTCCCTGTCCTGAATGAAGAAGTGTAGAAAGATTTGTCTTGGGATCAGAATACCTGTATAGGATTTGTAAAGGAGTTATTACAGGTGTTGTTGTTGATCACTTAGCTGCTATTGAACCAGGTCCTCCTTGCATGTCAAGGTCAAATACTTTATGATGTAGAATCCTCAGGCTGTATGTAGCAACATCAAGATCTAGCCACGAGCTGAAAAGAATTGTCATTACAATTATAAAGTGCTCCAATGTAGTTCTATATCAAGATACATCCTTATGTAACACAGGGCTCAAGGAATGTATTCCAATCCCTGCTCTATATGAAAAACCTGAAAAATAAAATGGTGATAATGAAGACTGTCCAGTGAAATGCATACTTTACCCAAACAGATCAACTTCTACTTGGTATGTGTGCAGATGAGGATGTGACTGTTAAAGAAAAAGCTGTTTCAATAGAGAGGAAAATCAGCAGATTGAAAAATGCGCTGACAGATCTGATGAGGAGGAAGATTCTGCTGATGCTGTTGATCGCGATGACAGTAAAGTTGGAAACATGGATGTCCTTCCTGAAGTCAACATGAGAAAATTGGTGACTCCCAAACTAAAATTGCAAGCAAAAAAAACTATCAACCCATGATCAACTGGATGAACGAACTCAAGAGTGAGCCTCCTTACATTGCTTCTCTATCATATCAACAGGTTAATGACATTCTTGAGACACCATTAGTAGTGCCCAAACAGTCCTCAGGTGGACAAAAGAGGGATAAAAGTGATGACAGAAGCTTGCACTGAAGTGACGGGATACAAAGTAAGAGATGGATATATTAGGTAAAGTTTATTGTCCAGGAAAATGATGTCCAGGTTCTGCACAAAAAAAAAAGATTTCGCTATTAACTCATAATATTTTATTATGATGTACCTCTTAAGTAATATTGCAATTAATGTCACTAACATACAATTTATTATTATCCTGGCAAACAATGAATTACACCTATTTTTTGGTATACAGTGTAAACGGAAACCTTAACAGAAAGTGGATTGTGATGCTGCAGTTAAATTGGGTTTGAAGTGGACGGTAATTTTTCACAGGTGTTTGTTACAACCATACAAATGATGGCTGAAAGGCGTAGCTTGCAACCCCCAAAATGTGTTTCATCATGCTATTTTTTCGGTGAATTATTAAAGATAGCTACTTTTATGCTACGACTCACTGTGAATGAATTAAAATAAAACAAAATAAAAAACTTCATAGTCAAAGTGAAAACAGAATCCAACTAATTCCCTCGAGTACAGTTTTTCTTCAAAATATCTGTCATGATGAAATTATCGCACCCGGCCGGAAGTTACTGCCGGCTACTCAAACATCTAAAAAGCGTCACCGCGGAAAACATAACGAATGCCGTTAACTTCCGGTGACTAAGCGTTTTCAGTCAACATCTCACACAAACTAAAAAAACGAAACATTTACATATACTAACTTTCCTAACCAAAAACAATTACCAGAAACCATTTTATATACACATGGTGTCCGAAGGAACCCATGTGTACAGCCAAAAGTAGAAGTTAATTTTCAGTCATCACCCCAAATATATCGCTGACAGGCTACGTTGCCGACCTCAGCCTATATAAATACAGCGGATTTTTTCCACCAAATTATTCTTCTCGGCTGAATTTTGGCCTCGGGGTTGAGCGACGAGCTCCCACTCTCACCTTCGCTGACCACACGAAGCAGCTAGAGCCAGCAGCAGCCCAGCTTCATCATCATCATCATCAGCAGCAGCTAGAGCCAGCAGCAGCCCAGCTTCATCAGCAGCAGCCAAGGCCAGCAGCTAGAGCCAGCAGAGCAGTCCAGCTTCATCATCATCAGCAGCGACGCAGACATCAGCAGCAGCCTACACTCGGTTACATGATATGCACTAGCCTTCACTCGGTTACATGATATGCATTAGTCTATCCTCGGCTACATGATATGCACTAGTCTACCCTCAGTTACATGATATGCACTAGTCGTTTTTCCAGACTACCCCTGGTTACATAATATGCAATAGTCCTTTTCAGGACTAACCTAGCCGCGTTATTACGAACGCCCTTTTATTAGGACTACCAAGCTGCGATCCTGCACGACAGCTCACCCAAGGACTAACTGACTACACCAGCGCTGTCCCGCCGATCCTCTCTCCTCCTCGCCCGCCGACGCGCCTTTTCAAGTACAGACATCCAGGGATCGACTGGACCTCGAACACCGCTGTTCCATCGGCCTACCTCCAAGCTGTCGCCTTGAAACCTGACAACGCTCTTTCAAAACTACACGACCGAACTACCACAAACGATTATTTGGCTTAAACTTTTACATCCTCGTCTTTGTTGTCCTTGCTTCGATCGTATTACCTTATATTATTTTTCTGTTTGCGGGGTTAACGGTCAACCTGCTTAGCGCCGCAACAAAATCAGTTGAATTTATTTTCATTTTATTTTGCTAAAAAAACACTAATAGGAAATAAAAAGAAATGAAAAAAATAATGGTGATGTCAGTAAACATCGATTTCTTTTTTAATTTTATCAAAATTATTTCTGTTCTTCCACTTACCTTTCAGACCAGAAAATGCAACGAGAAAAATATAATAAAAGTAAAACGTGATGATTTCTTTGTGTTCAAATGATTTTGCTGTGATTTCTCTGTCAAACTACCCAACTATTTGAATTGTTCGTTCAGTTCATATTGTCGAAGATGAAACGACTGACAAAAACAAAAACAGAAGAATTAAGAAATGGAAAAAGCAGGATGCAAACGGCAAATTATTTTTGAGAAAATCTTTCACTTGGTAAAGCAAAAGAAGTTCAGCGGTGTTTACAGGACTGTTATTTAACAGTCCCCCCTCACACCCACGAGGGATGTATGTGGCACAAGGCCGAGTTTACCGTGGGTTCTCCGAGCCCGTAGGCTCAGCCAAAAATATTCCCTTAGAACCCGTATAAACCGAAACGGGTTCAGGGTCTGTCTACCTCACAGGACGAAACTTTGCCCTTCGGCAAAGCCTCATTCGAGTTTCCCTTTGCTCAAGGCAGAGAGTTCGACAGATGAACAATCTATTTGACTGTTCCCGTGTTAGACAGGACTGTTTAAAATCCTCTGTTTTATCATAAATAAATCAAAAAAGTTAGACAAAAATTAATACCTGATGATTCTTATCTGACAACCCGACTGTTAAATCTATAAGCCCCCACCCCACAATCCCATTGTACACTGCATGTCAATTTTCTTTTCATTTTCATAAAGCAGAATTCACAAGAAATAGAAATGTTATCGAGATCCTAATGTACAATAATAATCACTAATATACGAAGAAAGATCATGAATCATTTCTGACATGAGTAAAAATAAAACATTATCAATGGAGCAATTTGTTTTATTCACTTCTTAACAAAATTTCAATAACTTTTCTTTTCAAGAGCCACATGTCCAAAAGTACTGGGAATTATACATACAAGGGAGAGAACTCTTGCTTCCTGACATGATTATTATTACACAACATCACTCTTTATTTTGAAATTAAAATGAGATTTCTTCTTTTTATTCATTCATTTTTCAAATTATCTACCTTACTAATCATATTATCTTAAAAGTTTTCCTTTTTTGTCATTAATTTCTTTTTTTCATTTTATCAACTCATAGTCCTTCAAATATCCAGATTTTAATTATGGATAACGTATTTTTCAGGGTAAATTTCTATTCTGTTTCTCGAGCACTAATAATATCCCTTCAAATTTTTCCAAAATAGTCTTATTTCCGTGCAAATGTACATGCTGAACCCGAATCAACAATTAGATCATGGAGAAACCTATCTTTTTGGATGTTAACGACCAGAAAAAAATCGGACTTCTTCTCGGTCTTTCGTCAGCCATTACCGGCTTATTGAGAAGTAATTCACTGCCGAAAAGATTTTTTTGGAGTCATAAAATGGGTTTATTTATTTTTTTTACAGACTTTCCTTCCAGAAAATCACTACGCACTACCGTAAAGAAATGTAAATTTTTTAATTTTTTTTTTTTTGGTAAGTTTAGTTTTGTTTATAACAAAAACAAATTAAAAAATAATACAATATAGAACCTTTTTTTCCGTTTCGAATAGCAATGACAAATTAAAAGAACAAATTAAATAATAAAAATAAAGCATTTTTTTATATTTTAAAATTGAAAATAAAAAAAATTAATGCACAAACTTGGTAAATTATTTAATGTTTTTTATTTTTTTAATTTGTCCCCTTAATTAGAACCTTTTTTCCGTTTCGAATAGCAATGACAAATTATTAAAAGAACAAATTAAATAATAAAAATATAAAAAATGCTTTATTTTTATTATTTAATTTGTTCTTTTAATTTGTCATTGCTATTCGAAACGGAAAAAAAGGTTCTATTTAATTGTATTATTTAATTTGCTTTGTTATAAATAAAACTAAACTTACCAAGAAAAAAAAATTTACATTTCTTTACGGTAGTGCGTAGTGATTTTCTGCAAGGTGAGTCTGTAAAAGAAGTAAATAGGCCCAAATTTTATGACTCCGCCAAAAATCTTTCGGCAGTGAATGAGGATTCATGATGGCAGTAATGGGGGACGAATGACCAACAAGAAGTCCGATTTTTTCTTGTCGATAACTCAAAAACGGTAAGGTTTCTTCCTAATTTAATTGTTAATTCGAGTTCAGCATGTACATTTGCACGGAATTTTGACGATTTGGGAAAAATTTTAAGAGATATTAGCGCTCGGGAAACAAAATAGAAATTTATCTTTTTCAGAAGCATACAAGCAGTAATTGGAATCTGCAGAGTAAAATTTTAGTGGGGGACATATCTTGTGAAATTTTTTAAATTAGATTTAGAAGCACCATTATCAGCTGCAGACATCTCTGCCAAGTAAAAACAAACCGTCATTTTCATCAATGCCTAAAAGAAGATAAGATCATTTCCTATGACCATCGTCTATCAGCAATGGCACAAAAAAAACAAAAAAAACAAAACAAAACCTGAGAGCAGAAAGATCATCTGGGAAAGCAATTGAAATAGTTAACAATTAGTCTGTGAGGTCATAGCCTATTAATTATATTTATAAATATCTTTTACAAATCCGGTTTTAAAAAGCGCACGAATAAATTTAAAAAAAAATGAAACAAGAGCAGTGTAATATTCGAGAACGTAATTGTTTAAAACATTGATATGGTTCGTTATTCATTATTCATTGTGTTTCGTCTGTGGGCTAGCATCCGAATACCAAAGAAAGCCGTTACTTAAGACAGGAAAACATCTTATTCATTTGAGTAATTTTATTTTAAATTTTAATAGCTATTTTTATTTTTTTTCAAAGAATCGCAAATTATGCATGCAAGGGAGAAGCAACTCTTGGTTCTTAAACATCTCCCTTACTTTTCGACAAAAACAAAACAAAAAAACAAAAATGAAATATTTTACATTTTTTTTTTCATTCATTTTTCAAATTACCTACTTTACTGGTAATGTTGTCTTAAAAATCTTTTTTTTTTTTTGTATTTTTTTTCATTTTATCAACTCATATATAGTCCTTCAAATATCCAGGTTTATGGATTTTCCCAACAACATAGCGATCATCTCTTTTATTATTGTCCTTTTGATACCTGTTGTAACAGAGAATTGGGTCAACCTGAGAAGAGACTCAGAATTGGTTGCATGTGGTGCTGTAGACACCAGGAGTTACATCCTCTTCCACAATGGGCTGTTGAGAGAAGACCTACTTACAGTAGGTGGCGCTGCCTATTTGCATATGAACAATACCAAGCACATATTAGCCAATAGTGTGGGTCTGGGATTTGGAGAGCTATATAACACCAGTTTTTTTCACAGATTTTTGTAAATATGGAAATTCAAAAATATGATAAAATGATGATTTCTATGTACCAAAGGTTGGGACAACAAGACCTGCAATGCCCTACTTCAATGCATGCTCATCAAAACAGTTACTAGAGCATGTCAGGAGGACCTGCAAGAGGGAATTGGTGCATGCATGGTCAGGAAATAAATGTGTGGATTGAGGCAAGCTCCCTGGCTTCTGGGGTAGCATTGGAAGTTGACAGGGACATCATTGAAGATGTGTGTTGGCTGCATCCAGATACAGATTCGCAGCATATAAATCTTGCAGAGCTGGGCGTGGTGTTGAGAGGTATTAATCTAGCAATCCAAGGGAAAGCAACAGTGCTACACCTGCTAACTGATTCAGCATGCGGCACAAAGAATACAGCCTATCAGCATGGCCTTGGTCAAGTCTAGTGCAAACTGAGCTGATCATCTCACCAGGGTACAGTGATGGTTCAATGCAATACAAAAAGAAGCAGAGCCTACACAATTGGTATGCACCGCAGCTGTTGATGATTCTGCTCAGATGATGAGTATCCATCAGCAAAGTGGGCATCCTGGCACAAAATGTACCTTGTATTTTGTGAGGCAGGTCAATCCTGCAATATCCAAGGCTGTGGTTAAGAAAGTGGTAGGACAATGTGAGGTGTGTCAGTCCATAGACCCAGCTCTGGTACAGTGAAAGACTGGATGGCTGGGTGTAACGGATACTTGGTGCTGAATAGGAGCGGACGCGACCCACCTTAGTAGCAGACACTACCTGACACTAATCAATTATGGCCCTACTTGGTTCTCCATCTGGTGCCCACTGTTTTGTCAGGACTCTGCCAGTGCCATCCGACCTCTAGAGTCAATATTCTTCAAACGAGGACCACCGACTGAGCTACTTGCTGACAATGATGCAGCTTTCTGTAGGAGCAAATTCAGAAAATTCACAGAAGTCTAGGGCTCCACTTGCGCTTTCAATATGTATATTTCCCAGCAGGGAATGGCATAGTGGAAAGGTGTCATCGCAACATCAAGTGCATTGCCACTAGAAAGCAGTGTTCTATAGAGGAGGTGGTGTATCTCTACAATACTGAAGGATGACAGATCAGCCTGCAAAGCCCTGGGCAAATGAAATCTACACCTACAAAATGTGAGTAAAAGGGATAGACATTGCAACTCCACCGGCATGCAAGAAAAATGCAACCCACAAAATTGGAGATGTAGTGTGGGTGAAGGCCCCGTGTAACCATCTGCACATCTTAGTTTGGAAAGGGGTTGGTGACTGGATGGTGAATTGTAGTGGAACACATGGATTCCACCAGTGACACAACAGATGATGATGCTGATGAAGAGACTACCCTTGTCCGATTCACCTCAACAGATGGTCCTGCCACATTAGACGTACAAACCTCTTCATTTATACAGATAAGTGCAAGACAGAAGTGACCCCCCCAGCTGTCACCTGTGTGATCAGGAGAGAGTTTAGTAATGCAGAGCATGGCTTACCAAGTATGAGTTGCTGCAGCTGTATTAGGAAATCCGGTTTGAGGCTTTGAGGTGCACATGCACATTGAAAACGTTTGGATGAAATGAACATCACACCTATGTAAATGTATCAACACCTGCCACTTACTATATAAACGGCTACATTGCTTGGTGGTGGACAGTAGTAATTCTGTAGAACTCATGGTGTGTAGCAGAAAGAGAAAGATGTACAGATGACACAGGCAGAACACCCTATACTAAAAACAGAAAGAAGAAATGGAAAAACTATGATAAAAATGTGAAATTGATTCTGAGAAAAAATTTTACTTGATAATCTAAGTAAGATGAAGGATGTTAGATGGTGTAAGATAAGATTTGGTTTCTTGTCTTAAAATCCTCAGATTTCTTGGGATTTCTTGGGATTTATGACTCAATGCCTGAATCTATTGATACAAGGTTCCTCACTCTACATTCAGAAAGCAGAATTGATATGAAATACAAATTTTATTGAAACCTTATTTAATCATCACAAATATTTGCATTTAGGTGAATCAATTCTAACATGAAGGGAAATAAAAATACTATTTATTGAAGCAAACAAAAAGGCAAACATTGCTATCAATGAGTTACCATCGTGGACTTAATGAAAAAAGCTTGAAAAACAAATTTTGTATAATTAAAAGGCCTACTTTAATGACAAATTTTATTTTATTTAAAAGACAACAGAATAAGGTTTATCTGTAAAAATAATTTAAAATATCTTTATGTATTTAAAAAAAAAATGAACCTTTTTAGATTCTAACATTAATCACACATCATTTATCAACCTCAACAGTAACACTAAACAAAAAATGAAAATGAAAACAAATTTTATTTTTTTTTAAAACCATGATCTAGGGATTTGTTTCAAAGTAAATTATTAAATATAATAATTAACAACAGTGTCTACATTTTGGTTAAAATATAGCAGTATTTTTTATGCATGATAGTCATCAATGTCACAGGTCAACAAGTATGAATTCAAATGCCTTCAAATAATACAATAGACTTGGCTCTCTAGTTCCAGTGTGGCAACCAGACAAAAAAAATGCTGAATTAGTGAGGTTCAACCTTTCTGATTTTAAACTTTTTAAATGTGGGCTACAAAATATTCACTATTCATATATCGATATGAATTCTTTCAGATAAAACTTATGATTATACAATTTTTTTCTTATTCTAAAATTCTTAAAGTGTTAAAAAATTGACATTAACTGATAAGAGTCTAATGAGGCTTATGTATATAAAAGGATTGGATTTACCTTTTGGCTTGATAGACTGAAACCGAGAGCCTCAAAATGTGTGGGAGATTCAAACCAACATGTCAAATGTTTGTTAACAATTGGAATAGACTTGAGACCCATTTTCATTAACTCAGCTAACACTGACAGAGAACATAAGTTTTCTGATATGTAAATGGCATGCAGGCCACTAAATTCTGACCAACTATGTTTTGTTCACTTTTCACTAACATCCTTCAGAAAGGCATGAATCCATCTTTCTCCAGCTATTACTTAAATACCAAAGAGGAATCTGTAGACTTGGTTGGCAGCCAGTCTAAGTGAAGGAAAAATATGAATTCAAATCCCTTTAAATAATAAATTTGTACCTGATACTTTAGCTTTCGTGTGACAATCAGTCAAAAAGGGCAAAAGCAGGTTGAATAAGGATGGGACTGTTGGTACATAGCCACTACTACAAAGGCTCTAGTAAATGAGATGCCCACTAACCGTCAGGAGTTAAAGGACTTGGGATCATGATCCTACCAAGAGGAAGAGGAAAGCCAGAATTTGTGTGCCTGTCTGCTCCAAGCATGACGTAAGTATGAATCAATAGCAAAAAAATTATTTTATGCAAACCTAAGGAATTCAAATTGAAGAGTTTTAAAATGCCTTTCATTAATTTATTTTAATTAATGCTGGTAGAAAAAAGATGGTAGTAAACAGAAGTACCACTGACAGTAAGAGGATTTGTTTAAAAGTGACAAAAAAACTGAAAAAACTGGTATTCCAAAAATCAAGCACACTTTCAACACTTGAAGAAAAAACAAAAATAACTCTCACTATGATTTTAAAAATTCACCAAACATCAGGTGATTATTTGTATAGACATATCATAATTATTTACATACCATGTAAATTTCTGGTAAAACTATTTGTATCTTTGATTAGGTTTGCATTTTCAAGACAAACATTCATGCTGGAATATTTTCAGATCTGTGACATATATATATATATATATATATATATATATATATATATATATATATATATATAAAATCAGTGGTGAGTCTAGGTCATCAATTTTGTTGGGCTCATAAGTATCTTTAACAAAATATACTATTGGTATAAATTAGATGCTAAAATGATTCATTTACTCTAACAAAAATATATTATATTTAATAATCTCTGTGTACGAAATAAAATAAACACATTTTGGTATTTCAATATTAATTGTAATAATTCTATAAAAATAAACATTTATTTTAAAAGTTTTTCCAGACATGTAAGAGAAAAAAAGTGAGGAAAAATCTTTGAAATGTTTGTCTGTTTATTGCCCCCTTTCCATTGTTTATGGTTTTATAACCTGGTTATCAAGTAACTGATTGTAGAGTGTATATGTCTAAGGGTTAGTGTGTTTATGTATCTGTCTATAAATTTTTAATTCATTGTACATTTATGATCAGTACTTCTGACTGATATCATATTTTCTCAACACTATCCCAGTTACACTCTTCATTCCAACCCTCCAGTTGATGAGTTAAGTCTGACACTTTCTTTGATTTTTACTAAATTTAACTTGGGCTAAGTTTAATTTTCCCTTTCTCAAAAGATACATTCCACTAAAAAAAAAACCTTATACTCTAAAGAATAAATTATGGACATTTGAAAACAATAAGTTGAAATAATAATGTGTTCTTTCATTTGCTTTATTACTTACTTCCTTTCTTTGTTTTTTCTTTCTTCTTTATTATTATGAACAAAGTTTATTTTGGTTAATATTTTGAGGTACCGAGATAATTTTGGATCCAGCTGAAGCCAAGAATGAAAACAGCACACCACAAAAGATTTTTGTTGCTTTGAAATAGATATACTTGAATGTTGACACACTCAGGCTGAGCCCAACAAACCTGACCCCTTTCTTTCTTCACGGTCAAAGTTCAACAATTTTCATCACAAATTTTTTAAATGCACACATAAAATTTGCAAGAGTGCAGAGGACCAAAATGAGTACACTGGAGAAATTGGTATTGATTATACTAAAAATTATCTTCAACCAACTGTTACTTTAACCAACTATTACTTTTAGGTTTTTATTAAAGTTAGTAGAATAAATCTTTTTTTTTTTTTTTTTTAAACTGTATCAGGAGTACAAAATAAAAATTAAAAACTAGTTAAATTATGCCTTTCAGTTTAATTCATTGATTTTATTTTGGGAGCATATAGAGGAAATGATGGTGGGGAAAATGCAAAAAGTTATTTCTACAACAATAATTGCTAAAATAGATGCCCTACTCAATATAGCATACATGCATTAATGAAATAGCACTGAAATTTTCATTGAATTCAGATACTGACCTAAATGTTAGTAAATTTATAAAATGTGGGGTTTGCAATGTTTTTTGACTGATGGGGGCTTTGTTATAAAAAATGTATTTATAAAATTAATAGTTAACAATTGAAATTTAATACCCATAATAAAAACATGAAATAATTTTCCAAATTAATGTGCACTCGGTTTAAGTATATATTATGCAAAAAAATGTTTTCATTGAAGACTAATAAGTTCAGGAAATTACTGATGATAAGATATATTTCAATGTCAAAATGTTTTTAATGACTATGTTTAGTCTAAAATCCAATTACTAAGCATACATCACAAATTATTATATGAAAGAAAATTTATATATTCCAGAAGCATACAAGCAATAATTGGTACATGAAAAGCAAAAATGTTGGGGAGGGTCATTTTTTCTTAAATGTTTGATATTAGAAGAAAGACTGTCCATTCAGAAACAATTCAAATATTGATTAACATCAATGACAATACAATCAATTTCAGAGGAGACACCATCTGCGTGTTTTAGCTGCAGCAGACATCTCTGCCCAGTTAAGAAAACCATTATTTTCATCAGAGCCAGGAAGATAAGATCATTTGCTAAGACAACCTTCTTTAGTCTGCCAGCAATACTACAAATCTGGGAGCTGAAAGTTGAACTGGGAAAGTGAAGTTCTTACAAACTGTTGCTACAACATTACAGAGAAACACAGTGCTAGTCTTGGAAGGCTGCAAGCAGATCTTTCTCTTGGAACTCACCATTCTCTTTGGAGGATGGCACTTTGAAGATTCATGTCTGATTCATTCATTCAAACATTAAAAATTGTACAACCTTCATTACACTAAATGAAGGAAGGTATCATGGCCAAACAGGAAACAATATGGAAAACTGAAGCAGTAAGGAGAGTTAAAAAAATTAATAATTGCTCAATATTCAATACACAAATATAGCAGGAGTTTATGGCCCAATGATGAACAACACACTAAATGGAGTCAGCAAGAAAGCTGGAAATATCCAGAAGGAAATCAGTTGTTTGTAGGCTGGTTGCTTTGCTGGACCCACATGCTGAGCATCACAGTAGCCAGTAACTAAAAGGTGACCAAGTTGAGCCTCAAAGCAACAGAAACTTTAATAGATCAGCAGAAAGTAGAGATGTGCATGAGATGTTAACTGGACACAAGCTGGAACTTTGGCCAAGGCGGAGTATTGTTGAAAAATCTTAAATGCTCAAACCTCAGAGAACTGAATACTGATAAATTCGAGTAATCAAAAGAGAGGATACGAGCCCTGTCTAATGTGCTGTTCACAATGTGTGATCATGCTTTCAAATATGTATTCCAAATATATTATACATTGTCAGTAGAACAGATATCTTCAAAATGCACCAACAATTGAAACCTCCATAAGCTCGGCCTTGTGATCAGAATTGTCAAGAAGTTTTTCCAGAACTGACCAATGACCAAGTACAATGTTGCACAAATATTTGCAAACAACTCCTGGCATATCCAGAAGATGCCCATTTTTGGTATTGAATTGTAACTGGGGATGGAAATTTGATCTATTTTTGCAATCCTAATAATAGAAATCAGTGGCTTTGTTTAAAGCAGTTTGAACAGGTCATGTTGTGTGTTTCATGGCATTTTGCGAGGTCTTTGTGCTTGTCCCAGATCGTTTTGCTGTATGCACTGAGCTTTATGATCAACAATCACAGTGAGTATATGATGCTTAGAAAGTTTGCTGACATTGATCAATTTAAGACATGGAATCCTACAGCATAATAATACTCCATTCCACAATTCCCAAGTGCAAACTTGAGGGGCTGGAAGTGCTCCCTGAACCTGCCTCAAATCCAGCCCTTTGCCAGATTACCATCTATTCTGGGCCATGGCTAATTTCTTGAATGGATATAGATTCAACAATGTGGATGAGGTTGAAAACAGGTGCAGGGAGTTTTTGCCCCTAAACCAACCGAATTGTACAAGAATGGAAATGATCTGCAGTCACAAGGATGGCAACAGAATATAACATATGATGGGATATATTTTGATGAATAAATATTTTTCATATGTAATTTGCTTGAACTATGAATTAATGCTTGAAATAAAAAAAAAAAACTTTTGACTCAACCAAGTATATAACTCATGTAACTGTTTTTCTGCATCCTAAATAAGTGTAGTAACAAATCTTTTTAGAAAGAGGAAGTTCAAACAAAAGTGATGTATAATAAGAATTAAAATATATTCACATGATGCTATTATTTTGTATTATCACACAATATTATTTTTTGACTAAATAGAATTTTAAGAAATAGAGGAGTTAAATGAGAGGAGGGAAGCTAGTTATTATAAAAGTTAATGAGAGAAGATTGAAGTAAGATATGGTGAGTGTTTTTTTTTTTTGAACTTACCACCAACTTAAGATTAAAATTCATTTTCTTTTTACTACATTAAGTAGAAAATTTTGACCAATTGACTTGCTAAGCTTAGAGAAAAACATATTAAGACAATTAGTTCTTTTGCAGAGTACACAGAGTGGAGACAAAATGTAATATTTAAAATTATTTCTTAGGATTCAACAGATAGCCCTCTTGATAATTCTTTTTTCCATGGTGCATAAGAAAATTTAAGACTTGTTTTCTGCCACAAATAAGACAACTTCGAAATATTCTTTGTCATGGCTTTATGTCATATTTATATAATGATAATAAAAAGTTTGAATATTCACTAATATACCTCATCACTGATATAAACATGTCTGTTCAAAGTCTACACATGTACATATTATAAAAATCAATAACAAAATAACATTTTTCATAACATTTAATAAATTTTAATAATGTTATAATACAGTTGAATATTTGAAAATGTTGAAAAATGCATAAAACCTCTTAAGCATCATGGCCGTAAATAAAGGAAGGCTTCATGTTACAATGGTAAACAGTACAGAAGATGGAATCAGCAAGCAGAGTTCAAATTCTGGTTGTGGCTTTTATTTCATTCATCAAAATACAATCCAAAATTTTCAAACATTGTCTTCTGCTGTTTCAATTTGTATGTCAAATTCTTCTCAGAAAGTATTTTATCTGGAATAAATCAATTCATACTGACCTGATTCTTTATAATATAGATGGTTTTTATTTCATTCAAGTATAAATAATACTTCGCAAAGTAAATAATCAAATAATGCATCCCAAATATCTATAAACTGAATTCTCCTGTTTGCATTTGTATGAATAGAGTTTTCACTGGTCTGCATGAAATTATTATACATTTTCTCTCCTAATATCTTTCTGCCTATGTGGCTCAATGGTAAACAATACATAAAACGGAATCAAGTAAGCAGAGTTCAAATTCTGGCTGAGATAGTTTGTGTTCACTTCACACTAACATTTCAAATGTTTTAACGCATTTCATTTGAAAATATATTGTTTATATTAAATCAGAAATCATACTGACACGATCCAAGAAAACATTGATGGTTTTATATCATTCGTCAATATAAAATATAATCCAAAATTTTCAGACTGTGACTTCTGTTGTTTTGATCTGCATGTCAAATTCTTCTCAGAAAGTATTTTATAAATCAATTCATATTGCCCTAATTCCTTAAAATATCAATGATTTTATTTCATTCATGTATAAAGAAATATATTGCAGATTAATCAAACAATGCATTTTAAATTTTTATACACTGAATTGTCCTGATTGCATTTAACAGACCTGCATGAAATTAGTATACATTTTCTCTTCTATTATCTTTCTGCTTACATGTCTCAGCACTAAACAATAGTGAAAATGGAATCAGCAAGCAGAGTTCAAATTCTGGCTGAGATTTCATGCTAATATTTCAAATGTTTTAAGACATTTCATTTGGAAAAAAATGTTTATATAAAATCAGAAAACATATTGACTGGATTCAAAAAAATGTTGATGCTTTGTTTTCATTCATCAATATAAAATATAAGCCCAAATTTTCATACACTAATTTGTCCTGACTGCATTTGTTTGCTGAATCTTCATTAGAAAATATATATTTTTTTTTTTTTTTTTTTTACATGGAATAAATCAATTCATATTGATCTGTTACTTTAAAATATAAGTGATTTTATTTAATTCATGCATCCCAAATTTTCATACTTTGAATTCTCCTGACTGGTCTACATGAAATTAATATACAGTTTCTCTTCAATTATCTTTCTGCCTTTATGTTTTCAGTAAAAATACAGTTTCTTACATCACATTTGTGATTTCACAGATGTTTATTGACTTACATTTTTGTGAACATGGATTTATATAAAATGTTGGTTTCTGTGTCAGCATTTTTATTATTTATGAGAACTTTGTAAAGATGTTGATTCACATGACTTAGATTTGTAAACAGAATGTGTTTCCAAGGGCTTTTTCAGTGGAAATTCCCTGAAAATCTGAACATATATTTCACAGAATATGGTTTTATTTCCATGTCACAGATCTTTCTAGATTTACATTTTGTGAAGATGGAAATTCATAAATATGATGAAACGTTGGTTTCTATGTCATCCTGTTTATTTTTAAATGCAAAATTTCTAAAAGGTGTTGCTTCACATGACCAAGATTTATGAGCAGGGTGCATTTTAAAGTGGCTTCTTATCTGGAAATTCCCAGAAAATATATTTCAGAAAAATATGGTTTCTCTCCAGTGTCTATGTCTATTGAATTTTGCAGTATTTGAAAACAATATTTTACAAGTATATGAACCATATCAAACACGAAAAATGCCTTCTCAGAAAAAGTATATCCATAAACCTCTTAATAATGATTTTTTCATATGGGTGGGTATAAACATGATGCACTAAAACTGAATTTTCTACTAATGCTGAAAGTAAATATGCACTAAGATAACGTTCATATACATTGTGTATTCACATCATGCAACAAAACAGATTTGTCTGAAAATTCATATACACAAATATCACAAGGATATGTTATTTCTCCAGCGTGTATACAAACAACTCACCAAAACTTCAATTACAGTTTTTCTTCAATGTGTCAACATATATCTCAACAAATGATTTGCAAAAACTGATGACCCAAAAAGTTCATATGAATATGGTTTCTCATCAGTGAGTCTTCACATGTGCCTCACCAATACAAAGTTCACAAGAATGTGGTCTCTCTCCAGTGTGTGTATGTATGTGAATGACCAAATCTGGCTTCTGCAAAAAATTCAGATCCGCAAACTTCACAAGAATACAGTTTTTCTACAGTGTGTTTGCATATGTTTCACCATATTTGACCTCCATGAAAAAGCAGATCCACATACTTCACAAGAATAAGGTTTCTCGCCAGTATGAGTACGCATATGACTGACCAACTCTGACTTCAGTGAAAATGCAGATCCGCAGATATCACAAGAATATGGTTTCTCTCCAGTGTGTGTTCGCTTATGCTTCATCAAATTTGGCCTCCATGAAAATGCAGATCCACAAACTTCGCACGAATAAGGTTTCTCACCAGTGTGAGTACGGATATGATTCACTAAATCTGACTTCCGTGAAAATGCTGATCTACAAACTTCACAGGAATAAGGCTTCTCTCCAGTGTGAGTACGCATATGAAAGATCAAATGTGACTTCCGTGAAAATGCAGATCCACAAACATCACAAGAATATGGTTTCTCTCCAGTGTGTGTTCGCATATGTACCACCAAATTTGACTTCCGTGAAAATGCAGCTCCACAAACTTCACAAGAATATGGTTTCTCTCCAGTATGTGTACGTATATGCCTCACCAAGTAGGACTTCTGTGAAAATGCAGATCCACAATCTTCACAAGAGTATGGTTTCTTTCTAATGTGCGTTTCCATTTGTCCTATTGTCTGACATTACAATTAGAAAATGTCACATGAATATGGCCTGTCTCTCTAGTTTATTCAAATATAACACTGTATGGTTTTTGTAGGAAAGAGAAAACACACATTTCAAAGTAAACCATTTCTTACTAGTTAAATTTCATTGTCATGCTTTTGAAAATGCAGATCCATAAATTTTACATGAAGTGTAGAGAATACTTTTTTGTTCTTCATGGAGAGTGAAATGTTTTTTTCTTCATTGAAATTCTCAATAATAACCACTGCAATTTTTGTACAGCCAGAACATCTGTGAATAACAAAAAGCAATAAAAGGTATATTAAATTAGTTATTGAATAATATATGAAAGCAGTTTATATTATGGTATACATGTAATTATATAATAAGGTTAGTTAACCAATGTGTTAGCAACAGCCAGTAGAGAGCAAATATTTTGCAGTGAAACTAATCTGAAGTGGAACTAAGGGAAATGAAGAGAGTACAGAGTAACATAGTGCTTCTGTAGAATACTTTATTATGTGACATTCAACCAATTTGTTTAGAACTTACAACAGACTGCAAAAGAAGCATCTAGGTCCAAACAAAGAAAGGTCATGATGTCTCATCAAATACAGTCAATAAATCAATGCAGGTGGTTTATGGAATTCTTATATAGACCAGTCAATGATAGAGAGACTGGTTGACAAGAAAGGCTGTTTGGTTTTAATCCACCACCTGCTTCCATTGCTGCTCTGATGTCTATATTAGGAAAAACTGCTTGAAATTGTTTTCCTGCTACAAGGATATCAACAAGGCTACATAGAAAGATTCAGTTCTTGACTCCTGATATACTTTGAAGTCCTTCATTTTGTTTTTTCATTAAACCCATTGTTAGATGTCAACAGTGTTGGTTTGTGCCATGAAAATTATTTTTCAACAAACAACTTAGCATGGTTGCAAGGATTTCGTACCTGAAATCTTGGCAGAATCACAATGACCACATAATGTAATCACCGTAGAATTTAGTTACCTCCCAGCTTGTTTATATCAACATACGATGGTTGTGAAGACAAAAACACCAAGTGATAACACCAAGAATATAATATTTTTGGTAACACTGGATCAGGAAACAAGAGATCAACAAAATACTACCAAAATGAGAAACATTAGTGATGACTGTCCAGCCAACTGGGGATTATAGTGATACATTTTCCCTATTTTGACTTCAATTACTTAAAAATAAAAATATCTAAAAGGAATCAAGCATTTTTCAATTATATTTAAGGGCTTATATCACATACATAATTAAGAACAAAGGTAAAATTAATCCCAAAATAGTTTCTTTGAATAGAAAAGTATGGAGGTACCAACTTTCAGCTTCATATTATCTGAAGTATCAAATTTATAAAGTGATAAAATCAACTAAAAACAATTTCAGCATAACAAGTCACTCTTAAAAATGATGTTTTAACCTGAGATAGAAGTTTGTCCTCAAAAATCAAGCATTTTCCGAATGGTAGTAGTGACAGTCCCATAACAGGAATGAATATGCTTCCTGCACAGAAATAGCCTATTAGGTCATAAATGATTTGGATGTTGTGTCTGATAATGAGAAGCTCTCAAAATGAACAGTGTCTTTTTTGCATTTTGGTATATAGAATAATTTCAGGTCTGTATAAAACTAAAAGTATATAAGACATACATAAGCTGTTTATATTTTTGTAATCTACACCAAATATTAACTATTGCTACAAGGTTTCAACTCTATGAATTTAAATTGATTAAATCACTAGAAATTATAAATTGTTATTGCTAAAATTTTAAAAGATTTAAAACTTCACAAATTATTATAACTGAAATTTTTAGAACTGAAAACAATTCTTTGGAAAATCCATTATTCACTGAAAAAAAATTTTCTTGAGAGAATAGTGGCTATAATATATCTTATACATAAAAGCAATAAAAAGCTTTGTAATTAAATAATGTCTTAGATTTTATTACATTTTATTTTATGATTCAGAATAGATTTTTGGTAACTGCATCCTGTTTGAAAAAAAAAATGATGATTTAAATTGTTCAAAGACTTCTACTTATAACTAATATAAACATTAAGATGGACAAAACGAATTTCTCAAATTTCATAAAATTAAATAAGTGGTGGTGGTAAGGAGAGATGATTGGTAATAGATGCAAGAAAATCATTGTGTTTTTCACTGCCAAACGGGATAAAATTTTCTATGCTAATTTATGGTCACCCACTGATGCATAAACTCTAGGTACCTCTACAGATTTATCATACCAAAAGTTTTAAATTAATTTTTTAAAATGAAAAATCTTTCTTGAAGCTTTTATTTTGGCAGGAATTTCAAGATAGATTAAATTTAATATTTCCAATAAGCAAAATATTTTGCTGTTTTAAAAAAAAAACAATATCTTAAATTGACTGAAAGGATTTTCTTTTTCATTAAAATAACTAACATCAGCATAATTTTTCAGCCATTGCAATGTAATGATCTTTATTAATAAATCTACCAAAAATAAAATATACTTTTCCGAAACTTTGAGGAATACATTAGCTGATTTAAAGTTTAATTAATCTGATTTAAAACAATATTACTTTTGGTTTAAAATATCACAGAAATGCATCTTTTTTAAAATGGCAGTAACTTTTTATTTAAGGTGTTGACATGTCAACAGCATGATGTTTATTTCATGTTTTACTATGGTAGATATAAGTGTAATATGTAATTTAGGAACATAGTGTGTGCACTTTTTATATCATTTTTAAGTACTCAGTAATCTTAAAAATTTAGGATAAGTATTCTCGGTAATCTAATGTTTATTGAATTTTAGATATTTTGGTTTTAAATTTACCATAGTTATCAGTCTTATTTTCTGATAATATTTTGTTTGAACACCCATACCTACAAAAATCAGTACGTTTATACATATGAAAATTAAAAAAAATATTGGTGTTTGATGATTTTTCATTTATTATTATGAAATGTAGGTTTTTACTTAATAACAATATCACCTAAAAGGCAGAAAGTAATGCCAAAATTTAAAAAATTTGAAACTCTATAAATTACTATAACTAAAATTTAAAAAAACATGTAAACAATTCTTGTAAAATTTATTATTCACCGGAAAAAAAAATATTTCTTATTACAATAGTGTCCACAATATATCTTCATAAAAGCAATTAAAAGTTTTTTTAATAATTATTAATTAAATGACAAATATAACATGAATTCCATCTTTATATAATTTTTAAGTACTTGGTAATCTTAAAACTATTCCATGTAATCTGTTTTATTGAATTTTGAATAATTTGGCTTTAAATTTACTATAGCCATAACTCTTATTTTCTGATAATATTGTGTAAACTTCTGTATCTGCAAAAATCAGCATGTTTATACAAATACAAAAAGATTCAAAATTCTATTTAAAATACTGAACACCTTAAATTGTAATAAGCTTTTTGATTTATGATTAATAGAGTTTTTATTTAATATATCCACTAACCATTTACACCTTTAAAACATGATTTTAAAAGATTAAAACTTTATATTTTATTCTAATTAAAAGTTTAAAAAGTGCAAACAATTTTTTGTAAAAATTCATTATTCAATGAAAAATATTTTTTCTTAACAATAATGTCATAGTTTTATTGCATTTTAATTTTATATTCAGAGCATAGTTTTTACAAAAAGAAATTAATGATTTAAATTCTGAAAGGAGTTCTGGTTTTATTAAGTGTTACACCATTGAATTGCTCAAATTTTTATAAAATCAAGTGGGGTGTAATACATGTAAAAAAAAAAAAAAAAATATTTTTACCAAGATTTGCTAAAAATAAAAAAACATTTCTAAAATAATTTAAGTCATTTGTGAATAAGTACTGAGTTTCATTAAAATCTGACATTTGATTTTTGCAAGAATTTTGAGATCAATGTGTTTTTACATCAAAAAAGGGGCTAAAATTTACTATACTAATTTATACTCTGCCTGATGATGCAAGAAAACCAAGATTTTTAATCAAACTTTCAAACATTCCAAAAAGGAATAAAAAATATAATTAAGTAGTCAAGAAATCTTTTGGTCTTTTTTTTTTAATAATAAAGATTTTGAGGATAAAACAATTTATTCTTTATAAAGAATTATTATGGCTCTCAAATTGTAGTTATGATTAAAAAATATCATTTTTTAAGGTACCTGCATATATTCACTAAAAAAAGAGCAAAAATAAAGATTTTGTTTTTAAAAATGAGTTGTGACTTTCTTGTTATGAAAAATAATGGATTTTCAATTGTTTACTACAATTCAACCTTATTTTGAAAATTATTATCATGCAACAGTTCCTATGTCTTTTTCTAATCTTTTTATCTGTCAAAGTGAGAGAAAAATTAATGAGTGAATATCTTAACAAATCAGGCTAAAAATATATTTTGTATCCATAATTTTTCATCTTTAAAATAATCCAATATTGAAATGGTCAAGTGGAAATTTTTCATTGAAAAAAATAATTGAAAAAATAAAAACAAATGAACAAAAAACATTAGAAAAAGAAAATGCACTGAATATAATCTTGAGTATAGTTTATGAGAAAATAAAATCACAACTGACTTTACAATGACTACATAACATAATCCCAGTAGAACTTGGTTACCTACCAGCTTGCTTATAGCGACACGCTGACTATACATTTAATTTTGTCTTGCGAAAAGACAACTTGCCCCAGAAAAATAGTGTTAAAGAGAGAGAGAGAGAGAGAAATCAATTAAATAAAGAATGCTTTTCTCTTTTACGTCATAATTATTTGCATTCTTACACTTCAATGAGAAAAACAAAACAGTATGCTTTTGTTTATCTTCAAATGATATCATTGAGATTTCTGCCAATCTCCTAAATTTTTATTTCTCATATTGATCATTCTGTTCATATAATAATGACCAAGTTGAAAGGAAAGAGAGAAATAAGAAATGGAAAAAACACAATCAAAACATGAATTACTCTTGAGAAATTTTTGCTTGATAATGACAGATGGACACAAAGATACAGTATTAGACATGGTTCAGTTCCTTTTGTTTAAAATCTTTACATTTCTTGGCATTTACAGAGTTAAATTCTTCAAAAATAGATACCTGACATTTCTCCCCAGTAACTGGCTATGCCTAAATCCCAAATTTATGATACGAGGTACTACCAAACCAAAAAGGATAATTTTTTTTCTTATAATGTAAGTAAAAAAAATCAATACCATCTGTTATAAAACCTGGGAATTATCCAATTCAAATGTTACTGAGGACTTATGGTGAATAAATATTTTACTGAATATTTTATTATTAAAAAAAAAGAAAGTTATGCAAACATTTTTGGGTGATATGTTCCACACAGCATTTTGATATCATATGTGTAGTTTTTAATTTAGTGGTGGGTATTCATCCAACTATTTTTGTTATTAAAAAAAAAAAATCACTGAAGATATTAGTTCAGTAAAAAAAAATAATGCAATATTGAGTGTGAACAGATGGAAAATTCAGCCCACATCTTGCCAAAGACAATTCAGTAAAACACAAAATATATATAGATAGATACATATTTTAGAATTGGGGCTTACATAATTTAATAAAACGTTATTTTTTCTCAGATTCAACAGGAAAAATACAAATTTAATATTTATTTTAAAAAAAAATTATAATTTTTCAGTGTAATTTTGAAATTAATCCCATTGCTGTTTGTCACACCAGACTTTATTTTATTAAATAAGAACATGTTAGAAGATTTAAAAAGAGTTTAATGTCATTTTTGACTGTGGACCCTTTTTAAAAGAATTATATTTTATTTTATCCTTATAGCAACTGTTAGATTACTTTTGGTATGGATGTACAAAAGGGAAATAATTCTGATATCTCGTGCTGACTGATTACTATTCAGTATTGGAGGAGTATCATGATATTAATCTAATTTCATGTGTCCTATTCAGTTAGTATCAAAAATGAAATTTTTCATCATACTAAGTTTACTAAAAGTGTATAAAATTTTTTTCTTAAACTGGTTATATAAGGTTAAAGAACATTTACTCTTAAATATAAATAACAGATTTTTGATTATTGCACTCATAGCCTTCTGTACTTCTTTAGGTTTTATTTTTACCCTCTCCTTTGTTTTTCAGACAGGGCTAGAATTGCAGTCTTTCTGCTGTGTCCTTTGAACTCACAGGCTAGCATGCATAGTAAGTATTACTTTTAGTTTTTTTAAAATCCAGTTAATTAATCTTTAAATTTACTAATAGAATTTGAAACACATCACAAGGAAAAATACTGGATTTTAAAGAGAATTTTAAATTTATTGTTTTTGTTAAAAGTTTCTTAGAGCTAAAAAGGGACAGGAAATTGTTGAGGGCCGTAATCATTCACTTTCTGAGGCAGCGGTTTCAAACACAAGAACATAAAAGGGCCATAACATAGTGAGAGCTGTAGCAAATCAGAAGTAGCCACATCATTAACAAGTAGCCATCAATTCCACTTGTGGGAGGAGGGCATCAATTCCACTGGTGGGAGGAGGGCATCAATTCCAGAAGCTTGTATTCTCATATGAAAATTAGTTTTTTTGTATCATATTCATAAATGGTGAGAGCAGCCAAAAATTTCGGTTTGGGTGAGCTTTTATTAATAAGAATTGACAAATTTATTTCTCCTTATAAAATGAAAAAAAATATAGACCAAGGCATTTACTCTCAATAAGTACCTGTTGAAGAATATGTGATGGTGTGGAGGTCAAGTTTTCTTCTTGCCCCTGGAAAGGAACTAGAATAAACTCTGTTGACCTTAAAATTGTCTGTATGGATTTTGTTTGATTAGGAGGTCAAACTCAATAATACTATTCAAAAATTATAGAAGGGACGAGGGACAAATTTATTTAAAGAAAAAGAGCCAGTGTTTGCTGAGTGAGAGGTGTAGTGGGTCAGAAGCAGCCTCATCACCAATGAGACAGCCATCAATTTCACTGGTCGAAAGCTTCAACTCCTGAGAGAGCCCACTTGTAGAAGCTCATTTTCTCATATTAAAATTAGTTTTGCATAGGATACATAAATAGAGGGTCTGCTGTCATTGAGTTGACAATTTATTTCTCCATATAAAAAGTTGAAAAAAAAAAAAAGAAAGAAAGAAAAAGAGAGACAAAGGCATAGTCGCAAAGTACACTGGAAACTTCTCGTTAGGTAGCTGATAAAGAATACATGGTGGTGAGGGGTCGAGTTGTCTTCTCTTCTCTGGAGAGGAACGAGAAAAGATTCTGCTAACCTTAAAATTAATTCTGTTTGCATTTTCGTTGTTAAGGTCAAACTCAATACTACTACTAGAAAAGTATGGAAGGGACGAGGGACAAAAATTTTATTAAAGTAAAGTAAACTTAGTAAAAAAAAAAAACTGTGAAGATAAAATAACAAAAGATTTTTCATTTAAAACTGTGATGCTAGCTAACAGCACAAAAAAAAACATTATAAAAATTACATTTTTTTTCTTTTTTGTTGTATCAAAATTATTCGTAGATTTCCACTTACCTTTTTCACTCTCTAAAAAAATGCAATGAAAAATAAAAAACGAGATGATTTCTTTGTGCTCAAATGATTTTGTTGGGATTTCTCTGTCAAACTACCCAATTTTTTGTATTGTTCGTTCAGTTCGTACAGTAATGTCAAAATTGAAACGAATAACAAAAACAAAAGAATTTAGAAATGGAAAAAACAGGATACAAATAGGAAATTATTTTTGTGAAAATCTTCCATTTGATTATGTAAAGCAAAAAAAAAGAAAGAATCTAAGCGGTGTTAGACAAGACTTAGTTCCTTGTGTTTACAATCCTCAGATTTATCACACGGAATGAAGCCGGAAGCGATACTAACATTAATACTTCTTATTTCTTCCCATAATCGACACTGGCAGCGTTAAGTACCCACTGTCGGACTCTGGAATCGAATAGACAATAATAGCTAACTCACTGACTCGTCAATTTTATCAAGTAGGATTCGTAAGAAATAGACATTTTATATCCGATAATCATAATGAGTAATACGAAGAAAGAGCATAAATAATTTCTGGCATGGGTAAAAAGTAAAAAGTTTTATCAATGGAGCAATTCATCTTATTCCCTCAAGTATATTTTAATAATTGTTTTTTTTTTTTTTTTTCTTAAAGGACCGTATGTCCTAAAACGACTGCGAAGTGTACATGCAAGGGATAGAACTCTTGCATCCAACATTATTTTTCTAAATATCACTCTTTCTTCTCAAACTAGAAATGAATTTTTTTTTCAATTCATTCTTCAAATTACCTACCTTACTGGTCATATATTAAAAATCTTTTCTTTTTTTTTCATTAATTTCTTTTTTTTAATTTATCAACTCATACAGAGTGCTTAAAATATCCAGGTTTATGGATTTTCCTACCTTCCAAATCATTATATCAATGAAAATTTACATATTTTTCAGAAGCATACAAGCAATAACTGGCGCCTAAAAAGCAAAATGTTAGGGAGTGTCATATCTTGGGAAATATATGCAATTAGATTTAGAAGCGCCATTATCTGCTGCAGACATCTTTGCCAAGTAAAAACAATCATTTTCATCAATGCCTAGAAGATAAGATCAATTGCTAAGACTATCTTCTTGGGTCTGTCAGCAATGGCAGAAACGTGAGAGCTAAAAGTTGATCTGAAAAAGCAACTGAAATAAAGGCTGCAATGGATAAATTGTCGTCTAAATTATGCAAAAATGAAATTAACACTGAGATCTTATTTTAGCAGATATATTTACCAAAATTACACAAAAATATCTTGAAATACTAAGATGTAAATTTATTCAATAAAATCACCATTGGCTTCAATCACTGCCTCCAGATGATTTTGGAATCTCCTGAAACTTTTCTGAACAGTCTGTTTGGTGAATGCTGCCATAGTCCTCACCTTCAATTCATCATTGGTGTTACAAGGAGTTTTGTTGGTATCTTGCTCAACTGCACTCCATACATAAAGGGGATTGCAGTCTGGGGAGTTAGGTGGCCAGATGCAAGGTGTGATGTGGTCACAAAAATTGTCTCACAATCATGACTGGGTTCTCCAGCTTGTATGGCATGGTGCAGAGTCCTGTTACTAGACATAGGGTCTCCCAGCAGCCATTCTCTTGACCCAGGGCAGCACTATCTCCTCAAGGTACTTGATGTAGGCCTCCATGTTGAGTCGAAGGCACTGTGGAATGATGAATGGAGGCATAATATCACCATCACTAGTGATCACTCCAAAACACAATGATTTTGACAGGATCTAACATTCAACTCTTTCTGAATTCTCTGCACTGTCTTCAGATTGACACGCAAACATTCTGAAAGGTTCATATTCGAGCTTCCAGTATGAATGCCAAGCAGTACAGCATACAATTTCCAAATTTCTGGTAAAGTGAATTGCATCATAGTACACTTCCTCAGAGACAATGCCTAGGCCCTAACTGAACCGGTGCAGTTGATAAAATCAAAAACAGACAATGCACATGTTAGAAATTAAAAATATAAAATGGCGATAATTTATCCATCACATCCTGTATTTATTAAACCAATAGTTAACAAGTGGAATATAAAACCTAGAGTAAAAATGAAATAATTTTTATAATTAATGTGCTACTGTCTGCTCGGTTTGATTATATATTACATGAAAAATGTTTTTATTTAACAAAAATAAACTGAGAAAATTATAAATAAGAATGTGAAACATTTGATGAAATGATTTATTTCAATGTTAAAATCTTTTTAATGAGTTTATATAATATATTGATGCGTAAATGTGTATGAGTTGCCATGTTTGTTTGTTTTTTAATTTTATATTGATACAAAAATGGAAGCAAATAACACCTAAAATAGGGAGACTGTCGAATTAAAACCTGATGATATATGATTTTACAAACATTTAGTTTAAAGTCCAGTTGCTAAGCTTACCTCACAAATTATTATGTTGATGAAAATTTTTAATCTCAATTTGATTTTTTAGGCTTAAATAAACTTGAGAAATGATATGACAAATATGATGGGTGACTCTTGGATATCAAATAAAAGGGTGGGTCCTAATAAAGGGATGAAAAAGAGGGTTAGAGATTAAGATAAACAGCTTATGTGGAGATGTGTGGAAGATTATAGTTAACCCAAGACTTAAACAGATTACTAATGTAATGATTGAAGAAGCAACCTCTTTGTAGTTGATGCCACAAGACAGTGGTTCATAGAAAGAAGCTGAGCAGAACTTTCATCTTACCAGGAGAATACAAAGTGAATGAAGAGAGATTTGCTACAATGGTGGGTCTTAGCTGGGAAGGTTAAGACTGTGTAAGGCTAATTTGATAGTTTCTTGAGTTCAAACTTCATGGATGTCTGGGCATCTCACTATGGATTAATGGCAAGCAATCTAATCTGATTGACCATTACTACAAATTAGTGAGTTCAATCCTCACTGGAGGCTCAATACTTGTGGCCTTGTGAGAATATCATATAAATGGAGGGTTTTAACAGGAATGGTGCATACTACCCAGAACCTTGATTGGAAGCCTTGGGAAGTGTATTTTACATTTTGCTTTTCTCTAGCTATTAAAGGAAGAAAGATTGTTGCAGATTTTAGCATTATTGAGGGGTTTCTTTCTTTTATATATATATATATATATATATATATATATATATATATATATATATACACAAAAATATATATACATATATATATATATATACATATATATATATATATATATATATATATATATATATATATATATATATATATATATATATATATATATATATATATATATATATATATACATATATATATATATATATATATATATACGTGCATATATATATATATATATATATACATATATATATATATATATACATATATATATATATATACATATATACATATATATATATATATATATATACATATATATATATATATATATATATATATATATATATATATATATATATATATATATATATATATATATATATATATATATATATATATATATATATATATATATATATATACACATATATATATATATATATATATATATATACATATATATATATATATATACGTACATATATATACATATATATATATATATATATATATATATATATATATATATATATATATATATACATATATATACATATATATATATATATATATATATATATATATATATATATATATATATATATATATATATATATATATATATATATATATATATATATATATATATATATATATATATATATACATATATATATATATATATATACGTACATATATAAATACATATATATATATTGTGTGTATTTAGGCAGCATATTTTCATTTATACGTTTCATTAAATAATATAGACAAGTGTTGTCTATTTATTTTATGTAAAAAATTTTTCGTATCTTCTGATAAGTTTGATAACATTATCATTAACCGAAAAAAGAAATTCACAATATTTATCCATTATTTTTTAATATAATCTAAGCTTTCGGCTTACTCAAGCCATTATCAAAGATGTAATTACAAACATATCAAACAATATACGGACACGACAGTGATGATAGTCTGTCATTGTTTAGTTTACATAGTGGATCACTAAGCAACGATGAACACGCGCATATGAGACGCTAGAAGCGAAAATCGCACCGCATCTCATGACGTCACACATGACTACACGAGAGTGAATTGGAGAATGAAATAAGGAAAGCCGTTGGTATAAACCAATGGCTTCTGTTACCAATTATAGAAATTATAGACATTTAAGAATATTTGTAGAGATTCCATAGTTGATTTTGTTTAGGTTGGGTTTTAACTGTTTGATGTATAATGCTTCAAGTATTTTTAGTTTTTTGTCTATTGTTTTCATGTCGAAGTATAGTTGTGTTTTCGACAAGTATTTTACGGAATTGTTGTGCGGGCAGGCATGTTGTTTTAAATGCCTAAAAATGTTAGAGTTTTCATTAAAATGTAGTGTCAAGCGTCGTTAAAGCGAGTTTGTGGTGTGACCAACATAAATATTATTTAATTCGTTGGAGATACACTCTCCCAAAGGGCATTTTGAATTTATAAACTATGTTGGTTTTTGCAAATCGCTAACCGGGGAGAAGAATCATTGCGAAGTATTAAGTTGGATATACTAGATTTAGTGTAGTATATGATTAATTTAATTTTTTGCTAGGATCTGTAGTTGATATATTAGAATTTACTAAATTTTTTTTAGTATGTGTTCATCTTGTTTATAATTAGTATGCATTTGATTACGATATAGGAGATTAATATATTTGAGATCAGTAGAAGCAGTATTATGTACAATTTGCTTATTATTGAGATTTCTAAGAAAGCATCTTATTTGTTCATCAACTATATAGTTAGGAAAGCTATTATTAATAAGTGTCTGTTTTATATTCTTTAGTTCACTGTAAAAAATCTGTTTGGTGGATGAATTAGTTTCTGCACGATGTATTAGATTCTTTATAATTGCTATTTTGTAGTAATATGGGCATTCGCTCTTGTAGTTAAGTGTACATGAATTTATGTTTGTAGGTTTTTTGTATGGCGAAATAGTAAATTTGTTATTATTTGTGTTTATCAATATGTCAAGGAAGGGGATTTTATTATTAGTATTGAGTTCATATGTGAATTTAAGGACAGAATTATTTTGGAACCGTTTTTGAAGTTGAATTATTTCATCTGTATTTTTAACTAACATAAGAATATCATCAACGTATCTTAGGTAGATTGATGGTTTTTAAAATCTGTAAATAACTTATTTTCGAGGTTCGACATGTAGAAATTGCTAAATGTCGGGCCCAATACTGAACCCATGGAGACACCATCACGTTGTATATATATATTGTTATTATGATCGAAGAAAGGGACTTCAGTAGTACAAGTTAATAGTAGTTTTCTTAATATATTAGGATTAATTTTAAGTGGGGGTAAAGATGAGTTACTGTATATATTTCTTATGATTATGTCAATAGTTTCACTAACAGGACATTGGTAAATAAGTTTTCAACATCAAGTGAAGCCATGATTTCATTGTCAGGTTTTTTCACTTTTTAGGATTTGGATTACTTCTAATGTTGACTTAACACTATATTTACTAGGAAGATAGGGAGTAATAAGTTGGTTGATGTATTTTGTTAGATGATATACAGGAGTTGGAATTTGCGATATGATAGGACGGAGAGGATAGTTTGGTTTATGTGTTTTTATAGTGCCATATATGTAGCCAGGTCTATAATCACCAACAATTTTAGGGAGTTTTAAAGAGTTCTGTTCAGCATTATTAGCATTAATAAGTTTATTAAGCTTTGATTTTAGTTGGTTGGTCGGGTTCTTGTTAAGTTTTTTAAACTTTATGTGATCATGGAGTATGTGGTCTAGTTTTTTGTTGTAATCCAATTTGTTTAGGATGACAAAAGTGTTGGTCTTATCAGCTTTTTTACAATAATGTCAGGGTGGTTACGTAGTTCTTGTGCGGCAATTTTCAGTTGTTTAGAAAAGAATTTTTGAGGAGTTTCTGCTTTTATCATGTCGATCTTTCAGTGCCTCGGCCTTAAGTAAGTCTTTAAATTCTGGTGTAGTTTCTATTAGTTGTTCATCCTGGGTTTAACGATGTTTTGGTATAGGGTCTCAATTTCTATTTTTTAAAAAGTCGATTGTACTTACGGTATATATGGCAGTTAGGTCCAAGGTTAAGTAATTCTTTTTGGTACTTAGTTAGTTCATAGTTGGAAAGGTTAATGTATTTATCAGTTTTGTTAGGAAGAGTGATATTACCTTTGTATAATGTATTCAGTTTTTTTATAATTTTAATTCGGTGTTGAGCTTCAGATTTATTGGTAATTTCCGTGAGTCTATGTGTAATTTCCTCCAGTTGGTCCGGGTAGTTATATCCTGTAGTTCATCGTAAATGTCCTGTTTTTTGCTGTTAAAGTTGTTTAATTTTTCTTTGGCTATTTCGATTTGCCTTTTCACAAGGCTACATTTGTAATTCAAGTATTGATAGTATTGTGGGCTACTGGATCATGTAATTTAAATTGTGTGTATTTAGGCAGCATATTTTCATTTATACACGTTTCATTAAATAATATAGACAAGTGTTGTCTATTTATTTTATGTAAAATTTTTTCGTATCTTCTGATAAGTTTGATAACATTATCATTAACCGAAAAAAGAAATTCACAATATTTCATTCTCCAATTCACTCTCGTGTAGTCATGTGTGACGTCATGAGATGCGGTGCGATTTTCGCTTCTAGCGTCTTATATGCGCGTGTTCATCGTTGCTTAGTGATCCACTATGTAAACTAAACAATGACAGACTATCATCACTGTCGTGTCCGTATATTGTTTGATATGTTTGTAATTACATCTTTGATAATGGCTTGAGTAAGCCGAAAGCTTAGATTATATTAAAAAAATAATGGATAAATATTGTGAATTTCTTTTTCGGTTAATGATAATGTTACATATATATACATATATATACATATATATATATATATATACATATATATATATATATATGTATATATATATAATATATATAGACACATATATAGGTATATATATATACATATATATATATATATGATATATATACATATATATATATATATATATATACGTACATATATATACCCATATATATATATAGATACATATATATATATATATATATATATGAATATATACGTACATATATATATACATGCATATATATATATACATATATATACTATACATATATATATATATATATACGTACATATATATATATATATATATATATACATATATATATATATATATAAGAATATATATACATATATATATATATATATCATATATATATATATATATATATATACGAACAGATTCCGAATATATATACATACATATATATCCAATATATATATATATATACATATATACATATATATATATACATATATATATATTTAAATATAACGTACATATATATATGTATATACGTATTATATATATACATATATATATATGCGTACATATCGCATATATATATATATATATGTACATATATATATTACATACATATATATATATATATATATATATATATATATATATATATCCATATATATATACATATATATATATATATATATATATATATATACATATATATATATACATATATATATATATATATATATATATATATATATATATACATATATATATATATATATATATATACATACATATATATATATATATATATATATATATATATATATATACATATATATATATATATATATATATATATATATATATATATATATATATATATATATATATATATATATACATATATATATAAATATATATATATATATAATATATATATATTTTTTTATTGTAACATGATAAGTTTAAAATAATGCACACACCAGTCGACCGGTTTCGTCCCCTCTCGTCAGAACTGTTAACGGTGAATTTAGATTATGAGGAAAAGATAAAGTCTGTCATGGGTGACATGAATGAATGGACAGGGAAGGAAGGAAAAAAAAATATTAAAATTATACCAACCAACCTGCTAGAATCGCAGATCTTTGTGAACAATGGTTATCCGTTGAACATTGTTCAATCGGTTATTCGAGATGAGACCGCCAGGTTCAACAAAATCAAACCTGCTTCAGTAAGTAAATGTCCGGTCTATCTTCGTTTACCGTGGTTGGGTAAGATTAGTGAATCCTTCGCCAAGCGTATTTCATGTAGTTCACGTGAGTGTTATTTTGCAGCGAACGTTCGTGTTGTCTTTCAAACTAAGTCCATACTTTCATCTATGTGTAAAGATGTTCTACCCCCCCCCCCACCATATTAACTCTGTTATTTACTATTTCAAATGTAGTTGTGGATGTGACTACATAGGTAGAACGACACAGCGGTTGGACGTGAGAATTAAACAACACGTACCTGCGATAATACTAAACAAAAGAATTTCTTTGGGCGATACCATTCGTAACACGTATGGGTTCGATTGCGGATCATTTTATAAAGAATCCAACTTGTGCGATGGATTTCAGTGTGAACTGGTTTTCCGTTTTGGCTAGTTCGCACTCACTTTTCCATCTTAAGGTGTTAGAGTCGCTTTACATCAGGTCTAGGCAACCTGCTCTTTGCAAACAAAGAGACTGTTTGCTTGGACTTGCTGTTCTGCGATTCTAGCAGCTTAGTTGGTATAATTTTAATATTTTTTTCCTTCCTTCCCTGTCCATTCATTCATGTCATCCATGACAGACTTTTTTTTTTTTCCTCATAATCTAAATTCCCCGTTAACAGTTCTGACGAGAGGACAAAACCGGTCGACTGGTGTGTGTTTTTATTTAAACTTATCATGGCCTACAATACTACATTTCTAGTTTTTAATACCTTAATACGCTTTTTTGTACCGTTTCAAACCTATATATATATATATATATATATATATATATATATACATATATTTATGTATATATATATATATATATATATATATATATATATATATATATATATATATAGATCAGTTGTCATCAAGGCTATAGAACCCAGTCTTTCCTGCTATTTACCCATAGCTGGAGGGAGAAGAGGAGGATTCATGCCTTTCCCAAAGGTATTAGCACATATGTGAATGTAATGAATTTAACTGGAATTGAACTCCGCCCTCTGATTCCTCAATTCCAACCATTATCCATTACTCCACCATGCCTCTCCACTATATATATATATATATATATATATATATATATATATATATATATATATATATATATATATATATATATATATATATATATATATATATATATATATATATATATATATAGAGAGAGAGTAATCTCCCTGACAACTGGACTAAGAGGGCCTTCTGGATATGAGGATTTGGTTACAAAGTTCGGATATGATGGGTTATATTTCAAAAATCGAATCAAAACGACTAAAACAGATTTCGCAATAAGGTGTGAAATTAATCAGGCGTTAGTAAATAATTGCTGAGTACACAGTTCATTGAGAATTAAAAACAACACACAACCTCTTTTTATGAGAAAAGGAAGTATAAAAAAAAGAGTAAGAAATAAAAGGGAGGAGATAACAGCAGGGTTTGTTATGATTTTATTAAGATCAACCAATCGAAATGGCCTACACTATGTTCAAAGTAAGGGGCAAAATGAAATTAAGAATCAATCATACATAAGAGGTCATAACCCACAGATTGTAGACTGCATCTAGACATCACATTCGATACAAATATAAACTTGTTACAATGTTATACATCAGAAACGTAATTTAACAAGATACATGTCAAACTACATACTCTGTGAGTTCAAAAAATTAAAATTTCACTATTTTATAGGTGGTAAAAAATATGGCTGTTTAAGAAATAAATGGAAAGTTTAAAGAAATAGATCTAATGAAATTCTTAAAACATAGATCAAACAAAATTAGTTATACATATAGGTCATACAAAATAGAATGCAACTGCTAACTAAAGGATCTTTATATAGGGTGTTAATAAAACCAATGAATGCAAAATTTCAACCGAATGCCTATACATCTATACTAAATATTACGAACGCTACTAAAAGAATAATAACTCACTAATAATGTGTATATATATATATATATATATATATATATATATATATATATATATATATATAATATGTATGTATATGTATATATATATATATATATATATATATATATAATATGTATATGTATGTATGCCTGTATGTCTGTATATATAATATATGAAGAAAAATATACTGAAAAAAACAAACAAAAATCCTAATATGCGAAAACGTATTCCTAAAATTTGAGTATTTTGAATGAAAAACGAAAAGAATTTTATTTTGATCTAAAACTTATATGTACGTTTGTCGAGCATTAATCTTGCTAGAAAAGGGGGAATATTAAAGAAGCCAGGTCTAGTGTTCACCGTGCGCGAGATAGATATTATGCAAATTTTAGGAATACGTTTTCACAACATCGCCCACATGACGACGACGTGATCATATTTAAACGGAACGCTGATCTTATAAAAGATTTCAGTTATCTGTTTGGATTGGTATTGCTTTTATGTCCATCGTCTTTTTCATGTTGAATTGTATATGGTCTATGTTAATTATGTTTTATCAATATGTCCTGAAGATGGTATATTAGACCGAAACGTCCGACGTTGAGATTAAACATTAAAGCAGCATAATCGCATATTAGGACTTTTGTTTGTTTTTTCAGTATATTTTTCTTCATACTGTCGGATCTATATCCATATATTTGCTTACATATAATATATATATGGATGTATATATATATATATGTGTATGTATGTATAGTATATATATGTATGTATATATGTATGTATGTATAATATATATATATGTATGTATATATGTATGTATGTATACTATATATAAGTATGTATGTATAACATATATGTATACGTATGTATGTATAATATATATATATGAACATTTCATTGATACGACCGACAAGGTACTTTGATTTACTTTTTTATACAATTTCTCATAATAGCAATTATAATATTAGGTAGCTAATAGCAACAACAGAAGAGAAATATAAACTAAAGACATATACATATATATATTATTTGTGTATTTAGGTGGCAATCATTCTTTCATGCACATTTCTTTGAATATGACAGACAAGGTACTTTGATTTACTTTTTATACAATTCCTCATGTGGTTTAATAATTTTTTTCTTTTTGGATCATAAATTATATAAAAACTATCCGATTGTTCTTTTTATCAGAGTGCATTCGGCTATACATTTAGCTATTTTCAAGCTTGGAATAAAGGTTATTTTAAGACAGTTTATATTCAAGGGTGCTTCATTAAGACGGATTAAATTCAGCAGTAAATAAATCAGTGTTATTTGTGAAAATGTATTTATTTTTCTATTGGATCATATTATTTAAGTCATAGCAATTATATGTGAAAAATAATATCACCCAAATGTCCACCAAATCTGAAAGAAAAAGAAAAAAAGTCATTAGACGTTTAAACTTAATTCACATTTAAAATCAGTCCAAGTTATTGGAACACTCTTTATATTAGCTGCTAACAGGAAATAGATTGTTGTATGTATGTATTTATATATTGTTTTCATTTTCAAAACACGGTCAAGATATTGTATCATGTTCATAGCTGATGTTATTATTGAGTGTTTTTTTTGTGTTTATTAATAAGGCTTCCATTATTTTTAGCCCTTTTTCCATGTAGATGATGCTATTTTATTTGTGTTGTCAACAAGTCTGTTATAAGTAGGGTCAGGTAGGTGTCCATGAGTATTTAAATGAGACCTAATTGAGCTATAGTCAGAAAGGTGTAGTGTGAGTATAGTATAAAAAACTAAATCAAAAGCACCTTGTCTTCCGTATTCAATGAAAATATATATGTATATATATATATATATATATATATATATATATATATATATATGTATATATATATATATATATATATATATATATATATATATGCATATATATTTCATTCATATATATATATATATTTATGCATGTGTGTGTGTGTATTTATATATGTATGCATTGTGTGTATATTCAGTCATATTTTCATTCAAACAGTTTTGGCTAAATAATTTTCATGCCAATTAGTTTTCCTTTGAACTTTTCAAATTTGTGGATTAATTTCTTGGCATCCTTAGAAAAATACCAAAATTTTCTTTCAAATACTTTTTATTATCCTAGTACTTTCAATCTTGTCTGTAACCATCTTCAGGAGGTTAATTTGTTTGTGAGTATATATATATATATATATATATATATATATATATATATGTGTGTGTGTGTGTGTGTGTGTGTGTGTGTGACAAGCACTTAGGAATATCAACATAAATAAAAATGAATACAATACAACATCAAATAACAGATACAATCTCTTAAAGGATATTTAAATTGATATACAATGTTGACCTTTTTGCAAGATGATAGCTGCCAGAGAAAATTGTTTTGGACAACTAGGCTGATAGTATTTTATTTTATTTTTTTTACTTGGATCAATGGGTGATATATTCGTGTTTATGAGTTTTTTAGATTTTTTTCCCTCCTGTTTATAGTTGGAATGCATTTGATTACAATATACTAATTTGATATGTTTAGAGTTATTTGTGTGTGTGTGTGTGTGTGTGCATGTGTGTTTTTGTAAATTCAACACATTTCAACTGTCCATTTTTACTGTTTATGCAGCGCTTTAGATTTCAATGTTCAAAGTTCACATGTATTTTTTGCTTATTCCAGTATAAGGGAAGTAACATTTTCACTTTTGCTCGTACTTATATAAGTTTTTTTTATATGCGTTTAAGAACCTTGCTGCTATACTCATAGTTGACTTTATTTATCTTAGGCTTATATAAGGAGCTTTGAGTATTTTTAGCTTTTGCTTATTATTGTTTTTATGTAAAATAGATGTATTTTCAACTAATATTTGTCTAATCTGTGAGTGTAGGCATAAGTGTTCCCTTAAATGCTGATATATTGATCTATGCTCAGCCAAATGAAAAATAAGCTTTTTTGTTAGCATTGTTGTAGTAAAGCCAACATACATATAGACGTTTTTATCAGAGATACAATCTCTTAAAGGACATTTAAATTGATATACAATGTTGACCTTTTGCAAGATGATAGCTGAATTGGATCAATATACATTCATTCTTTCTTTTTATGTCAATAAATCATTCTATGCCTCCTGCTGTTTTGTGCCACTGCTTAATTCCCAGAGTATTTCTTGTGTATTTGCATGCTCTTTCAAGGATGTTTTTGTTGACTTTACCAATATTATTTTTAGTTTGGTTGAGAAATCAGTATTGAGGGTTGTTTAGAAAATTTGCCTTATCATCTTTAACTAATGCTTGTTGTTGGTAGAATTTGTAAATCCTTTCATCAATTTTTACTTTAGTGGCTATTTTCTTGGCTTCACTATTGATGTTATTTTGCCAGTGGTTGGGTGCCATTTTATAAAACTTATTGACTTGCTTACTAATAGCTTTATGGTACATATCCACATCGACTTTGTAATGGTTACTTGTCTTATCTGCCTTGATGATTATTTTATTGGGTTTTTTTATCATAGAAATATCCTTTAGCAGTTTTTACTGTAGATCATCATGCTTATTATAAAACCCAGGTTGTGTGTGTCTGTTTCGTTTATATATTGGATCGGATTTCCTACATTTTTCAACCGATTTCAACAAAACTTCACAGGACTACGTAAAATTACCTTGCGGTGGTTCTGACAGCGCCAAAAAGTGGAAAAACACAATTGTTTTTGCACGAAATCAATTTGAAAACACGATGCAGAGGCAGCGCTGTCGAGAATGAAAGGGGGACAACTCATATCGAGTTATACTTATTATAAAACCCAGGTTGTTTGTGAGTGTGTGTCTGTGTTCGTTTATATATTGGATCGGATTTCCTACATTTTTCAATCGATTTCAACAAAACTTCACTTTTTTTTGGCAGGTGGTGTTTCTTATTGTCTTGCACACTTTTTTCTTTATTTTTATATTCAGAATGTTTTAAAAATTTCATTTACAAGACAATTGTTTATAAAAAAATTCTATTCAATCGGTAGACTCATAACGATTGAAAACAATGCTTTTGTTTGAGTTTGGGTTTGACCAATTCGTACCCCCCCAAAAAAAAAAACTAATTAAGACATGCGTGTCCGTCAACCTTTGTCAATTTTATTTTTCAGTCTTTATGATGGTCGATACTTGATCTATCTCTTACTGTTACATCCCCGGGCAACGCCGGGCTCTACTGCTAGTTGGTAATATTAGCAAATTTAATTTTGTCTATTACTGGGAATAGATCTTTTTCAAATCCAATAACAGATGATTACATAGTGTTGCTTTTGGGGACTTAAATCCATAAAGCTTGGCATTTTTAAGTTGTTATACTTGTACTTGTGTTTAGAGAAGTGTTTCGACCTCATTTTTTTAATGACACTCTCGATCTTCTGTAAAAGAATCAGTTTATATAAGATCGTTTATTAGTAAACATGATATTTTTTTTGTGGAGTAGTCAAAATTAAATGGTTCCTTATTCCAATACAAAGTAAATACTTTATAACAGTGATCAACTAAAATGTAAATATATCGCACATACAGTGTTCGTGTTAATAAAACAGTGCTTGATATTATGGCATATAGAGATGACTGTTGAGCTACAGTAAAGGCCAAATTTACTGTCTATGGTGCCATTTTATTGTTGACTCCATTTGGTTACACTGGTTAAAGTGGGTGACTATCGTCTTAGTCCTTTTCGTGATTTGAAAGTTCATACAGGGTTGTATTTTTGGCTGACAGAAATTAATTTATTGAATTCATCCTTTCTTTTTCTTTTTCTTCTGGAGTTGCATGTCAGGTTCAACTCACATCGAATAAATTTCCAACTTTTGTGTCTCAAACTGCTACATTGATCCAGTTTCCCACTTCTTCATCTCTTCTGCTGCACACGTGGTTTTTTTCTTCTTTTTATTTGGCCTGACACGTCCATGTTTTCCGTTTGATTTTTGGTGGGACATGTTGTCATTGGTCGATTTTTTATGACGTTCCACATAAGCTATATCTGGGTTCTGTCAGTTACTGAGGATAAGAACAATAAAAGAAAGGAAAGGAAATATGTATAGAGAGAGAGAGAGAGAGAGAGAGAGAGAGAGAGAGAGAGTTTTCTTTGTCACTCTCTTAGTGAAAAGGAAAGTGTATATTTCCATATGGTGTTACTACTACCCAATCCAACTTCAATATAAAACAACTGAGCTATTAAGTATATATTAATAAATATACATATTATCCCTCATCACTAACATGATTTGGAGTTTCATGCACAATGCAATCTTCAAGTGCTGAGTATGGACTGACTGTTACGTAATTTGAATTAAATATATATCTATACATCTATATATATATATATATATATATATATATATATATATATATATATTGTTTGAATAAAAAACAGACCACGTTAAGATTCCATGTAATAAGCTATTTCACCATAACCCCTTTAACAGGGTTCTGGATCATCAGACTTTACTTCCAAAAGCTGAAATGAAAGTAAAAAGAAATTTACACGTCTACGTAAAGTTAACGAAGTGAGGGAGTGAGGTGGGAGAGATGATATGAGTGTGTCATATGTATCATTTTAGTTTCCTATTTTAACCCCAGTGTGTCGGCTAGATGTTGCTCAAATTTAATGCGTCTCGTCTCTAGATATAGATGGCTAAGGGGTGAATGATAAGAACGACATTAAAGGAAGAATTTACAACAACCCCAATAAATTACACGACAGGTTTCATTCAAATTCTTAGACGCTGTCAGTTTGCGTTACTTTAACGTGCATATTTGGGAGGTTAAGGTTTGATAAATATCTAAATGTTTAAACAATCTACGAAGAAATTAATTTGAAATTCGGTGGAGTTTTGGGTATTTTCTATGAAACAATCGATTAGAAAAATCCATAGACAGAACATTGAAAGAGCAATCCATTTTATATTTAGTAATTTTTTTTTTTTCCTAAAACTTTTATCTTATAGCTTGTTAGGTTGACATCTATTCGTTTGATTTTTGTTCATTAAGTAAACTCGTGATTGTTTTTGATTTTTGTTCATTAAGTAAACTCGTGATTGTTTTTATGTACCCAATTATCAACTGTTATTGTCATTTAAATAATTTTATTCTCCACACTGGGGTAGTGTCTTTCGATCTCAATTAAAATACCAAACTAAAACTTTCCCTTCGTGTTATTTAAAATTCACTTCCAATTGGAGAATATTAGAGGAGATATTTGGAAGAGATGTAACTAGCAGAAGATTAGGCCCTTCTTTTACAATTTTTTATCTACACATGTCTTAAACCTCTATTTGTAACCACATACCTATATCTTCTTATATGCCTATGAGTTCCTATATAAACCTACATACACATTCACACGAAACGACCATATATATATATATATATATATATATATATATATATATATATATAACCAGATATATATATATATATATATATATATATATATATATATATATATATATATATATATATGGTTATATTGTAATGTTGGTGCAAGTATATATTATACTGGGATTATAGCTTTTAATTTAAGAAAATTATATTTGACAATAAAAATAAACGGGATTTGTATATGTATGGAAAAATTTTAAAAAAAATTATTTTTGAATAGTGAATATTCATTTTTAAATTAAAACGCAATTACTTGTTCTTATTTAAAAACAAAAACAGAAACTGTAATTTATATAAAAATAAACAGTAATTTTTATATTAAAAATAAACTGTTGTTTACATTAAAAATTAATATTTTTTCATCATGCATACTTATTAGTGTATGTTTGGAGGTGCCTCTGTGTGCGTGTATGTGTATATATATATATATATATATATATATATATATATATAGTCTCAATTATGGTGGACTGGTCATGTCTTGAGAATGTCTGATGACAGGATACCCAAGATCCTAATGTACAGCCAGTTAGATCAGGGCTACAGTAATGTAGGACACCCATGGCTAAGATACAAAGACAAGCTGAAAAGCAACTTGTTGGGAAGTCAATATACCACATAACACCCTTGAGCGCTTAGCCTTGGAGCGGGTAGAATGGAGATCAATGTGTTTAGTGGACTCAGCAATTTTCAATCTGCTTGTCTGAATCATCTTCAATAAGCAAAGAGCAAAGATCTAAAGTCAGCCAATCTAACAGTGATCACATCTCACAATCCTCATATTTGCTCCATATGGCCTCCTTTGTAAATCACTAGCAGGTCTTAAATGCCACTTAAGATTATCCTTTAAAGTTTCGTAACTGAATCAATAAGCTGTCAGATCCTCATATGTTGAAACCGATGGGAGAGTCCAGTATTTTTATTATATATATATATATATATATATATATATATATATATATATATATATATATCACATTTTTTACAAGAATTGAGAACTGTGGTGGATGGTCTGGCATTTATATATATATCAAACATATAATGCATTAAAATTTCACTTTCTCTGTTGTGCGGCAATAGCCTGGAGGGGTAAGAGTCTCTGACTGATGTCAAATCAATCGAGTTTTGATCCTGGGTTAAAGCAATTAGGGATACAGCAAAAGACTCTGTGGATGGCATATATATATATATATATATATATATATATATGTATATTTAAAAATTTTCAGTTATCTGTTTTACTCTTGGATAAGACTTGTGTTTTTATGTCCATCGTTTTCGTCATATTGAACTGAATTTGTATTTTAATGAATTTTGTCTTGAAAATGGTTTATTAAAACCGAAACGTCTGACGTCGACAATTCTTTCATTTTAACTACATTTATGGATTTTTGTTTGTTTTTCAAAATTTCTACATTCTGTCGGATTTATATCCATTTACACTTGCTTATATATATATGTATGTGTGTGTGTGTGTGTGTGTGTAGGAAAAGGTAAAGAAAATAATTAATCTTCAAATATATCTACAAATTTAAATAATTTTATTATTGGATATAAAAGTAATCTTTGATTTCTTTCAAGTTGAAGTAAACAAATTACAAAGTTCAACGAAAAAAAAGTTTTACAGCACAATGAATTGCGTCAGTATGAATGAAAAAGTTTGTGTGTGACAATATTATGTGAGAAATGCATATTTATGTTTATTTCTGTTAATGGTTGTGTGACTTACAGCAACAGGCAAGCTTTGAGTTGACCTTGTTTTGTACTATTACTATGAATCACTTTGCTTATATATCTTTGCTCATAGGTTTTTCATATTGAATAATATATTGTAGAATCTCCCACAACACAACCAGCCTTACCTATTTGTAGGAAATGCACTCTTCCTATCTAGTAAGCCAAATTCTACCTTCAGACAATATAACAAGTATTCATTGGTCAATCACCTCCAATCTGGCTTGCTGATTGGTCAGTTCAACCAATCAAACCGCCTGCACGCGACCAACTGTTTTCCCGCTCCCCTACGCTAAGAGCCTCCCAGTGATTATATAAATAGAAAACGTGTGAACCTTCCAAGGGCAGTAATTACCAAGTTTCAAGATGTAACATTCACCGACTCCGTCTTAGTCATTGCTGACCAGACGTTAAAGACAATTACCAACTTTTTATGCAGTCAGTAACACGCATTCACAGAGAACCTTCAAATACTCACGTCACTACGAATACACGATTTTGCCGCGCAAAAAAGATACATCGCTGACTCATACTCGATCAATATTCAATCAACTCTGTGTACACCATTTCTCAACTTTGCTTATCTAAAGTGAATCAAATTCACTACTTATTAAGTAAAAACTCAACAGTGAACGAATGTTAGAAAAATATTACAGATAAAGGTAGATCACTCTTAAAACTCTTTCTATAAGACACTTAATATCAACAATCGCAAATATCGACACAAACAAAAAATACTCCAAATGAACGAACAATTACGAAGAGAGACATTCTGAAATCTGAAGAAACCGCAGACACATTTCTTTTCTTTAACATACATCAATTATCCTTTCTGTATATTGTTTGATTTTTGTATATAAATGTTGTATTGATTTCTAATTGAATATGTCTCGTTTTTCAATTGCATTTTAAATTTCATTTATTTATTTGTTTGGGATGCAGAAAGTCACTCAAATTCCTTCTGATTCTTTTAACGTAAATACTAAATTCTGCACGTCCCCAACAATATTTTAAAAATGAGAAGCTTTTTGTGAGAAAGTACTGAATAATTATATGAAAGGTTGACCAACCAGTATCGTCTACAATCCTGGTCAATTGTTTACTGAAAAGTTAAATTTATTAATTCACATTACACTATTTATAACAAAAAATTGGATCACAGGAAGCTAAAAGTTAGTTAGTTATTGGTTAATAAATATATTTCGCAATTTTTAAATTCCATTTTTAGGAGGCAAAATAGTGTTAATCATTTCCTCGAGTGAGCATTCAGTTTTTGTAATAAGCAACACAAATATGGTTGCCCGTTTTCTGAAAGCTAGAATGGAATTTGAGATAACATTGCTGATTGATTAATAAATGCTAATGTGAAAATTTGAATTTGGAACTCATGTGAGCCTATATTTTGCACAGAATGAGTCAATTTCTGCATGGTCTTTTTTTTTTTTTGCATAGAACTGAGATTTGTAGTGATACTATTTAAATCTACTGAATTTTTCTTCAATTTTTATTAGAGTTCCACACACACACACACACACACACACACACACACACACAATGTTGTATGGATATGAGTTCGATACCCTGAGTTTCACGCTTTTGCGATCATCTTACAAACTGGTTTATTATTTGAAAATTGGATCTATTTATGTTTGTGTTTGGTGGTCGGAGGGGAATTCTCCTCTGTGTCCATTTGGGATGACACTGGCACACACACAGGCATACACACATACAGGTGTATGCATTTTAATTCACACACACATACCCATATAAACAATCTGAAAATAGGTGCAGACATGCATTCATGTGTTAAGCATACATACATACATACATACATACATACGCAATTGTAATTATATATATATATATATATATATATATATATATATATATACAAGTATAGGATTGGTGTATATGGAATAAATTCCAATAACCAACAAATACTATTCTTAAAAGAGTGCTCAATACAGAGTAGAGCAAATTTAATTATTTATTAAAAAATTATAACATAAATATGTTATAAAATCACTACAAAAATAGCCATTTTGTTTCAACACTTCTGGTGTCTTATCAAGTGATGGTTTTGAATGTATAATAAAGGGTTTTAAAAGGTTCGAATCAATCAAACACCCCTCGCTAGGGGAAACGCTGTTACATAAGCTGGAATGACCAATCAAAATACAAGTATATTTTATTCATGATGTCCCATGGAAATATTTTTTTTATCATCCTATTCAAAAATACACATCTGAAGTCTCCTCCTGGGTGAAAGCCAGTATCGATACTCTCATTCCAACAAGGAAATACCAAGTTAAATTGCATTCATCTTTTTGGTACTCACCTTTCTATAGCACCCCAAAAGGACCAACAACTACATTGTATCAATAACTGCATTTACTGCAAGGAAAGTTATTTATTGTGTCATGCCAGAAGGTTTTTCTCATCAGAATCTGTCTTGCACATTTACAAATCTATCATTTGTCCATGCATTGAATAATATTGCCATATCTGGGCTAGTGTCTCTGCTGTTCATCTCAGATTCTTAACATAATCCAAAAAAGAATCTGCAATGTAATCAATCCGGACTTGGCATCTCAACTTCAGTCACTTTCTCCCAGACATGATGTGGCTTCCCTCTGTCTTTTCTACAAATATTTTCAAGGCAATTGCTCTGATGAGCTTTTTTCTTGGTGCCCTGACTGCATGAATTTAAGCATGCTACTAGATTGTCATCTGGCTCCCACTCTTTTACAGTTGAAATAGTTAAATGTAACTACCACTTCAACTCCAATAGTTTATTTTCTTGCACTTCCCAACAGTGGAACTCCCTTCCACTTACTTGTTTCCCTGATGACTACAATCTTCAAAAATTTAAATGCAACATCAAGTGCCACCTTCTGTTGACTTGAATCCCATTCATCTTTTATCCTTTCCTCAATCCCCACTATACCCAGTCTTTTCTCCCACTTTTACTCTCTGTAACCCCCTGCGTACTAGTGGTACTCCTGCCTTGCTTGGAATGAAATGATTAAAAGAAAAAATATATCAAGAACAATATTGTTTTCAGAAAAATCATTTTTCAAGATTTGTTTTCATTTTTTTTTACAATTATAATAATGTATAAGTTTTTAAATCTAAAATTCAGTTTCAGTGATTAGGAAATATTGTTATTAAGTAAAACTCTATTTACTAATCATATATCATTAAGTTTATTACAATCTGGCAACCCAATTATTTTTTAAAAGAATTTTGAATTGTGTTTGTATGTCTATGAACAAGCCCATTTTGTACATATAGTCACCTATACTCTCAGTCAATTATGTGCCACATGTGATACAAACCTAGGTGATCATGTATCAAAAGATACACTTCTGACGAGACAGATTTTTTCCTGCAGTAGGTTGCCATTTCTTTCTGCGGTAGACCAGTTGCCATCCAAAGCTAAAGAACCCAGTCTGTCCTGATATTTACCTATAGCTGGGGGGAGAAGAAGATTCATACCAAGTGGAAATTCTTTTTAAAATATTGGCAGTCATTTAATTGTAGCTCATCTTTCCCTTTGTGATTAGTAAATATAGTTTTTACTATATAACAATATCACCTAACCAGTACAAAATAATACAAAATTTGAAAAGATTTAAAACTATGAATTATTCTCATAAAAATTTTAAAAAAATGAAAAGAATTCTCGTAAAAATTCTTTATTCCTCAAAAAAGTTTTTTTTTCTTAAGACATCTATATCCTTAATACATTTTATTTATGAAAGCAATTAAAAACAATTAAAAGCCTTTTTGATTAAATAATTTTATTTCATTTTTTTATTTTATAATTCAGAGCATATTTTCAGTAACTGGAGTTTCTGTTTTACAAAGAGAAATTGATTATTTAAATTTCCAAAGAATTTCTGCTTCTAATACAAACATTAAGCAGTACAAACATTTCTCAGAATTTCATCAAATTAAATAAGTGATTTTTTAGGTATATCATAGATCATAAATATATATATATATATATATATATATATATATATATATATATATATATATATATATATATATATATATTTTACCAAATTTATGAATAAGTCCTGAAAGCTTCATTAAAATTCAACAATTATTTGATTTTTTGCAAGAGTTTCCAAATCAATGTTTTTTTCACCACAGAGAAGAGGCTAACATTTCCTAATCTTTGGTTTCCCCACTGATACAAGAAATACAAGGTTTTAAACAAAATTTTGAATGTTTAGAAAATGATCACAAATATAATTTAATAATCAAAACATCCTTTGGTCTTTCCTCTTAGTAAAATTAAAATTTTGTTAATAAACTTTTTGATTTTATTAAGTCTGGGGTATTTTTTCATCATGGTATGCTCATTTTTTATAGAATCTGTGGAGGTACCAAGATTAAATTTAATATTTCCAATAAGCAAAATACTTGGCCATATTTCAAACTGAATTTAAATTGGAATTTTTTTTTGAAATTGTTAAAATATTGTTGCATCTTTTAACACAATATGATTCCCTTTATTAAAAAACTTTCAAAACTAAAATATACTTTATATTTTAGGATGATTATATGATTTAACATTTAATTAATCTAATTTGAATCAAATGTTACTTATTTTTGGTTTTAAAATATTGTAGAAAATCATTTCTTCAACACAGATGTTTTTTTTTAATTTGTTGATAACTCTCTCAAAAGACTTACTACCCAGTAATCTTATGTTACGAAGTGTTAACAAGTTACCAACAAATTTTAAATTTATTAAATTTATCTTCTGATACTCTCATGTATGAACATCCATATTTCAAAAAATCTTCACATTTATACACACTAAAAAAATTAAAAAATTTTTTTAAAGTACAGGGGTGGGGGGTCATTCACTATTCATCAAAATTTTTTTTATTTTCTTAAAACAATATTCCATAATATATTTTTATTCGAAAAAGATTGATGATTTAAATTCTTCAAAAATGAATTTTTCAAAATTTTATAAAATTTAATAAGAGGGGTAATAAGATGTAAAAAAAAACAAAAAACATTTATACCATGATTTTCAAAAAAATGTTACATTTCTAAAATAATTTCATTCATTTGTGAATAAATCCTGAAAGTTTCATTAAAATCTCTCACAATTATCTGATTTTTAGAATTTCCAAATCAATTTGTTTTTCACTACAAACAGATGCTAAAATTTCACATATTTCAGCCATTCAAGCTAGAAAAACAAAATCTTGAAGGTTCTAAAATGTATTAACTTCTTTCTTCTTAATAATGTAAACATTTTAATGCTAAAACTTGGCGAAGATACCTAATTAAATTTTAGTATTCAGAATTAACAAATTACTCTGGTGTATTTCATACTAAATTTAAATTACTTGGAATCTTTTTTTTTCTCATGAGTATAATCCATAATTTTGTCTCTATTAACAGATCTATTGACATAATTCTCCATAGTAAAAAAAATCTGTCAAAAATGTAATTTACTTTTCTGAAATGTTGAGAAAAAGAAACTTATATAAAGTTTAATTCAGCAAACAGGATAAATCAGTGTATGTAAAATTGGGATGAAGTGTTTGATTATTGAATTTGCTGTGTATTCCCTTGTATTTGAATGAAATAAAATCATTTATATTTCAAAGAATCGTGGCAATATGAATTGATTTATTCCAAATCAAGAAGATATTTTCCAAGGAGCATCCAGCAAACAAATGTAATCAGAACAGTACAATGTCTAAAAATTTTGAATTGTATTTTATATTGATGAAATAAAAGCATCAATGTTTTCTTGGATCAGGTTGGTATGATTTCATATAAGCAATATATTTTCAAATGAATGTGTTAAAACATTTGAAATGTTAGTGTGAAGTGAACACAAAATATCTCAGCTGGAATTTGAAATCTGCTCACTTATTCTGTTTTCGGTATTGTTTGCCATTGGACCATGAAACTTTTATTTAGTGTCATGAAGATTAAGTGGTTTTATTCATTTTCAAACTTTTACCTGTATTGTAATATTATTAAAATTATCATTTTGTTTTTCATGCTGATTTTTATGCTGTGTATATGAGTAGACTTTAAACATTCAAATGTATAAATTGTTATCTATTAGTGAAGTGATATGTTATTAGATATTCAAAACTTTAATTTTTCAAGCTGAACAAATGAATTGCTAAAAATGTTAATCTCCTATTGAACATATTAAAAAAAATGAACTGAAATTCAGTGTCAGACAATCTCTTATGAGCTATCATGTGAATGTATGTATATTTCTGGCAATGTTAATGCAAATATGTTTTTGCTCTGTCTGCCTTTGTCTTGTTTATTGCTAGTCATATTGAATTTTTAGATGATGCTTAGATCAGAAATAAAACATTCTCCACATCTTATATCATTGACTTGAACAATCACAAGCTGAAGAAAGCAACCTTCTCTGCTTTCTTGAGTTTTATTTAAATTCTCTCTTAAAATTAGTGTAAAAATTCATGATTTGAATATATTTTAATCATGCATCATTTTTGTTTGAACTTTCTCTTTCTGAAAAGATTTATTTGTTAATATCCTTATTTGGGAAACAGGAAAACATCTATATGAGTTGTATATTAGGTTGTGTTAAAAGTTTTCATATTTCAAACTTGAATTGATATTTTAGACAAGTTGGAGAGTTGCCACCAGAGAGAAAGATGGTTGTCCAGTGGAAATCAGCTTGCTCCATTCAAACATTGTGCATTAGAAAAAATCTGTCATAAAAGTAATTCACTTCTAAGACATTAGCATCACCAGCATTACTTAACAGACATCTGTCAATACCTCAAGCATAGAAAAGCAGTCCATAGCAGTTGTACGATTTTACAATACACCTCTAATTGTTAATAATTTAATTCCACTTGGTACATTTACCCCCTTTTGTCATTTGGATTGCCCAACATTGAGGAATGCAGCTCATTAAATTCTCACCTGTCATTTATGGGTTGGTTTCTCTGAATGTATTTCTGAAGTCAAAGTCACACCCAGTCTAGTCTGTACTGTCATTGACAACATGATAATTTTTTCTTCTTAAAACAAAATCCTCTTATAACAGGTGCAATGAAAAGAAATATGAAAAAAAAACAATAAATAAAAAAATCACCAGCCCACTCAACCCTTCTTTCTACAATATTCATGGTATCCGTTCCAACTTCTGTAGTGTAGAATCTTTTCTCTTGATAGGGTCTCAAAATATCTTAACAAAACTAATTAAAATTCTTCTATCACTACCCACTGTTCAAAATTGTCTTCCTCTTTGCTGAAAATATTTGAGAATACATATATCATTGGTGTTTTATATCCAGAAAAATCTTCCAATGACAAAGGAATTGTCCCTTGAGTCCCCAAATGATTATTTCATGTCTTTTTGACTTTTGTTATTGAACTCTGTTAGCTACCTTTTTTCCTTTATTGCTCTCATTCTCAGGACTGCAATATATTAGACAACATTTCTGACAGTATAAAAATGTCTCTCTCTCTCTCTACATTCATCTGCAAACATTTTTGTGTATGGTGATTTTTTTATCATATTAAGTGGCTTAAGCATTCTAATGTTACTGCTGTTGCCAGCATTCAGATTTTCAATTTTCTGTTGCTCAGTCTCTTACTCAATTAGTGGATTTCCCAACTTGTTTTCATAATAATAATTTATATTTGATTAACATGCTTCTTTACTTGATTTGTTCCATACCTCCACTCATACCTTTTGTTGCAATTGCCCTTTCGTCAATTTAGTTCATCATGTAGTGTCAGATATGTCTTTTGACTTGATTATTAGAAATGAACCATCTATTTATGAGATTTCTTTCTTTTACCAACGTACTGACTGGAATTCATTTCAGGACTTCTTTGAGAAGCCCCTTGGATTGATATTCTTCTCCATCTTATTGAGAATTATGCCACAGAGGTTAGATCTTGCATTAAATCTGGCACCAATTGTTTTGTATCTTCATGGAAATACCTTCTCCATGGTTCACACTGGCCTGTTCAGCCACCATAACCCAGAGGAATCACTTCTTCCAGTTATATGAGCATGACAGTTCTGATCACAAGACACCTATTTGTGTCTGCCTGTAATAATTGTAAACATGTCTTTGAAGGGACTAAGTCTTTGTTTGCTGATAGAATGAGGCACTATAGAGTCTCTAACAACTTTGGCTCTAGCAATTACTGTTGACTCTGTAAGAGTATGCTAAATCCCTCTCCTCTGCACTCAATTCTACTCTTAATTCATCTGGAGTATCATTACCTGATTTTCCAGTTTGGACCGAGTCTCTATTGAGTGATATACATATAACTCTTTCCTTGGTTTCCTATCATCTCTAAATTGGATCCCTACTAAGCATGTGGAGCTGATGGTATCTTTGCAATAGTCATTAAGAAATGTGCTCCTGAACTGGCCCCAGTTCTCTCTAAACTTTATAATAAATGCCTGGTTAATTACTGCTTGTTGGAAATCCTCTTCTATAGGTGTAGTCTTTAAGAACTCTTGTGAACCATCTAATCTACCTCTCTTTGGCAAAATATTAAAATGGAGTAATGGATAGTGGCTCGGATTGAGGAATCAGTGAGCCGAGTTTGAATTCCAGTCGAATCCATTATATTCATTTCACGGTAGAGTAATGGTTAGCAGCTTGGATTGAAGAATCAGAGGGCTGAGTTTGAATTCCAGTTGAATCCATTCACTTACATGCTAATACCCTTGGGAAAGGTATGAATCCTCTTCTTCTACCACCAGCTATGGACAGACTGGGCTCTATTGTGTTGGATGTCAACTGGTCTACCGCAGAAAGAAATGGCAACCTACTGCAGGAAAAAATCTGCCTTGTCAGTCATGTATTGAAAGATACATGATCGCCTAAGTGTGTGGCACATAACTGACGAAAGGCGTTAATCAACTTTGAACTGGTTAATCACTTCCTACCACAAGTTCTTTTTTTGGATAAGCAATATGGCTTTCTCTTCTCTATGTATTAATGATTATTCCTGAAAGATTCTGTCAAACTTTAGATAAGAATGGTGAAGCAAGACTGTTGGTTTGGACATATTGAAGGCATTTGACGGGTTTGGCATACCAGCCTTCTTCACATGTTGAAAAGTTATGGTATTTCTAAATGAATTTTTGAACTGATTCAGTTTTTATCAAATCACATAATGAAAGTTGTCCTGAATGGCTGCTCATCTAGATCTTCTTGCATTAATGCAGGTATTCCCTAGGGTTCTATCCTTAAGCCTACATTGTTCTTAATTTTCACCAATTCCCTTCCTGATAGTTTCAACTTTCAAATTGGTATCTAAGTTGATGGCACAATTACTTACTCCTGTCTTAATAGTAAGCCTGATTGGTTCAATAAGGTCAAATTGGCAGCTGATCTCAAAAGTTACCTAAAATCTGTTGGGCAAGGAATGTTGTACTAATTTTAATGCCTTCAAAACAAAACAACTTTCTATTAATCATCTGAGATCCCTTTCTGCCTTCAATCAGCATGGCTGATGCTAACCTTAGGGAAAATGACATATTGTACCTTCTCAGGATAATGTTTTCTGCTGATATGAAGTGGAAAGATTATATTGAATCAATTGCTAGGTCTGCTGCCAGAAAAGTTGTTTCAATGTGTTATGCTAGACAATTTTTCTCCCCAGAATCTATTTTACATATTTCTAAGTCTACCATTTGTACATGCTTCAAATATTGCTTCCAAATATAGTCTGGTGCTCCTGCTATATATTTAGAGATTTTTGATAAAATCCAAAGAATCTGTAATTTTATTGGTCCTGACCTGTCATTCCAGCTTCAGTCCTATACCCACCATCATAATGTAGCATCCCTGTGCTTTTTCTATAAATAAATACTTTCATTGTAATTATTCTGATGAACTTTGCTATATGGTACCTAAACTTTATAAATTTAAGCACAGTACTAAATTGGCAATAAGGTCTTATCATGTTACCATTGAATAGACTATATATATAGTTGTAACCATATGTTATTTGCTAACAGTTTCTTTTCTTTTCTCGGTCATATGCAGATTGAAAAAAGATACCACTGTCTGATTCATGTAGAAAAAGTTAATAATTGTAGAACCTTCATTACACTAATAAAAACAAAGGTTCAAGTGAAAACAATACAAAAAATGGAATCATCAAGCAGAGTTCAAATTCTGGCTGAGATAGTTTTACAAAATTCATCAGATAATATAGTGTTTATATAGAATCAGAAATCATATTGATAAGATCCTAGAAAAAAATTGGTTTATATTTCATTCATCAATACAATTCAAAATGTTCATACAATGACTTCTACTTCCATGTGTATGCTGAATATTCCTCAGAAAGTCTTTTCTTTATATGGAATAAATCAATTTATATTGACCTGAATTTGTAAAAAAACAGATGGTTTTCTTTCATTCATGCATAAAGAAATACATTGCAAAATATCCAAACAATGAATCCCAAATTTTCATACACTGAACTGTCCTGATTGCATTTGTGTGCATAAACCTTTAACTAATCTGCATGAAATTAATATACATTTTCCCTTGTAATATAATGCACATTTCAATGAAAATACAGATTCTTTTATTTCATTTGTGATTTCACAGATGGTTTTTAAACTTACATTTGGTGAAAATATGAATCTACAAACATGAAAAAGTGATGGTTTCTAAGTTAACATCCTCATTTTTAAATGATTCATTTGTAAAGCTATTAGTTCACATAACTAAGATTTATAATCAGGATGTGTTTCAGTCATGAAAGCATTGAAAACTCAGACAATATATCTCACAAAATTATGGTTTCTTTCCAGTCTATAATCATACATATTTATTTCAATTTTACAGTAAATAAAATCAATACATGACAGTTTTAACAAGAATATAATTTTATCCAGTGTCTGGTCTCATATCGCACATTAAATGACTAATCATATTTCTACAAACTCCATAAGAATATGGTTTATCACATTTGTAGGTTTCTACATGATGCACTCAAATTAAATTTCCTGCAAATGCAGAAATTCAAATTGTATAGAGATATGGTTTTTATCCACAGGATGCACCAAAATTGATATGTTTGACATGCATATCCACAAATATCATATGAATATTGTTTGTCTCTAATGTGTGCATGCAGACAGCTCCCCAAATATGACTTTCATGAAAATACAACTTCAAAAATTTCAGAGTTTATCTCCAGTGTGTGTAGACATATGTCTCACCAAACTTGACTTCCATAAAAATGCAGTTCCACAGAAATTACAAGAGTATGGTTTCTCTCTAGTGTGTATTCGCATATGACGTACCAAATTTGACTTATGTGAAAATGCAAATTTACAAACTTCACAAGAATGTGGTTTCTCTCCAGTGTGTATTCGTCTATGGCACATCAATCCTGTCTTATCTGAAAATGCAGATCCACAAATATCACAAGAATATTGTTTCTCTCCAGTGTGTGTTCGTATATGGCTCAACAAATATGACTTCCGTGAAAATGCAGATCCACAAACTTCACAAGAATATGGTTTCTCTCCAGTATGTGTTCGCATATGGTACACCAAACTTGACTTCTGTGAAAATGCAGAATCACAAAATTCACAAGAATACGGTTTTTCTCCAATGTGTGTACTTGCATGAATCACTAAACTTGACTTACATGAAAATGTAGATCCACAAATATCACAAGAATGTGGCTTCTCTCCAGTGTGTATTCGCATATGGCCTACCAGATTTGACTTATCTGAAAATGCATATCCACAAATATCACAAGAATATGGTTTTTCTCCAGTGTGTGTTCGCATATGACGCACCAAACTTGATTTCTCTGAAAATGCAGATCCACACACTTCACAAGAATATGGTTTCTCTCCAGTGTGTGTTCGCATATGCCTCACCATTTGTGATCTACGTGATAGTGCATATCCACATACTTCACAAGAATATGGTTTCTTTACTGTGTTTGGTTCCATATTGTCTACTAAGTCTGACTTCACAACATACATTAGCAAAATTTACATTAATATATCCTTTTTTCCTATCATATAACACTAAATGTGTTTTTATAAGAAAAACAAACCACATATTTCATAATATATAACTGTATGATAGTTGATGTTCAGTGTCTCTCTTTTGTAAGTGTAGATAAATAACTTTCACATGAAGATTGTGGCATATTATTCTCTGTAGTTCTTGGAAAGTGAAATGTCTTTTCCTTCCTTGGAATTCTCACCAATAGTTTACAATTTTTGTACTGCCAAAACATCTGTAAACAAAAAATGGCATAAAAGATTAAGAGGCAGTGAATAATATATAAAAGGCAGTCTATATTATAATAGATACATTTAGTTATATAATATTAATTCACTAATGCAGAAGAAACAAAATTGCTTTACCATCACAATTTGTCCAACATGTAAATGATTCTATCTGAAAAAAGAATAAATGTAATCATTTTGATATCTATAAATTTTTGTATATATTTTATATCAATACAGTGAAGATGATTTTTTATATTCTGATCAGTGAAATTAATTTCACAAGTTAGAGAAATCAACAGCTTGATTTATCATTAGACATAAAATAGAAAATGAATTTATATTGTTTTTCACAAAGCTTGATAATTTTTTAATGGGAAGTCAATGAATGCATTAGTGCTACTTGTTTGTTAGTAACATTGGAATGAGAAAAAATTAGGGAAATGAATGAAATACAGTCACATATTAGTTTTGTTGTATGCTTTTCTGTTTGATAAAAATTTTCTTAATTCTTTCTAGAAATATCATAGAATAAAAAAAATCAGTAATTCAGCAAACCAAGCATTTCAAAAAAAATTTTGAATTTTTAGTATGTGTGCATAAACACACCAACTTTTGAAAATACTGACATACATACAAGATATTATCAGAAAACATGAGTGATAACTATGGTAAATTTTAAATTTATTGAGAATTTTCTTATATTTCCTTAACAAGCATCTTTGTAAGTAAGACCATAAAACCAAAGTCCCTAAAATTCAATAAAATAATAGAATGTTGAAAATATTTAAAATTTTTAAGATTATTGGGTAGTTAAAAAGAATTATACAAAATGGTGTTCACATTGTATTCGGCATGTACTTATTATATCTTTGTTTTCTCCTCCTTAGATAAATTTCTTACACATCGGGCTATGGGAGACCGAACGGCCTAACTAATTTATATTTACGCAAAATACCACAAAATATGAAACAATAAGAAATATTCAACAAGAAAGGTTGCACAATGTTTTCTGAGTTGTCCTCTTATCAAATATTACCTCACACATTTGCATGTGGAATCACCAATTTGTTGTGGTTATGTGTATTTAAATGAATAAAAAAGTTTGTAACAATTTCTATAGTTGAAAGTTCAATATTTACATATAGCAGGAGTTATTTACCTTTAACTGTTAATTTGAATTGCTTAAGGCTTTCAAGGAAAAGTGTTTTTGTCTGAACATGAGGAAAAGATTTCAGTTCATGAAATAATAGTCAATCTCAATAAAAGGAATGTTCTTTGATAAGAAGGTATTGTAGAATGAGAAGTTTGGTGTAAGATGAGTTCAAAGAAATTTTTGAGAGAAAATTGTAGTCTTCGCTTGAAAATTGAGTAGTATTTGGTACTAAAAATGTAGTTTTTTAGTTTAACATTTCAGAGTTGAAATCAGCATAAATATATTGAAGGATCTTGCTGTTTAAATTCGTTCACTGTAGAGGATTGAAATCGGTTGAGATTAACTGAGTGAGTGTGTTGAAAATTATACGTGCTCTGGAGGCATTCTGTTTGCTGATGAAAAACTCACTTTTAGCAATTGATAAATTTCTGTGTCCTAGTGGTTGAAGTAGTGAATGTTCGTAGATGTTTGTATGTACGTGTGTGTGTGTCATGATGTTTAATGTGAATCACGTGATAGGCTCGAGAACATATAATCAGATTTTGGCAGTAAATTGACTTTGAACACAACTGCATAGGTGTTGTAACATCTTTCACATATATTAGCCAATCAGAAGTTGGAGAATTATTCAAGGCTTCTGTGATCAACTTTGGTGTTTAGTTTGTACAAAAATTACTGTTGAAAAAAACTATTACATTGCATTGAAATCTTTTTCAACCAATAGTATTCCCTGAATTGAAAATAATAGTAATAATAATACAATCAAATGGTAACAGAATGCTAAAAGGCTGTTAAATGTATCACCATCTCATAAGCTTTAAATCAGCTAATTTTTCTCATGACGTTTCATAAAAGTACATTTTATTTTTGAAACATTTTTAATAAAGAGAATTATGTTTTGCTGACAGGTTTGTCAATGTGGACGATTTTATCGATTTTACTGATAATCAGGAAAAAATAATTCCAATCAAAAATAGAGCAAAGTATTTCGCTTATTAGAAATTTTTCATTTAATTTACTCTGTATTTGGTTGGAATTAAAACTAAAATAAATGTTAAAAATAAAATGCATTCTATTTTTAAAACTTGCGTATCTTTTTTTTTTTAAGGTACCTAAATATACATTCTTTTTTTTGATTCAACGAAGTAACAAAAATGTTCTGAGAGACTTCTTAAACAAACTTTTCAAAATAGCCATGAATTAATCACATAAATAATCACATAGAAATAATTTCCTTTTCTTTGGGGGGGCGTTGAAAAAGACAACAAGTATTTTGTTATTAAAAAGGATTTGTGATCTTCTTTTTACCCAAAATAATAGTTTTTCAATCGACTATTATAGTTCAACCTTGTTTTGGAAATATATTTTCTTTAATCTGACAATATCCATTTTTTTATTTGAAAATCTGAAAGTTTGACGAGTCGATACTGAAAAATATGTATTTTTTTGCCTGAAAACACTTTATTTTTAGAAAAATTATATCGTAAAGGAAATCAAGATAAAAATAACATTTCTATGTCGTAATTATTCGTCTTTAATGCAACACTTAAAGAACATTTTTTACAAGTTATTATCGCCTTTTTAGTTTTTAGTACAGTTTCTGTGAAGACGAAATGGCAACTCAGTTTATTTTCATTTGTTTGTCATGCTAAACTGCAAGAAAAAAAAGATAGACAAGTCGTCTTAAAAACGAATGCGAACTTTTTTTTTTTATCTATCAAACAAAATGATTTTTTTCTTCCATTTACCTTTTAAAACGGAACGGGGAAAAAACGAAACGGGATGTTTTTTTTTTGTGTTCATAAGGATTTTGTTGGGATCTTTCTGTTAATCCACACAATTTTTGTATTCTTCGTTCAGTTCATAATGTCGAAGTTGAAACGAAAAACAAATGAATGGAAAAATAAGATAGAAACGTGAAGCGAGACAATTTTGCTTGAAAATATAATGAAATTTAGCGGTGTTAAAGGAGATTTTGTTCCTTGCGTTTTTAAAATCATTAGATTCCTTGAGATTTTTAGAGTAAGAAGAGTAAAGTACCAAAATCCAAAAATAAAATTATTCAAAAACAGATGCATCACGTTTCTTTCCAGCCACTGAGAAGGTTGGCGTTAAGTGCTCCATTTCCGAATCTATGCTATGGAATCCTCACTCTACCTACTGACGGCATGATAGTTGTTTTTTGTTTTTGTTTTTTTTTAACCTTATTTCAGTACAGTAATCATCACTATTTGAAGAAATAATCATTTGTAATAATACGAATAAAAAATAAATAATAAATACATACCAATGGAGCAAAACGAAGAAAGCTATTATTACCACCATAGATTTAATTTGGAGCATTTTCATATCTCATTTTTGGCGAGGCTTTGACGGTACCTATTGCAAATAAAAACTTATCTTTAATATTCTTTACCAATAGTTTAAGAACTATTAAAATTTTTCATACTAAAGTAAAAGTAGTTTTTTTTTTTTTTTTGCTTTTATTTTTTTACAATGTACCGGGTTATTTAGAAGTAATTCACTGCGGCACACTTTGCGGTGGAGTCATAAAATTTGGGCCTATTTACTTCCTTTACAGAATTTCCTTGCAGAAATCAGTACGCGCTTCCATAAAGCGATTTATTTATTTATTTTGTTAAGTGTAGTTTTACTTAATTTTTCAAGAAGAAACTTAACTTTCAAATATATGAAAATATCGACAAATAAAAGAATAACAAAGTAATATTTTTTTAAGAAGAAGAAAGTTAATTTATGAAAATACTTATAAATTATCTATATATAACAAAAAGAACAAAATAAGTAGTACAGTAAAGCATTTTTTGTTATTTAAAATTGAAGATAAAACAATAATTAATTTTAAAAGAGGAAGTTAAAAGTTATCTATGAAAAAAATGACATTGACAATTTAAAAAAAATACTATAAAGTAGATACTTCACTTACAAATATACATGAAAATTATAGATGTCTATAATGAACTAGATTTAGAGTCCTGTGTACAATTTCGTCGCCTCTGTCAGGAACACGTGAAAGCGCTATGTTTAGGGACTGCTTTCAGGAACAGAAAACGAGCAATATATTGCTTTAAATAATCAGTTCTGTGTCCCGATCTTTTTATTACACCCTTAGTCGTCCTCCACAATCTTTCAACTGTTTGCGCATGGATATTTTGGTCTGTAGGACCAATAAAATGTTCACTGTGATTTATCTGCTTGTGTGTGTATCCATGGTCCGGTATTCGCACATACACCAACCAGCAATCACTGTAAATGATTGATCCCGGTCGGATGTGTCGCATAATCAAGGGAATTCTCCTTCGCCGCAATCAAACGTAAATGGAACCAGAAAGTCTTCTTCGAAACTCTTTCGATTCCGCCAAATAGCCAGACCGTTTTCAATTGACGGTTATATTTTCCTTTTAAGATAACCGTTTCATCGATCTCTACCTCGACACCGGGTCCACTCAACTTCTCCTGGCATGCCTCACTGCAGAAGGAGAGCCAATTCATTGAAGCGTCTTTCGCAATGTCCAAGTTTTCGAAAATTATCCTGTGGCACCAGTCATGATACGGACATCTGTCAGCAGGGTTGACGCCAGTCTATTTGCTCATCCGAATACTATTCACATCCTCATCTACACTACACGCTACCGCAGAAATGTCGAATTGCACAAATTGTTCCATCAATATGTACGAAGCAATTCAACGCTTTCGAATGAATGAAGAGGCTTCAGTTGAATTTCTCCGACTACATGGAATATTACTGTCTTCCGTGGAATGTCCTCGTTGCCATTCATCTTGCTCGTTGCGTGCCAACTAAGTAAGATCAAGGAAATGTGTTACAAAAAAAAATAAAATAAATAAATCACTTTACGGAAGCGCGTACTGGTTTCTGCAAGGAATTTCTGTAAAGGAAGGAAATTTTATGCATCCGCCGCAAAGTGTGCCGCAGTGAATTACTTCTATATAACCCGGTAATGGCTGATGAAAGACCGACAAGAAGTTCGATTTTTTTCTTGTCGATAACTCCAAAATGGTAAGGTTTCTTCATAATTTAATTGTTAATTCGAGTTCAGCATGTACATTTGCACGGAATTATGACGATTTGGGAAAAATTTTAAGGGATATGAGCGCTCGGGAAACAAAACCAATATTTACCGAATTTTGAACCAAAATGACTTGATGCCTCAGTTATTTCCCTTTAACTGAACTCTCCAAGTTTTTTTTTTTTTTTTGGTTCACCACTGCTGTAGTCTGAACTCACAATTCTCTGGCTCTAGTCACTGGATCTAACCAATGTCTTTATTCACTGTATGAATTTCTGGAACTTATAAACCTAATGTCTCATACCATTTTTACCAGTGCTCATATTGCAATTTTTCCATTATTATTGTATATTTTTTACCAGAGCTTATATTGCAATTTTGTGTTGTTATTCATTGCTTTTCTCTAGCACTTCTTATTACCGGTTCTCAAATTCTATTCAATTCTATGCATATTCGGCTCAGAAGATATTTGTAGCCTAGCATGTGTGCTGATTCCTTAAGTTTTTGTATTTTCCAATGATGTTCTCTATTATTTCAACCTCATCTCACAGGGGAAATAATCTCACTTTTCCCTCCATATGTGGTCAGCTATGCCTGATTTTTATATTTCCTTCGTTTCCGCTTTACAACGTTCTTGCAGTCTTACCCTAAGGGGATGGCCTGTTTCTCCTTTATATTTCTTACCACGGCTGCACGGGATGGCATACACGGAGTCCTTAGTCATGTTCTCCTCTAGGTGTGTGTGTGTGGGGGTCTTACTCGGAAGAAGTGTCTGCAATGTGATGAACCACTTTTGAAGATTGCCCTAATGTTATATGGACCACAGATCTTTTGTATTTTCTCTGATAATGTAGGCAGACTGAAGCTGTTTTCTGAGTGCTGTTAACCTCTTGTACCCTTCTATCCTAGTTTGTTGGAGCTACTGTCATGTACCCAGGGTAGTTATTACATTGTAGGATATGGCTTATGCTGACCATTTCTTGTTCATATATCTCTGGGTCACCACTTATGACTTTTGCTCATTGTTGTAAGCAGCAGACAATCCCTTTCTTTACACTGTGTGGGTGATGGGAGTTGAAGTTGAAGTATTGTCCAGTATATGGATGTCTTGAATCTATGCTCTGTTTGAGATATTTGTACATCCAAGAAAGTAAGTTTGTTGCTGTTTTCTCTCTCCATTGTGAACTGTATCAATGATCTTAGTGAGTTCACATAATCCAGTAGTAGCTGGACTTCTTTCTGATGTGGCCAGTGTGTAAGGATGTCATTTACAGACCTCAGCCATAGGGTTGGCTTCAGTGATGTAGTTTCTAATGTCATTTCCTCAAAGTATTCAATATATTTGCCATTGCTGGTGATAATGGTGAGCCCATTGCTAAGCCTGTTGATATATGCCTGATTCCATACCAAAGCATGTTGTTTGCATACAGAAAGTCAGCATCTCTATTAGGTTATCTATTGGTATATTGGTCCGTTCTCCTAGGGATGAGTCTGAGGCCAGTCTGTCCCAGACTACTGAGAGTGCCTCCTCCTTGGGTACCTTGGTGAGCAAACACATGACATCCAGGCTCACCACCTGGTTGGATTGGATGGTGCCATCTTTATTTCCCCAAAGTAGGTGGTGTTCCAGACATACGGTGGCAACTTTCCTATTAATGGGTCAATTACTAGGAAGCGACTCAGAGGATGGAACACAGGACCTTGGCAGGTAACAATCAAGCTACCTCACATATACAGTCTCCCAAAATTTCACAAAGATGGTATTCTGCTCAGGCTGATATGGGATTTTAAGAACTAGATAAGTTAAATCAGAGTATTAAATTGCTTACTTTAGCCAGGGATTGTAAAAGTCAATGACAAAATATAGAGAAATAAAATATGTTGAATGTTCTATTTCTGACCTTCCCATCATCTCAAGTTCATTTATTATTTTTCTTAACACATTCAGTAGAAAGTCAACATTTTTAACAACTGATCTGTTAAACTTAAATACTACTTAAAATACATATTTAAGAATACAGACAAAATGAAATATTTAATATTTCAACCTTCTTGATAATTGTGTTTCTTATCCATGGTGCAGGCTTAAAATTTATGGAATGTAAAAATATGATTGTTGTGATAAAAAGATATGAAATACAAAGAAAATTCAAAATGGTGTTTCATCTGGGAAAATTTAAGACTATTTTTTCTGCTAAAATTACTTTTGTTGTTAGAAGACAACTTTTTGCTAAGGCTTTATTCCATATTTATATAATAATAATAAAAAATATAAATATAGGCTAATGCCGGGCGCAATCGGTAAATTGTAGCCATGTTATATTTGTAATTTCACACATGTGCATTGTTTGTTTTTGATTTTGTTGATTGCACAGTATGGTAGGGTCAGATGGGCACCATCTGTGAGAAAAAGAGCATCATGACAATTCACTCTGGCAGAATTTGGAAACAGCATTCAGTACTGCTTGGCATTTGCACCAGAAGTTCCAATATGAATATTTCATAGTGTTTGGGTTCCAAACTGAGGATTCAGAAAGAGTTTGATAAGTCTAATGGTGATTATGAAGGTGTTTGGTGTGATCACAACATTATACCTCCATTCATCTTCCCACAGAGCATCAGAGTCAACACAGAGGCCTACATCAAGTGACTTGAGGAGGTAGTACTGCCCTGGCTCAAGAGGATGGCTGCTGGGATACTCTATGGCCGGCAACAGTACTCTGCACCATGCCACACAAGCAGGAGAACCCTTTTATAGCTGTCAGACAATTTCTGCAACCACATCACCTCTTACATCTGGCCACATAATCTGCAACCCCCACTTGATTATTACGTGTGGGATGCAGTTGAGCAAGAGACCAACAAAACTCCTTGTGACACCAAAGTTGAATTGAAGGTAAAGATTATGGAAGCATTCACCAACTTAGAAAAGGAGACCTCCTAGAAGAGTTGCAGATGATTCTGAAGTCGTGTAGAGGCAGTGGTTGAAGCGAATTGAATAAATTTACTCTTTAGTATATCAAGATATTTTTGTATAATTTTGGTAAATATATCTGTTATAATGAGACATCAGCATTATTTTCATTCTTGCTTAATTTAGACAACTTATGCATTGCATACTATATATCTCATCACCGTTAGGTAACAATTTATAAACGACTATTTCAAGTCTACACATGTACACAGCATAAAAAAACAAAATATTTTAATATTGTTTCATAGATTTTAATAATTTTACAATACAGGTGAATGTTTGTTAATGTTGAAAAATTCATAAAACCTCTTAATAATAAAAAGAAACTACTGTCAGATTTAGTCAGACAAAAATTAATAATTGCAGATGATTCATTACAGTAAATAAAGGAAGAATTCATGGGTCAAGGGTCAACAATACAAAATGGAATCATCAAGGAGAGGTAATATTCTGAGATAGTTTGTGTTCACCTCACATGAATATTTCAAATGTTTTAACACATTTCATTCAAAAATATATTGTTGATCTAACATCAGAAATCATATTAACCTGATACAAGAAAACATTGATCCTTTGTTTTCATTCATCAATATAAAATACTATTTAAAATTTTCATACATTGACTTTTCCTGTTTCAATTTGTATACTGAATATTTCTCAGAAAATATTTTCTTAATATGGAATAAATCAATTCATATTGACCTGATTCTTTAAAATATTTCATTCATGTATTTCATTCATGTACACAGTAAATTAAATAATCAAACAATGCATCCCAAATTTTCATACACTGAATTATCCTGATTGCATTTGTACACATTAACTTTTAACTTATTGTTGTAGCATACCTACGGACGATAATGGGTATGTCTCCATTCACATAAACACAGCAGTAAATACTGTATGTTGGTCTGCAGTTGGAGATTCATTGTGGAATTCACTTGACTCACGTCTATCAGTTGACTACTACTTCTATGCACCGCTGGCAAATCTTATATATATTGTTCTTGTCCTTAAGTACTATTGTTCATTACCAACCTTCATTTGATTAATCTATTCAGTAACCTTTCCTAGGTTATAACATATATTTTCTTCTATTATGTTTCTGTCTTTATGTTTTCAGTGAAAAATGCAGATTTGAGATTTCATTTAGGATTTCACAGTTGTTTGCAGACTTAGATTTTGTGAACATATTAATTAAAATGATGGTTTGTATGTCATCATGTTTATTTGTAAATGAGAACTTTTTGAAGGTGATGCTTCACTTGACCTAGATTAATAAGCAGCATTTATTTCCAAAGACCATTTTCTGCTGAAAATTCCTTGAAAATTTTGACTATATATTTCGCAAAAATAAGGTTTCTCTTCAGTGAATAGTCATACATGTCTATGGAATTTTGCAGTATTTAAAAATAACATTAGTTTTTCCTAGAATATGTTTTTTTCCAGTGTATGATCTATATCAGAAAGGAATGTTTTTTTCATGTGTGGATTTTGATGCACAAAAACTGAATTTTATAGTAATGCAGAAACTAAATCTGTGCAATGATACAGCTTCTATCCATTGTATATTCAGATGAGGCACTCAACTTGAGTTGTCAGAAAATGCATCTGAAGTTTCTCTCCAGTGTGCATACGCTGACAGCTCACCACATATGACTTCCATGAAAATGCTATTTCACAAACTTCATACAATTATAGTTTCTTTTCAGTGTGTGTAGACATATGCTTCACTAAATATGACTGCCATAAAAATGCTGATCCGCAAAGTTCACAAGAATATGGTTTCTCTCCAGTGTGTGTTCGCATATGGTTCACCAAACCTGTCTTCTCTGAAAAGGAAGAACCACAAACTTCACAAGAATATGGTTTCTCTCCAGTGTGCGTTCGCATATGTCTTACAATATATGAACTTCGTGAAAACGTAGATCCACAAACTTCACAAGAATATGGTTTTTCTCCAGTATGTGTTCGCATATGCATCACCATATATGAACTCCGTGAACATGCAAAACCACAAACTTCACAAGAATATGGTTTCTCTCTTGTATGTATCCGCATATGGCATACTAAACTTGACTTGTCTGAAATTACTGCTCCACAAACATCACAAGAATATGGTTTCTCACCAGTGTGTGTTTGCATATGACGCACCAAATTTGACTTGCGTGAAAATGAAGATCCACAAACTTCACAAGAATGTGGTTTCTTCCCAGTGTGAGCATACATATGGATTGCCAAATGTACCCTCTGTGAAAATCTAGATCCACAAACTTCACAAGAATATGGTTTCTCCCCATTGTGTTTTCGCATATGACTCACCATATATGAACTCCGTGAACACGCAAATCCACAAACTTCACAAGTATATGGTTTTTCTCCAGTATGTATTCGTTTATGGCACACTAAATTTGACTTGTCTGAAAATGCAAACCCACAAACATCACAAGAATAGGGTTTCTCTCCAGTGTGTGTTCGCATATGACGCACCAAACTTGAGTTGACTGAAAATGAAGATCCGCAAACTTCACAAGAATATGGCTTCTCACCAGTGTGAATTCTCATATGTTGCATCAAATGTGACTTCTGTTTAAAAATAAATCCACAAACTTCACAGGAAGTTCCATTCTCGCCTGTGAATGTTTCCATTCTTTTCTTTAATGTTTACTCAAATGTAACACTTGTTTTTTCTTTGTAGAAAAGACAAATCACACATTTACAAATGCATGCTTTTTGGCCATATAATTTTAACTGTGATGCTTTTGAAAATGTAGATACACATCTTTTTCAGAAAGATTGTAGCATAAATTTCTTTGTTCTTGATGAAACATTAACTGTCATGTTTTCTTCATTTAAATCCACAACAATAAGGTTTTCATAAGGCCTTTTATACAGCTGAAACATCTGTGAACAAAAAGCAATACAGGATAAATTAGCAGAGACAGGGAATAATATATGAAATCAGTTTACAATTTAATACATGCATGTATTTATATACTAAGGCTAAGTTAATCTAGCATTGGGATAACATTGCAACAATCAGTGATGATCAAATAAATTGCAGTTCGTTGACAGTCTTCAAATCTTAACAATACAATATTCAAAGTCAATACATATAACAAATTTGTTGACTATAATTTAAAGCTGAATCTATTACAAAATAAAATTATCTTTCAAACCAAAGAGGTTGTAGGTTTTAACAATCCTCATTCACTTATTTTCCATGGATGAACAAAGATATCAGCAATTTCAATACATTTTGTTTTCAACTTTAAAAAATATGAATCAAACTATTCAAGTGTAAGGAAGCATTCATCAAAGATATGCGAAATTACTTAATAAGCAGTAAATAATTCACTGAAAAAAAGAGCATGCCATGTTGAAAAAGGCCCTAAACTTAATAAAAACAATAGTTTATCATCAAAATAGTCATGTTATTATTAAGAGGAAAGAACAAATTATTTTTTTTTATTTATTTTTTTTACTCCTTTGTAATATGTTCAAAATTTTTGTTAAAAATCATGTTTTTTTTATGCATCAACGGTGTAACAGCTGCTAATGGACATTTTTGTGCCTGTTTTCTGGTAAAATAACATTCATTTGCAGAGTATTGTAAAAATCAAATAACTCAGAATTTAATGAAACTTTCAGAACTTATTCATAAGTGAATGAATTATTTGAAATTTTACAGTATTTATTATTAATTTATATTTTTTCATTTTATTCTTATATCCTGTGACACCATATCCTCATCACACTGGACCCATGCACTCCACAAGACTGGCTGTTGGTCTGGTATGGTCCAGTATTACAGGTTAGACAGAAGTCTCTGGTTCCCAATGTCAATTTGAAGCCACCCTCCAGCCACATTGTGATTGTTTTGATCCTGGAGAGTGGTCATCAGATCATAGAAATCTGGAAGCTCTCCATTGGTCCAACTGTGAGTTCGTTGGGTTAACAGAAAATAAATATAACCAAGTCAATTTGATTCAAGGACAAAAGTTTTTATTTTAAATAAAAAGCAAACACACAAAAAAAATAATAATTCTTGTTGCACAAGGTTGAATGTTCCTTGTATGTGAACAATAACTAAACAAACACAAATACTTTGAAATATTTTGGTAAAGGAGAGGTGTGGTCTTTGTTTTAACCCCTTTTGGTTTGTTCTTAGCGCAACTACTCCAACCTTCGATGTTCCCGTTCTCAGTAGTAGTATTAGTAGTAGCGGTACTTAAATGTTAATGGTGGTATTTCGCTTCTTCACCCTCAGCAACACACAGCGGACGCTTCCTTTTAAATCTCTGGCGTCTCTCCACTAAGTTCGACTGCATTCAAAGACAGACTAACTCAAAAATGTCTTCTGGTTGGCTTGCCTCTTTATTAAGAGAACCAGCTGGTGATGTATCAGTTTTTCTAGTGTGAATGTACTGACATACTCCAAAGTACAACTTCACTCCTCTGAGAATAAACAATTTACTTTTTGACTGATTGGTTTTGAAGTTTCATAACAAGATGCGATTGTTTATCACCTCAATATAAATTGTTCTGCTGCTCCTTGCAAACTACAGAGAGTCTTGTCTCAAAAATAAATTCTAGATCAAAACATCCTTTATTTTAACTTCAATTCTTATAGTGTCAAAATCTATTTCTTATTTAAAAGTTCCAAATTATTTTTTTTCCAGTAATTTTCTATTAGTAATCTGATATCCTTTTATACACTTACAAAGATTGTATATTGTGTTCTAAATTAACTTTCTGTAACATTTACATTTCAAATATTTTACAGCATATAAACATCTTGGTTATTCAGAAATGCCTCTCTTTCACTTGGTGTTTTCTGTTTTACAGTATATCCTCCTTTATTATCATTATTATTATTTCAGGGGTGATATCATCCCTGACACAATCCTGGTGGTTATGAAATGTTATTTATTAAATTTTTAAAGTACTTAAATTTTATTATTACTAAGGTAATTGTACACCTATTTTATTTAAGCATAATCCAATACTGCAAATGATATGAAAAAATAAAATTTGTACCATGTATAACAGTTATAAGACTTTTAGGAATACTTTGTGGCCCTGAAAAGGGGCCGTTTTTCTTTTCAATTTCATCTTCAATTGTCCTCAATGCTGAGCTGTTTCTCAAGAAATAACTCCCACATAATATAGTCAGTGTCACCTTCATATTTATCCAATTGGCAATTTTTGTCAACTTTATCACCACTGAGAGAGTAAATCTCATAAAATAGATGTACAAAAACTGATAAAGCCAACATATTCACAGTTTAGACCAAAAATTGTCCAAATATGTCAGATGGTTTTTGCCAATTACGTTACCAAGGATTATCAGATGTAGCTATTCTACACAATCTGAATATTCAATCTGCAGAGAAGAAATTGACGAATATGTCAGAGGTTTTAATTGTTTCTCGATCTTGATCCTCATCTTTGTTTCTTGCCTAGAATCCCAATTCTCTGTGCAATTTCAGCAAGTACTTCTTGGTGCCGAATCTTTGTCAGGATTGTCTTTTTTCTGTTGTAAGTCAGTGCCAATTAATTGGTGAGTTGCTTAGCATCCAGATCAATGAATTCCCTGACTTTATTCCACTTGGACTTGATGATCACTTCTGTTGTAGTGATAAGTATTATGCGCAAGCTTCTTTCTTTCACAGAATTCACCAGTGAGGCTTTTAGCTAGCATGGCGTGCTGCCTCACAGATTTTAACACTGAGTGGGGTAAAACCTCTACTGTGTTGAATGGCTCTATACTGCCTGCTTAAAACTTCCACAGACCCTTTTAAACAGGCAGTTAGGTTGCAAAATAAAAGTTCATTGCTGTACAGAATTAGTATCATTTTTTTAATGGTTTACCAATTTTTTTAATGGTTTACCAATGAAGTCATTTTCAGGTGACAAAATACATATTGGGGCTTGGTTACTACCTTAATTTTTTCATTGATCCCCTTGACGATGTTCATTATGTAATTTTTCTAGAGTTATAATTTTTTCTTCAGTACTTCCACTTTTGTGACTGTCTGTGATAATCTTTTCTGTAAAATGTTTAGTCTTCATAGCATTTATAAGGAGTGGCAAATGAACACTGGGTTGAAGAGGCAACAAAAGATGTAGCAGCACTCTTTGGGTCCTGCCACTGGATCTAACCAATGCCTTTATCCACTGTGCCATATGTCCTCAAGGCACAGTGGATAAAGACGTTGGTTAGATTCAATACCTGGTTAAGGCAGTGGAGAACTTTCAGAGGGGAATTAACAGGAGATAACTGACATCCATTAGACATGGCACGTGGAACTAGAACAGTCTACCCCAGTGAGCAAAATAAAGGGTTCAGTTCGACATTCAAACCACCTGAAGAAGACCAGAGCATACAACAGCCAAAACATTGTGATAAACATGGCGACAAAGATGAGGACAATAGTCCGAATAATGTATATAGTGTACATAATACCTCATCTCAGAAATATAGATAATGCAAACAATTCTTGTAAAAATTATTCATCGAAAAAAGATTTATTAAGGACATTAGTCCGATGTCCTTAATATATTTATTTATAAAAGCAATTAAAAGTTTAATTAAATTATTATATACTTTTATTGTAGTTTTTATTTTATGATTTGGAGCAAATTTTAGGAAACAGGGTAAGAGTTTTAAAAAAATTGATTATTTACATTCTCCAAGGAGTCCTGTTTTTAATAAAACACATTTCCTTGATGATTTTAAATTCTAGAAAATTTCATGAAATTATGTAAGTGAGGATCAACAGATGTAAAAAAAAAAAAAAAAAAATATTTTTACCAAGATTTTCTAAATTTAAAAAATAAATTAATTCATGAAAGTTTCATTAAAATCCAACAATTATTTGATTTTTGCAAGACTTTCCAAATTAATGCATTATTTTACCAGAAAATAGGCACAAAAATTTCCATTACCAGTTCTGTTACACCATTGATACTTAAAAAATGAAGAAAAAAAAGTTTTTAAACCAAATTTTGAAGGTTGTAAAAATTTTAAAAAATACTTTGTTCTTTCCTCTTACTAAGGTAAATTTGCAGATTAAGCCCCACAAACCAATTGTAATTAAAATTTCCATTTTGGTGTAAATTTGCATGCTTATTTTGAAAATAACAGTAAAAGTCTGCAGAAATCTACCAGTTAGGAGTTATCACTGTTACATCCCAGCAGCTATTACTAGCATTGTTTACATACATTTGCCTCAAGTAGTCATATGTGGAAGCTTCACTTGTCTTGGTTAATGTGCAAACTTTAATTTAAGATGAATGCACTAAATTTAAAAAGTAACCCAAGCTTTTGGTTATTAAATTTGTGGTTTTAAAACAACATCATTATTTACAAAAAAAAAAAAAGTACTGGAAAGGACTTAATAACAAGGTTTAAAATTTTTTAATTAATTAAATTTGGGGTCTAAAAAGCATAAAGCAAAAAAAACCCAAAAACCTAACCCTGCTAATGGACTTAATAACAAACAATAAGCATGATTATTTACAAAATAGCAATAATAATTGTGGAAAGGCTACCTTTTAAAATTTGTTTTATTTAAACAAGAATTCATTATTATTACCGCTTCACTATGTAAAAAATTCACTGAAAAAAGAGCATACCTTGATGAAAAAAGGCCCTAAACTTGATTAAACAATTGTTTTATTGTCTAAATGTTTATGTCATTAAGAGGCAAGCGCAAAGTATATTTGAGTATTTTTTTAAATTTTTAATCCTTTCTAGCATGTCTGAGATTTTAGCTAAAAATCTTGTTTTTTTGAGTCATCAAAATTAACATAAAACCAATCATGTCAGCCATTTTTGACAACTTTGTAAACAGAAGTGAAATTCTCTGTTTAAAAATCTTGTAAAATTTAATTATACTTTTTTTTCAAAAGTTATTTTTAAAAAAATTCGAAAATTTAAAGTATACTTAATGTAATTTGAAAGAAACATTACTTACTTTTCTAGCAGAAAATTTTTTAAGATATACATGCCCAACCATGGTGATTGCTTTTGGGAGGGTTGAATTGATGTCCATCAATGTATTGCCAACTTACATCAAGGGAATTTATTGGATGGTAGGACAGAAGTGACAAAATTTGTGCTAATTTTAAGTGAACCTGGTTAGTAGATTTAAATAAAAAAAAATACACTTTCAAGAATTTAATTATTTTTACCTTACATTTAAAGAGTGCTGGAATAAAAATAAGATATAAAATACAAAAAATACATTTAGAATTCAAATTTTACAACAGACAAAAAAGAGTAACCAAATTGTTATGTACATCTATTATAAAATTTTATGGTATATTTTTTTTATTGTCTTATATTGTCTCAGTTATGAAATTTTTCCCTAACTGAGACAATATAAAAATTAAATAAAATGTCATTCCATTTCATAAATAAAATGAGATCCCCCCCCCCCATTATTTGCCCATAGTTGGGATCCTAACAGGTACTACCACCCTGGGTCAGGGTAGACCTAGGAACAACAGCAACTAAGAGGTGTTTCCACGCTCTTCAAGATCTCCAACCTAAAGCTCGGAGTCATGCTAATAATGAGATCAGGGAAATAACTAGCACATGTGACATTTTTTTCAGAATTGTGCTTCCATAGTTTTGCCAGAGACGGTTTTAATACATTTTTTTGGTATATTAAAAATTATTTTAAAAATAGAGATATGTAAGATTGCAATTAGCTTTCTAATTTATGATCTGTAAAAAAAATAAATCTTTTAATAAACACATTTCTAGAGATACACAGTTTTAAACTTAATTTTAAAACATCAATCTTTTCACGTGTTTTTATTTAAAATTACGAAAAAAAAGAAAACAATTCTGGTAAAAATTCATTTTTCATTGAAAAAATTTTTTAGCTTCATACAAAAATGTCCTTGATATATATTATTCATAAGAGCCATTAAAAGCTTTTTTAATAAAATAATGTCTTAGTTTTATTGGGTTTTGTATTTCAGAGCTAAAGCTTGGTTAGATGCATGTGAAAGTTTACAAAAAAATTAATGATTTATATTCTTCAAAGTTTTCTTCATTAAACTGAAAAATTACAGTTACGCAGTTTCAAGTTTTAAAGTTTTCATAAAATTAAGTAAGGTTGGGGAGGGGTAACAGATGTGTAAAAAAAAAAAAAATTACCATGACTTTCTAGAAAACAAACATTTCTAAAATGTTAATTCATTTTTGAATAAGTTCTGAAAGTTTCATTAAAATACAACATTTATTTGATTTTTGCAAAAATTTCCCCATTAAAGTGGTTTCAACTGAAAAAGGCACTAAAAAAAAACCTAATGCTAAATTAGGTGGCCGCTGAAATAAAAAGAACAAGATTTTCAACCAAAATTTCAAAGGTGCTAAAAAGAAATAAAATAATTAAAAATACTTTGGTCTCTCTTGTCTTATTAATAACTTAACTTTTTCACGATAAAACTGTTTTTATTAAGTTTGGGGCCTTTTTCATCAGGGGTATGCTCATTTTTTAGCGAAAAAGTGGACATACCTACTTGAGATACCTTCACTTTTTCGCTGAGAAACAGCATAGCATGATGAAAAAACCCCCCCAAAACTTAATAAAAACAAAGTTTTACCGTCAAAATGCTTATGGTATCAAGGGTAATTTTGCAGATAAAGCCCCGCAGTCATGCACGGAAGCTTACTTTATTAACGGCCTTTTTACTGATCTTTCTATCTTCTTACTCGTCTCAATTACTGCGGAAAAACCAAAAGAAGTTTTTAGAGACTTTTGAAAGTGAAGCTTTTATTGAATTCTTTAAAAAAAAATTGTTTATTTAGAAAAGCAATGGCAGTTTTTTTTTTTCAGTGTACCTTCTACAAGAAGACTTTTTAGTTTCAGAGAAGATACAATCACAAATGAATTTATTTTCATTTTTTATTATGCTAACAAAATAACAAAGACAAACAAATCAATTAAAAATATTATATTCTTTCTTCTTTATCAAACAAACAAAAATAAAATTATCTGTATTCTTCCCACTTACCTTTCAGACCAAAAAATTCAATGAGAAAAACAAAACGGGAATATTTCATTTCTTTGTTCAAAGGATTTTGTTAGGATTTCTCTTTCAATTTACACATTTTCGAAGTTGAAACGACTGAGAAACAAAAGAATCAAGAAATAGAAAACCACAACACAGAAAAACGCAAAATTACTTTAGACTTTTGAGAAAATAGTTCGCTTGCGCATGTCAAATAAAACTCAAAAAGAAAGTTGGCGGTGTTAGACAAAATTTGGTTCCCTGTGTTAAAAATCCTTCCATTTCTTGGCATTTTACGGAGTGAAGTTATTATGCAAAAATTGATGCCTGACGTTTTTTCCAGTCTTATTGACTAATTGCCGGCGTTAAGGGTTTAGTACCCGATTCCCGAATTTATAAGAGGATTTTACAATGTAGCGCCGCCGACGAGCTGATAACAATACACAAAAAAAAATGATTGTATACGTAGGAGATAAACATATATATGTGTAGAATACTGACCGGAAGAGTTGATACACACAGTAAATACCCGGAACTGACGATAGGAAAAAAAGCATGTACCGAATCAGTTGACATGCGTCGAAGGTCACTAGAACAATCGAAGTTCAAAGAACATTTTTGGCGTCTTCGTCTCAAACTTTCTCGGTCTTTTTCTTAACTTTCTCCCAAATTTATCTGTTTCCTCTCCTTGATTTTCGCGCGCCCATATTTTTATATGCCCAAATTTTGATTGAGCGAATCTTGGTCTAGCAACAACCGTACTGGCGTTTGATTGAACAATCAGTCAGGCGAAGTTCTGTGTGGTGTAAAACTGTCTAGTATAGCGATTTAAGCCGCAAATAATATCAATGCAGGAAGAACACGGAACACAAATTGAAAGTTAAAAGGAATATTATTGAAATTCATATATACGAATACTAAAGAAATAATAGTTCTTGTTGCAAACGAATAGTTCTGTTTGCGGCTAAGTCCACTTAACTGAAGACCTTGGCTTTGCATAATGGTTTCGTTTACGTACTAATGTCGTACGGCTTACATGTCAAAACTACAGGTAGAATCGGAGACGATTTTGACGTCCTGTGCCTTGCAGATCTTGGCAGAAAAGAGAAACAGAATAGCGTTCTTTATAATTGGGGTCAACATATTCTGGCTAGTGATTAGTTGGTTTGATGCTATACGTTATCTTAGAGAGTGAAGTTTACCCAGGGCGACAACTCACTTACGTAACATATCTTTCTTATACTAGTGATGTTATAAATTTTGGTGGGTAGCTTGCACACAGGTACCTCCTCCCTGTAGAAAAAAAAAAATGATGATGACAGGGGTCAAAAAGTGCAATGCGACGCTCGTCGGCAGGCCGGCTGTTTTTTCTTCTTCGGTCGCCTCAAGGAAATGGATTACGTGACTCCCTTTCTTAGCCGTTACACTGGGTGAAACAGACACCAACTCAGTCGCGCCCACTTTGACTTTGTCCGTCTGTCAATCCGTACTTCCAGCTCTATTACACACAGTCCGCCGAATGACTCCCTGACACTTGGTGCTGCTGGCTCTCCGCTTTTTATGCTATTCCAAGACGGTCAAAATTTGCATGTGTGCAAATATCGTCTCGTTTCAGACAAGATAGACTCGCATAAATTGTGTCTTCAATAGCGGCCATATTTCTTTTTGTCATTACTTTGCAGGTAAGACACGTTCGCGCTCGTTTCGAATTCTGAGGTAAGTCATGTCTTTCGTCACACCCCTCCCTGATCTCATGATCACAAAGGTGGCAGCCCGGCGACGGTCGTTTTCGACAGGTGCTTCTTTGCAAAAGCAGGGAGGGAGGATCAGCTCTTGCTCCCTCTTCGGGTGGATTGTCGGAGGGGCGCTCTGCTTCTATTCCCTCTTCGGGTGGATTGACGCACTCTGCACTTTCCTCGTCAAGCAGCAAACTTTCTGCTCAGATGTGTCATCGGAATCTTTCTCGGACACGCTGAAACTGTGGCGCGGGCGCAGATCCTTAACGTGGCGAGATATTCAGTCCACCAGAAATGTTTGCGGGCTGATCATTTTCGTCACCCGACACCTGTTGAACTTGGCGGTTCACCGACCCATTGGCGGCTTGACCTACACGCGATCTCCGACCTGGTAAGAGCCGTGCCCGGGGTCTGAAGACATCGTTATCGGTGGATCCTACTGGCGGGCGCAGTCTGGGGTGATGTATTGTCTTTTGGTGTGACATTGTACCAGTAGACGGCTTCCTGGACGGAACAGCGCATCCTGGCCACAATTCGTTTTACTTTGCGGTGGCATCACTCTACTATCTCATTCCCAGCTGCGGCATATGCGCAACGGAACCGCAAGTTGACTCCCCACTCGCGCGCAAAGGCTCTGAATTTCCTGCTGGAGAAGGCTGGGTCGTTGTCCAGGAGGAGCTCGTGGGGTGGGACCCGCTCGAAGAACACTGCTTTCAGCTGGTGAATCCCGGCCGCCGAGTCCTGTCTCGCCAATTGCTTCCAGATTGAAAAACGAGACGGGCCGCAGTCCGTCAGGGTTAAGAAATGATGGGCACCATAGGGGGTGATATCTATTTCCAGTCTCTGCCAGTTCCCGCTTACCTAAACCTTTCCTTTTTCCCAGTGAGTTGGTGCGGGATTTATAGACTGGCATTCTTCACACGTCCGTATAGCTGACCTAACGGCTGCTTTTGTCGTTGACGGGCAGACTCTCCTGGCGAAGTAGGTAGTGCGCCGTACTCCTGGGTGACTACTGTTCCTGTGGATGGACATGATTTGGTCTGCGTCCAGTTCATCCATATGGATGGCGCCAATCAGAGGCCCGGGTCCATTGCTTTTCTTCATTGCGTCAAACCATCGCTGCGGTACTCGCGTCAGTCGATCAGCTATATTTAGAGCCGATAGGACCAGTGTCACGTCCACGGTCAGCTGATACTCTTCCACGAGCTCATTGAGAGTGTTCAGCCTCCTCTTGATGAGCATTTCGTTTGCCGCCTTGGTATGCACTCGCGCTCTCCCAGTCAGAGTATCCAATACCCAGTGGTACACGCAAACGGAATCTGTTCTTACGTGTAGCGTCTTGCTCTGCCACTGGAGTGCCAAACTGACGCCTTTCAACACGGCATTCAGCTCGGCCAGGTTGGTATTGTTATAAAATAAAATGACATATCTCGGCTGATTTACTGGCAAATACTCAAGAGCGAGAACCGGATGTGAACGGGAAGAAAAAAGCCCCGTCACAAAATGACCATTAACTTTCTTTACAAATGTTTCCGATACACGTGTTCCGGTCGAAAAATAAAATAATAATTAAAGTGCTCTATTTTTCGTCCAATAAAAATGCTTCCCTCCTAATTATACTCGCTTCGTTTCTCGAGCCTGTTAAGCCATAAAAAATGCTATAAAAGGGGTCACAGGGAAGTTCAGCAGCAGTCAACAGGTGGCCAAAGGAGACCGGTCACGTTTAGCAGCTGTCAACAGGAGAGCGTCAACCACCGTCAACATGTGTGAACTACTATGAGAGATCGACCTAGATCCGAAAGCCGGCTTATGAACTTTACCACACCAAGGTAGCTGTCCTAAACCCTTACGTTCCTGTTGAAATAAACCACGTAAATCTATTTCTACTGTTGTCGTATTTCTTTCTTGCAACCATACGCTTGTCTATAACAGTATGTTGAGCGTCGTCTTTAGGTCGCAACCAGCAAGCATCCTCCAGCACTGTTTTGTGGCTCTCTAACGCCACTTCGATCGCCAGGGAACTGGCATCGACCCACACGTTCAGCTCCCGGCCATTCACGCATCAATCCGCACGGGCCGGACCGTCTCGCTGGACAGAATCTACGGTCTCAGACACCATGCGCTGGAGGAGGGTATCCTTTGTTTCGTCGTCTCAGCCCTTCGTAACCGAACTTGCTCTCCTCTTGAGCATTCCGCAGGCTACACGGATCCAACCATACACTGGGAGGTGCTCAACAAGCCTTCCACACAGAGAGAACACCTTCCATCGCGTAACGACACCGGGGGCGTTAGGAAACATGCTTCCTCGCCTCCACCGTAATTTACCTTGTTCCATCGCGACCGCCAATCCTAGTACCCGTGCGCCATCCTCCAGCCGTTCTGGGTCATTGCATTTCAGCCCAAACTGGGCCAGATGCTCCTTAACGCGGGTCGCAAGAACGACATCTTCATTGATATAGATGTCGTCGATGTAAGCGGATGCCGCGCGACCCACAGTTTCTTCCTGAGCCAGCACCGTGCCAATGATCGCCTTCATGATGAGGGGAGCCACGTTTAATCCGAATCCTAAATGTGTCAGGCAATATCTTTTCCCGTCAATTTTCATAGTTTCGTATGGCCAGAGTGACTCGTGGACATGTAGTTGGGCGTACGCTCTCCTGAGATCCAGCAAAGACACGTTGGATCCATTTTGCCGCCATTCACGCAGTTTAGCTGCACAGACGTCTGCATCGGCTGTGAAAGCGTCAACGGGATGGCTGAGCTCCAGGAAGTCCATCACTGAACGTACTTTAGACTTGTTCTGCTGTAGTACGGACATCAGGGGAATTAGCCCTTTGGGAGGCCCTAGTTTTTCTTCTAGGTTCGGTACGAGCCAACCGTTGCTCATCCACGTGCAGAGCTCCTGCTCATAGCCCTCCATGATCTCTGCTGCTACCGGGTACTCCGAAGCCCCATTGTGCAGTCTTTCAGACGCGCGATCCTCTGACCACTTCCATGCCGTAGTCCAGGATCGCCTCCGATGGTCGAAGGTGGCAGTGAAGTCGGGTTCATCAACAGTAATGGCTGCTCACTTAGCGCCTAGCCCATTGCCAATCTGTACTCGTCCCGTTGGCCCAACAGAAACGCCTCCCAATGCTGTTATGGCATCAATCCTCAATAGCAGGTCAAATCCCAGTCGTTTACCACGCACCACCAACACGTTGATCTTGGTAGAACTGCCTTCCTCCGTGGATACGGTTACTACTCCTACACCGCAACATGGACGGGACATGCCTCCAATAGTCATAACGTCCACCGTCACACTCTTCCAAGTCCGGCACCGATCTGAATCTACAATCGTCCGTGAACAGCCAGTACCAATCAGCGCTGGACACCAAGTTCCTTCGACAAGGATGTTTGCCACCGGGAGCGCCGTATTTACATCTTGGTTGGGGAAAAAGCTGGTGCTGATGCCTTGTCCCCTGTAGCGTTTTCCCGAACAGTCACGAGCCCAGTGTCCAACCTCCCCGCATCGATAGCAACGTGTTCTGCACTTCCGAGAGTCCTTTGCTATGTGGCTTTTGCTGCTGCACCTGAAGCACTGGTGATTGGGCAACTCATGGTGAGAGACGCGTCGTTACTACGGGGTGGGCGCACAGACGCAACTACGTCCTGGCTTTCATCTCCGGTTGTTGTCAGCACTTTCGCCCTTGCTAATAACTCCCCTACAGTCAGAGCTTCAACATTCGGTGTCTGTCGGAGTTCAACGGAGATCGTATCAGGGAACCCCATGACGAAGGCTAGTTTGGTGAGCCTTTCCATCTCGGAACCCGGCCAATCCAACAAGCTGCCTGATTTTGTGCGCGTAGACGTCCACACGTTCGCCGGTCCACCTGACCATAGTCAGTTTTCTGTACGCTGAAAACGCATCGTCCGTAAATGCCTCCTTCAGCCTGGCTTCGATCTGGTCAACGTCTCTCTGATCTTTCTCCTCCATTTCCATGTAGAGGGCTAATGCGTCTCCCTCCAGGTACAATGGCAGCAGGTTAGCCACATCGTCCACCTGCTGAAGTTTTTCCACCAGCCTGACCTTTTTTAGCCACGCCACCACATCACTCTGGACGGAAAATGGTTTTATAACGTCGCTGCTTATGCGAACCTTCGCTATAACCGCCGAAATAGCTTGAAGAAAAAATACAAAAAAAAAAAAATGATGATGACGGGGCTCAAAAGGGACAGTGCGACGCTCGCCGGCAGGCCAGCTGTTTTTTCTTTTTCTTCGGTCGCCTCAAGGAAATGGATTACGTGACTCCCTTACACTGGGCAGTTGTGAAACAGACACCAACTCAGTCGCGCCTACTTCGACTTTGTCCGTCTGTCAATTCGTACTTCCAACTCTATTACACGCAGTCCATCGACTGACTCCCTGACACTTGGTGCTGCTGGCTCCCCGCTTTTTATGCTATTCCAAGACGGCCAAAATTTGCATGTGTGCAAATATTGTCTCGTTTTGGACGAGATAGACGCGCGTGAATTGTGTCTTCAATAGCGGCCATATTTGGCCTGGATAAATCTCCGGGATTAGATAGTCTTCCGTACGAAGTTTACTTGAGGCAGTCACCCGTTTTTGTTCCTTTGCTGGAACTGATTTGCAACAACTGAATGAAGCAGGGGTCTATACCTCAACATTTCACCAGGGGTGTGATCAAGTTGCTACGCAAGAACCAGAACGGTGGGGATGGGCTAGGTAACTTTCGCCTTTTAACCATGTTAAATACAGAGAATAAAGTTTTGGGCAAAGATCTTAGCCAACCGTTTGCAGCTTGTCCTTTCTAGTTTGATTGGCTGTGAAGGGCAGGACTATTCAGGACAACCTTGATATGGTCCGCTTGATCATAGAGAAAATCGACAGTGAAGCCGCGCTGATCAATTGGGATTAGTCCAAGGCCTTCGATAGGGTTAACCATCGATTCCTGGAGGCTGTTCTTTCGGCGGCCGTTTTCGGGCCAGACTTTCGCTCCTGGATCCGACTTCTGTATGTGACTTCCGGTGCGCTGGTGGAAGTGAATGGGGTAAGATCGAAGCCTTTCGTATTGTCTCGCTCCATTCGTCAAGGTTGTCCGCTCTCGCCTATGCTTTACGTTCTTGCGTTGGAACCATTCCTTCGCAAGTTAAAGGTGAATCCGGTCCTACGCGGAATTTCGCTGCCTGGTGCTTCCACCTCGGCCAGGTATTCTGCCTATGCTGATGACGTTTCGGTTCTTGTGTCGAGCAGAGCCGAGATTGACGAAGCCAGCAGTGGTTATGAGATGGTGACAGGGACCAAGATCAACCGCGATGTCTGTTGGCTTGCGGTTGGTTGGGTGCGTGGAAGGGAGTTTCTCTTCCCGGACCTTTCCGCTGGACGGATGGACCGGTCAAGAAACTCAGTGTCTGGTTCGGTCCTGATATCCAGTTGAAAATGAATTGGTCGGGGGTACAAGTGAAGACCGAGATCGCAGTCAATCTGTGGTCTCGGAGGAAGCTTTTCTTAAAAGTACAGTGTACAAATATTACCTTCCCCTTGCCATTTAGTCTGCAAAATATGATTATAACAGAGTGAAGACGGAAATAAACACCAAGACAATCAGTCATCAAGGGACAAAAAATGGTTTTTAAGTTGGAGCATTCGCGGATCCATCTGGTTATTAATCCTTTGAAAATAAATATTTAACATTTTTCCACTAATAGGTTGCGTTGCCACCAACAATACAAACATGCTTCGTGACCCTTTGGAAGGGTATAAGCAAAAGTTCTAGAACAGACAAGTCAGTAATGAAAGAAGGAGCGAGAATATTGCAACAGATTTACGACACCACAGTTTAACAGAGATTCTTTTAATCATTCACCCGTCTTCCTCACCGAGTTGTGTGACACGCACACTTTCCTCCTCACTTTCACCCGTGCCTTTTCTTTCTCCCACATACACGCAAAAAAAATCAAATTTCTTTTAATCTTAACAAAAAATACAATCAAGGAACTTTAACACTCATACACGCTGAGAAAAATTTAGTTTTAAAAATACGAAATAAAAATGTTTTTTAGAAACATTTCTCGCCTTTTTCTTTGACTCAAATGTTCAACATATCTCTTGTGTACTTTTTAATTTAGAGGGTTTTGTCCAATTTGTTTACAGTTATATAAAGAACAATTCCTGAAGATATTATTCAGTGAAAAATTTATGCAAAATATGGAAAATTCGTTGAATTTGCCAAAAATAATTCAATAAAACTCAAAAAATATCTATTTTTGATAATTGGTTCTGGAGTTGTAGGCCTGTGTGTGAATTTCTCAACTTACTGTGAATGTTAGTAACGTCGGTATTAGGGTTGAGACATAAACACGTATCTCCTGAAATGCTCACATTTTTTTTTCATGGCGGACTCGGGGTGTGAGTCCACATAAAGAATCGATAAGAACCAATATGTACAAACAAATGTAAGGGCTACAAGTGACGAAGACAAAGATGTGTGCGTCAAATGGGTCTGAAAACTTTTTGGGTGCAAAGTATTTGTAGTGAGTGAATGTGAATACGTACGTGTGTGTGTGTGTATTGTTCACGCGTTTCCCAAAAGGTAAAGCATGTTCTCCGCGAGAAATTTGCATGTTGACGAGTAAGCGGAAAAGGTGAGAAGGGACTGATAAAATTATCACAGAGTATTTGTAGTCCTGAGAGAGTCTCTTAGAAGCAGTTCAAAAAATTAGGAGGAGGTAACCCGATACTGGCATAATTTAATTTGAATCACGCTTTTTTTTCTTTCAAATTGGTCAGAAAAAAAATCTACATTTAATAATAATTTTTAAAAAAATACCATGATTTTGAAATCCATCCCGTTACTGTTCGTCACAAAAATTCCTAGACATTTTTAAATATTCGAAATATGTAAAGCTGACAATACCATTTTTGAGTATGAACTTGTTCTAAAAGAATTTTTTATTTTATTTTTTCGTTTTAGCAACAATTAGATTACTTTTTAGCATGGATGTACTATACAAAAAGGAAAATAATTCTGAATTTGACTTATGGCTATTCTATTCATCGGAAGGGTAATAATTTCATCTGTTCCGTCAGTTTCAGCAGTCTTGAAAGCATTTTCCGATTCATCGCCATCGGTGTTTCTTTTTAATTTTTTGATAGTTCTTTCTTTCTTGTGTATCTGTTTTCCTGCATTTATTTAATTACAGATTCTTGTGTACAAGTAAATAACCAATACTTACTTTATTTTAAACATAAGGAACTAAATCGTGTTTAACACCGTTTTTTATCTTTAGCAACATTTTTCTCCAAAGCAATTTCGCGGTTGTATTGTGTTTTTTTTTTTTTATTTCTTAAATATTTTTGTGTTTGTCATTTAAAGTTCATCATAATTATATGAACTGAACAAACACCACAAAAATATTGTGGGTTAACAGAGAGATTTCAACAAAATCATCTGAACAATATGAAATGCCAATTTGTTTTACTCGTTGCATTTTCTGGTCTGAAAGGTAAGTGTCAGAAGCGAAATCGTTACTTACTGACATATTTTGAAATTTTTATGTTTTTGGAAAATTTTCTTTAATTGTTTGTTTTTATTTGTTAATTTTTGTTGTTAACGTTAACATAGGTACCTTCATTAGATTGCTAAAAAAAAAAAAAAAAGAGCATCGTCTGATGAAAAAGATGCCAAACTTGACGAAAACAAAAGTTTATCGTCTAAAAATGTTTAAGAGGAAAGACCAAAGTGTTTTTTAATTATTTTTAAAATTTTTTCCTTCTTTTTAGAAACATTCTAAATTTTGATTAAAAAAACCTTGTTTCTCTTTTTGTATCACCAGAACTAGTAAAAAAATAACATATACAATTTTTAGCACATTTTTTTTTGTATGAGAGACATTAATTTGGAAAATCTTGCAAAAATAAAAATAATTGTCGAATGTTAATGAAACTTTCAGAAGCTATTTACAAATGATGGAAATTATTATAAATGTTTTTAAAGTCATGAAAAAAAATATATGTTTTTTATATTTATTACCCCCACCCTAATAACTAATTTTATGAAAACTCTAGAAATTCAGTCTCATTCAATTTTAGTGATTATAATAGTTAAAAGCACAAGGCTTTGAGGAAAGCAAGTCATGTATTTTTTTAATTGCTCCCCCCCTACACACACCTGAAAATCATCTCTGAATTGTAACATACAAAACTTGATAAAACAAAGATATTGTTTAATTTCAAATGCTTCTATTTGTTTTTATGACTATGGACAATATTGTCTGAAATCAAAAATTTTTTTGATGAAAAATGAATTTTTAATACAATTATTTGTTATTTCTTTAATTATAAATGATTTTTGTCATTTAAGTTGTTAAAATATTATAAAAATAGTTAAAAGCCGCATTCAGTTTTGTAAATATCCTTATGAGATAGATCATTTTTAGCGCATCATAAATTGTATAATTTTGACTAATCAGAATACCCGCAGTAATTAAAATATGTAATTTTGTGTTTATAATACAGCTGTAATTATAAAGTACGGAAGACCAGCAAGAACACAATGAAGTTGCGTTATTTGAGTTAGACATTGTTTTCTGCTGTTAAAGCCTTTATTTTTATGAAACATGTGTGGAGAAGTTAATTTGATTTTTCAATTTCAACTGAGAAGGGTACCTACAAGTATTAGTATCATCTTATGAAATTTATATGATCTTATTTTTATATTAATTTCAGTTATGACATTTTTCCATAAATGAAATATCAAAATTAATAATAAAATGAATGGAAATACAAATAACGTAGTAAAATGTAATAAATGTAAAATTATAATATTTTATGTACACTTCTGATAAAATTTCATAAGAAAGGTACCTATAAATTAGATACCTTTCTTATGAAATTTAATCTCACTCTCAACAGTCTTATTTGAATTTTTTTTAATATATTTTCCATAAAGCAACGTAAAGGTGAAAGCTAAGCACAAAATAAAAAATTAGAGCACTGAAAGTTTTCCTTAAAAATAACAAGGTAAATAATTTGTTCACTTAAATTAAATCTAAATGACTTCTGAATATCACTTCTGTCCTGTATGATAAATTTTCTTCACGTAAGCTGTCAAAACACAATGAAATCATCAATAATCACCTGTTAAGTAATGCGAAATGTTATGACCTGCTTTATTTTATTTTTAAACTACTTCTTTTCGATGCAGAAACTAAGTAATGCTTGTTTCAAAATATTTTAAGTAAAGATTATAATTTCTAATTTTCTTAAAATAAGATTTGAAAAAATTATAATTGATTTTTAAAAGAATTTGAAACTGAAATGTTATTTTTTTTATAAAATGGAAAAAATGGTTGACATGATTGATTATCTGTCAATTTTTCTGACTCAAAAAAACAAGATTTTTAATCAAAATTTCGGACATGCTAAGAATGATAAAAAAATGTAAAAAAAAATACCGCCAAAATACTTTGATCTTTCCTCTTTTATCGTCTAAATGTTTATGTTATTATTAAATAACATAAACATTTAGACGATAAAAATTTGTTTTTGTCAAGTTTGGCATCTTTTTCACCCTGCTATGCTCTTTTTTAGCGATCTCATTTAGGTACCTATGTTAACAAATAAAAACAAAAATAAGTTCAGGTGTGATTTAGAAAAGAAAAGAAATACCTCAAAGTCAAAAGTCTGTACCTTCCCACATGAAAACGATACGTAAGGTTTAAAATTAATTTTAAAAAATGATAACACTTTCTTGGAGCTTTTATTTTAGTTTTAATTTCAGGCTATTAAATTTAATATTTCTAAGAAGCGAAATACTTTGCTATATTTCAAAACTAATTTTAAATAAATTGACTGGATGGAGATATTTTTGGTTTGATATATAAAAAAAAAGTCACTGATTTTAGCACTATTTTAGCCATCTGTTATCACAAAGTAATACTTTTTATTAAAAAAAATCTTTCAAAAATGAAATATACTTTTCTGAAATTTTATTTGTGGAATATCAGCTGATTTAAAGTTTAATTAATTTGATTTGAAGCATATTAATTACTTTAAGTTTAAAATATAGAAGTAGCTGTATAATTTAGGTGTTGACATGTTGACTGACAGATGAAGTTTATGTAATTTTTCTACAGTTTGTATATCTAAATATTTTTTCTCTCAAGTAGCTGATTAGCACCCTTTTTTAGTCATCTTTCATTACAATATAATTCTCTTTTAAAAAATCTGAAAATAAAATATACCTTTCTGAAACTTTATTTGAGTAATATTAGCTAATTTAAAGTTAATCTAATTTGAAACAACTATTTTTTACTTCAAATTTAAAATATCACAGAAATGCATTTTTTTAACCCAACAGTAGCTACTGTCTTAGTTTGATTGCATTTTTCATTTTACAATTCTGAGCAAATTTTCAAACAGAGTATTTAAAAAATTATATAAAAATGGTGTTCAGGTTATATTTGACAAGTAATTTTTACATATAAGTTCCCCCCACTCCAGTAAAAAAAATTCCCGAAACATAAATCTATTGATAAAGTCGTCAACAACTCATACAAACATGCACCTCCATGCTAAAAAAATGCTTTTCTGTGATATTTTAAACCAGAATTTTAAATCAGCTCATCTTCTTCAAATAACATTTTTAAAAAGTTTGAAAATTTTCTAGAAATATGTAAATGACACTGCACTTCTCTTTGGCACCCAATTGTATACAAGTTTACTTTTTTGTTGATTTCCAACTAAAATGCTTGGTTCATACATATCAACAAACTACTGATTGCCAAATTCAAATTGCCATCCTGAGTTACATAACTTAGGGAATAACAAACATTCTTTATTAATTTATATTTTATACTGATTCCTCTTTATCTCACCTTTAAAGTAAAAATCAAAGCTCCACTCAATAATTAGGCTTTAAATTTTATTCATTTTATATGATGTCATCATTTTTTGCCTTATTTCAAAATTCATGCTGAAAGGAATGTTCTTTTTATTATTTCTAATGGCCTTCTTTATATCATAATTGCTACTCTGTTGAATTAGTGCATTCCCAGAAAAATATTTTGTTTTCAGTGGGGAAAGACTAATTTCTAAAAGACTATTATCTCAAACATTTGAACATTATTCAGAATATTATCATTGTCCTTTTCTTTTGTTCTTATTTTGACAACACCAATTGAAATTATTGAAGATAGACTTAATAATTTTTCTATTCTGCTTTTGATATTTGTTGAAAGATTTAGCAAGATTTTTATCAAGTTGAAAAGCATTCAACAGACCAAATATGTTACTCTGTACTTTATTCATTTCCCTTATTTTCAATTTTCTTTCATTCCATTGTTATTAGCAAATAAGATGCAATTATGCATTACAAAATTATCAAGCTTTAGAAAAGAAAAAGGAAACAATTTAAACTTTTAATATATCATGTCATTGGCTTCTTTTAGTTGTATCAATTAATTCTTTGCTCTGAATGAGATTGCATTTTATGCATAAAGAAGGAATATTGTTTTTATTATTTTAGTGAAGATTATCCTTTTAAATTAGCCTTTTTGAAGAATTGTCTTTTAGGCTTGCTTCATTTGCATCTATCATTACATCTCTGCAATGAGAGGTAGTCGTTTTAGTTCACTTGTGTAGATGTATATAATTTTTTACTTCATCATATTAAAAGCACATGGATCATTTATTCTTAATAACTCTGCATTTTTAAAGAAAGAATCATTTCAATGTTAAACATTTCTGTGAGCAGTTCATTATTGCAGTATTAGCAAACTCATACTGAAATGAACTAATATCCCGGAGCATTATGTTACTCTTCACATTATATAATTTTCTCTCATTCTACTGTTACTATCAAACAAAATGCAGTTACACATAAACATCTCTATTTTAACATATCTTGTCACTTTTTCTTTCTGCCTCGCCAGCAAAACTTTATTGTTTTCATTTGTTCTCCTGCAACTGTACACAATATATAACACTAGCTATTTAATCCATAGTTGGAGAAGGTTGGATTCATTCCTTTCTCAAAGGTGTCAGCGCAAAGTAAACAAAAAGATCAGAATTTGAACCCAGCAAACCAATACTGAGATGAACTGATATCCAGAAGCAATATGTTATTCTTCACTTTACTCTCAAATGTTCTCCTGTTACTATCAAACAAAATGCAGTTTGACATGAAATTCTCTTCACCAAATTATCAAACTATAAAAAATAAAAAGAAACATTAATATTTTTCATTAATGATAAATTACACCATTCCATTCTCAGTTGTGATATTAAGTAAACTGCATTTTTGTTTCTATTCAATTCATCCCAAGCAAGTTAATATTGCCACTGAGACACAAGGTGTTACTGACAGTGAAATAGAATTAAAAAACTTAACAAGGAACTAGAAACCAGATCCTAAGCAGGAAACTAGGAATAAATCTCTAATGGTCTTCAAAAACAAGAGAGAAGTGAAAACCATTTGATAAGCAAACTTATCTACTTCTATTAAATTGAATCTTATGGTTGTAGGAAACTCTTGACTTCATGATTCCAAAAACAAGGTGATCGTTTATTTGCAGTAACTCTGCATCATGAAAAAAGAATTGTTTCAACTTTTAATCTACCCATGGGGAGTTTATTATTGCAATATTAACAAACACATAATCAAACGTATTGATATTTACAGAAACAGAAAATGATTTTATCTAGCTATGAAAATTATTACACTTTTTCTTACTAGTTTTAACCTGTGAAAATTTCATGGTTTTCCTATTTTGATTAATTTTAATTCTTCATGATTGAATAAGCTCATGGTGTGTTCTACAACAATGAAAATATCTGTATAAATTCCCTATGGCATTGTTAAATATTTGACCTTAATAGCTTTGACAGAATATTGCAATAACAACTATAAATATGAATGCTGGATATAATTTTAAGTAGTGAGTTCAAATGAAAAGATTTGAAATTGACAACTTTACCATTTCACTAAAACCGCCATAAACAATATTATTTTCCCTTCTTTCATTCATACATTTTCTCACTGAAACCATATGTAGTTTCTTCCCCAGCTTTTTCCATGTGAACAAAATAGAATAGTTCATTACTTATGAGGTATTGTCAGAGCATAACAGTTGTGCAAACTAATGAAGGGAAAGGCAAGCAAAATTACAATAGGATATGTCTTTGTTTAACTATAACCATTTCTGTATCTGGTGATTAAGTAATCTTGTTTCACTGTCAGCTAACTGCAATGTATTTGATCTTCACTGATTGCTCCATTATTATGTCCTTGTGCCAGACTAAATTAGACTTAGTATATAACTATTCATTGTCTCTTTTAATATATCTTTTATTGTTTTTTGTCCACAGATATGTTGGCTGTATGAAAAATCATCCAATACATAAAATTGTAATTATTGTGGATTTAAATGAAAAACAAATCTCTGAATTATTAATCAAGAACAGATAAATATATGCTACAATTCCACTGGGGAAAACTTTCTACAATTTCAAAAGCTTCACAGGAAACATTAACTGACAAGAAATTATGAACTATGAAATTTGTGCAGTGTTTTCTTTTAGAAAAACATGGTATTATATATAAGGAAGGGTTAGAGAGATGATATTCTTGTAAGATTTGCAAATCTATGTATTGAAGTCAGATTTAGCATGCCATATGGAAAAATACACTGGAGAGAAACCATATCCTTGTGAAGTTTGTGGATTTACATTTTCACGAAAATCACATTTAATTCCTCATATGCGAACTCATACTGGAGAGAAACCATATCCTTGTGATGTTTGTGGATCTGCATTTTCACTCAAGACATCTTTGGTGCACCATATGCGAATACACACTGGAGAGAAGCCTTATTCATGTGAAGTTTGTGGATCTGCATTTTCAAGAAAATCAAGTTTAGTGGAGCATATGCGTACACACACTAAGGAGAAACCATATTCTTGTGAAGTTTGTGGAACTGCATTTTCAGTCAAGTCGCATTTGGTGAGCCATATACGAACACACACTGGAGAAAAACCATATTCTTGTGAAATTTGTGGATCTGCATTTTCAGTAAAGTCACATTTGGTGATACATACCCGTACTCACACTGGAGAGAAACCATATTCTTGTGAAGTTTGTGGATCTGGATTTTCAGTAAAGTCACATCTGGTGAGCCATATGCGTACACATACAAGTGAGAAACCATATTCTTGTGAAGTTTGTGAATCTGCATTTTCAGTAAAGTCAAATTTAGTGACACATATGCGTACACACAATGGAGAGAAACCATATTCTTGTCAAGTTTGTGGATCTGCATTTTCACGGAAATCTGGTTTGGTGGACCATATGCGAACACACACTGGAGAGAAACCATATTCTTGTGAAGTGTGTGGGTCTGCATTTTCAGTCAAATCACATTTGATGTGCCATATGACTATACACACTCGTGAGAAACCATATTCTCATGAAGAGTTTAGATCTACATATGTACATAAGTCACATTTTGTGCACCCTACAGAAACTTACACTAAAGAGAAACCATATTCTTGTGAAATTTGTAGATCTACATTTTCAGGCAAGTCACATTTGGTAAGCCATATGCATACACACACGGGAGAGAAACCATACTCTTGTGAAGTTTGTGGATCTGCATTTTCACAAAACTCCAATTTAGTGAGACATTTGCGCACCCACACTGGAGAGAAACCATATTCTTGTGAAGTTTGTGGATCTGCATTTTCAGTGAAATCAAATTTAGAGAAACATATGCATACACACACAGAAGAGAAACCATATTCTTGTAAAATCTGTTCTGCATCATTTTCATATGCTTCAAGTGTGAAGAAACATATACGACTACACACTGGAGAGAAACCATATTCTTGTGAAATTGGTGATTCTGAATTTTCAAAGAATTCAAAGCAGAAAAGGCACATGCACACACATTCTGGTTATGAAAGTTAGTCATGTGACTCAATATTTTTTACAAATATTTAATTTAAAAGTAAACATGTCACATAAAAGCCATATTGTTTAAAAGTCTGTGGATCAACCTTTTCACTGAACATAAGTGTAAAAAATATCAATATCTTTGCAAATACTTTATTTATAAATAAACATGCTAACATAAAAACATTGTGAATCAATGTTTTCAATGAATAGAAATACAGAAAAAAATGTAAAAATTTGCATTGAAATCACAGAAGCAAAGATTACCTCACAAATGAAAATGTATTTTAATTTTATGCAAGTCACTTCAGAATTTATGCATACATATAGAAAAACAATATGTCAGTGTATGAAGTTTTGGTATTCATTTTTTTTATGCATGAATAAAATTCACTATGTTCAAGAATCTGATAAATATAAATTTTGAATAATTTCATATGAAGAAGATATTTTCTGGGAAATATTTCACAGTCTTTAATGAATTGTTTTAAAACATTTGAAAACTGAACACAAACTTGTTCAACCAACCATAATTTCAGCTCAGCAAACTTGGACTTTCATGTTCACAAATTAACAGTGTGTCAAAATGATGGTTTTTCCATTGTCACCACAATCTTTAAAAAGTGAGGATTAGAATTTTAATAAAATCTAAACATATGAAAGTGAATTTATACATTTTCTTTGCTCTTGAGAATTGACAACAAAAATAATATATGCTGTTTATTAGATTAGGAAGCTTCAAAATAGAAATATTATATCATGTGTTATTGACTTTACAATCACAGGCTTCTCTACTTTCCCTAGTTTTATTTAACTACTCTATTAACATTCTCTGATAGTGTCAAAATTCATGATTTGAATAGATTTTTATGACTTATGATACATCACTTTTGTTTGAACTATTTTGTTTTTTGATATGGATCATATACTTATTTTAAAATAGCAAAAGCACAGTATACTATGGATGATGCTAAGGTCAGACATACAACATTATTCACATCTTATGTATTGTTTTGTTGACTTTAACATTCACATGATTTGAATAAATATTAATTACTTCTTATGACACATCACATTTGTTTGAACCAAATGCAAGCTACCTCTACTGAATACACTTCAGTGGGGGGTAGCTTGCATTTGCAGTACAATATTTGAAACCGGAACAGGTCTGTTGTATTTGAGAACCAGCAAATGTACGGGTTATGTCTGGAGGTTGGTTTATATGTAAAATTTTTGTGTGAATTAATCAAGCTGTAGTGTCTTTTTAAATCTTATTTTCAAAAGATTTATATATTTTTAAAGCTTTCCAAAACTTTCACCTGTCATGTAATATTATTAAAATCTATTAATCATTATTAAAAATATTTTTATGCTGATTTTTATGTTGTGTACATGTGTAATCTTTAAACATTCAAATGTATAAATTATCTATCAGTGAAATGATATATTATTAGATATTCAAAACTTTTATTCTTCAAGCTGAACAAATGAATTGTTGAAAATGTTAATTTCTTATAGAAATGAACATCATTTAGTGATTTTGTGTTTTAAAAATGAACTAAAATTCTATGCCAGAGAATCCCTTAAGTGCCATCATGTGTATGTATGTGCATTTTCTGACAATGTTAATGCAAATATGTTTATATGCTCTTGCTCCCTCTGCCTTTAAATTGTTGTAATGCTGGTCATATTGATTCTTTAGATGATGGGAAGGTCAGAAGTAGAACACTCTCCACATTTTATATATCATTGACTTGAACAATCACAGGCTAAAGCAAGCAACTTCTCCACCTTCCCTAGTTTTATTTAACTACTTTATTAAATATCTCTCTATATTTCTGAAATGAGGTATTATGTACACTATTTACATAATTCAGACTATCATCCTCATCTTTGTTGCCATATTTATCACAATTTTTCAGCCATTGTACACTCCGGCCTTCTTCAGGTGGTTGGAATGTCGAACTGAACCCTTTATTTTGCTCGCTGGGGTAGACTGTTCTAGTTCCACATGTCATGTCTAATGGATATCAGTTATCTCCTGTTAACTCCCCTCTCCAAGTTCTCCACTACCTTACCCAGGTATTGAACTCACATTCTTTGGGTCCTGTCACTGGATCTAACTGACACCTTTATCCACTGTGTGATGTACAGGACAAAGAGTGATTTCAATACCTGGTTAAAGCAATGGAGAACTTGGAGAGGGGAATTAACAGATAATTGATAAATGACATCCATTAGACATGGCACGTGGAACTAGAACAGTCTACCCCAGCGAGCAAAATAAAGGGTTCAGTTCGACATTCCAACCACCTGAAGAAGGCCGGAGTGTACAACAGATGACACGTCATGATAAATATGGCAACAAAGATATAGATGATAGTCCAAACAATGTAAATAGTGTACTCTATTAAAATTCTAAGATGATAAATTTATAACTGCCTTTAGTTGTTATATTGGCTATAAAAATGAAATTAATATTTCTCCAGATTAAAATAAATAACAGAAGCACAGTTCACTTCCCCCCCTAATTGTGTTTGGCTCATCGTAATCATTTCTATATACTTGCATAATATCATAAAATTCAGTCATATGAAATGAAATCCCATGTTCAAACATCCTGAAAAATATTATAGAATTTTGTTCTAGTGGAATAGTTATTTTATCTGTATTCTAAGCAAAAACAATTTTTGAATTTTTCATTAGTTTTTTTTTTTAACTGCAGCATTTATAAGAAAAATATAAATTGTTTGTGATGTTTTTCTTTGCTTCCACTTTTTATATGGAGGCTATGGGATTACTCAGATTTATTCTTGCTCCTAGTTTCTCGGGGGGGGGGATGGCTCATTGTAAGTTTTTCAATAATAAAATACATTCAGCCAAAGTTGATTATCATTCAGCTTGTGACCAGATAACATGATTTCACCCACACCATGTTTCTCCTGATCTCTTGAAGCTTGTTACTTTGAAACTCAACTTGGTCGCATTTTGGTTACTGGCTCCTGGGATGCTCAGTACATGTGTCCTGCAAAGGGATCACCCCGCAAACAACTGATTTCCATCTGGATATTTGTGTGACACGATAACTAGGCGTATATTAAGGTGGATTTGTAAAATATGTATTAAGAATAGAAAAATAGTTTAAAAACGTGTTTCGTTTAACAAAAGTACTAAGGGAAAAAGAAAAGGGAAAAAATAAATTAATAAAGTAAATAAAAATAAAGTAAATTTGTGGAAGAGAAAAGGGTATCAGATTACTGTTAAATCTTACCAGTCATCCAATAAAATATTTGACTAAGTGATTTGATGTGATGAAAGATAAACTTTTAGGAAATAGATTTTAGATGACCAGGTCAAAAACTGTCTTTACTGTATCTCGACAACACATTAAGGAAATAAAGAAAACATAATGGAATTTTCCCTTTCTCCAGACAATAAAAAAAGAGAAAAAAAAAAAAGAGAAAGTACCAGGGCTATAAAAACATCCGACGGCCTTCACACGAAGATTTGTTAAGATAAAAAGATAAAAAAAATATCCTGGAATTACAGTTGGAGGTCGAGTGTAGACGGGATGTCCGCAGGATTTTTACACATCAAAGGAAGCAAAATTTAAGTACCTTGAAATTTTGAACTTACAGTTGCCAATGCTTATCTTTTGTTTTCACCCGGTGGTCTAGTGGACTTCCGATTATTTCAATATAAATACAAGTGATTTTTCCGAGCCGAGCAGTTCAGCCGGGCGTGTGCTTGAAGTAGCCACGTGTGTCAGGCACACTGAAGAAGTGAAACTCCGTTCGTCTGAGTCGGTCGGTTCGGCATTTGATCTCCATTAGTTAGTTAGAGCTGAGTGTCACATCGCCTACCCCAACGGCAAGACTAAGTCTGAACGAAATAAAGCGTCGATTAAACTCACCTAAGTTGTGGAAGTTCGTTCTTTCAAGGGTTTATCTTGTGCCCCCAGCTTGAGACTTCGACTTTTTTAACCAACCCCCGGCAACATCACAGCGTGGAGAACGGCCGCCGGAGAAATTGCACGGAGCTCACCAGGGGGGGGGGGGGCTACATTTGCAGCTCACCATGCTACTCACTTTTAAAATTTTTCCCAAGTATACTTTACATTCTTCCTCTCATTTACCTCTAAAGTACAATCCTCAAAAGAGAATGGTGAGTTCAAAGAGAAAGATCTGCTTGAAGGCTTTCGTGACTAGTACTATATCTCTCTCTAATGTTGCCATGGCAATCATCTCTAAGAACTTCCGTTACTTTTACAAGTCAACTTATACCTCTCTTTTATTAAAATTCAATGATAGCAAACAATACCTGCTGTGAATATATTTTAATTATTTCTTTGTACACTCTACCTGCTCATTAAAACTTTGTTAATTGCAAGTCCCCTCCATTCAATTATTTGATACTAACCTTATTTGGAAGGATGGAAAACAGTTATATGAGTTGTCTTTATCTATGTGCTTGGCTTCATCTATTGAATAATCGCTAGTATGTGTGTAAATGCAGTCATGTCTTGCATATAAGTTATTTGGATTCCTTTATGTGGTTTACAATGATAACAATTATTTTATATTTTCAGTTCTGAAAATAAAGGTATGCCTTGAACTTTCAGTATATTTATTTCATGAAGTCTCCCATTGAGTTGGCCAGGATTCTTTTCCTCTTTGTTTCACTGGGCTTAAGATGGAAATGTAAATTATGTGAGACTGGCCACTGAAAAGTGGAATGAACGAGAGACTTGGTAAACTCAACAACTTTATTCAGTCTCCCTGCTGGATCTGTTTTGCTCTCAGCATTCCCTAGCAGGACCATAATATCTTTCAATCATCATCATAATCAAAATTATTGATGTTATTATAAACACTATCATCTTCATGTTTTTATTCTGTTCTAACATTCTATGAATTTTTTTAGTATTCTCTGGATATTGTCATTCAAAGATTTGGTGCAAATCTTGGTTTGTAGTTAAAGTAATTAGTAAATTACTAAGAAAAGAAGGTATTGTTTTTGGTGACCAAGTTGAAAAACTTAGGTTCATAAATAATTTTATATTTTTTGGTTTAGAAACCCATTGAGTGAAAAATGCCTTGAACTTTCAATATATTTATCTGATGAAGACTGCCATTGGCTTGGTTGTGACTCTTTTCCTCTCTCATTGTCATCTTCATGTATTTATTCCATTTTCATTTTCTATGAAATTTCTTTGTTGCTGTTTTTTTTTTTTTTTTTTTTTTTTGACACTAACACTCAAAAATTTTATGTGAATCTTTGTTTCAAGTTCAAGCAGTTAGCAAAGTTAGTAAGAAAATGTAGCACTCAAAGATTTGATATTTTGTAGGAGTGGGGGTAACTGAAACAATTGTAAAAAAAGTAAAAACTAATTTTTATGTTTTTTTGTTTCTACTTTTCATATGTCTGCCATAAGATTACTTAGACTTATCCTTCCTGTTGATTATTTGGTGTTTCAGATTTTTTCAACAATAAAATGCCTTCAGCTAAAGTTTGTGTTGAATTAGCAATATTTCACCTCAGCCACTCCATTCTCCTGATCTAACTATTGAAGCTTCCTTTGCATCAAGTCCACACCTAATTTTCCTTCCAGAAATCTGCAAATTGCCATTCAACTCATGTTTGAATTTTACCAACAGCTTTTGGATTAGGCCTGAATGGACAAACTTGTTTGAATTTTAATAGCAGATATTTCAGAAGAAACATTTTTGCTTTTCAGGTGCCATTTAAAATACTTGCAAGTTTTCTATATATGTAAATTTTCATCAATATGATAATTTGTAAGGTAAGCTTAGCAAGTGGATTTTAAATGTTTCTAAAATCATTTACTTGCGATTATAAATGCTTGTTGCACAGGTTTTCATTTTACAATGTAAAAATATTTCAATTGTTTTTTGTTTTTATTTTTGTATCAATATTTGTAAAGTTATTAAAACATTTGGAAGTTTAAATCTTTTCAAATTTTTTCATACTTATAATTTCTTTAGTTTAAATAAAAAATATTTTTTTCACATAATATATAATTAAATTGAGTAGACGATATAGCACATTAATTATGAAAATTATTTCATTTTTACTATGGGTTTTATATTACAGTTAGTTTAATATTTTGTTGAATTAAAATATTTGAAAGTTCAACTCCAAGAGGAGAATATTTTTTGAAAACTGATTAATTTGAATTGAAGATTAATTTAAATTGAATATTGAAATTTAGATATCACCTGAATACATGCACATTTTCGTTAATGTTACTGTGAGTGGTTACAAGAGCAACAAACGAAAAAACAAAGTACTGCTGGTGATGTGGAAAAAAAAACATATGTTAAAATAAAATTATCTGTGTTGCTGATATATTGATCAAGGCAGAATATCTCTCTTGGGCAACCAGGAATAAAGGAGTTATAGTTGTAAACTGGCCTGGCATTGAAGCTTGTGCGAGAGGAAAATAATGCAACTTGATCGATGATGAAGCGTTGTACACGTAAGAACTGTGATTATTGTAGAGAGTATTTGTAACGTGAACGTCTATCTTATTTTCTCTAATTATTAGAGAATATAAACAAATAACATAGATAAAAATAAATAAATAAATAGCACTCCTTTGCAGTTATTACCCAATTGGGTAATATAAAGAGGTGTTATTTTATGTATAGAAAACGCTAATAATATCAAAAACCGTATTTAGAAGGTCGTAAACAGATTTTCTATGCTCTAACTGCGAAAATATTCGATTTATTAAAGAATCCTACTTCGCGGAAATTTACTTATCGCGGTAGGGGCTGACATTGATTAACTGCGATCAACGAGGGAAAAGAAAAACTTATTAAAAATGATTTCTGTTGACAATTCTCAAAAATAAAAAAATAAATTCACTTTCATATATTTTTAAATATTACAATCATCACTTTTGAAAACAATAAACATCACAAAGGCGTCAATTTTTTAAATGATTTTAATTTAAAAAAATTTTTTTTTTCCAGATTTTTGTTAATGTCTGCGGCGGTACCCGGTACCTTTTTTTGATTAGCTCCAGTAATGATCTTTATTATTTATGTATTTTTATCCATGTCAGAAATGATTAATGACAATCTTGATATTTTGAGTTTCATGTCATCATATCTTAGTGCTGATTATTATTATTATTATTATTATACGTAGGATTTCAATAGAATTTCTATTTCTTCTTATAAATTTTGATTTATGAATATTACAGTAAGTAGATTGTTGAGGCTCGTCTCATAGATTCTGGAGTTGGACAATTAAACCCATCAGTGTCGATTGCCGAGAAGAAACATCAGGCATGATTTTTTTTTGTATAACTTTTTATGCCAAAAATCTTAAGATTTTAAACACAAGGAACCAAATTTTGCCTAACACCGATTAACTTGTTTCGCTTTGCATGATCAGGCGTAAGATTTTCGCAAAATCAAAAATAATTTTCTGTTTGTGTCGTGTTTTTTTCCATTTCTTAATTTTATGTTATTCGTTTCAACTTCAACATAATGAACTGAACGAACAATACAAAAAATAAAAATAGCCATGTTTACAGTGAAATTCCAACAAAATCATTTGAACACCAAGAAATCATTCCGTTTTTTTGTTTCTGAATTGAAAGGTAAGTGGAAGAATGCAAATAACTGATTAAAAATGAAATGGTTATTTATTTTGAATTGCCTTACCATTTTTTCATTCCTTTTTTGATTCTCAGTGTTAGCAAAATAAACAAATGAAAATAAATTCAGTTACGATTTCATTCATCATGCAAGTTATGTTGAAGAAATATTTTTATGAAGTAAATAAATTAGTAACCCAACGAAAGGAAATTGGATTTTATTTCGCTTTGAAGTTTTTATTTTAATTTAGGTACTTCACCCATCCACCCTCAAAAGTCAAAACGATACCTAAGGTTTAAAAAAATTGAAATCTTTCTTGAAGCTTTTATTTTAGTTTCAATTTCAAGTTAAATTTATTTCCAATAAGCAAAAAATACTTTGCTGTATTCCAAAAAATAATTGAAATTGACTGGAAGAATTTTTTTTTCATTTATTTATTTACTGAAATAGACCTTTTTTAGTTGTCTTTCATTGCAATGTCATTCTCTTTATTAAAAAATCTTCCAAAAATAAAATATATTTGTCTGAAACTTTATTTGAGGAATATTAGCTGATGGACGTATACTTTTACTGATTTGAAACAAATATTATTTACTTCAAGTTTAAAATATCGCAGAAATGTATTTTTCAACCAGACAGTAACTGTTTATGACGGGTTTGTCAGTTTGATAACATCTCTAAATTTAATGTTTTACTGTGATGGTTTTTTAGGTGTTAAAAAAGTATTTGAATTAATTAATGTGAGCGCCTTTTATAATCTCTAAGTACTCAGTACACATAAAAACTGAAGAAAATTTTCTCCTTTAATCCAACGTTTTATTGAATATTAGATATTTTTGGCTGTAAATTTAATATAATTACCGTTTCTATTTGCTGATCATGTCATGTATGATCTACTATATATAGAAAACTGGCACGTTTATGCACATTAAAAAAATTCTTTTAAAAATATTGGTGTTTGATGATTTGTACTAGGCTTTTCAACTTATGATTAGTAAATATAGTTTTCACTTAATAGTATCATCTAAAATAACCAAATTAATACAGAATTTTAATAGACCAAAAAAATTAAATGTGATAGGTTATTCTAATTAAAATGGAAAAAAAATCTAAAAATTCATTGAACATCAAAAAAAGAAAAAATTTTTTCTTAAGGCAAAATTTCCTTAATATATCTTATTTATAAAAGCAATTATCAGCTTTTCCAGTGAAATATGCTTTAGTTTTATTGCATTTTTTATTTTATGATTCAGAGCAGATTTTCAATAAATGGTGTTTCTGTTTGACAAAAAAACAAAACAAAAAAACAATGATGATTTCAATTCATCAAGGAATTCTGCTTTTAACTACTATGAATATGAAGAGGGACAAAATTTAATTTCTGGAAATTTCATTAAGTGTAGGAGGAGGTGATAACATGTAAAATATATATATATATATATATATATATATATATATATATATTTCTATGAAGATTTCCTAAAAAAATATTTCTAAGATAATTTCATTCATTTGTGAATAAATCCAGAAAGTTTCATTAAAATGTGACAATTATTTGATTTTTCCAAGAATTTCCAACAATGTGCTTTTTACAGCTGAATGAATTTTTGCGAGAATTGTTTTCATTTTTAACAAGTTTTAAATATAGCAATTTATAAAGTTTAAATCTTTTAAAATTCTGTCTTACTTTGCAAAGGTTAGTTGACATTGTCATTAAGTAAAGCCCATATAAATGGAAAACTTTAGTACAATTCATCAAGCACCAATATTTTAGAAAGAATTTTGAAAAGTTGCTGATTTCATTTTTTAAAAATTCATTTTAACCCTTTGGCTTTAAATTTACTAAAGTTACCTCTCCAATGTTGTTTATGGACATCTATATTTACAAAAATCAGTACATTTATACACACAAAAAATTGGAAATTCTTTTTAAAATACTACTGTCCACTGAATTATAGTAAGCTTTTCCATTTATAATTAGTAAATATATTTTTACTTGTTAACAATATCACCTGGTCCTAACCAGTACAAATTGATACAGAAATTTCAAAGATTTAAAGCTTGTTTTTCTTAAGACAATAGTTTCCATAATATATCTTATTTATAAAAGCAGTTACAAAATTTTCTTATTAAATATATTATTTACTGCATTTTTATTTTATAATTCAGAGCAAATTCTCTATAACTGGGGGTTCTGTTTTACAAAACAAAAAAACAATGGATAATTTGAATTCTCCAAGTAGTTTGCAAGTAAATATTATAAATATTAAGTGATATAAAAGTGAGTTTATTGAAATTTAATAAAATTAAACAAGTGGTGGTGTAACAGATGTGAAAAACAAATGTTTTTACAAAGATTTAAAAAAAAAAACAATTAGTTGATTTTTACAAAAATTTCCAAATCAATGTATTATTCACAACAAAAAAAAGATAATAAAACTTATGGTTTCCTGCTGACACATAAAAACCTAGATTTGAACCAAATTTTCAAATATTCTAGGAGTAGATAGGCTCTTCTATCACCCAGTCCATACTCCTCCTTCTCTTGAACAGGAGTAGAGGCTCATTACTTGTTTCCTGTTTAGGAAGGGGTTCCTGGATCATTTCCTTTTCTCAGGGCTTAATAGTGCTGCTGTCATGAATTTCTTGTGATATGTGTAGATGGTGTAAACCTAATCAAACTCAACAAAAAACACCTAAACTCCTTAAGCTTTCTTTCTCCAGTATTTGTGGTATTTGTACCAACTTCTGCACTGCTTTGAAAAGTCTCCAGACATCCTAGCTCTATGCAAAAAATAACCTTAACTCTTCAATCCCCTCCTCCGATGTCTCAATTCCTGACTACTTTCTTCTCCTTAGAAAGGACACATGCATGACCTGGGAGTTTATGTCGATGAACATCTCACACTGGCTATGGAACTCTCACTTCAATCTCCAGACCATTCATACATGTGTCTCCGTCTCTCTCGACTTAAATCAGTTACCTCTTCTTTCTCTACCATTCCCCTTAATCTCGACACTGTTGCATTCTAGATAGTATCTCAGATAATACAGACAAGGCCATCTCCCTACACCCATTTGCAAACATATTTGTATTCACTGACTTTAATAGCCACAGGAGTCACTTCTTCCGGCTGTACCAGAGCAACAATGTCTGATTGCAACAGATGTCTCTTTGCCCCACTCATAAAGAGTGCAAGCGAGTCCTCAATGAAACAAAGTTACTGTTTGCTGATAGAATGAAACAGCGTATCGCATCATGCAAGTTCGGTTCTAGAGATTATTGGTGTGATGAAGAACAGCATATTCTCAATCCATCCTTTAATCAATCAATTCGACATCTACAGCAGATAAGGTTGAATTCTGTGCTCAGAAATTCTGTTCTAATTCATCAATATCTGGAATACTCACATCTTATTTTCCCTGCCCTTCAACTGAGGCTATACTGAGTGAAATGTGCATAAACCCATAACTGGCCATGGGTAATATTTCTAAATTAGATTATAGTTAATAAATCCATTGGTATATAATCAAGGTGGATCCTAGTAATGTAAAATATGTAAATTGATCCACAAAAAGTGCTCAATGTTTTATTATTTATAACAGAGGTTATAGAGAGGTTTTTATGAAATATAATAATTACTCCACCTTTTAAGTTAAGGTGATGGGGAGACATTTCACAAGGTGTAAGAGAGTTTATTAACTCCATAGGATAATTCTGGGATTCTTCTTCATTATCAGAAGTTACAGAGTTGGTGCTTGAATATGTCTTATTTTCAGTGGGCAATCTACTTAGAATTTCTTTATGTACTGTTCAGCAGACCGAATTTTTAGGGGATAATTAGTGTGTGTATATATATATATATATATATATATATATATATATATATATATATATATAGCTTATTAATATATAGACCACACTTGCCATACCTCCAGTTCAACTCACAAGGTTCTGATTTATTGAATCTAAAAAAAACTCTGCTCAATCCATTTGCTGGTTTGGACGTAAAATGAAAATTAAACTAACTTTTTCATCCTTACTACTCACTAATTTATGTTAAATAAGCCAATGTCAGAATACACATGTATGGAAATGAATAGGTCCCATTTGACAGAGCTTTAATTGTTAATTAAATCTTACTTTAACTAAAACCTTAATTGGAGCGAATAGTCAGTGTAATGTGATATGCATGTATGATATATATGGTGCGGGGGGAACAAATATTCATACACATACAAATTTTTAATTTATTGTATTTCCAACTAATAAATAAACATACACATAATTAGCTAAATATGCATAGAAAACAGTAAAAAATGATTTAATAGAAATAAATCCCATTTATCCATTTTAATGAGTGAAAAAAGTATTCGTATAACACAAAAAAGAATACATAACTTTCATTGAATTAATACTTTGTAGAATAGCCATTATTCACTTCTACAGCAATCAACCTATTCTTGTCGTTCTCAATGATTTGCAAATTTTTGTTGGTATTTTGTTCCATTCTTCTTCACATATGATCTTCAGATCTGGGATGTTTATTGGAGCTCACAATTGGATTTGAATTTTAAGAAAATGCCACAGATTCTCAATTGTGTTTAAATGTGGGGATTGACTTGGCCATTTCAGGATACTTAGATTATTTTCAGCAAGCCATTTCTTCATAGACTTTGCAGTATGCTTAGAATCATTATCTTGTTGGAAGATCCAACCAAGAGGAAGTTCAAGTTTTTCAACTGAAATGATTAAATTTGCTTCCAAAATATTTTGATATGCTGCAGCATTCATTCTACCATCTATTACTGATATATGGCCAGTAACTTCTGCAGAAAAACATCCCCAAACTATGATTCTGCCACCAAATTTCACTGCTGGAACTGTGTTCTTTTGTTTGAAGGCATCGCCATCTTTCCTCCATATTCATGATGTCTAGAATTACGTCCAAACAACTCATTTTCCCAAATACTCTTTCCCAATATGATTTTTCCTCATCCTTATGTTCATGAACAAATTTCAACCTGGCATCTCTGTCTTTTCAATAGCAGTGGAGTTTTCTGTGAGGAGCATGACTTTAGATTGTTCCAATGAATTTCATTGCTTATTGTCTGTTTAGTGATACAGTTTCCTGATGAAAGCAAATCATCCTGCAACTCTTGATGAGTTACCATTGAATTTTGTTTAATTTGATGCATAAATTTACTCAAAGATCTTGAAGAAATCTTCTGTGGAGAGCCTGTTCTTCTTTGGTTTTAAGCAGTTTTGAGTTTTGTATACCTGCAATGAATGAACTAATGGTGGTAAATGGAATATTCAGATTCTCTGAGATTTTCCTGTAACTTTTACCTTCTTTCCAGAGCTTAACAATAAGTACTTTTTGTGAATTTGTCAATTCTTTACCTCTTGCCATGATGATAACCTTCTTGCAGGAATATCAATTACAGAATGTCCTGTTTGTAATTTTTAGGCTAAAAGTAACTACTGATAATATTATTGGAACTTTATAGAATATTCCACTTGAATAATCTAGAGTATTAAAGCAATTTAAATGTTTTAAAATCTGAAATTTGCATTGTATGAATACTTTTATCACCCATTAAAATGGATAAATGGGATTTATTCTATTAAATCAAATTTTTTTCTGTTTTCTATGCATATTTATTTATACATCACTGTACAGTTAATTATAAGAAAAATATGTTTATTCATTTGATGGAAATACAATAAATTAAAAATTTATATGTGTACGAATATTTCTTTCCCCCCACTGTATATGATATATATATATATATACATAATACATGCACACACACACATATATGCAAACACACATGTACATTATATATGTATAATATGCAGACACATATATATGACATACATACATATATATATAGATATATAATATGCACATATATAATATGCACACACATATATATATATATATATATATATATATATATATAGCATAGATTCCGCTTTCCATGTTGTTAGCTCTGAGGTCTTCTAAAAACTGAGCTTACATAGCCAGCTCTTGCCACCAGCTTACCTCAAGGTGGATCCTGATTGTCAAATACTGCTTCTAGTTAGATTATGTACTAGCACCACCATGCTGAATCTTTCTCTTTTCTAACCATGCAATTGGTCAAGAGGAGATAATCAATTATTTCAACATGGGAGACAGGTCAAATTCCTGTTGGCGAACACATAATTTTGTGACATTTCTCGGTAAATGTAATTAATACTGTTTAATTAAAACAGAATATTTACTCAAATAAGCTGTATCCATAAAAATAATGTATAAACAGAAAATATATTAAAACATTTGTCAAATTTAATCCATAACATAATATGTTGTCATTGTTAGGTTATGTTTCAGAGCTGAAATGAATTATTGAGAACGGTCTTCGAATGTGTGCAGTAATAATTTGAGCTTTGCTAAACTGGAAGTCTTCTGTGGCTGAAAGGTTAACAGCATGTCAGGCAAAATGACAGTTTCTGCATGGGATATATATATATATATATATATAATATACTGGGCATAACAGCAAAATTGTTCAAATTATTTAACATCATGGGATAATTATTCATTCCACAAAATGTTTAATATCTAAAAAAAACACTAAACTAATTTTCAGATAAGACGTTTAGCCATTTTGACACCATTTGTCATAAGAATCTTTTCCCTCTCACCATTGTTCAGTTTGGAAGACAACAAGCTGAATAACTCACAGGGTGAAAAACCCTATGAGTTATTCAGCTAGAAAAAGAACAGGTTAAAATCATTTTGTGTCTTCCAAACTGAACAATGGTGAGAGGGAAAAGATCCTTAAGGACTTCCATAATGGTACAAACATTCATACTCTGGCTTCCATTTTAAAAGTCCATTCAAAAACTACCAAGACAGTGGTGAATAAGTTTAAAAAAGGGGGAACACTAGAGAGAAAAATTGGATCAGGAGGTCACAACAACAAGCGGGATCATCATTTCATCTTAGAGCTAAATACATTCTTATTCAAAGTAGAGTCCAGAAGCATTGTAGAACTTTTCAGTAAACTATCTAATCATTTCTAAGATATAACAATTCAAAGCTTAATCTAACAATTGGACAATTTTATTGTTACATGATTTGGACGATTTTGCTGTTACACCCAATATATATAATACATATAAGCACACGCACACACACATACACACACGACATTGATGCAGCAATTATCTGTTTTTGTTCTGTTTACATTTATATTATAGGTATATGATATTGGTTACTTATATTTATTTTTTACATTTGAGTTTAGAATTTTTGGTGTAAATGAAAACTCCCTGATGAAGTATTATAAATGAACAGTATGAATTTTATTTAGCATTACCGAAAAATTTGACAATGAAGTATTTTTCCTTAAACCAGTTATTTAAAAATATATACTATGATATTTACTATGTGAACTACAATGAAAATGAAATGAAAATATTGTATATAATTTTGTTTTTGTGCAGGGATTCCTTGAGACATATAATTTATTTTAAGGGTTACACAAGGGTTGAGAAATACTGCTCTAAACCATAAAAGTGAATGCCCTGACTTATAAAATAGCTATTATAGAAAACTTAATAAACTGTGATAAAGTTAACCCTTTCACAAAAAAATTCTACATTAAATTAAAAAACATTACACTCTCATTAATAATGACTTTCCTAATTACATCATTGATGAAAAAATTAGACAAGACATCAAAAAGATTAATACAAATCAAAAAGAACATAATACTTCCTCCAATAACCTTACACACATCAACCTACTATACAGTAATCAAATAAAGTCTCATAAGTACTAATTCATTCCCCACTGATCCCTGTAAAAAAATAAAACCAATTATATATTATACTAACTTTAACACAATGAACTTAATCATGCACAATAACAAAAAATTGGTTAAAACTGTAAGTACATTTGTTGGTTTGATGACCACAGCATAATCAAAATGTTTTACATGCCATTTCTCAGATAAAAGTTCTATGGCCCAACATTTAAAAATACATTCCTGTTCAATTTCACAATACAGGAAAATACTTGTTGACAACACCAATATATTACTACACCTAAAATAAAGAAAAACTTCAAATTCTCAAAACCCTGTATGTCAAAAGCAAGCAACCAACACTGAACAAAATTTTTTATGAGTGTAGCAGCAATGTTTTAAATGCATTTGACCAGTATTCAATACTATTTTACATTTCTACCATATCTAGTTAACACCCACAAATTGGGACGCTTACAAAAAAAAACACTCTATCTACAATGGATAAATTGAAAATTTAAAAATAATTCTGATTACATTCATACGTGTTTTCAAAAATCCTCATCATAATGTTCACAGAATAAATTTGTCTTTGCAATTTACCACTGAGGATTATCTCAGAGAAGATCAAAAGCACTCGGGTTAACAAAAAGTATGGTGCCTTCCTTGATTAATTTCATCTTAACATCAAGTAGCTAATTAGAGAACTAGAAAGGAATATCATAAAAATAGATATGTCTATATTATTCAATGAAATGTTTGAATATATAATACATATATATCTATATAGGTTCCCTCCCCAACCAAAAGAAAAGCAATATCTGAGATTTAAATGCATTTGAAATGATCAAAAATCTTTCCTGAAAATTTTATTTTAGTTTAACTCAGAACTAACAGATTAAATTTTTCTAACTCCATATTTCTTAATGAATTTTTAAAAATGAAAAGATTTCATGAAGTCTTTATTTTAGTTTTACTTTCAAGCTAATATATTAAATTTAATATTTCCAGTAAGCAAAATATTTACTGAATTTATATTGATTGATATCATCTTTTTTGAAGTTGTTAAAATCACTATAATTCAACTGTATTGGCAAATCTGTCATCACAACATAATCTTCTTTATTAAAATGTATTTGAAATTTAAGATATGCTTTTCGGAAACTTTATTTGAGGAAGATTATCCTATTTAATATTTGATTAATCTGATTTGAAACAAATATTACTTTTGGTTCAAAATAGTAAAACATTTTCTTGAAATAAAAATAAGTGTTTTCATGGCACATTTTCAACAATATTGATATCTAAGGAAAAAAGAAATTAAAATGTCAAAATCCTTATATTCTGATATATCTTTGTGACAATATCATTTATATATTGAACAAATTCTGATGGTAATGCAATCTTGTTTCACTGCAAAATGTTTAATCTTCACTGGCTGCTGCATTACTGAATTACCTTTAAAATATAGCTACATGTGTCTATTATAATAAAGACTATTTTCATATACACTACTTAATATATCTTACTTTTTGTTGTTCACAGATGTTCCAGCTGTACAAAAATCCCAATGATTATTGAAAATTTCAATGAAGGAAAAGACATTTCACTTTCCATGAAGAACAAAAATGTATTGTATATTTTTCACATAAAATATATGGCTTTACATTTTTCAAAGTAGGACAATGATACTTGCAAGAAATGATGTACTTTTTAATGTAATTTTTTTCTACAGAACACTTTTAGTGCTATATATGAACAAACAGGAGAGATAGGCTATATTCATGTGACCTTTACTAATCAAAATTAAAATTAATAGGCAGATGGAAACACACATTAGAAAGAAACCATATTCTTGTGAAGTTTGTGGATCTGCATTCTCACAGAAATCAAATTTGGTGATGCATAAGCGAACACACACTGGAGAGAAACCATACTCTTGTGATATTTGTGGATCTGCATTTTCACGGAAATCACATTTGGCCGTTCATACATATACTCATACTGGAGAGAAACCTTATTCTTGTAAAGTTTGTGGATCTGCATTTTCACAGAATTCAGCTTTATTCAAACATATGCGTATTCACACTGGAGAGAAACCTTATTCTTGTGAAGTTTGTGGATCTGCATTTTCATGGAAATCAAATTTGGTAAAGCATAAGCGCACACATACTGGCGAGAAACCATATTCTTGTGAAGTTTGTGGGTTGGCATTTTCACAGAAAGCACATTTGGCTGTCCATATTCGTACTCACACTGGAGAGAAACCTTATTCTTGTATAGTTTGTGGATCTGCATTTTCACGTAAGTCACATTTGGTATGTCATATCCAAGTGCACACAGGAGAGAAACCCTATTCTTGTGAAGTTTGTGGATCTGCATTTTCACAGAATTCAGTTTTAGTGAAACATATGCGGACACATACTGGAGAGAAACCCTATTCTTGTCAAGTTTGTGGAGTTTCATTTTCACAGAAGGCAGATTTGGTTTGTCATATGCGTACTCACACTGGAGAGAAGCCATATCCTTGTGAAGTTTGTGAATCTGCATTTTCACGGAAGTCAAATTTGGTGATACATATGCGAACACATACTGGAGAGAAACCCTATTCTTGTGAAGTTTGTGGATCTGCATTTTCAGAGAAGCCACATTTGCTGAGACATATGCGAACACACACTGGAGAGAAACCTTATTCTTGTGAAGTTTGCGGATCTGCATTTTCACAGAATGTGGATTTGGTCACTCATATATATACTCACAATGGAGAGAAACCATATTCTTGTGAAGTTTGTGGATCTACATTTTCACGGAAGTCACGATTTGTGCGTCATATCCGAATGCATACAGGAGAAAAACCATATTCTTGTGAAGTTTGTGGATCTACATTTCCACAAAAGTCAGATTTGGTGAAGCATATGCGAACACACACTGATGCGAAACCATATTCTTGTGAAGTTTTTGGATCTCCATTTACGTCTAAGTCAATTTCAATTGGCCATATGCAAACATATACAGGAGAATAACAGTATTATTGTGATATTTGTGAATCTGCATTCACATTCAAATCAAATTTAATGGGTGAAATGTGAATACGTACTGCAGAGAATCCATATTCTTGTGAAGTGAGTAGATCTGCATTTTTGTGGAAGCCAGATTTGATTGGCCATAAATGTACACACAAGAGAAACCATATTCTTGCCAAAGTTTGTGGTTTTACATTTGGTGCATCATATATTAACAGATGCTGGAGAAAAAAACATATTCTTATAGCACTTGTGGATCTGTATTCACAGAGAAGTTAAATTTATTGCACTGAATGTGAATACACACTGGGATATAACCATATTCTTTTGAAGGTTATGGTTTTGTGATATTTGGAGATCATCATTTCCTTTGAAGTCAAAAATCTTGGTCATGTGACGTATCATCTTTAGAAATTTCTTATTTACAAATGAACATGCTGTCATAGTAAAATTTGTAACAATTTCTGTGTTCACAAAATCTAAATCTACAAACATTTGTGAAATCACAAATGAAATAAAAGAATCTGAATTTTCATTACCATGAAGAAGGTGAAATATAATAGAAAAGAAAATGCATACAAATGCAAACAGGACAATTGTGTATAAAAATTTGGGATGCATTATTTATGTCATTTACAATGTATTGTTTATATATGGCTAAAAGAAAACCATCTATATTTTAAAGGATCAGGTCAATAATGATATAAAATTGGACTATATTCCATCACCAGAAAATGTTGCTGATTTATTTTCTAAACCTATCGGCAGAGCAAAATTGAATACAATCTTTACTGCTTTAAATGGAATACTATACTGAACATTAAGTTTTGGCTTTCAACATATTTTTTACTGCTTTAACTGGAGTTCTATACTGAACATTTGTTTTATTTTGCTTCCCACATTTTTTTTATTCCTTCAATTTTTTTTCAAACCATATATATATATATATATATATATATACACACACATATATATGTATATAAAAGTTTTGAAATGTTAAAAAAAAAATTAAAAGAAAAGAATAATGGAATAATGATGTACTGACAATGATATCAAAAAATAACTGAAAACATAAAAACATAATTGAACAGAAAATTAATATGAATTTCATGCAGCTCAGTCAAAGGTTTATGCATGCAAATGCAAACAATATGATTCTGTGTATGATAATTTGGGATCCATTGTTTGATTATTTAATTTGCTGTATTTTTCTTTATACATGAATGAAAGAAAACCATCAATATTTTTAGAGGCTCTGTCAGTATGAATTGATTTCTTCCATGTAAAGAAAATATTGCCTGAGAAACATTCAGCATACAAATGCAATCAGGACAATTCTATGTATGAAAATCTGGGATTCATTTTTTGATTATTTAATTTGTAATGTTTTTATTGATACATGAATGAAAGAAAAAGAATTTCTATTATTGGTACACGTAGCCTTCCTTTTATTTAATCTAATGAATCTTCTACAAATATTAATATTTTTCTAAATGAATGTGAAAGGAGCTTTTTTTTAAGATGTTTTATATATTTTTCAACATTTTCAAAATTTCACCTGTAAAGTGATTATTTTGTTTTTTATGCTGATTTCTATGTTGTACATATGTGTAGACTTTAAATTGTCAAGTTCATAAATTGATGCTTATCAGTGGAGCGATATATTACTGAATATTCAAATTTTTTATTATTATTATATAAATATGAAATAAATCCATGACAAGGAAATTTCTATGTTGTCTTATCTCGTGAGAGAAAACAATAGTCTTAAATTTTCGCAGATGAAACAGGATTATTATTAAATTTTGTATTTCTTTTCATTGTACTCTATATCTTTTTATCAAACAATCATATATTTGCATTCTACAACCTTTAGGCATTCACCATGGATAAACAAATTATGGAGACGTTTATCTGTTGAAATCTAGGAAGTCAATTAAATGTTAAATGTTTCATTTTGTCTACACTCAGAAAGTTGTATTTTAAGTACTATCCAAAAGAACTAAGTGTCAATTTTTTTCTTTAAACCTATCAGGTCAATTGTCAAAAATATTAATTTTCTTCTGAATGTATTAGAAAACAATATGGACTTAAGTCTGAAAATGATGTTGAGGTCAGAAATAGAACACACGCACTATATCTTATTTTGATCTTCTGTCATTCACTTTTACAATCATCAGCTTTTGCAAGCAAGTTTCATCAACTTTACTCTTATTTAACTCATTTATTTCATAAAATATATGATGGTTAATATAACATCATGTGATAATACAATGTAATAGCATCATGTGAATATATTTTAATTACTTCTTATGCATTACTTTCATTTGAACTTCTTTATCAAATTTTTAAAAATTGCAACACCCCACACCTTATTTGATACTACCCTTATTTCACTTGCTGGAAAACAGCTGAATTGTATATATTTCTGATCAAGGCTTCATCTATTCAATAATCACTACTGTGTTTGTATGTGTGTTAATTCACTCATTTTCCTCACATGATTTATTTTTATGCTTTTGTGTATTATATGATGACAACAGAAAATTATTTTGTGGTTCTGAAACCTATTAAAAATCATAGGTATATCTTGAAATTTTGATAGATCTATATTTGATCAATTCTATCATTGGGTTGGTTAAGACTTTTCCTCTCTCAATATAATATTCAGTTTTTTATTTTTCTGATTCAATCTTCATTTTCCAAGAAATTTCTTAGTATTTTCTAGAAAGTAGCACTCCAGGATTTAACATGATTTTTTGTTCTTTGCTAAAATACAACATCGCAATGGTTTGGTAGAATATAAAGAGGATGACATTTAAAATTTTTCCAGCTTAAATTAGATAACAATAATATAATTCACTTTCCTTCATTGTGTTTGTGTGACTGTCATAGCATAGTTATACTGATATGGCAAAAGTCATTGGGATAGCACTATGTAGTAATGTAGTGGTAGTTGTGGGGGGGGGTCACCATACATATTTCATACATTGGCAAGGTGAAATGCATTATACGAGTTTGAAGAAGGCATCATAGTAGATGCCAGATGAATGGTATATTCCCTTTTTGAATTTTTGGAACACAGGATAGAAAGCATAATCACTCTTTTTGAAAAATAGACTAGTCCTCTCTCTAGATTTTTACTTGAATTTATCATTACTCAGAGTTGATGGGGCTTTTGGTTTTTAGGAATTTTTAACAAATCAACATATTTAAACCAAGTTTATTAACACTATTTACATTGGAGAGGTGAATTAACAGGTGATAACTGATAACTGACATCCATTAGACATTGCACGTGGAACTAGAACAGTCTACCCCAGCAAGCGAAATAAAGGGTTCATTTCAACATTCCAACCACCTGAAGAAGGCCGGAGCATACAACGGCCGAAATGTTGTGATAAATATGGCAACAAAGAAGAGAACAATAGTTTGAATAATGTAAATAGTGTACGTAATACTTCATCTCAGAAATATAGAAAGATACCCAAGTTTATTAAGTTGACCTTGTTTCTAGTGGGGATCTGTGATTGAGGTTAAAATTTTCTGCTGATCCACCTGTTGAATCTTCTGTTGCTTCAAGATTCAGCTTGGTCACCTTTCGGTTACTGACTCCTCTGATGCTCCTGCAAACACCTAACTTCCTTCCAGATATTTGCAAATTGCTATTGAACAATTTTACCTAAGTATACTTTACATTTATTTTTCATTCAACTCCAATGTGCCATCCTCCCAAGAGAATGGTGAGTTCCATATGATTGTTGTGAACAAGATACTCAACATCATGAACGAAAACGTCCACGTATCGTGTTGCAGAGCAATTAAAAGAAAAGAAAATTAACAGAGTTCACCTACGCATATGTAAAACTCTCCCACTCAACCAACTGGCTGCTTTGTCATGGCCTATAAAATGAGTGTGTCTGAAGGCTTTGACAGTGTGGCCCGAGGGAGTCGACGAGGATGTCGAGAGACGACTGCCCTGGTGAACGCGAGCTTATTAGCCACTGGTGTTATCATTGAGAGCGGTGGAGCCAAGGCTGAAGATACTAGTTAACTGCGACCATTGAGTGAGGATAAGCACATCAAGTTGGCAGAACTCGGTGCAGTGTTGCAGGGCATTAACCACGCACTGCAGTGGAAAGCAAAGATGATTCATCTGAAGACAGACTCAGTGTGCGTGCATCTCTGGGTCTCAGACACATCCGTAAAGTCGAGAGTATGAACCAAGGCTGCCACCAAGATGCTGGTCAGGCACCGGCTTGGCACGCTTTGACATCTGGCCTTAGAATATGAGCTGACGATTGACATGGCATTGATTAAGTCTCATGATAACCGGGCCGCTCACTAGAGTGCCGCAGCGATGACTGGATGATATTCAGAAAGAGACGGAACCTGTAGAATGGGCATACACTGTGGCTGCAGAAGGCAAGGAGTCTGCTTGTATACAAGCCATTCATCATTCATCATTTCGAAGCAATGAAAATGATTACAATGAAACAATGTCAAGTAATCTTAATGAATGTATACAAACTGTGAAAAAGAGCTCCTTTTTATATTGAATCGTTACATGTAATGAGAAACGGATACTCTTTTATAACAGTAAGGGAGTAGGTCAGTGATTAGATGCAAGTGAATCACCAAAACAATACCCCAAACCTCCACTGCTTCTTAAAAAGGTAATGGTTACTGTATGGTGGTCTTTCAAAGGGGTTATTCATTATTGCCTCAAGGGAAAACAATAACAGCAACTTCTTATTGTGGAGAAATTGATTGTATGCATGAAAAAAAGACAATATGTAAATTTTTATTGATATAATAATGTGAGGTAGGAAAATCCATAAAACTGGATATTTTAAGGACTATACATGTCTTGATAAAATGAAAAAAAGAAATTAAAGAAAAAAAAGGAAGATTTTTAAGATATGACTAGTAAGTTAGGCAATTTGAATAATGAACAAAAAAGAAGGAAATTTAATTTTTATTTTGAAAAGAAAAAGTGTGTACTGTAATAATAATTTTAGGAAGCAAGAGTTCTCTCCCTTGTATTTATAATTCACTGTTCTTTTGGACACATGGTGCTATTTGTCAAAAAAGCAGTTATTACATCATTGTAATGTTGAATGAATAAAACGAATTGCTCCATTGATAAAATTTGCTTTTTTGCTCATGTTAGAAATGATTCATGATCTTTCTTCGTATATTAGTGGTTATTATTGTACATATGAATTCTGATTTTAAAATTGACATACAGTGTAGAGTGGGATAGCGGGGGCGTATTACATTCAAGAGTTCGACACTGGGAACTTAACATCGCCAATATAGATTTCCGGGAAGAAACTTCAGGTACAAATTTTTGTATAACATTGTTGTTGTTCTATATGACAAATCCGTGGATTTTAAACACAAGGAACCAAATCTTGTCTAACACCGTTTAACTTATCTTGCCTTAAAGATTTTCTTAAAAAATTATTTTACGTTTTTATCGTGTTTTTCCATTTCTTAATTCTTTTGTTTTGTCATTTTTTTCAACTTTGACGTTATTATATGAACTGAACAAACAAGAGAAAAAATTGGGTAGTTTGACAGAAATCCCAACAAAATTATTTGAACACAAAGAAATCATCCCGTTTTTGTTTTTCTCATTGAATTTTCTGGTCTGAAAGGTAAGTGGAAGAATCAAAATAATTTTGATAAAAAAGTAGTCTTTGTTTACATCACCATTTTTTTCTCATTTCTTTTTTTATTCCGTTCGTGTTTTAGCAAAATAATAAAAAATTGAAAATAAAGTCAACTGATTTCATTTATTTTGAAGAAATATTTTCAAATCGTACTCAAGTTGGATTATTTTTGTTATTTATTTCACTTTGAGTTTGAAGTTTTTTATTTCGTTTTATTTTTTTAATTGAATCACTGTAGCATAAAAACTGAGTTTGGACATGTCGACGAAAAATTAAAGTTGACTCGTGTTTTTTTTTTTTTAAATTGAAAATTTCCATGCTACTATTTCTTTAAAATTTAGAATAAATTGGAAAGATTACCGACATACCTCTACATTTTTTTTTTTTTCATTTCTTTTAATTCCCTTTTAGTGTTAGAGAAAAAAAAGAAAACAAATTCAACTTTGACTGAAATTTGACTGACGACATACCATGGAATATGTTATTTCACTTTGAGTTTGTTGAATGTTTTATACACATGCTACCTTCATGAGATCGCTAAAAAAGAGCATAGCATGATGAAAAAGACCTCCAAAATTGACGAAAACAAAATATTATCGTCTCTAAATGTTTATTATTAAGAAGAGGAAAGATCAAAGTATTTTTGGGGTACAGTTTTTAATCGTTCCTAGCACGTCCGAAATTTTCGTTAAAGCTCTTTTTTTTTTTGAGTCAGCAAAATTGACAGATAATCAATCATGTCAACAACCATTTTTTTTCCATTTTATAAAAAAAATGAAAATCTTAATTTAGAATACTTTTAAAAATCAATTATAATTTTTTCATAAATTATTTTAAGAAAATTAGAAATTACAATGTTTATTTAAAATATTTTGAAACAAGCATTACTTAGTTTCTGCGCCGAAATGAAGTAGTTTAAAAATAAAACAAAGCAAAGTCTGTCTATATTTCTGAGATGAGGTATTATGTACATTATTTACATTATTCGGACTATTGTCCTTATCTTTTTCGCCATATCTATCACAACGTTTCAGCCGTTGTACGCTCCAGCCTTCTTCAAGTGGTTGGAATGTCGAACCGAACCCTTTATTTTGCTCACTGGGGTAGACTGTTCTAATTCCACGTGCCATGTTTGATGGATGTCAGTTATCAGTTATCTCCTGTTAATTTCCCTCTGAAAGTTCTCCACTGCCTTAACCGGGTATTGAAGTCACACTCTTTGGGTCCTGTCACAGGATCTAACCAACGCCTTTATCCACTTGAGGACATCTGGGTATGAATTTCTGGGTATTATAAACCTAATGTTTTCAGCAACCATTTTTACCAGTGCTCATATTGCAATTTTGCACTGGTAAAAAGAAGGCTGGAGCGTACAACAGCCGAAACGTGATAGATATGGCAAAAAAGATGAGGACAATAGTCCGAATAATGTAAATAATAAAACAAAGCCATTCATAACATTTTCGCATCACTTGACAGGTGATGATTGATTTCATCAAGTACTGACAGCTTGCGTGAGGAAAGTTTATTGTACGGTAGGACAGATGTGATATAATTATTTAGATTTAAGTGAACAAATTATTTAACTCGTTATTTTTAAGGAAAACTTTCAGCACTCTAATTTTTTTTGTACTTAGCTTTCACCTTTATGATGCTTTATGGAAAATATATTATAAAAAAATTAAAATAAGAGTATGAAGACTAAGAGTGAGATAAAATTTCATAAGAAAGGTATCTAATTAATTTTAAATCGGTACCTTTCTTATGAAATTTTATCAGAAGTGTACATAAAATACTATAATTTTATGTACATCTATAACATTTTACTGTGTTATTTGTATTTCCATTCATTTTATTATTAATTTTGATATTTCATTTATGGAAAAATGTCATAACTGAGATAATATAAAAATAAGATCATATAAATTTCATAAGATGTTACTAATACTTGTAGGTACCCTTCTCAGTTGAAATTAAAAAATCAAATTAACTTCTCCATGTGTGTTTAACACAAACAATTCACAAAAAATAAAGGCCCTAACAGCGAAGAACAACGCTTAACTTAAATAACGTGGCTTTTTATTGTATTGCTTGTTTTTTGTACATTTGAATTACAGCTGTTTTATGGACACAAAAAATGATAAAATTTTATTTTCAACAAGTTTGGTGTCCTTTTTAATGCTATGCTTTTTTTTAGTAATCTCGTGGAAGTACCTAAATTTAATGTAAAAAATAAAATGATTAATAATTGCAGTATGTCTCTCACAGAAAAACAAATTATATTTAAAAAAAAATTATATTAAAATATTTAGTGAAATGAGATGTATAAAAGAAAATTAAAAATTTTGAAAATGTGATGATGATGCTCAGTCAACTTGATACATATTAAACAGAAGGGAAGCAAAGTAATTCCTTAAGTCCTTTCTCTTAAAATGCATAGCCTATTATTTCTTAATTGTGCATCCATAGTTTTACAGAAAATATTTTTAATACTTTTTTTTGCATATTAAAAAAATAATTTTAAAAATACTATTGTGCCACAGAATGTAATAAGCTTTCAAATTTATGATCCATAAAAATAGATTTTTTAATAGTAGCATTTCCAGAGATACACAGATTCAAACTTAATTTTAAAATATTTAACACTTTATCACATTTTGTATTTAAAATTGAAAGAAAGAAAATTATTGTAAAAATTCATTTTTCATTGTAAAAAAATTTTGGCATCAAACAACAGTGTCCTTAATATATATTATTCATAAAAACCATTAAAAGCTTTTTCAATTAATGTCTTAGTTTTATTGGGTTTTGCATTTTATAATTCAGAGCTGAATTTTGGGTAACATCGTGTCAAAATTTATAAAAAAAAAAAAATCGACAATGTATTTTTTCCAAATTCTGCTTTTAACTAATATAATCACGAAATTACACAAAAGCTGAATTTTCAAACTTTCTTAAAATTAAGGTGTGGGGTTAACAGATGTAAAAAAAAAAAAAAAAAAGAAAAAATACCATGATCAAACATTTAAAAAAATTTCATTCATTTGTGAATAAGTTCTGAAAGTTAAACTAAAATCTGACAATTATTTGATTTTTGCAAGAATTTCCAAATTAAGGTTTTTTAACTGGAAAAAGTGCTAAAAAAGAAATTAATGAGGAATATAACATGACTGCTGTGATAAAAAAAAAAATAAGATTTTTAACCAAAATTTCGAATGTGCTAAAAAGGATTAAAAAATTTAAAAAATAATTAAAAAAATACTTTTGTCCATTCCACTAAATAATAACAAAGATTTTGACAATAAACCTTCATTTTTATTAAGTTTGGGGCCTTTTTTCATCATGCTATGCTGTTTTTTGGTGGACTTATTAAAGATAACTAGCCAAACTTAATAAAAACAAAGTTTTATCATTAAAATGTTTGCTTTTCTTAAGAGGAAAGATCAAACTATTTCTTTTTTATTACTTTATTAAATTCTTTAATCCTTTCTAGCACGTTCAAAAATTTGGTTGAATATCTTTTTGGTTTTTTGGTGGGTGTAGTTGACATAATATTTACAGTTAGTGTTTTAGCACCTTTTTCCCATGAAAAAACCCATTGATTTGGAAATTCTTGTAAAAATCAATTAATTAACAAACATTAATGAAATTTTCAGGAATTGTCCACAAATGAATAAAAGTATTTTTGAGATTTATTTTTTAGAAAATCTTCATAAAAATATTTTTAATAACTTACAAGCAAGACTCTTTCGAGAATGTGAATCATCAATTTTTTGTTTTTCAAACACATTTCCCAAAAATCAAGGTTGGAATCATGAAATAAAAAAATGTAATAAAACTGTGACATTATTTAATTAGAAAAGCTTTTAATTACTCATAAAAATAAGATTTATTAAGGACACTATCATTTTAAGAAAAAAATTTTTTTCATAAATGATGAATTGTTTTCAATTTACTTAAGATTATAATGATTCATCATGTAATCTTCATGAATTATGTTTTACAGATAAATTCTCAGTAGAACAACAATCATTATGACATGACCTGCCATTGCCTCATTTATTATATAAAACATGATGCTGCCAATTAAGATTACAGCTTCTGTTTTGTTTTAAAAATACACTTCTGTGTTATTTTAAATTCATTAAATCAACTAATATTCCTCAAAGTTTCAGAAAAATATATTTTATTTTTGGAAGATTTATTTAATATAAAGAATTACATTGTGATGAAAGACAACTAAAAATGGATGCTAATCAGCTATTTTAGAAAAGATTTTTAAAAATTAGATTCCAATCAATATAAATTCTGTTTGAAATGCACCAGAGTATTTTGCTTCCTGGAAACAGTAAATCTGATCATCTTAGCTTTCAATTAAAGTAAAAATGTTTTTCTTAAGTTGTGTCATTAATATATCTTAAAAGTTTTTCTAATTAAATAATGTCTTAGTTTTATTGTACTTTTGTATTATACGATTCAAAAGATTTTCAGTAGCTGGGATCCTGTTTTATATAAAAGAATTGATGATTTAAATTCTCGGAGTTCTGCATATAACTAATATTAAGAAGAACAAAAGAAAATTTATCAAAATTTCATGAAATTAGAAAGTGTCTGAGTAACTGAGGTAAGAAAATTGGTTTTATGAAGATTGAAAAAAAAAGATTGAGACTGTGTCCTGAATGTTCCATTAAAATGTGGCAGTTAATTGATTTTTTTTTCCAAGAATTTCCAAATTAATGTGTTTTACACTGCAAAACAGTAAAATTTATGTTTCCCTGCTGATGTAAGAAAAACAAAATTTTTAACCAAAGTTTCAAATATTTTAAGGAGGATGAATAAATTCAATGAAATTATCAAAATATACTTTAGTCTTTCATCATAACAAAGATCTTGTGATAAAACTTTCTTTTTATTAATTTTGAGCATTTTTTCCTCATGCCTTCTTACATTAGGGAATTTTCCTAAGAAAAAAATGCTATAGCTATGAATAAAACACATTTAAAAGATCAGTTATCTTTGAAAATTTTTTATTTAAATTCAAGCTAATAGTTTTAATTTTGATATCTCTAAATAAAAAACTAAGTATAAAATGAATTTGTAAACATTAAGATATGGAGATGTGTGTTTATATGGCATATATTCAACGATATTGATATATAAAGAACAGAAAGAATTATTTAAGATATCAAAATGCTTATAGTTGTACATCTTTGTGAAGATAGAATCTTTTATATATTGAATAAATTTGATAGTAAAACTACAGTGTTTCATTGAAAAATATTTGATCTTCACAGGCTGCTGCATTATTCACTAACCTTAATATATAACTACATGTATCTATAGTCTGCTTTCATGTATTATTCAGTACCTAAGTTAATATATCATTTATTGCTTTTTGTTATTCACAGATGTTCTGGCTGTACAAAAATCTTGATTATTATTAAGAATTTCAATGAAGGAAAAGACATTTCAATTTCCATGAAGAGCGAAAGTATATTTTATACTCCACATATAAAATTAATGAATCTACATTTTCAAAAATATGACAAACTGAATTGGCAAGAAATGATGTACTTTGGCATATGTGGTGTGTCTTTCCTACAAAAACACATCTTGTATTACATATGAATATAGAGCAAAGATAGGACATATTCTTATGGCCTTTGACTTCACACCTGTGGTTGGTAGACTAAAAACGCCAGATGGAAACAGACATTAGAAAGAAACCATATCCTTGTGAAGTTTGTGAAGCTGCATTTTCATGGAAGTCAACTTTGGTTGTTCATATGCGTATCCACACTGGAGAGAAACCTTACTCTTGTGAAATTTGTGGATCTGCATTTACACGTAAGTCAAATTTAGTTGATCATATGTGCAGCCACACTGGGGAGAAACCATATTCTTGTGAAGTTTGTGGATCTGCATTTTTACGAAAATCAGGTTTGGTTAGTCATATGCGTATCCACACTGGGGAGAAACCTTATTCTTGTGATGTTTGTGGGTCTGCATTTTCAAACAAGCCAGCTTTGGTCACTCATATGCATACACATAATGGTGAGAAACCATATTCTTGTGAAGTTTGTAGGTATGCATCTTCACGGAAGTCAAATTTGGTCAGTCATATGCGTACTCACACTGGAGAAAAACCATATTCTTGTGAAGTTTGTGGATCTGGATTTTCATGGAAGTCAGCTTTAGTAGTTCATATGCGTACACACACAGGAGAAAAACCATTTTCTTGTGAAGTTTGTGGGTCTGCATTTTCACGGAAGACAGATTTGCCTGCTCATATGCGTACTCATACTGGGGAGAAACCCTATTCTTGTGATGTTTGTGGATCTGCGTTTTCCCAGAAATCCCAATTGGTTATTCACATGCGTATTCACACTGGAGAGAAACCTTATTTTTGTAAAGTTTGTGGCTCTGCATTTTCAGCAAAGTCAGGTTTGGTTTTTCACATGCAGACACACACTGGCGAGAAACCCTATTGTGAAGTTTGTGGGTCTGCATTTTCACAGAAGTCTGCTTTGGTTGTTCATATGCGTACTCACACTGGAGAGAAACCCTATTCTTGTGAAGTTTGTGGATCTGCATTTTCACAGAAATCAGCTTTGGTTGCTCATATGCGTACACACACTGGACAAAAACCATTCTCTTTTGAAGTTTGTGGGTCTGCATTTTCATTGAAGGCAGATTTGCCTACTCATATGGGTATTCATACTGGACGGAAACCCTATTCTTGTGATGTTTGTGGGTCTGCATTTTCAGGGAAGTCAGGTTTGGTTGGTCATATGCGTACTCACACTGGAGAGAAACCCTATTCTTGTGAAGTTTGTGGATTTGCATTTTCACAGAAGTCATCTTTGGTTGTTCATATGCGAACTCACACTGGAGAAAAACCATATTCTTGTGAGGTTTGTGGGTCTTCATTTTCAAGGAAGACAGATTTGACTGCTCATATACGTACTCACACTGGAGAAAAACCATTTTCTTGTGATGTTTGTGGATCCGCATTTTCACAGAAATCACATTTGGTTATTCATATGCGTATTCACACTGGAGAGAAACCGTATTTTTGTGATGTTTGTGGATCTGCATTTTCTGCAAAGTCAGGTTTGGTTTTCCACATGCAAACACACACTGGAGAGAAACCCTATTCTTGTAAAGTTTGTGGATCTGCATTTTCAGGGAAGTCGGGTTTTGTTGTTCATATGCAATCACACACTGGAAGGAAACCCTATTCTTGTGAAGTTTGTGGATCTGCATTTTCATGGAAGTCTGCTTTGGTTGTTCATATGCGTACTCACACTGGAGAGAAACCCTATTCTTGTAAAATTTGTGGTTCCGCCTTTTCTCAGAAATCACATTTGGTGAGACATATGTTGGCACACACTGATGAGAAACTATAATTTTGTTTTGTTTATCAAGCTGCATTTTCAGGGATGTCATTTGGTGAGCTGTCTCTGAGTAATCATTGGAGAGAAAATATTCTTGTGATGTTTGCTGATGTTTATCGAAATATACTTTTTCAGAAAATCTGTTTTGGTGCATCATGTAAAAAATTCTGTTCTTTAGATTTTTGTGTGTATACATTTTTGAGAAATCATACTTTGTTTCTGATATTATATTTTTGTAAAACCTGCCTTCTTTTTAAATACTGCAAAATTCAATAGACTTCAAGTGAGACTCTATTTTCATTGTATTTCCAGCTAAAAAGGCACTTGGATACACACCCTGGTTAAACAGCTTGTTTCTGTCAAGCAAAGTTTTCTGAAATTTTACATTTAAAAATTATCCTGCTAACATAGAAACAATCACTTTTTAACTTTGAAGACATATGTGCATTTTCATTGAAATCATAAAGGCAGAAATATAATAGAAAATATCTTCTGCAGAACATTTGGCATAGAAATTCAATTGGTAGATTTAAGTATGTGAAAATTTGGGATTCATTGTTTGATTATTTAATTTTCAGTGTATTTTTTTTTTTATATATATGAATGAAAAAAGCATCTATATTTTAAAGAATCCTTTCAGTAGGTGTTATGGTTCAGGTTAGGACCAAGGAAGAACAACACGAGCACAAGAGTAGAAATAACAAAGGTATATTACACGAAATAATAATACAAGATGTGGAAGGTGTTAGTATGACTGTCAGTCTGGTTTGGAGTGAACTACTATCAGCTTGACTTGAGGGGCGTAGTATACATAGTGTTAGGAAGAGTTCATTCTTTAGTTATAGGTAAGGACCCATGACAGTAGGAATTGGCTTGTTTCTTATAATGAAATACATTGTGAGAAACATTCAGCATATAAATGGAAACAGGAGAATTCACTGTATGAAGATTTTTGTATTTTACTTTATAATGAATGAAATAAAAATATGATTTCATATAAACAATATATTTTCAAATGGAATGTGTTACACCATATGAAATGTGTGAACAGAAACTATTGCTGCTGGAATTTGAACTCTGCTGGTTGATACCATTTTCTGTATTGTTTACCATTGAGCCACAATTTCTTCCTTTTTTATTATGTAATAAATCTTCTACAATTATAAATTTCTGTTATAATAACTCTGACAGTCGTTTTCTTTTTAATATTGTTTTCAACATTTTCCAACATTTGCCCTTATTATTACATTATATCTGTTAACCTTTATCTCGCTAAATTCTTTCTAGAATTGTTTCCCCTGCCACTGCTTTTTTTTTTTTTGAGGGTGCAAAAACATGAACATCTATTGTTTTAAAATTGTTATAACTTTCTTTGTATTTTGCATACAGATTTTAATTTTTGTACACTGATAAAAGAATGAATGAGTAATATTTTGATGTAATGCATTATGTAATGTATGCATGTTTTGATGTTGAAAGCAAAGAAAAATTGAAATCCTAAATAAAAACTAAATACATTAAATATACATAAATAATTCAATGTACTTAAAATTTTATTACTACTTGTGGAGTTTAAGGGCTGCAATAAGAAGCAAAATCGCTAATACGGCTTACATTCCATGAAAAATGTAAAGTGTTTCCTCATATTTACATATGAGAAGACACCAGCATTTGTTTGCTCTTTCTTTCACCTGATTCATGTTTATTTGCCTCACTGACAAATAGTTATTATTTCATTGTTTATAAACAGACAAAATAATTCACCTTCAGAAATATATTCAGTTATATTGATGGTTGCCAGTAGCTTCCATAAAATTAGGCATGGATGATAGTAGCCACTAGTGGTCATCATTACTTTCCTCCACCTCACTAGTGTGGTTATCATCTTCAACCATTTTACTGCCAATATCCACTCAAGTAAAGCCTTCAAAGTCATTATTGGAGTCCTAATCAAAGAAAAACTCTTGAATAAAGGCTTTGTTGGATATTGATGCAGCCATTTTTTTGTTTACAAAAAATCGCAAAAAAATTAACGTGGATTTAATCAATGTTACACCTTGTGTAGAGTCTACAAGAATTCAAACTGACATTGGAAAATGGAAGTTTAACCTTGTTCCAAAGCAGTAGTAGGTGATTTCCAGCTTAAAATACTGGAAATAACAGTTGACAAGTGTTTATTTATAGCAACTGTCGCAAGGCAACTAAATGCACTTAGAATAGCAAAGGGAGAGAATTCTATGGCGACTATTGTCACCTGCAGTGTGGTAATGGTTAAATAATATCAAAAATGCACTGACTTTTATGCTGTGTACATGTGTAGACTTTTAATTCAAGTTCATAAATTGGTGATGTGATATATATGTAAATTTTTATTATCATATCAATATGAAATAAAGGATGACAAAGAATTTTTCAGTGTTATCTTGTGGCAGAAAAGTCATCTGATTTTCTCATTAAGTTTTGAATTTTTTCATAGTATTTTATATCTTTTTATTACAACAATAATTTCTTTACATTTTACAACTGTTAAACACCACACTAAGAGATGATTTGAAATATGAAATATTTCATTTTGTCTGCACTCTTTATACTCTTCAAAAGAGCTAAATGCTGCAAAATGTTTTTCTTCAAGCATAACCTTTCTCTCTGTATTATTAATATTATTTCCCTTTCCACTGCATCTTTTTCAAGGCCTCTCAATTGCAATATCTTGTTAATTTCACTCAAAGTTGTTTTGTTGTAATATGACAACACAACCATGAAATTCAAAGACACTATTGTTCAGGGATCACAAATGATGTCAGATATAGAGTGATAAATGTTAACAAGTCAATTGGTAAAAAGGTTCAGTTTCTATTGAATGTACTAAAAAATAAAATGAACTTTAGCCTGAAAATGATAGGAAGGACAGAAATAGAAGACTCACCATATTTTACTTCACTCTTCTCACTTTAACTTTTAAAATCACTGGCTGTAACAAGCATCTTTTACTCACTTCACTCCTCTTCTTTAACTTATCTATTTCTTAACATTCTATGGTGGTAATATATCATGTGATAATATGACATTTTAGCATCATATGAATATATTTTAATTAGTTCTTATTACACATCAGTTTTGTTTCAACTCCCTCTTTCTAAAGATACTACCATTATTTGAAAGGCAGGAAAGCAGTTATATGAGATGTATTCTAGATTGAGTCAAAAGCATTTATTCTTCAAAATATATCCCATCATATTCTATTGCCTATTGCTATCATTATGCCAGTAGCTCATTTCCAAGCATATACCATTTGGTAGGTTTAGAAGCAGAACCTCCCCGCACTCATTCTCAACCTCATCTACTATGTTGAACCTCTATCCATGTAGGTAATGAGACATGACCCAGAAAATGTGATAATCTGATGACACAAGATCTGGACTAAGTAGGTTAAGCGAGCACTTCCAGCCCTTGGGTATTGTGGGATGGGACATTGTCATTCTGTAGGAGTGTGCATCTCATTTACAAATATCCTGCAAAATGATACTTAAACTAAAATTTGAATCAAAGTGGAATTATTACAAATGTTTCTTCTGAGAAGTTTTTATTCAATTTTTAAAGTTTTTTATTAAGTTTGTAAATATTATAAAAGTAATAGAGGGCTACATTAAAAGCTTTGGAAGGCTGGATGTGGCCCATTGGCCATAATTTACCCACCCCTGCTCTAGACTATTCCAATTGTTTAAAAAATATTTGACAACTTGGCTAGAACTTTTTACATATTTTGAGGCTCTAAGTTTCAGCCTATCAAACAAAAAATAAATCCAGTCTTGCAATATATGTGGAGAAGCATTAGACAACTTATCAATTAATGAGTTTGGTACTATAACAAATGATAAGAACAGATTTAATATACTTATCCCATAATTTCTTCTCCATACTTTCTGGTTTCCATTAAATTGTGTAAATAGCTTGTGTCTGTCTTCCAAATTATGAACCTTTTATTCTCATCTCCAAAGTCTGTGTGAGATTTCCTATTTCTCTTGGGTATAGAGTATAGGTTTTCACCTATATAGCATAGTTCCCTATTTCTCCTGTCATTCTAGACTTTCACATTTCCATGACTTCAGTTGAGCTGTGGGGGAAAAGTATGAAGTTAATAAACAAAGTTTACTTTATAAGCTCAAGTTATAAAATTTCCTTAAAATTAGTAAATGTGCCTATGCCTTGCTATACAAGTTTGGTATTATGTTGATTTCTAGCCAAATTTATAATTGTTAAGTGAGTGTATTTTGTTAAATTTTTTTATAAGCAAAAAGAATTACCTCTACAAGAATGAAATCATTTCAGACAATTGAATATTTTTTGAAAAATACCTCCGTTACTTCAAACAGCATATTATTCTTTTCAACATAAAAATTATTTCAGATAAAATTAATGATTTTCCCCTTTTTCTTTCCATATTTGTTCAAAGATGATCATAAGATTTTTATCAAATAATAAAGTATTCTATAGAAGCAATATGTTACTCTGAACTTAATTATGATGAACACACACCAGAGAGCAACCACATTTTTTTTTAATTTGTGTGTGTACATTTTTTAATGTTACTTAAGGCAACCTGGAGAGAAAATATATTCTTGTGGTGTTTGCTTATATGCACTTTCAATCAAATCAGTTTTGGTGTATCATGTTAATTCACAGTGGATAGAAACTTTATTTTAGTATAAGTTTATTTTCTTCGTTAGTATAAAATTCACTTTTTGTATATCAGGTGAAAACCTACACATGAATAAAACATTCTTGAGAGTTTTGTAGATCCACCTTTCCTGAGAAGTCCTATTTCCTAGTTTGATATTGATCCTATTTTTGTAAAAAATGTAATGACTTATTTTCAGATACTGAAAAAAACAATTAACATATATAACACTGGAGAAATACTATATTTTTCAAGGCTATTTCAGTTGCTTAACAAATATTTGATACCTTGGCTGGAATCTCCAACACATCTCAGTTTTAGCCTACCAAGCCAAAATGTAAATCCATTTCTGCAATATATACATAGCCTCATTATAAATATTTTCAAATGAAATGTAGTTAAATCATTTGAAATGATCATCCACAATTTGAACTCTGCTTGCTGATTCTGTATTTCCATATTGTTTACCATTGTGCCATCAGGACTTCCTTTATTGCTAAATGAAGCTTAAGAGATTTGATGCATTTTACAACATTTTCAAATACCTGTGTTGTAACAATTAGAAATCTATCAAACAATATTAAAAATAGCATTTTGCTTTTCATGCTGATTTTTATGCTGTGAACATGAATAGACTTTAAATAGTCATGTTTATAAATTGTCACCTACCAGTGATGAGATATACTAGCAAATATTGAAACTTTTATTATCATTATATCAATATGAAATAAAGCCATGATGAAGAATATTTCAGTGTTGTCTTGTCTCATGACAACACAAATAGTCTTAAATTTTCTCAAACAGCATTATTATTAAATTTTGAATTTTTTCATTATATTTTGTGTTTTTATGACAGCAATCATATCTTTATATTCTATAATCTTTGAGCAAGCAACATGGATAAGAAACTAATGTTAGTTTTCTATAGAATGTAGTATGAAAAAAAATGAACTTTAGTCTTAAGTTGATGGAGAGGTCAGAAATAGAACACTCATCAATTTTAGATTATTCACTTTCCTTAAAAACAGCAACTAAAGAACCATATATTAAGAATTTTCGCTACTTTTTCACAATATGTATATATTCTTTTCACTTCATCAATACAAGTTGAATCAAAGAAACCCTATTTGGTATTGCTAATCCACTCCAAACCTCTCTCTCCTGATATCAACTATGACCTTGGCTAACCAACCCAACAAATCAGAACTCAGCACTTTGGACAACATCCTTACACCTAACTGCTTCCCTTATCAATGGTAATGAAAAACTGTATACTGACCACTTGACAACACTATCACACTCCAGGTTCTCTCTCATCATCACCACTCTGACACAGTTACATTGTTCTCACATTTGGTTATAATTCAACAGAAACATTCTGCTCCATACATGTTCAAAATCCACTCTGAGCCTCCCTTTTCACCACTATCACCATGATCTACATCAGCCTCGCCAATGCACCTTACAATGCAGTTCAGTTTTAACTCATCACAAGACTTCCAATCCACCCAAACATCTTACTAAGGTGGATTTCAAGCATGAACAAAGATGTACATCAACTCTGCCAATGGCACCACATTTGGCTTTATTAATTCACTCCAGGCCTCTCTATTGACACCAACCATGACCTTGGACATCCAATCCAATAAATCAGACAATTCCCAGCCTTACTGACATTGCTTTCCTTACCAACAGCAACTAAAGAAATGCATATTAACAATTTTTGCCACCTTTTTCAGCAACAATATACGTATATATGTAGGTCATCATAGGCTAACATATGCAGCAATTATTTCAGGCACCTACCAGTGATGAGATATACTAGTAAATCAGTGTTTTTCTCTATCCAATATATCTACTACATTGCACAAAAGTCCATGATTTCCATTTTCCTTCCATGCATGATGATCAATTCCTGATTTAATTATCTCTAATTACTACTTTGTTATGTTTTCCCATCCCATGCTAAAGGGTTTGTTCAATGCTAATTATTTCCTTGTGGTAGATTTCTTGGGTCATCACTTTTTGCATCAGACTATCCGTTTCTTTACACTGATCTTACAATACTACATCTCAATTTTTGTAAGGTAATTTTCATATAAAATACAAATTTTATTTTAACTTAATTACATACAATAATGTTTCCTAGGTTTTGTAGGTGAACAATTCAGCTAGAAATATTGAAAGTAAATACAAAATATGTAAATGTAAATTAGAGACATGTCATAATAGATCATTTGATCTTACACAAAGGAACAATGTTTTGCAAGCAATTTGATATTTTTCTTATGAAAATGTTGAATAATTGTAATAAAATTCATCATTATAGATAAGAAATAGTGAATATTATATAATGCTTTTTCAAGATTTAGGATGAGCAAAACAAATTCCCAAATTTGGACAAAAAATCCCAAGGTCAAAATCCACCAAAAATTTTCATTGTTTAATAAGTGAAAAAAGCAAGTGTTCTTAACATAGCAAGGGTCACAATGCAATTCCCAGGGATCCTGATCTAGGTTGTGGGTAGTATGCACCAGCCCTGTTAAAACCCTCCATTTATTTGATTTTCTCACAAGGCCACAAGTATTGAACCTCCAGTGAGGATTGAACTCACTAATTAATAGAAATGGTCACTCAGATTGCTTGCCATTATTTCATTGTGAGATGCCCAGGCATCCATGAGGTTTGAACTCAAGAAACTATTAAATTAGTCTTTCACATAGTTGCCAAATATATGTTCCCCCCCAACTTCACTTGTGAATTTTTAGATTTTCTACTAATATCCCATGAGCCTATTTTAACTCTTTTTGCTGACCACATATTAATTCTTGATGTCTTTGTATGGATATTTATTTATACATATTGGCAAAACTTAATGGAAATATTTTGATGTTTTCTATTTTGTTAATACATTTTATTTAAAAACATTGTCAGATGTTTATTTTTAGTTTTATTTCCATGGAGAGTGTTCAGATGAACTACACTCCTTAGTTCCACTAGTTGTAACCTTCACAGCTAAAACCCACTATGCCACAAACATTGTAGCAAACTACTCTCATTCACATCATATTCCTCTGGTAAGATTAAGTTTCACTCAATCAGCTTCATCCCAGGAATCACTGCCTTGTTGAAGTGACTCCCATGAGTTTGCTTTTTCGATCATTACAATCTTAAACTGTTCAAGTCTAGATGGTCTTAGCAAATGATCAGATCTTCTCTTAGGCATTAATGAAAATGATTGCTTTTATTGTGTAAAGATGTCTGCAGCAGATAATTTTGCTTCTATATCTACTTTGAAAAACGAATGAAAAAAAAGAATGAATTGATGACAAAAAAGTATATTTTTTAAGATAATATGACTAGTCAGTTAGGTAACTGGGAAAATGAATGAAAAAAAAAGAATAAATTTAATGTTTATCTTGAAAAGAAAGTGTGATGTTTTGTAATAATCATTTTATGAAGCAAGAGTTCTCTCCCTTGTTCTATTATTCACAATTATATTGGACACGTTCTTTAAAAAAAAATAATACAATAGTTATCAAAATATTGCTAAATGATGAGTAAATAAAAAAATGAATTAATCCATTGATAATATTTATTTATTTTCCTTTTTTACTCATGTCGGAAATGATTCATGTTTTGTCTTCGTATATTAGTAATTATTATTGCACAGAGGATTTTAATAACTAAAAATAACATTTATTTCTATTTCTTATGAAATTTACATTAATTAATATGCAATGTAGAGTGGAATTGTGGTGAGTGGGCGTATCGCAAATTCAAGACTCAGGCACTGGGTACTTCCTGCCAATATAGATCGTCAGGAAGAAACATCCAGGTATGAATTTTTGTATAACTTCATCATTGTTTTATTTATAATAAATCCGAGGATTTTAAATACAAGGAACCAAATCTTGTCTAACACCGCTTTTCTTTTGTCTTTACATAATTAAGGGAAAGATTTTCTCAAAAATAATTTCCCGTTTGTATCCTGTTTTTTTAATTTCTTAATTCTTTTGTTTTTGTCATTCGTTTCAACCGCAACATTATTTATGAACTGAACGAACAATACAAAAAGATCGGGTAGTGTGACAGAGAAATCCCCCAACCAAAAATCATTTGTAGAAAAAAAATGTATCATCCAGTTTTTTTTTCTCATTACTCATTGAATTTTCTGGTCTGAAAGGTAAGTGGAAGCATCGAAATAATTTTGATAAAAAAAGAAATCGTTATTTACCAACGTAACTGACCTTTTTTAATTTCTTTTTATTCCCTGTTGTTAATAAAATAGAAAACAAAAGAGAAAATAAATTCAACAGTGATTTCATTGACGATATACTGTTTTGAAGGAAATTTCGTTGGATTCTGTTTTTTTTTACTGAGTTTGTTGAAGGTTTTATTTTTTTTATTTTATTTCAGTCACAGAAGCATAAAATGAGTTTGGACTTTGGACATATCAATGACAAATAGCAACTCTTATTAAATTTGATATTTGACTTTTCTTTTTCTTTTCTTTTTTAATTAAAAATTTCCATTAATTTTTGTTTAAAATTGAGAATAAATTGGAAAGATTATGGAATACAAATGATATTTTTGGATTGCTGGAGATAGGTACCTTCATGAGGTTACTAAAAAAAGAGCATAGTATGATGAAAAAGACGACACACTTAAAACTTAACGAAAATAAAATTTTATCGTCTAAATGTTTATTATTACGAGGAAAGACCAAAGTATTTTTAATTATTTTAATTTGTTTTTTTCCTTCTTTTTAGAACATTCTACATTTTGATTTAAAAAATCTTTATCTTTTTTGTATCACAGGAAATAGCAAAGTTTAAAGTAACATATACAATTTTTAGCACTTTTTTTTTTATGACATATTAATTTGGAAAATTGTGCAAAAATAAAAATAATTGTCGGATGTTAATGAAACTTTCAGAAACTATTCACAAATGATGGAAATTATTATAAATATGTTTTTTTATTAGTCATAGCAGAAATTTTTTTTATATATTTATTACCCCCCTAATTTTATGGAAACTCTAGAAATTCAATCACATTCAGTTTAGTGATTATATTAGTTAAAAGCACAAGTCTTTGAGGAATGCAAATCATTTTCTTTTTTAATTGCCCCCCCCCCACCTACCTGAAAATCAGCTCTGTATTTGTAACATACAAAACTCAATAAAACAAAGATATTATTTAATTTCAAATGCTTTTATTTGCTTTTATGAATATGGACAATATTTTCTGAAAGCAAAAAACTTTTTTGATGAAAAATGAATTTTTAATACAATTATTTGTTATTTCTTTAATTATTTTAGATTTTTACATTTAAGTTGTTAAAATATTACAAAATTACTTGAAAGCAGCATTCAGTTTCATGAATGTCCTTATGAGATAGATCTTTTTTTAGTGCATTGTAAATTGTATAATTTTGGCCAATCAGAAGATCTGCAGTAATTAAGAAATGTAATTTTGTGTTCATAATACGGCTGTAATTATAAAGTATGGAGGACCAGCAAGAATACAATTAAGTTGCATTCTTTGAGTTAAGCATTGTTCTCCACTATTAAGGCCTTTATTTTATGAAGTTGATTTGATTTTTCAGTTTCAACTGAGAAGAGTACCTACAAGTATCAGTATCATCTTATGAAATTTATATGATCTTATTTTTATATTAATCTCAGTTATGATATATTTCCATAAATGAAATATCAAAATTAATAATAAAATAAATACAAATACAAATATCACAGTAAAATGTAATAAATGTACATAAAATTATAGTATTTTATGTACACTTCTGATAAAATGGAAATTTCATAAAAAAGGTACCTATAAATTAATTAGATACCTTTCTTATGAAATTTAATCTCACTCTCAACAGTCTTATTTTAATTTTTTTATAATATATTTTCCATAAAGCATTGTAAATATAAAGGTGAAAGCTAAGTACAAAAAAAATTAGAGCGCTGAAAGTTTTCCTTAAAAATAACAAGGTAAATAATTTGTTCACTTAAATCTAAATAATTATATCACTTCTGTCGCATAAGTTTTCTTCACATAAGCTGTCAATATGTGATGAAATCAATAAGTAACGATTATAATTTCTAATTTTCTTAAAATAAGTTTTGAAAAAATTATAATTGATTTTTAAAAGAATTCAAAACAGATTTTCATTTTTTTTATAAAATGGAAAAAAATGATTGATTATCTGTCAATTTTGTTGACTTAAAAAAAACAAGATTTTTGACAAAAATTTCGGACATGCTAGGAACGATTAAAAAATGTAAAACAAGAACAAAAAATATGTTGATCTTTCCTTTTAAGAATAGCATAAACATTTAGAAGATAAAATTTTGTTTTTATTAAGTTTGGCGTCTTTTTCATCAGGCTGTGCTCTTTTTTTTTTTTTTAGCGATCTCATGGAGGTACCAAAGTTAGGACAATTTTTTGTTGGAAGTGGAATGTATCGAAAAACCTTTGAATTTTTTTTGGTTCACAGCAAAATTTCCCATTTTGTGTTGTGTTCTTTTTTCTCCAATTCTTAATTTTTTTGTTTTTGTCATTTGTTTCAACTTTGACATTATGAACTTCCACTTTTTTGCTGAAAAACCCAACAAAACAGCATAGCAAGATGAAAATAGGCACCAAACTTGATCAAACAAAACAAATTTTTGTCATTAACATGTTATGTTATTAAGAGGAAATACCAAATCATTTTTTCTTTTATTAAATTTTTTAATCCTTTCTAGCATGTTTGAAATTTTGGATTGATTTTTTTTTCATCAGCAGCTGTTTTTACAACAGTATTTTAGTGCCTTTTTCCGCAGAAAAAAGCATAGATTAGGAAATTCTTACAGAGATAAAATAATTATTGGATTTTAATTAAACTTTCAGAACTTATTCACATATGAATGAAACTATTTTTTTAAAAACTTTTTGCTTAGAAAATCTTGGTAAAAATATATATTTTTTACATGTTACCCTCACCCCATTTACTCAATTTCAAGAAATTAGATTTTCATTAAATTCTTTGAAGAATAATCGTAAATCAATTTGTTTTTCGCACTACTACATGTTTCCCAAAAATCTGCTCCAAATCATAAAATAAAAAATGCAACAGGTACAAAAACAGTATAGCATGAACACATTAATTTATCAATACATTAATAAAGATCAAAGAAAATCAGGACCTGCCATTGAGAAATGCTTGTATATTACTTTTTATGCTATGAGAAAATAATATTCAAATCAGATTAATTTAACTTATTAAATGTTTTATTTTTGGAAGATTTTTAAACTGATAATTTTATTTTGTTTACAAGTTTCTTAAAATTAAGAAAATGGCCACTTTTAAGAAAATTTTAAAACTCAAGTATTTGACATTCCAATCTATATAATTTCTATCTGAAATACACCATAATATTTTACTTATTGGAAATAATAAATTTAATCACTTTGCTTTCAATTAAAACTAAAACGAAATCTTCCAGATTGCTTTTTCATTTTTAAAAATTCATCTTAAACCTTAGGTATTGAAAATTTGTACCAAAAATAGTGGAGGTACCTACAATAAAACTACAATAAAAAATTTGATTAGAAATGCATTTGTTTTATAAATAAGATTTATTAAGGATACTATTGTTTTAAGTAAAAATATTTTTTGATGAATAATGAATTTTTACAAGAATTTTTGTCATAACTTAACCAGTACAAATTAATACAGAAATTTAAAAGTTTTAAAACTTTATAAATTATTTTAATTAGATTTAAAAAGAAATGAAAACAATTCTTGTAAAAATTCATTGTTCATTGAAAAATATTTTACTTAAAACAATGGTATCCTTAATAAATCTTATTTATAAAAGCAATTAAATGCATTTCTAATTTCTTAAGACAATAGTTTCCTTAATATATCTTAAAAGCAATTAAAGGTTTTTTCTAATTAAATAATGTCTTAGTTTTATTACACTTTTCTGCAGAACAGAAGATTTATAGTTCTGTGCAAGAAAAATAAAATTTTTAACCAAATTTTTGAATGTTCTAAAAAGCATGAATAAACTCAAATGAATTATCGAAATATACTTTGGTCTTTCATCTTAATAGCAGCATAAAGATCTTGGTGATGAAACTTTCTTTTTATTAAGTTTTAGGCATTTTTCATCATACATTCTCAAATAAAAGCCACACATATGGTATAAAATGAATTTTTAAAAGTTAAAATACAGAGATGTTTGTTTACATGACATATATTCAGGAATATTGATATATAAAGAATAGAAAAAATTGTTCAAAGATATCAAAATGCTTATATTCTTATACATCATTGTGAAGATAGACTCATTTTTATATTGAACAAAATTTTATGATAAAACTATATTGTTTCACTGAAAAATGTTTGATCTTCACTGGCTGCTGCTGTATTCTTGAACTAACCTTAATATATAACTATATGTATCTATTATGCTACAGTCTGCTTTCATATATTATTCATTACCTAAGTTAATACATCTTTAATTGTTTTTTTTGTTCTTCACAGATGTTCTGGCTGTACAACAATTTTGATGGTTATCATTGAGAATTTCAATGAAGAAAAAGACATTTCACTTTTGATAAAGAACAAATGTATATTTTATACAGTTCATGTAAAATTTATGGATCTACATTTTCAAAGGCATGAGGATGACATTTAATTGACAAGATGTACTTTGACATGTGGTGTGTCTTTTCTACAAAAACACATGTTGTGTTACATATGAATGTACAGGAAAGATAAGGCATAATCTTTTGACCTTTGCTAATGTCAGTTGTGAAGTCAGACTAAATCGGCCATAAAGAAGGGACATTAGAAAGAAACCGTAACTTATTAAATGTTGTTTTGTTTCTTGTGAAGTTTATGGATCTGCATTTTCATGGAAACCAGTTTTGGTTGTTTATGTGTATCCACACTGGAGAGAAGCCTCTGATGATCGTATGCATACTCAGACTGGTGAGAAATATTTTTGTGCTGATTGTGGATCTGCATATTGACACAAGTCAAATTTAGATGTTCATATGCATAGTTTCTCTGGAGAGAAACCTTATTCCTGTGAAGTTTGTGGATCTACAGTTTCAAGGAAGCCAGGTTTGCTTGTTCATATGCAAACGCACTGGAAAGAAACCCTATTCTTGTGAAGTGTGTGGATCTGCATTTTCAGGGAAACCAGGTTTGGTTCTCCCTATGCATACTCACACTGAAGAGAAACCATGTTATTGTAACATCTGTCAGTCTGCATATTCAAAGTCCTCTTATTAGGTGAGACTTATGCAAACACACAATGGAGAGAAACCATTTCCCTGTGAAGGTTGGGGATCTACATTTTCAAAGAAATCAGATTTGGTCAAGCATATGCATATAGACAGTGGTGAGAAATTGTATTCTTGTAAAGTTTGTGGATCTGCATTTTCACTGAAATCCCATTTGGTCGCCCATATGGGTACTCACACCCGAGAAAAACCCTATTCTTGTGATATTTGTGGATTTGCATTTTCAGTGAAGTCAGGTTTGGTTGTTCACATGCGTACTCATACAGGAGAGAAACCATATTCTTGTGTAGTTTGTTCGTCTGCATTTTCACAGAAATCCCATTTGGCTGTTCATATGTGTACTCACACTGGAGAGAAACCCTATTCTTGTGAAATTTGTGGATCTGCATTTTCACAGAAGTCAAATTTAGTCACTCATATGAGTACCCACACTGGAGAGAAGCATTATTCTTGCGAAATTTGCAGATCTGCATTTTCACGTAAGTCACATCTGGTTGTTCATATGCGTACTCACACTGGAGAGAAATGCTTTTGTGAAGTTTGTGGATCTGCATATTCACACAAGTCAAGTTTAGTTATTCATATGCGGAGTCACTCTGGAGAGAAGCCTTATTCTTGTGAAGTTTGTGGACGTGCATTTTCAAGGAAACCAGCTTTGGTTGTTCATATGAAGAAACACACTCAAGAGAAAGCCTATGCTTGTGAAATTTGTGGATCTGCATTTTCAGGGAATCCAGCTTTAGTTGCTCATATGCGTACTCACAGTGCAGAAAAACAGTATTCCTGTGAATTTTGTCAATATACATCTTCACGGAAGTACGATTTGGTCAGTCATATGCGTACTCACACTGGAGAAAAACCATATTCTTGTGAAGTTTGTGGATCTATGTTTTCATGGAAGTCAGCTTTGGTTGTGCATATGCGTAATCACACTGGAGAGAAACCATATGCTTGTGAAGTTTGTGGATCGGCATTTTCACAGAAGTCAGCTTTGGTTGTTCATATGCGTACTCACACTGGAGAGAAACCCTTTTCTTGTAAAGTTTGTGGATCTGAATTTTCATGGATTTCAGCTTTGGTTGTTCATATGCGCATTCACACTGGAGAGAAACCATATTCTTGTGAAGTTTGTCAGTCTGCATTTTCACAATCCTCACATTTGGCGAGACATATGCGAACACACAATGGAGAGAAACCATTTCCATGTGAAGTTTGTGGATCTGCATATTCACACAAGTCAAATTTAATTATTCATATGCGTAGTCACTCTGGAGAGAAACCATATTCTTGTAATATTTGTGGATCTACATTTTCTCGGAAATCATATTTGGTTGGCCATATGTCTACTCACACTGGAGAGAAACCCTATTCTTGTGACGTTTGTGGTTCTGCATTTTCCCGTAAATCGCATTTGGTCGTTCATATGCGTACTCACACTGGAGAGAAACCATTTTCTTGTAAAGTTTGTTTGTCTGCCTTTTCACAGAAGTTTCATTTGGAGAGGCATATGTTGACACACACTGGAAAGAATGTATAATTTCATGAAGATTATCAATTTGCATTCTCCTGGAAGTCATTTGGTGAGCCGTCTATGAATAAACATTGCAGAGAGAAAATATTCTTGTGGTGTTTGCTGATATGCATCTTCAGAAAAATTTTGTTGGTGTATCATGTAATTCTGTTCTTTAGGGGCATGTGGACATACATTTTTGAGAAATCATACTTTGTATCAGATATTGATCGCATTTTTATAAAAGCTGAATGCAATATTTTCAAATACTGCCAAATTCATTAGACTTGGAGAGAAAACATATTTTCACTGTATTTCAGCTGAAAAAGCACTTGGATACACACACTACATAAACAGTTATTTCATGTAAAATAACATCTGAAATTTTTCATTTAAAAATTAATCTGCTTTCATAGAAACAAACAATTTGTAAGTTTGCAAACATGCATTTTTATTGAAATCATAAAAGCAGAAACATAATAGGAAATATTTTTTAAGGAACATTCAGCATACAAATTCATTGTATAAAAATTTGGGATTCATTGTTTAATTATTTAATTTACAATCCATTTCTTTATATATGAATGAAAAAAAGCATCCATATTTTAAATAATCATGTTTGTTGTAATTGTTTTTTTCATATAAAGAAAATACTTTGTGAGAAACATTCAGCATATAAATGGAAATAGGATGATCCAGTGTATGGAAATTTTGTATTCTGTTTTATGATGAATGAAATAAAAACATGAATGTTTTCTTGGAGAATGTCAGTTTGATTTTGGATTTCATATAAACAATATATTTTCAAATGAAATGTGTTAAAACATCTGAAATGTTAGTATAAGGTAAACACAACTATCGCTGCTGGAATTTGAACTCTGGCTGATTCCATTTTCTGTATTGTTTAGCACTGTACCATGAATCCTTCCTTTATTTATTGTAATGAATCTTCTACAATTATTGATTTTTGTCTTAATGAAGTCTCATTTTTAATCTTATTTTCATAAGTTTTATACATTTTTTCAATATTTTCAAATATTCACCTGTCTCTGTTAGTATCTATTAAATGATATTAAAAATATGCTCATTTTTATGCTGTGAACATATGTAGACTTTTAATGCTTAAGTTCATAAATTGCTATCTATAGGTGATGATGTATATTAGTAAATATTCAGACTTTTTTTATTTTATTATCATTATATAAATATGAAATAAATCATGACAAAGAACTTTTCAGTGTTGCCTTGTAGCAGAAAAAATAATCTTAAATTTTGTCAGTTGAAACATGTTTCTCATTGAATTTTATATTTTTTTTATTGTTTTGATAAAAAGATATAAAATAAAATCATATCTTTACATTCTGTAACTTTTCAACATGCACCATGCTAAGAAATGATTTCATATATGAAATATGTTCATTGTACTCGTCAAAAGAGCTAATTGCTGTCAAATGTTTTTCTTCAAGCTTCTCTGTATTATTAATATTACTTCCCTTTCCACTGCATTCTTTTTCAAGGCCTCTCAATTGCAGTATCCTTATTGTTAATTTCACTCATTTGTTTTCTATTGTAATATGACAACACAACTATGAAATTGAAATTTTGACCTGAACTCTTTATTTCCTCCACCAGAGTAGATTGTTCTCAAGGGCACATAGTCCAGTGGATAGCAACAAAGAGTTCAATAACTGGTTTCAGCTGAGATGAACAAAAAAATTGGATAGTTGAGTTAAACAGAAATGACTGATACTGGGACATCCTGAAGAGGCATTGCATGTTGAACTAGAACCCTATTTTCACCTATTTCTTCTGATATTCACATTTCCATGAGTTCATTTGAACTGTGGGGAAAAATATAAAGGTAAACAAAGTTAACATAATATGGTTGGGAGAGTTAGAAAAATCTGTAATTGTAACTATGCCTTTCCGTGTAAGTTTGGTATTATAGCTCGTGTTGATTTCTAGCCAAATTTTTAATTGTTAAGTGAGTGTATTTTGTTAAAATTTGTTTATAAACAAAGAGAATTATCTCTACATGAATAACATCATTTCACACGATTAAACATTTTTTGAAAAATACTTCAGTCTTTTTATACTACTTATTATTCTTTTCAACACAAAATAAAATTTTTTCTAAAATAAAGTATTCTACAGAAGCAATATGTTACTCTGTACTTTGTTCATTTCCCTTATTTTCACTTCAGATTAATTTTCTCTCATCAAACAAGAAACAGTTATGCAGTCATTAACTTAGTACCTAAGTTTGTGGATCTGCATTTTCATAGAGGTTAGTTATGAGGAAGCATATGTGAACACACACCGGAGAGAGACTATATTTTTGTGAACTTTGTGGGTCTACATTTATAGAACTCAAGTTTTGTGAGGCTCACTGAAGAGAAAAAATATTCTTGTGATGTTTGCTTATATGCACTTTCAAAAAAATCAGTTTTGTTGTATCATGTGAATTCACAGTGGATAGAAACCTTATTTTTGTGTAAGTTTAGTTTCTTTGTTGGCATAAAATACAGTTTTAGTAAATCATGTGAAAATGCACACTTATGAATAAAACATTCTTAAGAGTTTTGTGGATCTGCCTTTTCTTCAGCTTGAGAATATAGCCTGACGCTCTCTTCCAAAATATGGAGATTACATTCTTATCTGAGACAGATTGCTTATCTCTTGATTAGGGTTTTCACCTATATAGTACACAGTCCTTCTCTATTTCTCCTGACATTTTATTCAGATCTAGACTTTCTCTTTTCCATTGGCTTGTGAATGTAGCCTGTCTCTCCCAAAATCTGAACTTTACATTCTCATTTTCGATATCTGTGACAGACTGTCCATATCTTCATTTAGGTTTTCACCTATATAGTACAGTCCTTCTCTATTTCTCCTGACATTTTATTCTGCTCTGAACTTTCTCAATGACATATTCTTGAAGGATATTGATACATAAAGAATAGAACCAAAATTATTTAGATATATCAAAATGCGTGTATTCATTCTCATACATCTTTTTAAAGATAGAATCATTTCTATATTGAAAAAATTGTAATGGTAAAGCAAACTTGTTTCTCTGCCAAATGTTTGATCTTCACTAATTGCTGCTGCTTTAGGGAAAAAACCATAATATATAACTATATGTTCTATTATAACATAGACTACTTTAATATTATTAATATAACATAGACTACTTTAATATTATTCAGTATCTAAGATATATCATTTATTGCTTTTTACAGATGCCCTGACTGTAAAAAATTGCAATGGTTATTGAGAATTTCAATGAAGGGAAATACATTTCAGTTTCAAATTAGAACTGGCAAGAAATAATATAAAATGTGTGTGTTTTTTTTTTACAAAAACATTCTGTATTACATATAAATGAATAGGAAAGATAAGCCATATTCATCGGACATTTGCTAATGTCAGTTGTGAAGTCATGCTAAATAGAAACAGAAACTATATTTTTGTGGGTTTGCTTTTTTCATGCAAATTACATTTGAGGATACATATATGTACTCACAGTGGAGACAAACCATAAGTTTGTGGATCTGCATTTTCATAGAAGCCAAATTTAGGGAAACATGGACACACACTGGAGAGAAACTGTATTATGATGTTGGTAGCTTTGCTTTTTCCATGGATGTCAGATATGCTCTTTCATATACATACTCACAAAATATTCCTGCAAAGTTTGAATTTAGCTTTTCAAAGAAGCCAGTTTTTGGCCTGTCATGTGTGTACTGACACTGGAGAGAAGCCTTATTCTCATGAAGTGTGCCCTTTTGCATTATCATGGATGTCACATTTGGTCATTCATGTGAGTACTTACTCTGGAATGAAACCTTATTTTTGTGATCATTCTGCATATTTGTTTACAAATATGCAAACACACAAAGAAGAGAAGACATTTTCAGAAACATCAGATTTGATCGTTCATATGTGCACTCACACTGGAGAGAAATCCTTTTCTTGTGAAGTTTCTCGATCTGGATTTTCACAGATGTCAAACTTGGTGAAATATAGGTGACCCCGCACTGGAAAGAAGCCATATTTTTGTGATGGTTGTGGATCTACATTTTCATGGAAGAGAAATCATATTCTTGTGAAACTTAGGGATCTGCATTTTCATGAGAGTTGGTATTGGTTGTTCATATGCGTACTCACACTGAAGAGAAACCTTATTCTTGTGGTATTTGTCAATCTACATTTGCAGTTAAGTTAAAATTATGCTTAATTGAAATGGAGAGCAACCTTATTCTTTTGGACTTTGTGCATGTACAATTTCCCAAAAGTATAATTTGGTAATCCATATGTGCGTCATGATAAAACAGACTGGAGGCAAACTATATTCTTGTGAAGTTTGTAGATCTGTTGTTTTATAGAAGTTCATTATAGTGAAGCATATGTAAATACACACTGGAGAGAGACCATGTACATGTGAAGTTTGTAGGTCTGTATTTTCAAAGATGTCAAGTTTGATGTAGCATATGAGAAAACACACTTGAGAGAAACCATATTCTTATTAACTACTAGCAGTAGAGCCCGGGGATGTAACAGTAAGAGATAGATCAAGTATCGACCATCATAAAGACTGAAAAATAAAATTGACAAAGATTATTGTTTAAGGTTGACGGACACGCATGTCTTAATTAGTTTTTTTTTTTTTTTTTTTTTACGAATTGGTCAAACCCAAATTCAAACAAAACATTGTTTACAATCGTTATGAGTCTATCGATTGGTGAATAGAATTTTATTATAAACAATTGTCTTGTAAATGGAATTTTTAAAGCATTCTGAATGTAAATAAAGAAAAAAAAGTGTGCAAGACAATAAGAAATACTACCTGCCAAAAAAAAAAAAAAAAGTGGATGTTTGTTTTATCGGCTGAAAAAAATGTAAGAAATCCGATCCCATATATAAAGGAAACACACACACACACACACACACACACACACACACATAAACAACCTGGGGTTTTTTAACCTAAGTCACTTCACGGAATCGCTAAAACGTAGAGCATAGTCTGATGAAAAAAGACATAAAGTTTATGAAAACAAAATTTTATCATCAAAATGCTTATTTTTTTTATGAAGAGGATAGACTAAATTTTTTAATTATTTTTAAAAAATTTTTCCATCTTTTTAGAATATTCTAAATTTTGATTAAAAACCTTGTTTCTCTTTGTCGCAACAAGGGGTAGTAAATAACATAGATAATTTTTAGCGCATTTTTTTTGTATTTACACACATTAATTTGGAAAATCTTGCAAAATAAAAATAATTGTCAGATGTTAATGAAACTTTCAGAAACTATTCACAGATGATCGAAATTATTATAAATATTTTTTTTATTAAAGTCATGGCAGAAATATTTTTTTATATTTATTAACACCCCATAACTAATTTTATGAAAACTCTAGAAATTCGAGACCATCGGTTTTAGTGATTACAATAGTTAAAAGCACAAGGCTTTGAAGAATGCAAATCATGTTTTGTTTTTTTTGTTTTTTGTTTTTTGGCCAACGTACCTGAAAATCAGATGTGAATTGTAACATACAAAACTCAATAAAACAAATATATTATTTAGTTTCAAATGCTTTTATTTGTTTTAATTTGTTTTTATGAATATGGACAATATTTTCTGAAAGCAAAAAATTTTTTGAATGAAAATTGAATTTTTAATACAATTATTTCTTATTTCTTTAATTTTAAAAATTTTTTTTAAAAATGTTTAAATTGAATTTAAAAAAAATATTTTAACATTAATTAAAAGCAACATCAACCTTTCAAAATGTCCGTGTGAGATTGTCATTGTCTAGCGCTTTGAAAATTGTATAATTTGGACCAATCAGATTAGCCATGGTAATTAAGAAATGTAATTTTTGTGTTTATAGTCGGACAGTAATTATCAAGTACGGAAGACCAACCAGAATACAATTTAGTTGCATTATTTGAGTTCAGCATTGTTCTCCGCTGTTAAGCCCTTTACTTTTGCGAAACACGTATGGAGAAGTTAATTTGAGTTTTCAATTTCAACTGAGAAGGGTACCTACAAGTAACAGTATCATCTTATGAAATTTAACTACTGCTAAACTTTAATTTATATGATCTTATTTTTATATTAATCTCAGTTATGACATTTTTTCCATAAATGAAATATCAAAATTAATAATAAAATGAATGGAAATACAAATAACACAGTAAAATGTAATAAATGTACATAAAATTATAGTATTTTATGTACACTTCTGATAAAATTTCATAAGAAAGGTACCTAAATTAATTAGATACCTTTTTCTTATGAAATTTAATCTCACTATTAACAGTCTTATTTTTGAATTTCTTTATATTTTCCATAAAGCATCGTAAACGTAAAAATGAAAGCTAAGTACAAAAAAAAATTTTTTAAAAAATAAAAAATTAGAGCGCTGAAAGTTTTCCTTAAAAGTAACAAGGTAAATAATTTGTTCACTTAAATAATTTTACTTCCTTCCATCCGTAGAAAGAATTCTCCTCCCGTAAGTTATCTAAACGTTATGAATGTGCCTTTCGTCAATCGTCAAGCGACGCGAAAGGTTATGACCTGCTTTGTTTTATTTTCAAATTACATTTTTTCGGCGCAGAAGCTAAGTTAAGCTTGGTTCAAAATATTTTAAATAAACAGTATAATTTCTGTTTTTATTAAAATCAGTTTTGAAAAAATGATAATTGATTTTTAAAAGAATATCAAAGTAAGATTTTAATCTTTTTTATCAAATCGAAAAAAATGATTGAAAATGATTCTGTCCTTTTTTTTTTTACCAAAAAAAAAAACAATATTTTTAACGAAAATTTCAGACGTGCTAGGAACGATTAAAAAATGTAAAAAAAATACCCCCAAAATACTTTGATCTTTCCTCTTTAATAATAATATGAACATTAGACGATAAAATTTTGTTTTCGTCAAGTTCGGCGTCTTTTTCATCATGCTATGCTCTTTTGTTTACATTTTCGTGGGTGAGTTGTCCCCCTTTCATTCTCACGATGTGTCTTAATCATGTTTTCAAATTGATTTTATTAAAAACAACTGTATTTTTCCCATTTTCGGCCCCGTTAGAACCACCACAAGGTAATTTTATGTAGTCCTGGGAAGTTTTGTTGAAATCGGCTAAAAAATGTAGGAAATTCGATCCAACATATAAACGTTACAGACACACACACACACACACACACACACACACACACACACACACACACACACAATCTGCGTTTTATAATAAGTAAGATCTGGTTCATCATTTGCATGGAAGTCATATTTGATGTGATATATGCCGGTACAGACTTGAGATAAAGGGTGTTCCAATAGTTTGGACCAATTTTAAATGTGAATTAAGTTTAAATGTCTAATGATTTTTTTTCTTTTATTGCAGATTAACAATTTATGTATTTGGCAATTTTACCCATGGAAATATTAACAATCAAACAATGTCTTAAGGTTATCAAAGCTTATTACAGAAATGGACGTTCAAAGAAATGCATTTCGCGCACTCCACGATATTTTTGGTCAACATAATCGACCAACCGAGTGTTCAATTGGAAACGATGTAACGTTGTTGGGGAGAGGTCTAATTCCTGCGTGTGATGACAAATAGAGGTGTCTACAATTTCAGCCACATTCTCATGCACTGCAGCAATGTTTTCAGGTGAACGGTGTCAAAAAGCATGCAATGGTGTTTTGTTTTCACATCTGCCACCGACCCAGTTTGTTTGAATTTACGAACAATTTTTCCAATCGCACTCTTGAAAATTTTACACCTTGTTTGATTGTTAATTTTTCCATGGTTGAAATTGCCAAAGACTTGTTAAATCTGAGAGAAAAAGAAAAAGAAATCATTAGATGCTTAAACTTAATTCACATTTAAAGTCAGTCCAAGTTATTGGAACACCCTTTATAATTGTGTGAAGTTTTTTGATCTGCGTTTTCATGGAAGTCATATTTGTTCATGGATTTATACACATTGGACTAATAACAAATGCTTATGAATATGATTTTTATGCATATGAATTTATAGACAAATCAGTTTTCTTTCATCATCTGAATATACAGTTGATAGAAACCTTATTTTAATGCAAATGAAGTTCTGCATTAGTAGGAAATTAAACTTACACATATCAAAATAACATATTCAGAGTTTTCTTAATATACCTTTTCTGAAATGTTTTATTTTGTTTTTGATATCGATGATATTTGAAAAATCAGTAAAATAATAAATTACTGCAAAATTTAATTGATGTTGTAGTGGATGTGTTAATTATAATGGGTAATTACTTGTTGAGAATAGGCTGCATGCTAATTAACGATTTCCACTAACATCAAAAATCTCTATGTTCATACATAGAATAAGATACAAAACTCAATGGAATGATTTCAAAACATAACAATTAGATTTATTAATGTTTGATGTACAAGCATGCAAACTGAAAAGGTAGGACAGAGTCGTGTCCCTTTGATTTGGTAATATTTGTACCGGAGTTCATATTAAGAAGAAGTAATATTGAACTTGTAATTTAGAAGAATAAAGTTTGGAATTGTGAGTTCTAAAGTTGATAAAAGTTCAGGAGTGATTTCAGAGTTCGTGAATGTTGGTAATTGTCTTTAAACGTCTTGTCAGCAATGACTAAAACGGAAGTTGGCGAAAGATACATCTTGAGACGTGCGAGAGAGATGAATGAAACGAAAGCTACTACTCCTCTAAAAAGTTCACACGTGTTCGGTTTATATAATGGTCAAGTGGCTCCTAGCATATGAGCGGGAAAACAGATTGGTCGCGTGCAAGCGGTTTGATTGGTCGGAGCAATTTTACTTACCAGATAGGAAGAGTGCATTTCCTAAAAAGAGGTAAGGCTGGTTGTGTTGTGGAAGATTCCACAATGTATTATACACTGCAGAAATCATATTTTTGTGTATGCTTCCAGAGAAATTCCAGTCTAAAAGACACTTAAAAAAAAACTTCCTGCTTATAAATATTGGTCATGTGAAACAACATCTATTGAAATTCTCATTTAAAAATAAACAGGCTGCTATAGAAATCAACGTTTTATCATATGTGAATTAATGTGTATAAATAATAAATATATAAATCATTTGAATCGTTGAAATAAATCATTTTATCAAATGTTTCACATTCTTATTTATAATTTTCTCAGTTTACTTTTCTTAAATAAAAACATTTTTTCACATAATATATAATGAAACCAAGCAGACAGTATTAATTATAAAAATTATTTCATTTTCACTATGGGATTTTTATTCTATTTTCTATTAGTTTACTGAATATTTCAGTTTCTTTCCCAGATGAACTTTCAGCTCTCAGGTTTGTGCCATTTCTCATAGACCCAAGAAGAAGGCCATAGAAAATGATCTTATCTTCTCTTAGGCATTGATGAAAATTAAAAATTGATAGTTTGTTTTTACTTGGCAGAGATGCCTGCAACAGATAATGGTGCTTCTAAATCTAACTGCATATATTTCGCAAGATATGGAGATGCCAATTATTGCTTGTATGCTTCTGAAAAATACGTTATCCATAAAAAACTAGATATTTGAAGGACTATGTATGAGTTGAGAAAATGAAAAAAAAGAAATTAATGACAAAAAAGGAAGATTTAAAAAAATAAGAGAGGTAATTGGAAAAATGAATGAATAAAAAGAAGAAATTTCATTTTAATTAGAAAAGAAAAAGTGGTGTTTAAGGAAGCAAGATTTCTCTCTTAGTTTTGTTGGCACAATTCGCAATTGGACATGTAGTTCTTAAAAAAAAAGTTCTTAAAACATTGTTGAGTGAATAAAAATCTAATTGCTCCATTGATAATATTTATTTATTTTTTTTTTTTAATTTTTTACTCATGTCAGAAATGATTCGTGATTTTCGTAGGATTTTTCAATAACATTTTTTGTGAATTCTGATGAAAATTGACATGTAGTATACAATGGGATTATGAGGTGGGGGCGTATCATAGATTCAAGAATCGGGCACGGTCACTTAACACTGCCAATATAGATTGTCAGGAAGAAACATTAGGTATGAATTTAATTTTTATTGATTTATTTATGATAACTCCGAGGATTTTTAAACACAAGGAACCAAATTTTGTCTTACACCGCTTAACTTCTTTTGCCTTTACATAATCAAGCGACAGATCTTCTCAAAAATAATCTTCAGTTTGTATCCTGTTTTTTTTTTTTTTTTCTTTTACATTTCTTAATTCATTTGTTTTTGTCAATCGTTTCAACTTCGACATTATTATATGAAGAGAAAGAACAGCAAAAAATATTGCCTAGTGAGACAGAGAAACCCCAACAACAAAATTATTTTGAAGGAAAAGAAATCAACCAATTTTATTTTTCTCATTACTCATTGCATTTTTTTTTTCTGGTCGGAAAGGTAAGTGGAAGAATCGAAATAATTTTGATGAAATAGTTATTTACTGACGCACCTAACCTCATCATTTTTTCGCATTTCTTTTTTAGTGTGTTTGTAAAATAAAAAAATTTTTTTTTTAAATTCAACCATACATCATGACATATTTGATTTCGAAGAAATTTCCGTACTCAAGGAATTTGTTATTATTTCATTTTGAGTTTGAAGTTTTTATTTTAATTCAAGCACATAAACGTAAAATGAGTTTGGATATGTCGATGAAAAATATAAACTCTTATTAAATTTGACTTGTTTATTATTTTTTTTAATTAAAAATTTCCATGTTACTTAGTTACTATATTTCTTTTAAATTTATGTTAAATTGGAAAGATTATGGAATTTAATGCAAATGATATTTTTGGTTTCATGGAATTAAGACGGTTTTTTTGTTGGAAGTGGAATGTATTGAAAAACCTTTTAATTATAATTTTTTTTTTTCGGTTTCATGCAAAATTTCCCGTTTGTATCATGTTTTTTTTCCAGGTTTTAAATTCTTTTGTTTTTGCCGTTCGTTTCAACTTCGACATTATTATAGGAATGAACGAGCAATACAAAAGTTGTTTAAGTTCGCAGAGAAAACCTAAGATGTACACTACACATTGCTCTCACTGAAAGGTCACGTGTTTTAAGATTTGTTCCCCCCCCTTTACTGCGAAAAAAAAAATCTGCTACACCATACTGAATTATGAATACATTCGGCTGTCAATCGAATGTAAATAAATCGATCAACATATCAGAAATGTTTAACATTATGCTATAAGTCAGTAATATTTGTTTCAGATCAGATTTCAATTTAACTGTAAATTTGCTAATTTTCCTCAAGTAACGTTTCAGAAATATATATTTTATTTTTGCAAGATTTTTAAAACTAAGAATTAACTTTTACTTACAAAGGTGTCAAAATGGCCGTTTTGATCGATTTTAATGAAAAAAAATCGATTCTGATCAATATAATTTCTGTTTGAAATACACCATTCTGCTGACTGGAAATCTTTCATTTTTCATTTTTAAAAAATTCATTTTAAACAATATGTATACCAAATTAGTGGAGGTACTTACTATTATATATATATTCACTGGGGAAAGTGCATAGCATGATGAAAAAGACCCCAAACTTAGTAAAATCAAAGTTTTACTGTCAAAATGTTTGTTATTATTAAGAGGAAAGAAAGAAGTGTTATTATTATCTAAAATTTTTTAGACCTTTCTAACATGTTAGAAATTTTTGTTACAAATGTGGGGTTTTTTTTATGCATCAACGGTGTAACAGAACTGGTAATGAAAATTTTCGCACCTGTTTTCTGGTAAAATAACACATAAATTTGAAAAGTCTTGCAAAAATAAAATAATTTTTATATATTAATGAAACTTTCAGTACTTATTCTCAAATGAATGGATTTATTTTTGAAATTATTATTTTTAGAAAATCTTGGTAGAAATATTTTTTTACACTTAATTACATGAAATTTCTAAAAATTAAATTTTTACTCCAAATTTTTTTATTAGTTAAAAGCAGAACTCATTGGAAAATGTAAATCATCAATTCTTTTTTTTCCAAAACTTTTGCTCCTTTCCCACAAATCTCTTAAGTATCGTTAAATAAAAACTGCAATAAAACATTCTAAATATTTAAGCTTTTAATTGCTTTTATAAATACCATATTACAGATATTATAGTCTGAAGGAAAAATAAATTTTTTGATGATTATTGAATTTTTACGAGAATTGTTTTGATTTTTTTTTTGTAGTATAATAATTATAAAGTTTCAAAAATATTTTTTAAAATTCTGCCAAACTTCATCCCCATTAGGTTATTAAGTGAAGACTGTTTACTATGCAAAAATTAAAAAGCTTTATACAAATCATAAAACCTCTATAATTTTTAAATAATTTTTTTGTTTTGTTTTTAAACTTTCCTGAAATTGGATTACAAAAAATATTTCTAACATTTTTTTAGATTACTGAGTATTTAAAAATTATATAAAAAAATGTTAACCTGTCATTTTCTTAAATTATGTTTTAACAGATAGCATCTCTGCAGGACAATAATAAGTGTCAACACCTCATAAATCACTGGTCAAGTGATTGATTGGATGTTGACAAGCAGTTTATCTCACTACTGTTTGTTTTTAAAAATCCATTTCTCTGTTATTTTCAACTTTAAGTAAATAATATTTGTTTCAAATCAGATTATTTATACTTTAAATCAGTTAAAGAAAAATTTATTGCAATGACAGATGGCTAAACAAGGGTGCTATTCAGCTATTATTAGCCAAAAAGCTGAATCAACTCCAGCCAATAGAATTTGTTTGAAATACATGATAGAGTATTTTGCTTATTGGAAATAGGTAAATTTAATCCTTTAGCTTTCAATTAAAGCTAAAATGTGAGCTACAAGAAAGATGTGTAATTTATGAAAATTCACTTAAACCTTAAGTTTGCCAAATTATAAAAATATACTTTGGTCTTTCATCTTAACAGCATAAAGATCTTGGCAATTATGTTTTTATTAAGTTCTGGACATCTTTTGATCATGCATTCTCACTTTTTAGGCAATCTTTGGAAATAAATGTATGTATGTATGTATGTATGTATGTGCATAATGCACACACATATATGTATGTATGTATGTATACCTCCTAAAAAATGGTATAGATAAGATTAAAATGCATTTTCTGAAGATTTTTAGTTATAATTCCAGTTCCATTTTGATATCTCCAGATAAAATCCACACCTAATTTATAAAATGAATTTTTAAGAATGAAAATGTAGAGTTGTATATTTGAATGTCATATATTCAAAAATATTGATATGTCAGGAATAGAAAGAATTATTTAAACATATCAAAATTCTTATATATTTTTGTGAAGATAGAATCATATATATATATATATATATATATATATATATATACTCAACAAATTTTGATGGTAAAGCAATCTTGTTTCACTGCAAAATGTTTCATCTTCACTGGTTGCTGCTGCATTAGTGACCTAATCTTAATATATAACTACATGTATCTATTATAATATAGACTACTTTCATATATTTTTCAGTACCTAATTTAATATATCTTTTACTGCTTTTTCTTGTTCACAGAGGTTCTGGCTGTACAAAAATTTTGGTGGTTATTACTGAGAATTTCAATGAAGAAAAAGACATTTTACTTTCCATGAAGACGAAAAATGTATTTTGTATGCCTCGTGTAAAATTTATGGATCTACATTTTCAAAAACCTGATGTTGAAATTTAATTGGCAAAAAATGATGTACTTTGCTATATGTGATGTGCCTTTACTAAAAGAAACACATCTTGTGTTACATATGAATACACAAGAAAGATAAGACATTCTTATGATCTTTACTAACCTCAGTTGTGAAGTCAGACTAAATAGCCCAGATGGAAGCAGACATTAGAAAGAAGCCTTATTCTTGTGAAGTTTGTGGATCTGCATTTTCTTGGAAGTCAACTTTGGTTGTTCATATGCGTAGCCACACTGGAGAAAAACCTTATTCTTGTGAAATTTGTGGAACTGCATTTTCATGTAAGTCACATTTGGTTGATCATATGCGTACTCATACTGGGGAGAAATATTTTTGTGAAGATTGTGGACGTGCATATTCACACAAGTCATATTTAGTTATTCATATGCGTAGTCACACTGGGGAAAAACCTTATTCCTGTGAAGTTTGTGGGTCTGCATTTTCAGGGAAGTCAGGTTTGGTTAGTCATATGCGTACTCACACAGGAGAAAAACCATATTCTTGTGAGGTTTGTGGATATGCATTTTCATGGAAGTCAGATTTGGTTGTTCATATGCGTAGACACACTGGAGAGAAACCATATTCTTGTGAAATTTGTGGATCTGCATTTACACGGAAGCCATCTTTGGTTGCTCATATGCGTACACACACTGGAGAGAAACCATATTCTTGTAAAGTTTGTGTGTCTTCATTTTCACTCTACTCACATTTAGTGAGACATATGAAAACACACACTGGAGAAAAACCATTTCCTTGTGAAGTTTGTGGATCTGCATTTTCACAGAAATCACATTTAGTCCATCATATGCGTACTCACTCTGGAGAGAAACCTTATTCTTGTGAAGTTTGTGGATATGCATTTTCACAGAAATCACACTTGGTTCTTCATATGCGTACTCATTCTGGAGAGAAACCCTATTCTTGTGAAGTTTGTGGATCTGCATTTTCAAGGAAGCCAGGTTTGATTATTCATATGCGAACACACACTGGAGAGAAACCCTATTCTTGTGAAGTTTGTGGATCTGCATTTTCAAGGAAGTCAGCTTTGGTTGTCCATATGAAAACTCACAGTGGAGACAAACACTATACTTGTAATATTTGTGGATCTGCATTTTCACACAAGTCACATTTGGTTGTTCATTCACGTATTCACACTGAAGAGAAATCCTATTCCTGTGAAGTTTGTGGATCTGCATTTCCACAGAAGTCAGGTTTGGTTGTTCACATGCGTACTCACGCTAGAGAGAAACAATATTCTTGTGAAGTTTGTGGATCTACATTTTCATGGCACTCACATTTAGTGAGACATATGCGAACACACACTGGAAAGAAACCATTTTCTTGTGAAGTTTGTGGATCTGCATTTTCACAGAAGTCAATTTTAGTGCGTCATATGCATACACACACTGGAGATTATCAATATTCTTGTGAAGTCTGTGGATCTCCATTTTCAGCGAAGTCAGGTTTGATTATTCACATGCGTACTCATACTGGAGAGAAACCCTATTCTTGTGAAGTTTGTGGATCTGCATTTTCACAGAAGTCACATTTTGTTGTTCATATGCGTACTCACACTGGAGAGAAACCATATCCTTGTGAAGTTTGTTCGTCTGCATTTTCGCGGAAGTCTCTTTTGGTGAGACATACATCGATACACACTAGAGAGAAAAAATAATTTCATGAAGTTTATCAAGCTGCATTTTCATGGAAGTCATATTTGTTGAGCTGTCTCTGAATAATCATTGGAGTCAGAAATCATTCTTGTGATGTTTGCTAATAAGCATTTTTGGAAAATCAATTTTGTTGCATCATGTTAAATCATGCATTGTGTAAAAACTGAATGCATTATTTTTTAAATATTGCAAAATTCAATAGACTTGTAGAGAAACCATCTTTTCATTGTATTTCCAGCTGAAATGGCTCTTGGATATATACCCTGGTTAAACAGCTTGTTTATGTGAAGCAGCATCTTCTGAAATTTCTTATTTAAAAATTAATCTGCTGGCATAGAATCAAACATTTTGTAAGTTTGCAAACATGTGCATTTTCATTGAAATTATAAAGGTAGAAATATAAGAGAAAATATTTTCTGTTGAACATTTGGCATATTAATGCAATGTGGATGATTCAGTGTATGATGATTGTGGGTGCATTGATTGATTATTTAATTTGCAATCTATATTTTAAAGAATCTGGTCAACAGGAATTGGTTTTTTCTATATAAAGAAAATACTTTCAGCATATAAATGGAAATAGAAGTCAATGTATCAAAATTTTGGATTGTATTTTATGACATATGAAATAAAAAATGTTTGGATCATGTCAATCTGATTTCTGATTTCATATAAACAATATATTTTAAAATGGAAAACTTTAAAACATCTGAAATGTTAGTATGACATGAAGAGAAACTATTGCTGCTGAAATTCAAACTCTGCTGGCTGATTCAATTTTCTGTATTGTGCCACAAATCCTTCCTTTATTTAATGTAATGAATCTTCTACAGTTACTAATCTTTGTCTTAATGAGTTCAACAATGGTCTCTTTTTTAATCTTATTATAGGTTTTATACATTTTCAAACATGCAACATTAATATCTGTAAAACAGTAATAAATATACAGATTTTTATGCAGTGTAAACATTTAATGCACAAGTTCATAAATTGTTACCAATAGGAGATTATATATATTAGTAAATATTCAAACTTTTTATTTTATTATCTTTATATAAATATGAAATAAATCATGACAAAGAATTTTTATGTGTTATCTTATCCTGTGATAGAAAAAAATCATCTTAAATTTTCTCAAATTAAACATATTTCTTATTCTGAATTTTTTCATTTTTTTTATCTTCTCGCAACAATCGTATCTTTACATTCTATAACCTTTATGCATGCACCAGGCTAAGAAATTATTTCAAATATGAAATCTTTCATTTTGCACTCTTTGTTTTCTTCAAAAGAGCTAATTGCTGTGAAATGTTTTTCTTTAAGCTTAACTTTTAGCAATCTGCATTAGTATTATTACTTCCCTTTCCGCTGCATTATTTTCAAGGCCTATTGAGGAGAATTTGTGAAGTACAAAGTTCTGCCAATAATGTGCTTGTGCTTGGCTGTTGTTGAACAATTTCAAGCAAATCCTTCCAATGTAGAAGTTTCAGTTTCTATTGAATGAACTTTTTTCTAAAAATGATAAGAACAGAAATAGGACACTCACCATATCTTACTTTGCTCTTCTCACATTAACTTTTAAAATCACTGGCTATAACAAGTGACTTTTGCTAGCTTCACTCTTCTTATTTAACTCATCTATTTCTTAAAATTCTATAATGGCAATATAATAATAATAATACGACATTAGCATCATGTGAATATATTTTAATTATTTCTTATTATACATCACTTTTGTTTGAACTCCCTCAAGATACTTATTTGTTACAATCTTTATTTGAGAAGCAGGAAAACAGCTTAGTTATATTGTAGATTGAATCAAAAGTCTTTTCTTATTTCATGCTTTAACAGTTCAAACAAATTGCCTATGAAAAGCATTTATTCATCAAAATATATCCCATCATATTCTATTGTCTATTGCTATCATTGTGCCAATAGCTTATTTCCACACTTATACCATTTGGCTCGTTTAGAAGCAGAAACTCCTTGCACTCTTTCTCAAACTCATCTACTATGTTGAACCTCTATCTGTGCAGGAAATAATGCATGGCCTGGAAAAAAGGTGATAATCTGATGATGCAAAATTTGATTTCTAGGAGCACTTCCAGTCTTTCAAGTTTGTGGGATGGGGCATTGTCATTCTGTAGGAGTAGGCATTTTCAGTTGACCAATGCCAGGTAGCAGTCTTTCAAAGTATCATCTGTAGTATTTGAGCATGAGGGTCAGTGTTTACAGCATGGTGATCGGGGTCTTCTAAAAAGTGCAACACCCCCTTGAAATTTCCATCCCCAGTTACCTCTTTTTGGTGCTGAATTGTATCTTGAGGATTTATTAGCAGTTGTTTGCAAATGTTCACATATTATTGAGTTTGGGCATTGGTCACTTCCTGAGGATCTTCTCAACAACATCAGTTCACAAGACTGAGATTATGGAGGTGTTGATTGATGACAATTTGTGAAGTACAACATGCTACCAACAATGTACAGGTGCTTGTACTTGACTGTTGTTGAACAATTTCAAGCAAGGCCTTCCAGTGCAGAATGTCTCGCTGACCTTGGTTTTTTTTCTTTGAGGCTGGTGCTACCTTAAAACATCAGTTTTTTGCCATAACTTCATTGACATTTCCTGGGCCTACAACACCATTTGACACTTTTGATGCTACCCTTGCACTAGTCCTTTTCTTCAGTAGGTAGTATAAAATGGCCCTAATTGCAATTTTTTTTACCACTTATTATAAAGCTACAAATAATAAAATAATAACAAAGATCAAAAAATATAATTTAATAATCAAAAAATCCTTTGGTCTTTCATCTTTATAATAACAAACATTTTCTGGATAAAACTATTTTTATTAAATTTCAGGAATTTTTCCTCATGCTATACTCAATTTTAGCAAATCTGATGTAGATTATAAATTTAATATTTCCTTTAGGCAACATATGTGCCTGTATTTCAAACTGAATTTAACTTGAAATGTTATCTTTTTTTTAATTGTTTAAATATTGTTGCATCTGTTAACATAATATGATTACTTTCATTAAAAAATCTAGCTTTATTTGAGGATGAACATCTGATTTAAAGTTTAATTAATCTGATTTGAATCAAGTATTGGTTACTTTTAGATTTACAATATTACAGAAAAGCATTTTTTCAACATAGAGCTGAATTTTTCTTTTTAGGTGTTGCCATCTCTCTTGATCAACTTATGTTCAGGGATTTTTTCTATGGCAGTAGGTGGGACATACCTGTAACAATTATGCAAACACCTTTTTTTAGTTCATTAACTACTCAATAATCTTAGGAAATATTTGAAAATTACCAATAAATTTAAAATTTACTGAATTTCTGAAAGTATCATGTATGAATGTCCATATTTCCAATATTTATCACATTTATACATAAAAAATTCTGAGTGTCATTTTTTATTCATCAAAAATCTTTTTTTCTTAAAACAATAGTGTTGATAATATATCTTCTTCATAAGAACAAAAGTTCTTATAATTCAATAATGTCTTGCATTTATTGCATTTCTTATTTTGATTTCTATTTATTGCATTTCTTATGTTGATTCAGAGCAGACATTCTGTAAATTGATGATTTAAAACCTCCAGTGACTTGTGCTGTAGCTAATATAAACATTAAGTGCTACGAAAGTAATTTTCTCAAAATTTTATAACATTAAATAAGTAGCAGGTAACAGATGTAAAAATACAAATTTAATTTCATTTGAGAATGTCTTGAAAGGTTTATTAATATCAGGCAAATATTTGATTTTTACAAGAATTTCCAATTCGGTGAGTTTCTCACTGCAAACAGATACTGTCATTTTAAATACTTCATCCACTGAAACAAGAAAAGCAAAATCTTTAACCAAAATATTTAAGGTTCTAAAATATATTAAAAAAGCATTCTTGGTAATATATTTACAATTAAGTTTGGGTCATTTTATTATTATTTATGCTCATTTGTTAGCAAAAATATCTAATTAATTTAATATTCACAATTAGCAAAATCCTTTAGTATATTTCAAGCTAAATTTAGATTGTTTGGCATTTTTTCAAAAGAATAAAATTCATGTTATTAACAGATCTGTCAACATAATTCATCTTATTACTAAAATCTTTCAAAAATGAAATCTACTTTTCTAAAATATTGAAAAAATAGCTTATATGAAGTTTGATTATTTTGTATTGTAACAAATATTGCTTTGTGTTTGAAATATTGTAGAAACCTCTTTTTTAAGATGGAATGGGTATTTTTTGATGTGTTCAGTGATTTGGGAACAACATGATGTTTTGGAAATTTAACTAACACAAACATAAAAAGAATACATGAAGAATACAAGATCACTTTTATAATACATTAGTGATTAAATACAATCTGTGATTAAATAGTTTTAAATTGATAAGAACATTGCTTAGCCACAATTTTGTGCCATGACTAATGATGCTACAATATTTAATCTCTCCTATTTCTTCTTATATTTTAAACAAATCGTCTCCGTTACTCTTGTTTATTTTCAGCTTTTTTTCTGCCAGCAATAAGAAAAACAAAACCAAAAAAATCATTCTAAATATTCTGAATTCCTTCAATAGTTTTACATAAAAACCTTTTTCTTCTATTGGTTTGGTATTCAGAGAAGAGGTGTAGATGTTTACATAAACTTTAACTTTCCTCTTCCACTTGGCATGATAATCATCCTGAGTTCTTTATCTACTGAGGGTTGGTGGCCACTGCATGTTATACAGCTGTTAAAATAGTAGGTATGTCTAGTTGAAGAGGATGCATTGTATCCCATGCCAGGTTATTTTTGTGTCCTTTGAGACTGTTGATGCATCAAAGCTAAAGAATCCAATCTATTATTTAAAGGGATTTGAATTCAAACTTTTTTTTTATCTTAGACTGGCTGCCAACCAAGTCTAGATATTCTTCATGGTTATTTACCTAATAACTGGAAAAAATGGATTCATGCCTTTCCCAAGGGCAATTGTGAAAAAGTGAACAAGACAGACTACATCAGAGTTCATACTCTGCATGCTTATTCTACTTTCCATACAATAAAACTGCCACTGTTAGATGAGATAAAAAAGAGGCTCTAGGTTATTCCAATTATATAAATATATTTGACACCTTGACTAGAATCTTTCACATTTTGAGGCTCAATGTTTCAGCCTACAGAGCCAAAAAATAAATCCAGTCCTGCAATATATATGTAGCAGCATTAGATTCAACTTATCAGTTATTGAATTTGGCTTTATAACAAAAGATAAGAACAGATTGAATCTATTTATCCTATCATTTCTTCCACTACTTACTTTCTGGTTTCCATTGGCTTGTGTATTTAGCCTGTGTCTCTCTTCCAAACTGTGAACCTAATATTTTCATCTCTAATGTATGTGAGAGATTTTCCATCACTTCATTAAGGTTTGCACCTATATAGTATAGTTCCCTAATTCTCCTGACACTCTAGACTTTCACATTTTCATCAGTTCAGTTGAGCTGGGGGGGGGGGAGTATGAAGTTAATAAACAAAGTTGACTTAAGCCAGGGAGAATCAGGAAATTTCATTAAAAGCTATAAATGTACCTATGCAAGTTTGGTATTATACCTTGTATTGATTTCAGCCAAACTTATAATTAAGTGAGTGTATTTTGTTAAAAGAATTATCTCTACAAGAATAACATCATTTCAGATGATTAAACATTTTTTGAAAAATACCCCAGTCCTTTTATGCTGTATATTATTCTTTTCTACACAAAATGAAATCATTTCAGATAAACTGATAAACAGCAATATGTTACTCTGTACTTTGGTCATTACTCTTATTTTCACTTCAGATTCCTTTTTTCTTATTCCAGTGTTACTATTAAACAAGATGCAGTTACACATTCATTGACTTCCAATTACAAATTTATCAACATGCATGAAATAAATAGAAAACAGAATTTGATTTTATGTTTCAGAAATAATGATAAATTATGCCATTGGACTTTATTAAGTATTTTATATAAGCAAATGTCTGTAAACATGGAAACAATATGTTCAGCGAGCAGTTTCTTATTGCAACCTAAAAATAAAATAGAAAAATTATAGAAAAAAGTTTTCAAATGGATTACATTTATTCTTATAGTGTTGTGCAGATAAAATCATACTTATTATAAAACCCAGGTTGTGTGTGTGTGTGTGTGTGTGTGTGTGTGTGTGTTCGTTTATATATTGGATCGGATTTCCTACATTTTTCAACCGATTTCAACAAAACTTCACAGGACTACGTAAAATTACCTTACGGTGGTTCTGACAGAGTCAAAAATTGGAAAAACACAATTGTTTTTGCACAATATCAATTTGAAAACACGATTAAGAGGCATCGCGAGAATGAAAGGGGGACAACTCATATCGAGTTATACTTATTATAAAACCCAGGTTGTTTGTGTGTGTGTGTGTGTGTGTGTGTGTGTGTGTGTGTGTGTTCGTTTATATATGGGATCGGATTATCTACATTTTTCAACCAATTTCAACAAAACTTCACTTTTTTTTTGGCAGGTAGTGTTTCTTATTGTCTTGCACACTTTTTTCTTTATTTTTACATTCAGAATGCTTCAAAAATTCCATTTACAAGACAATTGTTTATAATAAAATTCTATTCAATCGGTAGACTCATAACGATTGAAAACAATGTTTTTGTTTGAGTTTGGGTTTGACTAATTCGTAAAAAAAAAAAAAAACTAATTAAGACATGCGTGTCCGTCAACCTTAAACAATAATCTTTGTCAATTTTATTTTTCAGTCTTTATGATGGTCGATACTTGATCTATCTCTTACTGTTACATCTCCGGGCAACGCCGGGCTCTACTGCTAGTCATGCTCTATAATTGAATTTTCTAATGCAAAAATTAATTTGCATTAAGATTTCTATCAACTGTATGAACCTGATGCCATGATGAAACAAAACTGTTTTGTCTATAAATTCAAATGCATAAAACCATAAGCATTTGTTATTAGTCCAGTGCGTAAACATAGACACACATCAAGAAATATGAATTCCATGAAAATGAAGATTGAAAAACTTCACATAATTATAGTTTGTTACCACTGTGTGTCGGCATATATCTCACCAAATATGACTTCTATGAAAATGATGACCCAGATTGTTTACAAGAATACAGTTTCTCTCCAGAATGTTTTCTCATATGCAGATTGTTTACAGGAATATAGTTTCTCTCCAGAATGTTTTCTCATATGCTACACCAAAATTGACTTCTTTGAAAATGGAAAACCCACAAGCATCACAATTGTGTTTTTCCAATTTTTGGCGCTGTCAGAACCACCGCAAGCTAATTTTACGTAGTCCTGTGAAGTTTTGTTGAAATAGGTGGAAAAATGTAGGAAATCCGATCCAATATATAAACGTACAGACACACACACACACAACCTGGGTTTTATAATAAGTATGATGTTTGAACCCACACATATCAAAATAACATTTTCTTGAGAAGTTTGTTGATATACCTTTTCTGAGGAGGCCGATTTCCCGTTCGATAGAGATCATATAATTGTAAGATCTGTAATGCATTATTTTCAAATGCTGAAAAATTTAATTGATGTGTTATACCCTGGAGATTCCATATTTTTGTGTTATTCATTTGTTTCGGGGAATTTCAAGATGAAAAGAAACTTAAAAATAGAGCAAATTTTAAAATTTCCATTTATAAGTAGGCTTACAGAAATCAATATTTTATCATATTTGTGAATTACTGTGTTCACAACATGTATTTCAACAGACGTCTGTGAAATCACAAATGAGATGTAATAATCTGTATTTTCATTAAAAACATAAAGGCTAAAGCATAATACAAGAGAAAATGTATATTTATTTCATGTATGTCAGTCAAAGGTTTATGCATACAAATGCAATCAGGATACTTCAGTGTATGAAAAAATTGGGATTTATTGTTTCATTACGTAATTGGCAGGTTTATTTCTTTATTCATGAATGCAATAAAACCAAACAGTGCAATGTGAATTGATTTGTTCCGTAATAGATTCTACTTTCTAATGAAAACTCAGTGAAAAAATGCAATCAGGACAATCCAGTATATGAAAATGTTGGACTGTATTTTATGTTGATGAATGAAAGGAAAGTGTCATTGTTTTCTTTGTTCATGTCAATATGATTTCTGATTTTATATAAATAGTATATTTTCAAATGAAATGTGTTAAAGCATTTGAAATGTTAGTGTGAAGTGAACACAAACTGTCTCATCCAAAAATTTGAACTCTGCTTACTGATTCCGTTTTCTGTATTGTTTACCATTTTGCCATCAAGACTTCCTTTATTTAACGTCATTAAGCTTAAGAAGTTTGATGCATTTTAGAACATTTTCAAACACCTGTATTATTAAGCATTATTAAAAATCTATCTATCTATCTATCTATCTATCTATCTATCTATCTATCTATACACACACACACACACACATATAGACTGATATTAAAATACCATCTTGTTTTATGCTGATTTTTATGCTGTGAACAAGTATAGACTTTACTCATATTTATAAATTGTTACCTATGGGGGATGAGATTTATTAGTAAATATTGAATCTTTTTATTATATATAAATATGAAATAAAGCCAAGATAAAACATGTTGCGGTGTTGGCTTGTCTTGTGGCAGAGAAAATAGTCTTAAATTTTCTCAGATGAAACACCATTATTACTAAATTTTGAATTTTGTTCATTGTATTTTGTATCTTTTATCACAACTATCATATACTTACATTCTACAATCTTTTCACAGGCATCATGGATAAAGAACAAATGTTAATTTTCTACCCCCACTTTCTCCTGATATCAATTGTGACCTCGCCCAACCAACCCAACAAATAAGTCAACTCTCATGCCTACCGACAACACCCTTACTTCTAACTGCTTTCCTTACTAATGGCAACTGGAGAACCATATATTAAATGCTTGATCAAACTTCACCATCACCCTCCATTCTCCCATCATCATCATTGTGACTAAGTTTCATTGATCTCCCTTTTGACAAGAAACATTCTGCTTGGTCAATCTTCACTATCTACTCTGGGCCCTCTCTTTACCACCATTGCCATGATCTGCATCAACCTCACCAATGCACCTTACAAGGTAGTTTGGTTTCAACTCATTACAAGACTGCCAATCCATATAAAGACCAATCAATTATCAATTTGAAGCATGAAGAAAGGTGTACATCAATCCAGCAAGTGACACTTCCACTTGGCTTCACTAATCCAGTCCAGGCCTCCCTCCTGATACCAACTGCATCCTTTGCCAACTAATCCTACAAATCAGACAATTCTCAGTCTTACTGCCATTGCTTTCCTTACCAACAGCAACTAAAGAAATGCATATTCACAATTTTTGCCACTTTTTCATGCAACATGTATATTCTTCATATTTACTCAATAAATGTCGAAATTTAAATCCTTGTTTAATCTTTCCTTTGCAACTACATGCACATTATAACAAAAATTACAACACCCATGCCCCATTATTATACTAATCTTATATGGGAGACAGTGGAACTATGTAAGTTGTATATATCTCTGTTCGATAATTACCATTGTCTTTGTGCATCTGTTGATTCACTTATATTTCTCATATAGCATATTACGACTGAGTAGTGAGTTCAATCCTCACTGGGTGCTCCATACTTCCGGCCTTGTGCCACATCTAAGCAGCGCTTAGAAAATCGCTATTTCTCATATAAGGTATTTGTATGCCTTCATGTAATTTATGATGATAACAGAAAAATATTTTGTGTGCATTTGGTTCAGAAACCTATTAACAAAAATAGGTATACCTTGAAATTTTGATAGATATATAGCCAATCAATTCTGTCATTTGTTTTGTTAGGAATCTTTTATTTCAGTATAACTTTCAATTTTTTATTTTTCTTATTTGATCACAATTTCCTAAACAATTTCTTATCATTTTCTATAAAATAGCACTCCAAAATTTAGTGTGAATTTTCTTTCTTTTGTAAAGTCATGATCGCATTTATGAAGAAAAATTAACCAATTGTTAGGTCGGATATAAAGATGCTGTTAATGCTTTTCCAGATTAAATTAGATATCAATAACATAATTCATTTTCCTCCATTGTATTTGGATGACGGCATATTTATACTGATATGTCAAAAATCATTGGATATCACTATGTCAATGTAATGATAAGTGTTGTCGTCATACATTTTTCATACCTTGGTAAGATGAAGTGAATTATGAAAGATTGCTAGGCATACTAAGCAGGTTCTCATAGCACCAATTCCTTCGGGCATCTGACTCTCCAGTGTTCTTCTCTGTCTCATATTTTTCTTTGTTGCACAAGGGTTCATCATTGGCCTTTTCCTTCCATACATGATGATCCATTCTTGATTTAATTATCTCACCTTTAATTACAACTTTGTAATGTTCTTCCATCCTATGCTGAAGGGTCTGTTCAGTGTAACTTATTTCCTTTGGATAGATGTCAGGGTTGTCTCTGATATTTTTGCATCAGACTATCCCTTTCTTCCTACTAACTGGGTGGTGGGAGGACTGGTACAATGATCTTATCAACGCCCCCCCCCTCGCAAAATCTATGATTAACTCCCCTTGAAACTATTTATTAGGAAAGGCAGTGTCTATGAAAAAGGAAAGTAGAGCAAAACAAAACAGGAAGCAGTGACTGCATCACTGTAGCTTCAGAGAGAGATCAATATTATTGTAATAACAGGATCGCACATGAAACTGGAGAGGATGGAGCCCAAACAAAAATCTCTTAACGTCACTTAACTCGTCTTCTATTTCTTTACTTAAGAAATTAAATAGTTGGTTTGAAATCATCTTTTCTATAAACGAATGTTCTTATGAATATTTAGAAACTGATCATAAGTGTTTTATGTATTTAAAATACATGATTTTCGAAAAAAAAAATGATGGTTTTGTTTTTGTTAGAATTCAAAAACACTAAGAAATACGTAATGAAACTATTGTCGGACAAGGGAGCTAATCCACTTCCGGTTGTCAACCTGCTGGATGCAACATATGAACACACTCTCTCTACTCATTTATGATCACAGAATTTAAAATTTTGAATTGAGATTTCTACTGAGGAACACGCACCCCCTCTAACTGAAAATGCTGGATCCGCCCCTGTATGTGATGCTATTTATTTTTTATGGACATGTCCAATCTCACTTTAGGCTTCCATGATCTAATTGAAATAAAATAAATCATAAATGAAAATAGAAATGTTATTGAAATCCTCTGTACAATAATAATCACCAAGAAAGATTATGAATCGTTTATGACATGAGTAAAAAAAAAAGAAGAAAAAACAGAAAAAAACTCATGTCAGAAATGATTCTTGATCTTTCTTCGTATTAGTGATTATTATTCTTACTGTACAATACATATTACATAAGATCTTCTTGTAGAATCCTAATTCTATATTTTTACGAATTACTAGAATTAGAATAGTTTGTTTAATTTCTGTGCAAAAATGGATCACGGTTATGTCTTGAACAGATCCAACTTCGCACATATTTTTTTGAATATTAGAATTCTAATTAGACAACAAACACACAAGTCGGCGTTGCTATTCACCCACGCACAAGTTTTTACAGACAATTTTTAGATTTACAAAGACTGCCAGAGATAGTAAAGGATTTACAAAGACTGCCGAGAAAGTTAATTAAAAGCTTTCCGCAACCTACAAAACCTCGACAGCTGCGCCGATTTCTCGGGTTGATTATTATTATTATTATTATATAGAAAATTCATTCCGAACAGCTCTAAAACCCTAATAATACCTCAAACAAACGGATCTTCTACAACGACAGAAAAAGAAAAATTCTAATTAATATCTCCTTACGGGGTGATAAAAGAATTCAATCAGGCAAAGAAAGCCCTCGCCAAATTCACCAAACTCACATACATCGATGGCAACAATTCAATCATTACATTAACTACAAATGTGTCGAGAGATTCGGTACGAGCTGTCCTACACCAGAAACAGCGAAATCTTGAGAAGCCATTGTCTTTCTTTTCAGTAAAGCTGAACTTTACTCTGCACAAAAAGAAAAAAAACAATATAGCACTTTCTCACGCGAGCTTCTCACAATTTACCTGTCCATCAGGCATTTTCGATACCTCCTAGAAGGCCGAAAAAATTTATTGTGTACAGACAGTAGTACACTGATCATAAGCCTTTGGTTTTACTTTTATTCCCTTCATTTCAAGACTGACAAACATAATCCTCGCGATATTCGACATTTAGATTATATTATAGACAAGCGTATGGTTGCAAGAAAGAAATACTACAACAGCAGAAATAGATTTACGTGGTTTATTTCAACAGGAACGTGAGGGTTTGGGACAGCTACCTTGTGGTATAGTTCATAAGCCGGCTTCGGATCTAGGTCGATCTCCCATAGTAGTTCACACATGTTGATGGTGGTTGATGCTCCCCTGCTGTCAGCTGCTGACCGTGACAGGTCTCTACCCTGGGCACCTGTTGACTGCTAGTTGAACTTCCGTGTGACCTCTTTTATACCGTTTTTTTTTAATGGCTTAACACTCTCGAAAAACGAAGCCAGTATAATTAGGAGAGAAGCATTTTTATTGGACGAAAAATAGAACACTTTAAATATTATTTTATTTTTCGACCGGAACACGTGTGTCGGGAACATTTGTAAACGAAGATAATGGTCATTTTGTGACGGGGCTTTGTCCCGTTCACATCCGGCTCTCGCTCTTGAGTATTTGCCTGTAAATCAGCCGAAATATGTCTTATTTTATTTTATAACAATTATGTCGCACAGTTTACATCCGATATCCGTTAAAGGGGAAGAACAACATTGTTGTTGGCACTCTTTCATGTCAACTTTAAATTCAATAAACTCACAACCTAAATCTTGATTTTCTCGCCGAGTAGCAACAGAAACATACAACCCTGGAAGTGGTAATGAAAGACACGTGACCACGCCTTGAGCAAGCGATCCCTGCCATTCAGCACTAAGTCCCTACTCAACTGTGATGTTACCACAGGTCACCCCAGGCCTTATGTTCTTCCGACAATGCGGAAGAGGATTTTCAACCACTTTCACTTTCACATCTACGCTTATATGTTGCAATATTGTAATCTTCATAAAATGAAAATTGTTATTCGATTATAAATGCCATTTATCTTTTTTCAGTATTGTTCTATGCTTTTCTTTCAGTTTTTTTTCGTTGAAGAAATCTGACACTGGGTTCTTAACGCAGCCAGTATCGATTGCAATTTAACTTCAGTCATGATTTTTTTTTTAAACCTGATGATTTAAAACACAAGGAACCAAATCTTACCTAACACCGTTTATGATTTTTTTTTTTTGCCTTACATGATCAGCCATTTCACGTTTGACTCGTGTTTTTTCCATAATTATTATTTTTATTTTTGACATTGCTTTCAGTTTGAACTGAACGAACAATACAAAAATTGGGGAGGTTGATAGAAATCTTAAGAAAATCATCTGAATTTGAACACTGAGAATGAAATAATAATCCTGTTTTGTTTTCTTTTGTTTTTTTTCTGGTCTGAAAGGTAAGTGGAAGAACCTAAATAATTTTGTTAAAAAGAAATGATTATTATTTGAATTGCCTCAACATTTTTAAAATTCCTTTTTAAAGTTTTAATTCCCTGTTAGTGTTAAAAAGAAAAAAAATGAAAATAAATTCATCATGCTGAAACAATATTTTTAAAAGGATATTCGTTGGATTTAAAAAAATTTTTTTGTTATTTCACTTTGAAGTTTTTATTTTGTTTTACTTTTAATTAAACCACAGAAGCCTAAAGTCAGCTTGGACATGTCTAAAAATAAATAAATAGTATCTTATTAAATTTGACTTTTTTTTTAAATAAAATTGAAAATTCTTTTCTGCTTTTTAGGTACCTCCGTAAAATCGCAAAAAAATGAGAATGCTACAAACTTAATTAAAATTAAGTTTTATCATCAAAATATGTTATTATTAAGTAAGACTAAGAGGAAGGATCAAAGTATTTTTTAAATATTTAATTAAATTCTTTAATCCTTTTATTCGAAATTTTAATTAAAAATCTTGTTTTTCTTGAGTCAGTAGATGTTATAATTTAGCAAAGTAAATTTTAGCGTCTTTTTTGTGGTGACAGACATTAATTTGGAAATTCTTGCAAAAATCAAATAATTATTGGATTAATGAAACGTTTCAGGACTTATTCATAATTGAATAAAATTATTTTAGAAATGTAATTTTTTAAGAATATCTTGGTAAAAATTAGATCTACAAAACAGAAAGAAACAATACCTAGGGTTTAAAATGAATTTTTTAAAATGTAAAAAACTTGAAGCTTTTTTGATTTTTATTTTAGATTTAATTTCAAGATAATAGATTAAAGTTAATATTTCCAATAAACAAAATATTTTGCTATATTTCAAAAACTAATTTCAAGCTAATTTAGATTAACTGAAAGGAGTTCTTTTATTACTAAAATAGCTGATTATCACTCTTTTTTTTCATCACCATGTAATTCTGTTAATTAAAAAATTTTCCAAAAATAAAATATACTTTTTTGAAATTTGCCGATTTAAGTTATAATTAAATTATCTTTTATCATATTTTATTATGCTTTTTCATTTATGATTAGTAAATATAGTTTTCACTTGATTAATCAAAACTGCTGAAATTATTACAGAATTTCAAGATTTAAAATTTAATCAATTTTTTAATTAAAATTTTAAAAGAATGAAAACAATTCTTATAAAAAATCATTATTCATCAAAAAAATCTTTTCTTGAGGCAGTAGTGTACTTATCTTCTTTATAAAAGCAATTAAAATCTTTTCTAATTAAATAATGTTATAAGTTCATTGCAGTTTTATTTTAAGATTAAGAGCAGATTTTCTGTAAATGCTGTTTCTGTTTGACTAAAACAAATTGATGATTTAGGTTCTCCAAGTAGACCTGCTTTTAACTAATATAAATACTAAGATCCCAAAATTTTAATTTCTTGAAATTTCATAAAATTAAGTGGGGATAAAAGATGTAATGAAAAATATTTTTACTAAGAGTTTTTACAAAGAAATATTTAAAAATAATTTCATTCAATGTTAAATAATTTGTGAAAATTTTATTAAAATCTGACAATTATTTGATTTTTGCATGAATTTCCAAAACAATGTATTTTTACTGCAAAGTAGATGCTAAATTTACTGTACTCATCTTTGACACAAAAATAAACTAGTTTAACGAAAATTTTGAACATGCTAGAAATTATTAAAAAATTTAATAAATAATAATAAATACTTTGGTCTTTCCTCATAATAATAACACAAATATTTTAGCAATAAAACTTTGTTTTTATAAAATTTGAGGCCTTTTTCATCATAGTATCCTCTTTTTTTTAAAAAAGTATTTACTAATAATATATTATAAAGTTTATTACAATCTGACAGCGGTGGGTATTTTTAAAAAGAATTTAGAATTGTTTTTGTATGTGCATAGACATGTCGATTTTGTAGATGCAGTTGCCCATACACAACATTGCCAGAAAATAAGAGCGATAACTATAGTTAATTTGAGGCCAAAATTCAATAAAACATCAGATTATGAAGAATATTTTCTTGAAGTTTTAAGATTACTGAGTACTAAAAAGGTTCTTGCATTAGATTCTTCCATTATTCTTTTAATGATTAAACCCCACCCTATAGAACAAATCTATTTGTCAACAAGCTGTCAAGACAAACAGAACCATTGTTTAAAAAAAAATGAATTTCTGCAATATTTTTTGAACTTAAATAATATTTGTTTCAAATTAGATTAATTATGTTTTAAATCAGCTAATATTTGTCCAACAAAGTTTCAGAAAATATAATTTATTTTAGGAAGATTTTTTTAATAAAGAAAATTAAATTTTTATAAGTTTACTAAAAATAGTGCTAAAATCAAAACTTTTTGAAATTTATTAAATGAAAAGTTTTGATCAATTTAAATTTGTTTTAAAATGCACCATAGTATTTTGCTTCTTGAAAATTAAAACTAAAAAGGTTCAAGAAAAATCTTTCATTTTTAGTATGAATCTGTGTAGGTACCTTGATAAATTGATAAGATAATAGAATACAACTTACATTTTTGGTTTGATGGAGTTAGGATGATTTTATTTACTGGAATGTTTTTAATCAAAAAGCCTTTTAATTTTTTCCAGTTTGTATAATCATGCAAAATATTTTCTCATATAATTTCCCATTTCTATCATGTTTTTCCATTTCTTAATTCTCACAGTAAAAAGGAAATTCATTTGGGATTTTATCTTATAAAAGGAATTAAGGAGATTATATTACATTTCGTTTTTATTTTTATTTTGAAGCTTTCATTTTTTTCTCACTTAAAAACTGCCATGTTACTCTTTTGATTATTTTAAAGATGCGCAATTACAGAATGAAAAAGTCTGATGTAGGGACCTCTACAAAAAAAATGATATCTAAGGTATAATTTGAATTTTTGAAAAAGAAAAATCTTTCTTGAAGCTTTTATTTTAATTTTAATTTCAAGCTACTAGATTAAATTTTGTATTTTCAAAATATAAATTGACTGAAGGGATGTTTTTTGTTGGTGGGGGGGTTATTGCTAAAATAGCTAATTACCACCCTTTTTTTAGCCATCTTTCATTGCACTGTAATTCTCTTTATTAAAAAATCTTCCAAAAATAAAATATACTTTTCTGAAACTTTATTTGAGGAATAATATTACCTGATTTAAAACATTATTTACTTTAAGTTTAAAATATTGCAGAAATGCAGCAGCTGTGCTGACGTGTTAACAGCCTGATGGCAGCTCTCATGTTGTTCTATGAAACATAATTAAAAAATGATGCAAGTCCCTTTTTTGTTTATAAGTACTCATAAAAATTTAGGAAAATATTCTCAATAATCAAATGTTTTATTGAATTTTAGAAATGTTGACTTTAAATTTACTATAGATAATGCAAGGAAGCATGGTGGAATAATGGATACTGGCTTGGATTGAGGAATTGGAGAGCTGAGTGAATTCCAGTTGAATCCATTGCATTCATTTATATGCTAATACCCTTGGGAAAGGTATGAATCCATTTCTTCTCCCCCAGCTATGGGTAAATAGCAGGACAGACTGGATTCTATAGCCTTGGATGGCAAATGGCCTACTACAGAAATAAATGGCAACCTACTGCAGGCAAAGATCTGCCTCGTCAGTCATGTATAAAAGGTACCTGATCACTTAAGCATATATCATGCATGGCACATAACTGACTGATAGTTATCACTCTTATTTTTTGATATGGTTGTCTGTACTTAGAAAAATTAGCACATTTATACACAAAAATAATTTTAAATCTTTTTTAAATATTGGTCTCTGATGATTTGTATTAAGCTTTTCTCATTTATTCACTTAATAATATCAAAAAGGCTGAAACTGATACTGAATCTTAAAAGATTTAAAACATAATAAATTTTTCAAATTTAAATTTTATAAAAATAAAATCAATTCTTGTCAAAATTAATTATTCATCGAAAAAATGTTTTCTCTTAATATATTTTATTTATAAAAGCAATTAAAATCTTTTCTAAATAAATAATGTCATAGTTTTATTGCATTATTAATTTTATGATTCAGAGCAGAAACAAAATGATTTAAATTTTTCAAGGAGTCCTGCTATTAACTAATATAAAGAGACTGAAATTTTAATTTCACAAAATTTTAATAAAATTAAGTAAATGTTGTTAACAGATGTAAACAAAAATATTTTATGTATATTTTCTTTAAAAAAAACAAAATTAGAAAATAAATCTGACAATTGATTTTTACAAAAATCTCCAAGATTTTTAACCAAAAAGATTTTGAACATGCTAGTAGGGATAAAAAAATGAATAATGAAAAAATACTTTGGTCTTGCCTCTTAATAATAACAAACATTTTGATGATAAACCTTTGTTTTTATCAAGTTTGGGGCTTTTTTCATCATTGTATGCTCTTTTTTAGAAAATTATTGAAGATACCTAGATTGATGGCATGGTGTTACTATTAGGACTGTTTTGACAAAAATGTTTTCAGGTTAAAAGAAAGTATTTTTCTTTTTAGTTGATCTACCTATATATAATAATTATATATAATGGTACCTCGACTGATTTGTTAAAAAACATTAGCATACCATAAGGAAAAAAGGCCCAAACATAATAAAGTTTTATCATCAGAATCTTTGTTATTATTAAGAAGAAAGTCCAAAGGAAATTTTTATTATCAAATTGTATTTTTTTGTTTTTGTGATGAAAAACACATTGATTTAGAAATTCTTGTTGGATTTTAATGATGTATAATAAACTTTTACAAGAATTCTTTTATTTTTTTTCATTTTTAAATAGAACAATTTATAATAATTTATAAAATTTTAAATCTTTTGAAATTCTGTCTTATTTTGCAGATGTTAGGTGATATTGTTATTAAGAAAAAACTGTATTTACCAAAAAGCTTAGTACAATTCATTGACCATCACTATTTTAAAGAATTTTAGAATTTTTTTTGTGTGTGTATAAACATGCTGATATCTTCTTTTTTAAAAATTAATTTTAATCCTTTCATTTACTAGACTTTCCTCCATTATTTTCTGATAATGTTAAATGTATATGGACACCCATATTTACAAAAGTTGGGATGCTTATACACACAAACAAAAAAATTCAAAATTCTTTTTACAGTACTGGGGATCGCTGAATTGTAGTTAACTTTTCCAATTATGATAAATAAATATAGATTACAATATCACCTAACCAGTACAAATTCAGAAATTTAAGATTTAAAAATTTATCAAATCTTTTAATTAAATTTTTTTTAAATTGAAAACAGTTCTTGTAAAAATCCATTATTCAGTGAGAAAATTTGTTTTCTTAAGACAACAGTTTCAATATGCAGAAAAGCAGTTAAAAACTTTTTTTTTATTAAATAATGTCTTAGTCTTATTGCATTCTGTATTCTATGATTCAGAGTAGATTTTCAGCAACTGGGTTCTTGTTTTACAAAAGGAGAAGCATATAACTAATATAAACATTAAGTGGAACAAATGTAAATTTATTGAAATTTCATAAAATTAAACAAATGGTGGGGTAACAGATATAAAAAATCTTTTTAACAAGATTTAAGAAAAAATAAATTATGAATATGTCGTAAATGTTTCATTGAAATCTGACAATTATTTAATTTTTACAAGAGTTTCCATGTCAATGTGTTTTCCCCTGCAAAACAGACTGCTGTAATGTTGTCTTTGTTTTAAACAGAAGGCTGTAGTTAGAGAGAGTATCATATAAATAGAAGACAAGATAGAGGAAACAAAGAAGAAGGTTATTAAATACTCATACATAGAACAGAAATACTCAGGTATACCAAATACTACGCAAATCCTCCTCTAATGTAGCTACTTGCCATATTTATAAGCAGAAGCAGTTCATTGTTACAGTAGTAGGGAAGAGCAGGAAGTATACTGAGTCCTACCCAACAACACAGATGATAAAATTTGATGTTCACCACTGATGCAAGAAAACCAAAATTTTTCACCAAATTTTCAAAAGTTCTAAAAAGAATAGAAAAATATAATATAATATAATTTAATAATCAAAATATACTTTAGTCTTCCTTTTTAAAATAAGTATAAAGATCTTGATGGTCAAACTTTGTTTTTATTAAGTTTGAAGTATTTTTCATCATGCATACTCATAATTTAGTGAATCTTTGGAAGTACCTGTATGTGTGCATAAAATATATATATAGGTAACACCCCAACAAAAAAAACCTGTGCCTGAGATGCTTTTGAAAGATCAAAAATCTTTCCTGAAGATTTTAGTTTTAATTCCAATAGATTTAATTTTGATACCTCCAGATAAAAGTCATTCCTAAGTCTTAAAATGAATTTTTCAAAATTAAAACACAGAGATGGTTGTTTTCATGACATATCTTCAGGAATAGAAAAATTATTGAAAATAAGAAAATGCTTTTTTTATTCTTATACTTCTTTGTCAAGATAGAATCATTTATATATTGAACAAATTGTGATGATAAAGCAATCTTTTTTCAATGCAAAATGTTTGATTTTCACTGGTTGTTGTTGCATTAGTAAACTAACTTTATTATATAACTATAAGCATCTATTATTATATAGGCTGCTTTCATATATTATTTAGTACCTAAGTTAATATCTGTTATTGCATTTTGTTGTTCACAGATGTTCCAGCTGTACAAAAATGTTAATGGTTGTTACTGAGAATTTCAATAAAGGAAAAGATATTTCACTTTTCATGAAGAACTGACAAGAAATATTGTACTGTGAAATGTATTCTATACTTCTCATGTAAAATTTATGGGTCTATATTTTCGAAAGCATGACAATGAAATTTAACTGGCAAGAAATGATATAGTTTGAAATGTATGGTTTGTTTTGCAAAAACACTTTTAGTCTTCCAGATGAATAAACAGGAGGGATAGAGCATTTCATATGATCTTTGCTAATCTCAGCTGTGAAGTCAGACTAAATAGGCCAAATGGAAACAGACATTAGAAAAAAAAAATATTCTTGTGATATTTGTGATTCTGAATTTTCAGGGAAGTATAAATTGGTGATACATATGCGTACTCACACGAAAGAGAAATCATATTCTTGTAAAGTTTGTGGATCTGCATTTTCACATAATCAAGGTTTGGTAGTTCATATGCGTACTCACACTGGAGAAAAACCTTATCCTTGTGAAGTTTGTGAATCTGCATTTTCACAGAAATCAAGTTTGATTTCTCATATGCGCACTCACACTGGAGATACATATTCTTGTGAAGTTTGTGGATCTGCATTTTCACAGAAACCAGTTTTGGTTGTTCATATGCGTACTCATACTGGAGAGAAACCATATTCTTGTCAACTTTGTAGATCTTCCTTTTCACTGAAGCGAAGTTTGATTGTTCATATGCGTACTCACACTAGAGAGAAATCATATTCTTGTGAAGTTTGTGGATCTGCATTTACACAGAAGCCAGGTTTAGTAGTTCATATGCGTACTCACACTGGAGAAAAACCTTATTCGTGTGAAGTTTGTGGATCTGCATTTTCACAGAAATCAAGTTTGATTGTTCATATGCGCATTCACACTGGAGAGAAATATCCTTGTGAAGTTTGTGGATCTGCATTTTCACAGAAGCCAAGTTTGATTATTCACATGCGTACCCACACTGGAGAGAAACCTTATTCTTGTCATGTTTGTGGATCTGCATTTTCACAGAAGACAGCATGGGTCACTCATATGCGTACTCACACCGGTGAAAAACCTTATAATTGTGAAGTTTGTGGGTCTGCATTTTCACGGAAGTCACATTTGGTAATACATATGCGAACACACACTGGAGAGAAACCATATTCTTGTGAAGTTTGTGTATCTGCATTTTCACAGAAATCTGGTTTGATCAGACATATGCACACACACACTGGAGAGAAACCATATTCTTGTGATGTTTGTGGGTTTGCATTTTCATGGAAGTCGCATTTGGTGAGACATATGCCAACACACACTGGAGTAAGACTATAATTTGTCAAGCTGAATTTTTATGAAACTCATATTTGGTGAGCTCTCTGTGAATAAACACTGGAGAGAGAAAATAACAACTTTGGTGCATTCTGTAAAAAGCAATATTCTTTAGATGTTTGTAGATATATCTTCTCTTAGAAGTTATGCATCATGTCTGATATAGATCATACTCTTGTAAAAACTGAATGCATTATTGTTAAATACGGCAAAATTCAATAGAAGAAAGCATATTTTGTGTTCAGAATTTTCAGGGAACTTAGATCCACACCCTTCTTAGATAGATTGTCATGCGAAGCAACATCTATAAAAATTTCTCATTTCAAAATAAACCTGCTGACATAGGAACCAACATTTTGCAAGTTTACAAACGTGTATTTTCATTGAAAACATAAATACAGAAATATAACAAATGAATTCTGAGTAACAGTGTAGAAATAGGAGACATCGCTGTAAGAAAATTTTAGATTGTATTTTATATTGATGAACAAAATAAAAGCATTTGTGTTTTCTAGGATCGTGTCATTATTTCTGCTTTCATATAAACAATATATTTTCAAATTAAATATGTTAAAACATTTGAAATATTAGTTGGAATTAAACAAATTGTTGCTGCTGGAATTTGATCTTTGCTGGCTGATTCAATTGTCAGTAATGTTTACTATTGGGCTACAAATCGTTTTATTTACTGTAATTTATCTTCTACAATTATTAATTTTTGTCAGAATGCTCTCATCCATTATGCTGAACCTCTATGTAATGAAATGAGACATAATCTGGAAAAGGTGGTAATCTGATGATGTGAAGTCAGGACAGGTTCAGGGAGCACTTCCAAGCCCTCAAGTTTGTGGGATGGGGTATTATCATGTTCTAGAAGTATGAATTTTCAATGGACCAATGCCAGATAGCAAGCTTTTAAAGCATCATTTACATACTGCAGTTATTGGGCATAATGGTCATGGTTCACAGCATCTGGATCTAGCAAAAAGTGCAACTCCCCTCAAAATTTAACCAAACGTAAAGCATGTTCTGTTCAAAGTGACTTTGACAGCCATATTGCAAACAAACCCAGTGATTTCTTTTATTAGGATTACAAAAATCAAATTTCCATCCCCAGTTACAATTTAACGCTAAAGATGGGCACCTTGTGCATTTACCAACAATTGTTTGCAATCGCTCACAACTTGTTGAGCCTGGTTATTGCTCAGTTCATGAGACCAGGCTTATGGGGGTGCTGATTGATTGTGATTTGTGAAGTTCAAAGTTCTGCCAATAATATACATCTGATTGTCCTTAGCTGTTATTCAACAATTTCAAGCAATGTCTTCCAATACAGAATATCTCCATGACCTTGGTTTATCTTTGAGACTAGTGTTACCTACCTTGAAATGTCTAATTCAGTTTTGTACCATACATTGGTAGACAGTTCCTGGGCCTTCCACTTCATTAATTTCTTTTGATGCTGCCCTTGCACTCAATCTTTTTTTCCACAGATTGTGTAAAATGGCTCTAATTGGAATTTTTTCACCACATTATAAAAACTACAAAATAATAAACTATTATATAAAAAATAAACAATTCAGTAACAATTAGATTACAAGTTGTATCAAATTAATGATACAACATGGAGATAACAAGTTGTCAAAATCATCAGTGAACATCCCCAAAACTTTTGACTCAACCTGGTACATTTCTGAGCAAGGTCTCTTCTGTTCAATGATCATCAGTGTATGTGTTCAGTCATATTTCTCATATGTTATTTTTATGCCTTGATGTCATTTATAATAATATAATATAAATTTTTTTTATTTTTGAAGCTTATTAAAAAAATAGGTATACCTTGAAATTTTGAGAAATCTATATCCAATCAATTCTATCATTGTTAGGACTCTTTTCCTCTCTCAATATATTCCTCCTTTCCTCTCTCAACATATTCCTCTTTTCCTCTCTCAATATATTCCTCTTTTCCTCTCTCAACATATTCCTCTTTTCCTCTCTCAACATATTCCTCTTTTCCTCTCTCAACATATTCCTCTTTTCCTCTCTCAACATATTCCTCCTTTCCTCTCTCAATATATTCCTCTTTTCCTCTCTCAACATATTCCTCTTTTCCTCTCTCAATATATTCCTCTTTTCCTCTCTCAATATATTCCTCCTTTCCTCTCTCAATATATTCTTCTTTTCCTCTCTCAATATATTCCTCCTTTCCTCTCTCAATATATTCCTCCTTTCCTCTCTCAATATATTCCTGCATATTATTTTTTTCCTCTCTCAACATATTCCTCCTTTCCTCTCTCAATATATTCCTCTTTTCCTCTCTCAACATATTCCTCCTTTCCTCTCTCAATATATTCCTCTTTTCCTCTCTCAACATATTCCTCCTTTCCTCTCTCAATATATTCCTCTTTTCCTCTCTCAACATATTTCTCCTTTCCTCTCTCAATATATTCTTCTTTTCCTCTCTCAATATATTCCTCTTTTCCTCTCTCAATATATTCCTCCTTTCCTCTCTCAATATATTCCTCTTTTCCTCTCTCAACATATTCCTCTTTTCCTCTCTCAACATATTCCTCCTTTCCTCTCTCAACATATTCCTCCTTTCCTCTCTCAATATATTCCTCCTCTTTTCCTCTCTCAATATATTCCTCCTCTTTTCCTCTCTCAATATATTCCTCTTTTCCTCTCTCAATATATTCTTCAGTTTTTTATTTTTTTCTTATTCGATTCTCATTTCCTAAGAAATTTCTCAGCATTTTCTAGAAAGTAACACTCCAGAATTTAATGTGAATCTTTGTTCTTTAGTAAAGCCATCATCCAAATTATGAAGAAAAAGTATGCAATTGTTAAGTAGGATATAAAGAAGATACCTTTTAATATTTTTCCAGATTAAATTAGATAACAATATTTCACTTTCTTCCATTATCTTTAGGTGACTGATAGCATATTTATATTGATATGGCTAACAGTCATGTGACACCACTATGTAAAGGTAATGTCAGGTTGTGTCACCATACATTTTTCATACCTTGGTAAGTTGAAGTGCATTATAAGAGATTACTTTGTGCACTAAAAAGGTCCTCATATGCACCAATTCTTTCAGGTATCTAATTTTCCAGTGTTTTCTGTCCACTATTTTTACTTCCTTCCACAGAGGTTCATGATTGCTCTTTTCCATCTATATATGATTAGCCATTCTTGATTTAATTAACTATTTCATGTTTTCCATTCTATTTTGAAGGGTCTGTTCAATGCCGAATATTTCCTATTGGTAGTTGTCTAGTATGTCACTTATGCTTTTTGCATATTATTTTAGGTATTGTATTATCCCTTCCTTTACACTGATTGGTGTGAATTGAAGTTTCACTCCCTCATGCTGCATTTACTTTTTCTATTCCCAAAATGAATGTAATGTATGAACTTAAAAAGTACCATTTGATTTGTTTATAATTTCCATTTATATATTCGTAATGTATAAAAATGAATGTATTCATTCTGATTTGTATATACATCTTTACAATAAAAATAATATAAAACTATTGGTTAAACAAAAACTAATTTTTTTAAAACAATGGCAATTTCTAGAGTGTAGTAGTTTTGATCCTCTGTACTTATTTACCTTTTTACATGATCATTTTAAAAGTTGCTAATGACATTAGTTATCTTGTGACCTTGATGGCTGTTGAATGACACCCATGAGTAAAAAAAAATTAGCTACCCTCCACACAAAAAGTTATACCTAAGGTTTAAAATGAATTTTTAAAAATGTCTTTATTGAAGCTTTTAATTTAGTTTTAATTTTAAGCTAATAAGTTAAATTTTATGTTTCCAATGAGTAAAATACTTTGCTGTGTTTCTAAACTAACTTAAATTGACTTGAATTGAGTAAATTTGCTAAAATCACTGATTGTAACACCATTTTTTGCCTTGTTTCATCACAATGTAATTGTCCTCATTAAAATATCTTTCAAAAATAAAATATAATGTTCTGAAACTTTATGAGGAGAATATTAACCAATTTAATGTTAGTTTAAGATACAAAATATCACAGAAATGCTTTTTTAACATGATGGTAGCTGTTTATTTAAGGTGTTGACTGACAGAAGTTTATCTAATTTATATATCGTGTGTGCCTTTTTTGTATAATTTTTAACTACTCAATAATCTCAAAAATTAAGGAAATACTCTTCATAATCTAATGTATTATTGAATTTTAGGTTCTTTGGATTTAAATTTATTATAGTTACCTCTCTTATTTTCTGATAATGTCATGTAAAGATGTCAGTATTTACAAAAATCAGCATGTTTATTCACACAAAACAAATTTTCAGAATATTTTAGTTTGATGAATTGTACTAAGCTTTTCCATTTATGATTAGTAAATATAATTTTTACTTAATAACAATACCACCTAAAAGGCACAAATACAGAAATTTAAAAGATTTAAATCTTTATATAGTATTTGATTTTTATAAGAATTTTGAAGTCAATGTTTTTCATTGCAAAAAACATGATAAAATTCATGGTCCCTCTCTGATGCAAGCATTTAAGCAAAATTTTGAACTTTCTGAAAAAAAATCCCAAAATATAAGTTAATAATAAAAAAGGATAAAACTTTGTTTTTTATTAAATTTTGGGTATTTTTTTTCATCATGCATGAGACTTTTAGCGAATCTTTGGAAGTACCTGTCTGTGTATGTATACACACACACACACACACACACACACACATATATATATATATATATATATATATATATATATATATATATATATATATGTAGAGAGAGAGAGAGTAACCCTTCAACAGAAAAAGGCAATGCCTAAGATTAAAATGTCTTTGAAAAGATCAAAAATATTTCTTGAAGCTTTTACTTTAGTTTAATTCCAAGCTGATAGCTTGAATGTTGATATTGCCTAAGAAAAGCCGTAAGGTTTAAAATGAATTTTTAAAAATGTAAAATCATTCTTGACACTTTTATTTTAGTTTTACGTTCAAGCTTATATATTACATTAAATATTTCCAGTAAGCAAAATAATTTGCTGTATTTAAAACTCAATTTAGATTGATTGATATGATCTTTTTTTTTAAATTAGAAGTCAGGTGTATTGGAAAATCTGTCAACACAACATAATTCTCTTTATCTAAGAAAACATTTCAAAATTAAAATATAATTTTTCAGAAAGTTTGAGTTTGAGCTATTTCAAATTTTGATTTACCTAATTTGGAACATATTACTTACTCTTAGTTTAAAAAAGTAATAAAGCATTTTCTTAACATGGAGATGGGTGTTTATATTGATATCTAGGGAATAGAAAAAATTATTTAAAGATATCCAAATGTTTATATTTATTCTTATACATCTTTTTGAAGATAGAATCATTTATATTTGTGATAGTAAAGCAATCTTGTTTCACTCCAAAATGTTTGATCTTCATTGGATGCTGCATTAGTGAACTAACCTTAATATATAACTACTTGTATCTATTATAATATAGACTGTTTTCATATAGTATTCAGTACCTAAGTTAATAGAGCATTTATTGCTTTTTGTTGTTCACAGATGTTCTGGCTGTACAAAAATTGTAATGGTTTCTGCAGAGAGATCATATTTTTGTGAAGTTTGTGGATCTGCATTATCAATGGAGTCAAATTTGGTATGTGAAAACACACCAGAGAGAAACCATATTTTTGTGCTGTTTGTGAATTTATATTGACAGACAAGTCAGGTTTAGCAGATCATGTGTGAATATACACACATATGGAGAGAAACCAAATTCTTGTGAAGATTGTGGATTTGCATCTTCACAGAATTTACTTTTGGGAAAAACTATAGAAGTGCATTTTTATTGAAGCAGTATTTGGTAAGCCGTTTCTGAATAAACACTGGAAAGAGAAAAAATATTCTTTTGATATTTGCTGCTATGCCTTTTTTGACATATCAGTTTTGGTGCATTATGTGAAAAAACCATATTCTTTCAATGTTTATGGATATACCTTTTCTGAGAAGTCATATTTTGTGTCTGATATGAATCATATTCTCAGAAAATTGAATGCATTATTTTCAAACACTGCAAAATTTAGTAGACATAGAGAGAAACCATATTTTTGTGAAATATATCGTTAGAATTTTTGAGGATGTTCCAGCTGAAAAGGCACTTGGATACACATCCTATTTAAACATTTTGTCATGTGAAGCAATATCTTTAGAAATTTCTCATTTAAAAATAAACATGTTGACATAGAAACCAACATTTTTTAAGTCTATAAACATCTGTGAAGTTACAAATGAAATGTAAATATGTACCTTTGAAACATAAAGGCAGAAATATAGTGAAAATATTTTCTTAGGAGCATTCAGTATAGAAATGCAAACAGCACAATTCAGTGCATAATCATTTGAGATGCATTGTTTGATTATTTAATTTGAAATGGTTTTCTTTATACATGAATGAAAGAAAACCATCTATATTTTAAAGAAAATACTTTCTGAGAAACCTCCAGCATAGAAATGACATTTTGGTTTTTATTTAATATTGATGAATGAAATAAAAGCATCAATGTTTTCTTAGATCATGTCCGTATGATTTCTGATTTCACAAATAATATATTTTCAAATGAAATGCATTAAAACATTTGAAATGTTAGTGTGAAGTGAACGCAAACTATTTCAGCCAAAATTTGATATCTGCTTGCTGATTGTGTTTTTTGTATTGTTAACTGTTTTACTTTGCCAGATAAACCAATGTTCAGCACTCATTGCTGGCAGACCCAAGAATATGGCACATTAATTTGGAAAATTACTTCATTTTTACCATGGTTTTCACATTCCAATTGTTAACTATTAGTTTAATAAATATTTTGTTGAATTAAAATATTTGGAAGTTCAGATGCAAGAGAAGAATATTTGTTGATTAATTTAAATTGAAGATTAAAATTTGGATATCAACTAAATTCATGTGCATTTTTGATAATGAATGCACACAAATGAAAAATTTTAATGTCATTCTGGGGTTTTTGTTTTTTTTTCATCCAAATACATAGATTTTGCTTATGTTAAGCCTTGAAAAAACAAAAAAAAATTCACTATTTTTATTCCTAATATTGAGTGCATTAAAATTATTCAACTTTTTAATAAGAAAAATGTCAGGTTGATGTTAAAATCCTCAGAAAATATTGTTGATTTATTTAAGGTGGAATGACCTTTTATATTATGTCTCTAATTTGTATTTCGATATATTGTATTTATTTTCAATTTTTATACTTGAATTCTTTGTCTGTATTGTACATGATCCATTATTGTACATAACAATGGTTTTCAAAGAAACTGAGGCAAGCATAAGAATATTTGTTCTAACTTAATGTTTGGATGCTGAGTTCAGATACAAAATCTGTTTTCACTCATCACCTCTAGATTTTGAGATATACATGTGTACATGTATGTAAATGTATACATGTATGTAAATGTATACATGTATATGCATTCAAGGCTGCCTGGTGTGTCTTAGAACATTGTGTTCTTTTTTTAAAAAAATGTAATTTTAGGAATTCTTTTTTTTTTAAGTTTTGTAATGGCTGGTGAAATGCTCTTCAAATTTGAGTAATTAATACTGCAAATAGTTACATCATCTGTATATGCGAATGTTTCCTTTATACCTTCCTTTATTTCAGACAAAATTCTTTGAAACTCAGCCACTTCATTTGTGATCCCAAACGGCATCCTTTTAAAATTATACAATTTATCATATGCTTCAAAAGCTGTGTAAAGATGGTCTACTTTATGTAGGAGAACTTGATGATACACACTTTTTAGGTCTAGTTTAGAGTATAGACTATAATTTTCTATATCTGAAACCATCATTGTAATCTTAGGTAGATGATAGGCATCTTTTTAAGGTAAAATAATCTATGATTAACCTTTTTTTTTATTTCTTATCTTTAGTTACCACTACTTGCACCCTCCACAGAAATCTACTGCGGCTTAATGATACCTGAATCCAACAGATTTTTTATTTCCTTCCTTATAAATGTCTTCTCTTCTCTTGACTATCTTTGGGATTTCACCAATATAGATCTACAGTGAGGTGACTGATTTTTCAAACAGTGGAGGAGGTGAAATCTTCATGCTTAGCTACTCCACATAGTTTTAGAGATGGTCTGTCACCCTCATAAAATTTCTATTTTTTCATGCAGACATTAAAAGTCTTGTCCAAGGATAACATCATCACATAAATTATCCATTAGGGATAAATTAATTTTTTTGTAAGTTTCCATACAAATCTTAAGATTTGCTTTACATTTTCATACAGTTTTAACAAGTCAGAAAAAGTCATGCTGACATTAGGATTAGTAGGTCCAACCTCATAGACTGATCTACCTTGGTGTCAATAAAACTATGACTACTTCCAGAATCTACTACCACAGTAAGATTTTTTATTTCTTTTTATTACCAAAGTATTTTACAGTGACTTTTGAAACTTCCAGTAGTTACTGTGGCCATGATGGGTAATGCAGCAGAAAACTTATTAATTTTCAAACGACTGATAGTGACTGGTTCCTCAAGCCGGGCACTTCTAGGGTGCCTAGGGCCTCCCTGGAAAAAACACCTTTCTTTAAGCAGTAGATGATCGAGAATACTCTTTGTGGTTTTCCTCTTGCTGAGAAGTTAAAGCATTAGTCTGAGGTTTGGATACCAATGCTCTTGATAACTTGTTTGGGTATCAGCAGAATAGACTTCGGAATTTAAGATAGTTCTTTCCACACTTCGCGCTTGATTTCCAACTTCTGTGAGGGTGAGCATTTTGCTTTCAAGAAATCTCTGTCAAATAGGACATGCAGATAAACCAGAAATAAAGAAATCTCTAATAGTTTCCTCTTTGTAAGTTTGTGTGGTAAAATCTTTGAATTTACAGCACTTTGCCAGAATACACAATGCTTGAAGATGTTATAGACAAGTGTATGGTTGCAAGAAAAAAATACGACAACAGCAGAAATAGATTTACGTGATTTATTTCAATAGGAACGTGTGGTTTTGGGACAGCTATCTTGTGGTATAGTTCATAGGCCGGCTGAAGATCTGGGTTGATCTCTCATAGTAGTTCTCGCTGGTTGGTGTGTCGCTACTGCTACTGACTGCTCAGCCTGACCGTGACAGGTCTCTTCCCTGGCCTCCTGTTGACTGCCATTGTATTTCCATGTGACCCCTTTTATGGCGTTTTTATGGCTTAAAAGGCTCGAAAAACGACGCAAGTATAATTAGGAGGGAAGAATTTTTATTGGTCAAAAAATAGAAACACTTTAAAATATTATTTTATTTTTCAACTGGAACTCGTGCGACGGGATCATGCGTAAACGAAGATAATGGTCATTTTTGTGACGGGGCCTTGTCCCGTTCAGATTCGGCTCTCGCTCTTGAGTATGTTAGTTTATTTCCCTGTAAATCAGCCAAGATATGTCTTATTTTATAACAAAGATATTGATTCAACGTTTCTCCACCCTGTTGAGTTGTGGTTGCAAGTACATGCCCAGCATATATCTAACTTTTTTCTTGGACAAAAGCTCTCTTTAGAATGTTAATATCTTCTTGAAAGCCTGTACATTCACTGAAGAGTTCGTGTACATCAGACAACATGTAATTTAAAGAATATGCAAATCCTTCCCTTCAATATGCTTGAGAAAGTTTTAAAAAGTTTGGTAGAAATGATTCCATATTTTCTCTGCCCTGGGGGTCTTACTATTCAAATCCACAATTTTAGGTCTTAGTGCCCTGACCATTTTGATAATGGAGAGAAATCATATTCTTGTGGTGTTTGTCAATCTGCATTTGCAGAGGAAACTAATTTAGTGGACCATATGCGAATATATACTGGTGAAAAACCATTTTCTTGTGAAGTTTGTGGATCTGCATTTTCTTGGAAGTCATATATGGTGACACATATGCGAACACACACTGGAGAGACCATATTTTTGCGAAGTCTGTGGATATGCATTTTCATGGAAATTCACATTTGGTATGCCATATGCGAACACACACCAGAATAAAACCATATTCTTGTGACATCTGTGGATATACATTTTCACAGAAGTCATATTTAGAATGCCATATGCAAACACACACTGGTAATAAACCTTATTCTTGTAAAGTTTGTGGAAATGCATTTTCAAAGAAGCCAGATTTGTTTTCTTCATATGCAAACACATAGTGGAGAGAAACGGTATTTTTGTTAAGTCTGTGGATCTGCATTTTCATGGAAGCCACATTTGGTGTGATAAATGCAAACACACACTTTAGAAAAACCATAATTTTGTGGATCTGCATTTCCATGGAAGTCATATTTGTTGTTCTCTCTCTAAATAAATAAATACTGGAGAGAGAAAATATTCTTGTGATGATTGCTGACATGCATTATACATTTCCTGGGTAGTCATACTGCATGTCTGATATGGATCATATTCTTTAAAACACTGAATGCTTTATTTTCAAATAGTGCAAATTTAAATAAACAGAATGAACATTTAACATAAAAATGCAAACAGGACAATTTAGTGTAGGAAAATTTTGGATGTATTGTTTGATTTAATTTGCAATTCATTTCTTTATACATGTATGAAAGGAAACCATATATGTTTTAAAGAATCAGGTTAGTATAGGTAACTCCATGAGATCGTTGTTTTAGCAATCTCATGGAGTTACCTAACTTAATGTAATTTTAATAATTAATGAAATTATTTATCATTATCTTAGCTATTAAATAATGAAAATTTAGAGGTAACTCAAATAATGTAAGGAATTTTTATCATATTTTAAATTATTATAAGAAACAAAACAAAACAAAAAAACGTTATGTCACTTTTGATGCACCGTACTAAACATGTCAACACATTCAACCATCAAATTATTGATGGAGACGTGAAAATAACAAGACCCAAGAAATGTTTGCTTAGAAAATTTTATAGGCAAAGTCAATGTATGAAAACTTTCACAATCAATGTTTTCAATATTTTCCAACATTCACCCGTATTGTAATTTTATTAAAATCTATTAAATGATATGAAAAATATTATTTTGTTTTATATGTTGTGAACATGTGTAGACTTTAAATAGTTAAGTTTATAAACTGTTATCTATCGATGGTAAGTTATATTAGTAAATATTCATTTTATTATTATATAAAAATGAAATAAAGCCATGACAAAGAATTTATCAGTTTTATCTCGTGGTAGAAAAAATAGACTTAAAATTTTGAAGATGAAACTGAAACACCATTAATATTAAATTTTTTGCTTTTTTCTTTATATTTTATATCTTTTTATCACAACAATTATATTTTTAAAATTCTACAACCTTTAAGCATGCACCATAGATATGAAACAAATTATCAAGAAGGTTATCTGCTGAAAGCTAAGAAATGATTTTAAATATTAAATATTTCATTTTGTCTCCACTCTGTGTACACTTCAAAGGAACTAATTTGCATATGTACTTCTCCGGGCTTTATAAGCCAATTGGTCAAAATGTAAGAATGTAGTAAGATAAAAATGAACTTTAGTTTTAGGTTGATGGGAAGTTCAGAAATAAAACACTCAACATATCTTACTTTGATCTTTATTCATTAATTTTTACAATCACCAGCTGTAGCAAGCAACTGTCACTGGCTTCCCTCCTCTTATTTGAATCATCTATTTCTTAAAATTCTATGATGTCAGAATAACATGTGATAATACAACATAATAGCATCATGTAAATATATTTTACTTACTTTCATTACATATAACTTTTTTTTAACTTCCTCTTTCTAAAGAAACTTATATTTTCTCTGCCTTCCCTAGGTTTATATAACTACTCAATTTATTAAAATTCTGTAATAGTAAGAAATCATGATATGAATATGTTTTAGTACTTATACATCACTTTTATAATAATATTTGAACTTGTAGCGGTGCTGTAAGTATTGTTGGCTAGGGTCACCGTGAATATAATAAAGAAGGAAGTCTGTGTTCTTGTAAAACAACACCCCACATGAATAATGCACAACAAACACGAGAGAAAAATAATCAAGCTCAATGAACATTAATAAAATATTGTATTAACAATGATATACAAATATCAACAATAGTATAAAAAAGTTGTTCCCCTTTTTCCGTAATAAAAAGGGTAAATTTAGCTAATAATTGTTGAGTACAAAATTGACTGTAATTTAACTACAAAGTTCAATTGAAGTCTTAGCTAAATAAAGAATAGTTCCACAGTGTTTTATCAGTGTAGAAAAATGTAATGTTCATGAGTGATATCAATAGGAATCAGTATGATTACTTGGTTGAGAGATAATTAAGAATTAAAATGTCAATATAGCGCCGTGCCTTGCTTTCCATGGTGTGTTGGCAAACAGCGAGAGTTTATATAGCAAGCTTTAGGCTCAAGATGGCTTAGCGCGAAAATATAGAAAAGATACTAAAATACGTGATTGGTCAGGAAATGGACCAATCCGTGATTTTAGAGAAAATTTTGAATTACCTGCGATGGTTAAATTGTCCTATAATAAGTATCATGTATTTATTATCCAATAAGAATAAAGAAAACGGAGGTGTGGCACATGTAAGTGATTCCCACAAACTCCACCTTTATTAATTTTTTAAAAAACCAACCCCTTATTTGATACTACCATTATTTGGGAGACAGGAAAACATCTATATGACTTGTATGCAACTTTGAGCAAGCTTTTCACTTTTCTCCATTTTTTAGGTGACCCTAACCCAGTCTCTATGTAACGGGTAGCAGGTAGCTACTTCGGCGCTGCTGAAATCTATTGAAACAAATCATTAGGATTAATATTGGATTGTTAAAACATTTTAAAATTTGTTTTCATTTTTTTGTCTACTGTTGAAGTTTGAAAAATGATGAGTAGCTGTGCCAAGGTTTTAAACATCTAAAAACTTTAAAAATATTTTTCTTAATATTTTGCTTTTTTAATCATAATATTTACTTTTTATGACAGGGGTGGCATTACACAGTTTTTATTTTGGCCTTTGACCGCTGTTTTCATTAACTTTTAGAATATTCAGTTTATTAATCCTTAAATTTACTAGTAAATCTCAAAACACATCTCTAGAACTAATATTGAAGTTTTAAGAGAATTTTAAATTTACTCTTTTCATTTTCCTTTTTCATCTATAGCTGAAGAAGTTTGATGAATAAACACCAAAATATGATAAAAATAAAAAGGAAGATGTACCAAATGGAGGAAAACAACTATCAAAATGACAATGATAATAAAATAGATTTGATTGCAAAATCTATGTCTGGATATTTAAGCCGCAAGTAACTATGTATGTGTTGATAAAATGAAGACAACAAAATTAATGACAAAAAAAAAGAAAAAAATGTTTTTTAAGATACTGGGGGTAATTTTCTTTTTAAGCCCCACACTAAATAATAAATATATAATAAAAATTTGCTGAATAACTATATTAAGGTGTAAATTTACACATGCTTAATTAAAAAATAACAAAGAAACTTTGATAAAATCTACCAAGTTATTGACAATAAAATTTCAGATTCATTCATGTTACGGCACAACAGCCATTAGTGGTGTTGTTTGCATATATTCACTGCTGATTAGATTTGCGCAGAAGATTACATTGTTAACGGGCTTTTTACAGTTCTTACTTGATTCAATTACTTCGCAACTGAAGACTCATTTTGTGCGTAATAATCAAGACTGTTCTGCAGCAAATATATGCAAAGAACGCCACTAATGTCTGCCGCAAAGTGAATGAGTTTGAACTTCTATTGTCGATAACTCCAAAATGGTAGATTTTATCAAAATTTCTTTGTTATTTTGGAATTAAGCATATACATTTACACTTATACCTATTCAGCAAATTTTTATTAAATATTTAGTGTGGGACTTAAAAAGCAAATTACCTGATACTAAGTATTTAAAAAAAAATAAATGAAAAACTAAAAAAATATTATAAATTTTTCTGTATATATTTCTGAGATGAGGTATTGTCATTATTTATATTGTTCAGTTCGAAATTCCAATCATCGGAAGAAGGCCGGGGCGTACCACAGCCCAAATATTGTGAATATAGCAATAAAGATGAGGACAACAATATAAATAAATTATTCTAATTAAAATTGTAAAAAAGTGAGAACATATCTTGTAAAAATTTATTTTTTCATAAAAAAAATATTGTCCTTAAAATCAATTAAAAGCTTTTGTAATTTTGGTTCAACATATTGTTTTTCTTGTATCAGCGAGTGACTATGAATTAGAATGGAAAATTTTACTGTCATTCTGTGGTGAATATGAAGTAAAAAAAACTCTCTTTTTCAATTTTTTCCACTGTTTTCAAATTCGCGGGATGATTCGAAAGTTTATTTTGACCAATGGAAAAAGGGATTAGCTGAATAAGAAACCAAGGCAAAATTTAACAAGCCTATGTGAAAATTTATTTTGACAAATGGAAAAGGGAACGACTTGCAAACAGAGAAAAAAGTAATGAGCCGATGTGAAATCGCTTTTTGATGTAAATAAGCAAAGAGAAAAAAAGCAGAAAGAAGTAGGAGGCAGAGTTTCACACGTCTGAATAACACCAATGTCAAATTACATGCTGATACATTATCAGCCTATAATGAAAGCAGTACTATTAAAAAAAAACTCTATTCAACTCCAAAGCTAAGTACCTTAAAATATATCTTTTCACTCATGTTGAATATATCCATAATTGTTATGTGAAAAATGAACTCTCAATTTGGTCTCTCAATTTGTTTTAAACCTTTTGGAATATTACTTTGTGTCCGATGATTTCATTTTCTTTTCTTGACAATTCATTAAAACTACAAACTTTAAATATTTGATATCTTTTCCTGAAACAAGCTACTGACAATTTCAAATGTGTAAATAAATTCCTTATCTCGTTTCGTTAAATATAAACACGTGTGTTTCCTCGTCATTCAGTTCTGCAGCACAAAAACATTGAATTGGAAATTTTGCAAAAATCAAATAATTGTCAGATTTTAATGAAACTCAGTACTTATTCACAAATGAATTAAATAATTTTTTTAAATGTTTCTTTTTCAGAAAATCTTAGTAATTTAAAAAATAAAAAACAGTTACCCCTTCTTTCTTATTTAATTTTATGAAATTTTGAGAAATTCTTTTTTAGGGTCGCTATATATTCATAAGGACAAACTCTCGGAGAATTTAACTTAAATTACCAATAATTGTTCTGAGTTGTAAAATAAAAAAATGCTGAATTTTTACAAGTATTGTTTTAATTTGTAGCAGTTATGTTGTGTTGGGGACGTGCAGAGTTTATTAATGATGTGAGAAAGAATCAGAAGGAATTTGAGTGACTTTCTGCATCCCCAAACAAATAGATAAACGAAAATGCAATTGAAAAAAAAGAGACATATTCAATTAGAAATCAATACAACATTTATGTACAAATCAAACAATATACAGAAAGGATAATTGATGTATGTTATGTAGGCGAAATGTGTATGCGGTTTCTTCAGATCTCAGAATGTCTCTCTTTGTAATTGTTCGTTCATTTGGAGTATTTTTTTGTTTGTGTCGATATTTGCGATTGTTGATAAGTGTCTTAAAGAAAAGTTTTTTAAGAGTGATCTACCTTTAACTGTAATATTTTTCTAAGGTCGTTCGTTCGTAGAGTTTACTTAGTAAGTAGTGAATTTGATTCACTTTTTAGATAAGCAAATGTTGAGAAATGATGTACACAGAGTTGATTGAATCTTGATCGAGTATGAGTCAGCGATGTATCTTTTTGCGCGGCAAAATTGTGATTCGTAGTGACGTGGAGTATTTTGGGAAGTTCTCTGTGAATGCGTGTTACTGACTGCATAAAGTTGGTAATTGTCTTTAACGTCTGGTCAGCAATGACTAAGACGGGAGTCAGTGAATGTTACATCTTGAAACTTGGTAATTACTGCCCGGAAGGTTCACACGTAATCACCGGGTGGCTCCCAGCATAAGAGCGGGAAAACAGCTTAGTCGCGTGCAGGCGGTTTGATTGGTCGGAACTGACCAATCAGCAAGCCAGATTGGAGGTGATTGACCAATGAATACTTGTTATAGTGTCTGAATGTAGAATTTGGCTTACTAGATAGGAAGAGTGCATTTCCTACAAAGAGGTAAGGCTGGTTGCGTTGTGGAAGAGTCTACACTACAGTAGTATTGTTATTTTTAAGTAAAAACTATATTTACTAATCACAAATTGAAAACATCACTACGATTCAACGATTCCAATATTTGAAAAAGACTTGAATTTATTATGTGTGTATAAAAAAATGTCAAGTTTCGAATTTACAGATATCTAAACACGAAAATTAGAGTAACTATTGTGGCGAACTTCACCACATTAACTTTGGATTAGGAAAGAGAACTGACATGAAAAAGAACGAGCAAAAAGACATTGTTGGGGTTGGGGACGTGCAGAATTTATAAATTATGCTTGAAAGAATCAGAAGGAATTTGTGTAGGTTGCGTGATTTTCTGCATCCACAACAAATAAATAAACGAAATTTAAAATACGATTAAACAAGACAAATAAAGACATATTCAATTAGAAACTAATATAACATTTATATACAATTCAAAACAATATACAAGCAGGATAATTGGTATATGTTATATTGGCAAAATGTGTATGATGTTTTAGATTTCAGAATGTCTCTCTTTGTAATTGTTCGTTCATTTACAGTCTTTTTAGGTTTGTGTTGATATTAATATTTGTCGATAAGTGTCTTTTTAGAAGGAGTTCGGAAGGAGTGATACTCCTTTGACTGTAATGTTTTTAAGGTCGTTCGCACATCGAGATTTACTTTTTTTTTTATTTTTGTTCATGTTAGTTAGAAATTAATTATATATGATCTTTTTCCTCGTAGTGATGATTAGATTATTATTGTACATCGGATTTCCATAAAATTTCTATTTCTTATGAATTCAACTTTCTAAAAATTGACATGCAGAATGTGTGGCTCATCATATCACAGTTTCAGGAGTCGGACACTGGCCGCTAGTGTCGATGTCAGAGATGAAATTTTTTTTTTTTTTTTTGCATAACTAAGGATTTTAAACACAAGGAACTAAATCTTGTCTAACACCGCTTAACTTCTTTGACTTCCATAAGCAAACGGGAGATTTTCTCGAAAAAAAATTTCCCGTTTGTATCGTTTTTTTTTTTTTGTTTTGTTTTTTTCCATTTCTTAATTCTTTTGATTTTTTTTGTCATTCATTGGCATTATGAACTGAACGAACAATACACAATATTGGGTAGTTTGACAGTGAAATCACAACAAAATCATTTGAACACAAAGAAAAATCATTTCGTTTTGTTTTTCTCGTTGCATTTTCTGGCCTGAAAGGTAAGTCGAAGAATGGAAATAATTTTGATAAAAAAGAAATCGTTATTTACTGACTTGCCTCATCATTTTTTTTTTCATTCATTGTCAATATTTTTTATTCTGTTTTATTTTGAAAAGAAAAAATGAAAATAAATTCACCTATGAATTTATGTCAGATATTTTGATTTTTAAAGAAATAATAATTTCTATAGGTACCTCTAGTAATGAATTTTCGATACCTGAGGTTTTTAGGTTCCTTCACTTTTACGCGGAAAAAACAACATGGCATGATGAAAAAAAGGCCGCAAAAAACTCAATAAAAACAAAGTTTTATCACAAAATGTTTAAGAGAAAGACCAAAGTATGTTTTTATTATTTTTTTGAAATTTTTTATTCCTTTCTAGCACGTTCGAAATTTTGGTCAGCGGCCGAACCAATGACAATTTTTTTTTTTTTTTTTTTTGCATTTTCCAGTGAAACACACATTTGAAAATTCTTGCAAAAATCAAATAATTATCGGGTGTTAAAGAAAATTTTCAGGACATATTCAGAAATGAATGAATTTATTATTGAAATCTTTTTTTTTAAGAAAATCTTGGTAAACATAGTTTATAAATTTCATGAAATTTCGAGAAATTAAATTTTTTGTGTGGGAATTTTTTTATTAGTTAAAAGCAGAACTCCTTGTAGAAAGTAAATCATCAATGTTTTTTTTTTTTTTTTTTTGTAAAACAGTTGCCCCTTTCACCGAAAATCTGCTCTGAATTGTAAAATAAAAAATGCACTAAAACTATGACATTATTAGACAAGCTTTTAATTGCTTTGATAAATAAGACTTATTAAGGACACTATTGTCTTAAGAAGAAAATTTTTTTGGTGAATAATTAATTTTTATAAGAATTCTTTTCATTTTTTTTTTTTTTTTTTTTTTTTAAAGATTTTAATTAAACAATTTATAATATTAAAAAATCGTTTAAATTTTTTTCATTGCTTTCCAGATGGCTGTTTAGTAATATTGTTAAATAAAAAGTACATTTATGGATCAAAATTTGAAAAGCTCAAATCGTTTGAGCCAATATATTTTAAAAAATATTTTAAAAATAATCTTTAGTGTATAAACATTCCCAATGTGAAGTTCCTATGGGAAGCTATATATAACATACTTCTTTAAAAGGTCACTTTGTTTAAGTGTCATCTGATGCACTGCAATTTTTTTCACTTTCCTAATTCAATTCTACTTCATCATTAATGTCTTTACAAATCATCCCTTCAAAGTTTTAAGTTTTTAATTACTATTTCACTAAATATTTTTATTTTATGTATTTATTTTAGTTTGGGTCATACTTCAATTAATATTTGTTTAAGTTATAAACTTAAGAACCTAGAGATGAAACGAAAGTTTCATAAAACATCTTGAAACGTAACTAAAAGTCAATAAAATATTAAATAATTGCTGAAAATATGTTACTTTGTAAAAATTACTAGGTAGTTAAATACTAAAAAAATGTATTTATTTAGATTTTGTAAATTTATGTCAAATCTGATCATCCACAAGAGCTGTCATCACCTCGGTACTTATTTGATACATCAATAAAGATCAAAGAAAAACAAGACCCATCATTAAGAAATGCTTGTATATTACTTCTTTGTTATATTTAAGTAATATTTATTTCAAATCAAATTAATTTACCTTTTAATTTTACTTAAATAATGTCTCAGAAATATATATTTTATTTTTTGGAAGATTTTTAAACTGATAATTTTCTTCGTTTTTTTTTTTTTTTACAAATTTCTTAAAATTAATAAAATGGCTGCTTTTAAGACAATTTTTTAAAAATCAAACAAATAATACTATACTCTTTTTTAGTGATTTCATGAAGGTACCTAAATAAAAAAGTAGGTATGTTCAATACTTCGCTAAACCATGATGAAAAAAGGCCCCAAACTTGATGAAAAAATTTTTTAACATCTAAATGTTTTTGTTAATATTATGAGGAAAATACAAAGTCTTTTTTTTTAATATATTTTTAAAAGTTTTTCAATCCTTTCTTCACATCCGAAATTTTAGCGAAAAAGTTTCAGTCAATAAAATTTATATAAAATCAATGTCAGCCAATTTTGACAACTTGGTAAACTAAAGTTAAATTCTCTGTTTAAAAATTTTAGGAAAATTAGAAAATTTAAAGTATACTTGATGTAATTTAAAACAAATATTACTTAATGTTTATCAGAAAAAATTTAGTTGGAAATAAGAGAAGTATGTCTAACTATGGTGATTGGTTTTCAGGGTGTGTGAATTGACATTTATGTCAGTGTATCAAGCTTATTTAACTATAAAGTAATTCTTAAAAATTAAATACTTTCAAAAGTATTTTATTCGATTATTTTTTTTAGGTACTTTTTTTTAACAAAGATATGTCCAAAGCCTTCAATATTTCTGTCAGTAAAACTGAATCTAAAAAAAATTAATTGCAGTATATCTCTCAGTGAAAAAGAAATAATTGATTATATTTAAAAAATAAAAAGAAAATATTTAGTGAAATATGTAAAAAAGCAGAAAATTAAATATTTTGAAAATGCAACGATGATGGTCAGAGAATTTGATACAAAATCAACAAAATTTATGAGGCCAGATCCTCACTATCAGGAGAAACAACTCTTAAAACACAGGTCATTATTTCTGAATTGTTCCCCTGTAGTTTTGCTAAAAGAGTTTTAATATATTTTTGGCATATTAAAAATTGATTGTAAAAATAGAAATGATTCACAGATTGTAATAAGCTTTCAAATTTATGATCTGTAAAAATAGATCTTTTAATATGAGCATTTCCAGATATGCACATCTTCAAACTTAATTTTAAAATATTTAACAACTTTATCATATTTTGTATTTTAAATTGAAAACAAAACAATTCTTGTAAAAATTTATTTTTCATTGAAAAAATATTTTGGCTTCAGACAAAAATATCCTCAGTATATATCATTTATAAAAGCAATTAAAAGCTTTTTTAATTAAATTTCTTACTTTTATTATGTTTTGTATTTTACAGTTCAGAGCTAAAGTTATAAGTTCTGAAAGTTTCATCAAAATCTGACAATTATTTGATTTTTGCAAGAATTTCCAAATTAATGTTTTTCAACTGAGAAAAGTTTTTAAAAAAGGTATAATTTAAAGAAAACTTATCTTTCAAAAAAAGAAGTTTTTTTTTTCGATTAAAAACATTTCTGCAAGATCCAAACTAATTTTATGCTATTGTGATTGAATTAAAAATAAAACAAAATATTAAAAATTTTGTTTTTTCCAAGTCAGCAAACATAAAAAAAAATCGATGGTGTCCAACATTTTTGAGAAATTTGTAAACAAAAGTTAAATTCTCCACTTAAAAATCTTTTAAAAAATCAATTATACCTTTTTCAAAAGTTATTTGAGCAAAATTAGAAAATTTAAAGTTTGCATAATGTGATTAGAAACAAACATTACTTTTCAATAGAAAAAAAATTAGTTGAAAATAAGAGAAGCATGTCTTAACTTTAACAGTGGTGACTTGTTTTAAGGTGTGAATTGATGGTTACATCGATGTACTGACAGCTTAAGACAGGTGCAGTTATCAGACAGCTGAACAGAAGTGACATTATTTGAATTTTAAGGGAATCAACTTATTTAACTAAAAAATTAAATACTTTCAAAAATCCAATATTGATTTTAAAATTTTTTTAGGTATTTTAGCTTTATTGACTCGTGTTTGAATAGGATTTAAAATACTATTAAATACACTAAAAATTTCATAACTGAGAGCAAGCTAAAATATAAGAGACTACTACCTTTACCTTTTCACTAAAAAGAAAGCATAGCATGATAAAAAAGGCCCCAAATATAATAAAAACAAAATTATCATCAAAATGTTTAAGTTATTATTAAGAAGAAAGAACAAAGTATTATTTTTTTTTTTTTACTCCTTTCTAATGCATTCAAAATTTTTGTTAAAAATCTTGTTTTTTTTTTATGCATCAATAGTTTAACAGAATTGGCAATGGGAGTTTTTGCACCTGTTTTCTGGTAAAATAACACATTAATTTAGAAAATTTTGCAAAAATCAAATTGTCTGATTTTAATGAAGCTTTCAGGACTTATTCACAAATGAATGAATTTATTTTTGGAATTATCATTTTTAGAAAGTCTTGGTAAAAATATTGAAAATATATAAGTCTTATTCACAAATTATTTTAGAAATTTTAAGAAAATGTTGGTAAAAATATATTTATTTGTTTTTACACTGTTAATTTTACATTTACTTAATTTTATTAAATTTCAAGAAATTAAAATTTCTGCCTCTTTACATCTATATTAGTTAAATGTAGGACACCTTGGAGAATTTAAATCATCAAATTGTTTTTGTCAAACAGAAACACCATTTAGCAAAAACCATCTCTGAATCATAAAATGAAAAATGCAATAAAACTATGACATTATTTAATTAGAAAAGCTTTTAATTGTTTTTATAAATAAGATATATTAAGGATACTGTTGTCTTTAAAAAAAATTATGATGAATAATGATTTTTGATAATTTTCATTTTTCTTTAAATTTTAATTAGAAAATTTATTAAGTTTTAAATCCATTAAAATTCTTTAAGAATACAAATACTTTCAGATGATATTAAGTGAAAACTACATTTATTAATCATAAATGACAAAGCTTAATACAAATCATCAAACACAAATATCTTAATATATGAAATTCAATTTAAAATACTGGTGTTTGCTGAATTGTAGTACACTTTTCCATTTATGATTAGTAAATATAATTTTTACTTAATAAAAATATATCCTAACTGGTAAAAATTAATACAAAAACAAAAGATTTACAACTTTAGATATCATACTGTTAAGAGAAGTTATTTTTGTGAATGAAACTTTTTCAAGTTCTGGGTTATTTCATGTGATTTGGATGACTTTACTAGTGGAGGTCTTTCATCCAGGTATTCATATTCATGGTTGGCATCAAAATTAAGCGAGTTGGCCGGTAAAGAGTTCTTGCTGAAACCTGCTCCCGTCCAGTCTATTTACTACATTTTGCTGACCTTACATGTAAACGCTACCACAAAACCCAGCAAACCCTGAAGTTATTTTGAAGTGTTTCTAACTTCTTGTCGGTAAGCCACTAACCAAATCACTAAAATTGAAATAAAACCTTTTTTGTTTACTATAAAACCTAATTTATTTTCCTACTGTTCAATTTGCTTTTCTTTATCTTATTTCTTTTGTCACATACATGAAACTAATTAAAATTAAAATAATACTTGTAAAAATTCATTATTTTTCAAAAATGATCTCTTATGACAGTAGTATCCATAATATATCTTATTCATGTAAGCAATTAAAAACTTTTCTAATTAAATAATGTCTTAGTTTAATTGCATTTTTATTTTACAGTTCAGAGAATATTTTCTGTAACTGGGGGTCCTGTTTTACAAAAACATTGATTTAAATTGTCCAAGGAATGTATATAACTAATATAAACATGAAGCATTACAAAAATAAATTTCTTGAAATTTCATAAAATTAAATAAGATTTACCAAGCTTTTCTAAAGAACACAAATTTCCCAAATAATTTAATTCATTTTTGAATAAGTCTTGAAAGTTACATTAAAATCTGACAATTGTTAATTTTTTGCAAGAGTTTTAACCAAAATTTCTAATATTCTTAAAAGGATAAAAAAATATATTTTTAATATTTAAAAAATCCTTTGGTCTTTTCTCTTAGTAATAATTTTAAAACTTTGCCTATAAAACATTTTTTTCATTATGTTTGGAGCATTTTACATCATGGTATGCTTACTCGTAGCAAAATTGTCATAATGACATCCAGCTAAAATATATTTATATGGTACTTTTCATTTTTAAAATAATATACCATTGAAAAAATAAAAATGAATGTAAAAGAAATACATCAAAATCACAAAAAAAGCATAAAATTTAATATAATCTTTTGTACAGTAACTAAAAAGATAAACTTATAGCTGAATTTTTTTTTTCATTTATTTTGTGCTGCTTAGAGAAAGACAATCAATTAAATAATGAAGTTTTTCTTTTATATAAAAAAGGTAGCTCCATAAAGAAAAAAAAAAAAAGAAAGAAACCTGTAAAAACATTTAAAGTTTCTGTGTCTGTGTGTATAAACATGCAAATTATTGTAAATAAGAACAGCCACACACAACATTATCGGAAAACAAGAGCGATAACTATAAAATATTTAAAGCCAAAGTACTTAGAATGCAATAAAACTTTGACTGGGCAGTTAAAAATAATATAAAAAAAGGTTCTCGGGTAAATTTTACTGATATGTCTCCTGAAGAAAAGAAATTAGATAAACTTCCCACTGTCAATCAAGATGTTAACTATTCAACGCATTAAGTAAACACTTATCTTCCTTTTAACAAATATATTCCTGCAATATTTTAAACTAAAGATAAGTAATATTTGTTTCAAATAAGATTAATTAAACTTTAAATCAACTAGTATTCCTCAAATAAAGTTTCAAAATGTATGTTTTATTTTTTAAAATATTTCTTAATAAAGAGAATTACATTGTACTGACAGAAGGCTAAAAACGGTAAATTTTTAATGATTTAAAAAAAAGAAAAGAAGCTCCTTCCAGTTAATTTAAATTAGTTTTAAAATGCAACAAAGTATTTTACCTATTGCAAATATCAAATTTAATTTATAAGATTGAAATTAAAAGTAAAATAATAGTTTCAAGAAAGATTTTTCATTTTAAAAAATTGAATTAAACTTTAGGCATTTCATTGGAGGTACCTAATATTCACACACACACACACAAAAGAGTGATAACTAAGATTAAAATACTTTGTAAAAAAACAATAATCTGTTTGAATTTTTAACTTCAGTTTTAATTTCATGCTAATAGATTAAATTTAATATTTCCAATATGCAAAATACATGCTGTATTTTAAAGCTAATTTAAATTAACTGGAAGGAGATTTTTATGAATAGACAAATAGACTTTAATATATAACTACATGTATCTATCATTATATAGACTGTTTTCATATATTATTTCTTAGGGGAAATATTAAATTTAAACTTTATCTTGAAATTAAAACTAATTAAAAACAGAGGGTTTTCATTTATGATATATTGGTCCCACAACAAAAAAAGCAATACCTAAGATTAAAAATGCATTTAAAAAAAGCAAAAATCTTTCTTGAATTTATTTTGGTTTTAATTCCAAGCTAATCTATTAAATTTAGGTAACCCCACATAAAAGGCATACATAAGGATTAAAATTAATTTTTAAAAATGAAAAATCTTTCATGAAGCATTTATTTTAGTTCTAATTTTGAATAGATTAAAACTAGGTATGTTCACAAAATTGCCAAAACAAAAAAGCAGCATAGCATGATGAAAAAGGCCCCAAACTTGATAAAAACAAAGTTTTATCGTCAAAATGTTTATTATTAAGAGGGAAGACCAAAGTATTTTTTGATTATTTTATTAATAATCCTTTCTAGCACACAAAATTTTGGTTAAAAATCTTGTTTTTCTTGCATCAGTGGAGACAGTAAAGATTAGTATTATGAAATTTAGAGCTTTTTTTTTTTTTTGTAAAAAAAACTGAAAATTCTTGAAAATATCAAATAATTTGATAATTATTTGATTTTAAGGGAACTATCAGGACTTATTCACAAATGAATTAAATGATTTTAGAAATTTTATTTTATTATTCTTTTTTTTTTTTTTTGCAGATGTTACTCCCATTTTAATGAAAATTAAATTTTGTCCAACTTCATATTTATATTATTTAAAAGCAGGACAGCTTGGAGAATGTAAATCATCATTTTTGTTTTTTTAAATAGTAGCTCATTTACTGAAAATCTTGCTCTAAATCATAAAACAGAAAATGAAATCAAACTAAAACACTAATTAGAAAAACTTGTTTTTATGAATAATATCGATTAAGGACACTATTGTCTTGAGAATTCTTTTTGATGAATAATTGATTTTTACAAAAATTGTTTTCTTTTTAATTAGAATAATTTATGAAGTTTAAAATCTTTTAATTTCTGCACTGGTTAGGTGATATTGTTATTAAGTAAAAGTATATTTACTAATCATAAATTGAAAAGCTTAATAAAATACACCTATATTTTTTAAAGAATTTAAAATTTTTTGTATGTTTTTATGAAATAAAACATGCGGATTTTTCTATTATACAATCGACCATACCTTATCAGAAAATAAGAGTGATAACTATAGTAAATTCACAGCCAAAGAATATGTAAAATTCAATGAAACGTTAGATTATGGAGAATATTTTCTTAAATTTTTGAGATTACTAAGTACTTAAAAATTATATATATAAGGCACTCAGATTAATTCAATTACTTTTTTAATGCCTAAAGCTCCATACAACAACATTAGATAAATATCAGTTTATCATCAATTTGTCAAGCCTAGGAACACCTTAAATAAACAGCTATTGTTGGGTTGAAAAATACATTTTTTTCGATATTTTAAACTTAAAGTAAATAATATTTGTTTATAAATCAGATTAATTATACTTTAAATCAGCTAATATTCTTAAAATAAAGTTTCAGAAAAGTATATTTTATTTTTGGAAGATTTTTTAATAAAGAGAATTATATTGCAATAAAAGATGACTAAAAAAAGGGTAATCGGCTACTTTAATGAAAGAAACAAAAAATTCTTGTCAGTTTAAATTAGTTTTTGAAATACAGTAAAGTATTTTGTTTATTGCATATATTAAATTTAATCTATTAGCTTGAAATTAAAACTAAAATAAAAGCTTTAGAAAAGATTTTTCATTTTTAAAAATTCATTTTAAACCCTTAGGTATCACTTTTTTCTTTTCTTTTTTTTTAATTTTTTTGAGGTACCTATTAAAATTAATTTCCAATAGACAAATACTTTGCTTCATTTCAAAACTAATTTGATTAGAAAGAGTTTTTATTTAGAAATCAGTAAAAAAAAATTCACTCTATTCCAAACTGTATTTAAATTGATTGAAATAATGTTTTTCAAACTGTTAAAATTACTACAAGCCCAACGTATTGGCAAATCTGTCAACCTAACATCATTTTCTTTATCAAACGAATATTTCAAAATTAAAATACACATTTTTGAGACTTTATTTGAAGATTAGCTGATTTAAATTTTGATTTATCTGATTTGAAACAAATATTATCAACCTTTAGTTTAAAAAGTAGAAAAAGATTTTTTAATAGGCAAATGGGAGTTTTCATGACCAATTTTCAACTATTGGTATCAAAGGAATAGAAAAAATTATTTAAAGATATCAATATGCTTATATTTATTTGTATACATATATCAAACTGTGATGGTAAAGCAATTTTGTTTCAGTGCAAAATGTTTGATATTTACTGGCTGCTACTGATGCTGCATTAGTGAAGTAACCTTAACATATAACTACAATGTGTCTATTAAAATATAGACTACTTTCATATATTCCTCAGTACCTAACTTAATATATTTTTATTCCTTTCTTTGCTCACAGATGTTCTGGCTCTATGAAAAATCTCAGTGGTTATTACTGAGAATTTCAATGAAGGAAAAGACATTTCACTGGCTACGAAAATCCAAAATGTATTCTATACTACTCATGTAAAACATGGATCTACATTTTCAAAAGTATGGCAATGAAATTTAGTTAGCAAGAAATGATGTGTGGTCTGTCTTTCCTATGAAACACATTTAGTGTTACATATGAATAAATAAGTGAGCTCAGCCATATTTATGTGGCTTTTGCTTATCTCAGTTGAGAAGTCAGATTTAATAGGCCAGATGGAAACGAACATTCAAAAGAACCCATATTCGTGTGACCTTTGTGGATCTGCATTTTTGCGGAAGTCATGTTTATCCAGTCATATATGTAAACACACTAGAGAAAAATCATATTCTTGTGATGTTTGTGGATCTGCATTTTCACAGAAATCAGATTTTGTGTGCCATATGAAAATGCACACAGGAGAGAAAACCCATTTTTGTGAAGTTTGTGGATCTGGATTTTTACAGAAGTCAGATGTGGTGAGACATATGCGTACTCATACAGGAGAGAAGCCCTATTCTTGTGAAGTTTGTGGATCTGCATTTTCAGAGAATTCAAATTTGGTGATACATATGCGGATACACACTGGAGAGAAACCATATTCTTGTGAAGTTTGTGGATTTCCATTTTCACGGAAGCCAGATTTGGTCATTCATATGCGTACTCACACTGGAGAAAAACCTTATTGTTGCGAACTTTGTGAATCTGCATTTTCACAGAAGTCAGATTTGGTCAGTCATATGCGTATTCACACTGGAGAGAAACCATATTCTTGTGAAATTTGTGGATCTGCATTTTCATGGAAGACAAATTTGGTTAAACATAAGCGAACCCACACTGGAGAGAAACCATATTCTTGTGAAGTTTGTGGATCTGCATTTTCACGAAAGTCAGAATTGGTCAGTCATATGTGTACGCACACTGGAGAGAAACCTTATTGTTGTGAACTTTGTGGATCTGCATTTTCATGGAAATCAAATATGGTGAAACATATGCAAACACATTCTGTAGAGAAACCATATTCTTGTGAACTTTGTGGCTCTACATTTTCACAGAAGTTAAATTTGGTGAGACATATGCGGACACATACTAGAGAAAAACCATATTCTTGTGAAGTTTGTGGATCTGCATTTTCATGGAAGTCAGATTTGGTTAGGCATATGCGTACTCATACTGGAGAGAAACCATATTCTTGTGAAATTTGTGGATCTGCCTTTTCACAGAAGTCAAATTTCGTCAGTCATATGTATATTCACACTGGAGAGAAACCATATTCTTGTGAAGTTTGTGGATCTGCATTTTCATGGAAGTCAAATTTGGTGAAGCATAAGCGGATACACACTGGAGAGAAACCATATTCTTGTGCAGTTTGTAAATCTGCATTTTCAAGGAAATCAGATTTGGTCTGTCATATGCATGCTCACACTGGAGAGAAACCATATTGTTGTGAAGTTTGTGGGTCTGCATTTTCTTGGAAGTCAAATATGATGACACATAGACGAACACACACTGGAGAGAAACCATATTCTTGTGAAGTCTGCCAATCTGCATTTTCACGGAAATCAGGTTTGGTTAGACATATGCGTAATCACACTGAATAGAATCCATATGCTTGTGATGTTTGTGAATCTGCATTTATAGAAAAGTCTGATTTAGTACACCATATGCAAACACACACTGGAGAGTAACCATATTCTTGTGAAGTTTGCACATCTGGATTTTTATGGAAGTCATGTTTGATGCTTCATATATGAAAACAGGAGAGAAAACATCTTTTTCATGTTTGTAGAACTGTAATTACTGACACAGTTAACTCTGTGTGCTATATATGTATACACACTGGACACTAACAACCTTTTTGTGAATTTTGTGGATGTACCTTTTCATGAAAGTCAAATTTGGTGATCCATATGGGCATCATATGAAAAATAATGGAGTGAAACTATATTCTTGTGATGCTTGTGGATCTACAATTTCAGATATATTTAGTTGGCCATATGTGAAAACATACTGGAGAGAAGCCATATTCATGTGAACTTTGTGGATGTGCCTTTTCACAGAATTCAGTCATGATGAAGCATATGCAAGCACACTCTGGAGAGAGACCACATTTTTATGAACTTTCTGGATCTGCAATTACACTGTTTGGTGAGGCATATGTTAAGACACACAAGGTAAAACATTGTGAATTTGTGGGTCTGCATTTTCATGGAAGTCATACTTGGTGAGTTGTCTGTGCATAGACACTGGAGAAATGAAAAAATTCTTGTGATGTTAGCTAATATAAATTTTCAGACAAATCAATTTTGGTGCATGTAATATACTTCTGTAAGTACTCAGTATTAGTTTGTAGCCAAGGCTGAGTGAACGTAGATATCTACTATAAAATATTCTGACTAAAATATACCAGGTTTACACCGTACACCAACAACCAGTTCTCTTTGGGTGTCCAGCTTCCTACCCTAATGTCTGGAGAGTTCCTTCTGGGAGATATAATCTAGGTACCTGTTAGGTACTATGCTGCATATACTATTGTGTATCATGTGAGTAAATAGAAATCGTATACTTGTGTATATTGTGTTCCTGCATTAGTAGAAAATTCAGTTTTAGACTCTCATGTATAAATACACACATGCAAAAAAACATTTTTGAGAGCTTTGTGGATATACCTTTCCTGAAAATTCATATTTTGTTTTCAATATGGTACATAATCTTGTAAAATCTGTAATGCATTATTTTCAAATACTGCAAATTTCAATAGGCATGTATTACACATGCTGGTTTATTCCATACAAAGAAAATATTTTCTGAGAACCATTCAACTTACAAATGGAAACAGAAGTCAATGTATGAAAATTTTTTATTGTATTTTCTATTGATAAATGACATAAAATAATCAATGATTTGTTGGACAATGTCAGTATGATTTCTGATTTCATATAAACAATGTTTTTAAATGAAATATGTTAAAACCTTTGAAATGTTTGTGTGAAGTGAACAAAAATCTACTGCTGCTGGAATTTGATCTCCACTTACTGATTCTGTTTTTGTAGAAGCTGAATGCATTATTTTCAAATGCTGCAGAATTCAATAGACATGGTGATTAACCATATTTTTGTGAGTTATATGCTGAAAAGGCACTTGGATGCACAGCCTGCTTAGACATTTTGTCCTGTGAAGCAACAACTTTAGAAATTTCTGATTTTAAATTAAACAAACTGACATAGAAACAACCTTTTTTAAGTTTACAAACAGATGTACATTTTCATCGAAATCATAAAGCCACAAATATAATAGAAAATATCTTCTGAGGAACATTCAGCATATAAATGCAACAGGACAATTCAGTTTATGAAAATTGATGATCCCTTGTTTAATTTGCAATGTATTTCTTTATACATGGCTGAAAGAAAAGCATCTGTATTTTAAAGAATCAGGTCAAAATGAATTGATTTATTCCATATAAAAAATACTTTGTGAGAAACCTTCTGCATACAAATGGAAATAGGTGAAATCAGTGAATGAAAACTTTGGATTGTATTTTATGTTGATAAATGAAATAAAAACTGTTTTCTCAAATCATGTCAATATAATTTCTGATTTCATACAAACAATAAATTTTCAAATGAAATGTGTTAAAACATTTGAAATGTTAATCTGAAATGAACAGAAACTATCACTGCCAGAATCTGATCTTTGATTCTGTTTTTGTTTATCATTGTGTGACAAATCCTTCCTTTCTTTATTGTAACGAACGTTCTACCAGTATGAATTTTTGTCTGAATGAATCTGACTGTAGTCTCTTTTTTTAATCTTATTTTGATACAATTTCGAATATTTACCTGTATTGTAACATTATTAAATCTATTAAACAATATTAAAAATATTTTGAATTTCAATCATATTTTTACGTTGTTTACATGTGTAATCTTGAAATAGACATATTTATAAATTGCTACCTATCAGTGATGCTATATATTTGCAAATATTGAAACATTTTTATTATTATATAGATATGAAATAAAGCTATGACAAAGGATTTTTCATTGTTGTCTTATAGTGATGGAAAAATTTGTTTTAAATTTTCTCTGATCTAATAATATTACAATTAAATTATGAATTTTTTTCATTGTTGTGATAAAAAAAAATACAATCTTCTTTCTTTTTACATTCTAGATTTAAACATGCATCATGGAAAAGGAACAAATTGTCAAGAAGGTTATCAGCTGAAATCTCAGAAATAATTTTAATTATTTCATTTTGTCTGCACTCTGTGTATTTTTGAAAGGATTACCATATAAAATGAATTGTTGAAAACATTAATTTCCTACAGAATGTATTAAGATATAAATGATCTTTATTTTGTGATATTATTAACCTGAAGAGTGTTTTAATTATGAACTATAATTCTGCATCACACAATGTTTTAAGTGCTATCATCTGTATGTTCATTTCAGACAGTATATATGCAAATGTGTTTATTTGCTCTTTCTGTATCTGCTTTAGGATTGTTTATTGCTGGTGATATTGAATCTTTCAATAATGGGAATGTCAGAAACAGAACGCTCTTTGCATCTTATATATTGTATCATGAACTTCAACAATCACAGGCTGAAGCAAGCAACCTTCTCTGCCTTCCTGAGTTTTATTTATTAAATTTTTAATTTAAATTATTAAATTATTAAAATTCTATGATAGTAAAATTATTCATGTTGGAAATATATTTTAATTACTTTTATTCCCCATCACTTTCATTTGCTCTCCCTCTTTAATATTTTTTTCAATATCCACACCCCTTATTTATGGTACCATCATTTCAGATGCAGGGAAACAGCTATATGAGTTGTATATATCTCTGATCAAGGCCTCATCTATTTGAGTATCACCATTATGTTTCTGTTAGTGTGTCTGTTGATTTGTTCGTATTCCTAATATAAGTTTTGATGTAGTTTATGATGACAGAAGAAAATTATTTTGAGTTCTTTTTCTGTCTATATTTCTGATATGAGGTATTATGTACATTATTTACATTATTCAGACTATTGTCCTCATCTTTGTTGCCATATCTATCACAATGTTTCGGCCGTTGTACGCTCTGGCCTTCTTCAGGTGGTTGGAATTTCAAACTGAACCCTTTATTTCACTCACTGGGGTAGACTGTTCTAGTTCCACGTGCCATGTTTGATGGATGTCAGTTATCAGTTATCTCCTGCTGATTTCCCTCTGAAAGTTCTCCACTGCCTTAACCGGGTATTGAACTCCCCCTCTTTGGGTCCTGTCACTGGATCTAACCAACGCTTTAAGTTAAATTTTTGGTGGATCTATATCCAATAAGTTTCATCAGTAGGTTGGTTAAGACTCTTTTCTTTTCTCACTATAACTTTCAGTGTTTTACTTTTTTGTCTTACTTGATCCTCATTTCTTAATAAGTTTCTTAGCATTTTCTAGAAGCATCACTCCATAATTTAGTGGGATTTGTTTTTGTTCTTTGTTAAGACCCAATTATGAAGGAAATATTTTTCCAGATTAAACTAGATAACATCAACATAAGTCATTGTGTTTAGGTTAGTGTGATAGCATATTTATACTGACAAAGCAAAAGTCATGGGATACCACTATGTGAAGGTAATGCCAGGTGTTATTGCAATACATTTTTCATACCTTGGCAAGTTGAAGTGAATTATAAGAGATTGCTAGACCTACTAAGGAGGTCCTCATAGCCTAACATATACACTAATTCTTTCAGCCATCTGATTTACCAGTGTTCTACTCTGCCCAGTATTTTTACTTCATTCCACCGGGGGGGGGATCCATGCATGATTGACTTTTCCTGATTTAATTATCTCACCTCCAATTACAACTTTTATTAGGCTATTCCATCCTATTCTGAACGGTCTGTTTGATGCTGATCATTTCTTGTCTGCATTGACATTTATACTTTAATCAGTGTTTTAGGCATCAGACTATCCATTTCTTTATACTGATTGGGGGGGGGGGTTCAGGACAGTTGCAATGGTCTTGTGTCCACCACCAAATCTATGATAAAACCCACTATACTACATCTCAATTTTGATAGGGTTGTATTCATATAAAATACAAAGTTTATTGTCACTTGATGTACAATAACAGATCAGATGCAATATAGGTGAACAGTTCAACTAGAAAAACTGAATATGAATACAATGTATCTAAATACAAATTAGAGACATGTCATAACAGATCTGTCCATCTTAAATACATTAACAATGTTTTGCAGCAATTTTTAACATCAACTTGGAATTTTTCTTTTTGAATAATTGTAACATATTCAACATTATCGATACAAAAATAGTAAATTTTATATATGTTTTTTTTTTTTTAGACTTAGTATAGGCAATAAAAATCATGAATTTAGAATTAAAAAAAAAAGGCTCCAGAAAAACATCAAAATTGAAGAAAATTTTTTCATTCTTTAACAGGTTGAAAAAATTAAATGTTGATAAATTACCAATGGTCACAAGCACTGCCGAGGGCCTGCAATCTAGCTTGGTAGTAGTATGCACCATCCCTGTTGAAAGCCTCCATTTATTTGATTTTCTCACCAGGCCACAAGTATTGAGCCTCCAGTGAGGATTGAACACACTAATTCGTAGTAATGGTCAATCAGATTAGAGTTCTTGTGAGATGCCCAGGCATCCATGAGAATTGAACTCAAGAAACTATCAAATTAATCTTTCACATAAGTGCCAAATATATGTTCCCTCCCAACTCCACTTGTGAATTTTTAGATTTTCTACTACCATCCCCTGAGCCTATTTGGACTCAACCTGCCAACCACTTATAAATTCTTGATGTTTTTGAATAGATATTTATTTACTTTATTATATGTATTTTGTTAAAGCATTTTATTTAAAAACATTGAATGACGTTTATTTTTAGTTTTATTTCCATGGAGAGTGTTCAGATCTTAGTTTCATCACTTGTAACCTTCATGGCTAACACCCACCTTGCCACAAATATTGCAGTGAACCATTCTCCTTCATCTCTTATTCCTCTAGAGAGATATAAGTTCCCCCAAGCAGCTTCTTTGCACAAACCACTGCCTTGTGGGACTGAATCCCAGTAGGTTGCTTTGCTGACCACTACTGTCTTAACCTGCCTAAGTCTAGGGTGAACCATTATCTTCCACACATATCCTGTGTCTCTTTTTCTCTAATAACTTGTGAAAAAAACCCCAAAAAGAATGTCTTTGAACTCTTGTTCTAAAGTTTGAAAAACTTATTTTTAATCATTTTCCTAAGTGCCCCATTTATTAAGCACCTTCCCATTTATTAGATTTGTCTTTTCTTTTTTTTTCCAAACACTCATAGCACATTTTTTGATTTTCTTTCCAGCCCTTTATTTTGACCTACCCTTTTATTTGGTTCATCATTAGTAGCCCAACATATTTCACTTATCATTTCTCAAGTTTATTAACCATAAAAATTCCAAGATTAAAAGTTTTCATCAACATAATAATTTTTGAGGTAAGCTTAACAAATGTTTTTAAAATCATATACTTGAGATTAAAATTGCTTGTCACACAGGTTTTAATTTGACAGTGTACCTATTTTAAATATTATTTGCTTCCATTCAATAAAATAAAAAAACCCCCAAAAAACAGATGGGAACTCCCACATGTCTACCCATCAGTACATTATATAAACTCGTTAAAAAGATTTTGATGTTGAAATAAATCATTTCATGAAATGTTTCACTTTTAATTTTCTCAGCTTACTATTCTTAACTGAAAATATTTTTCACATAATATATAATGAAATCTAGTAGTCAGCAGCCGATTAATTTTTAAAATTATTTCATTTTATGGGATTTTCATTCCAGTTGTTTAACTATTAATTATTTCAGTTAGTTTCCTAGATCATGTTTCAGTTCTCAAGTTGGTGCCAAAGAAAATGGTCTTAGCAAATAATCTTATCTTCTCCTAGGCATTGATGAAAATTATTTTGATTTTACTGAGCAAAGATGTCTGCAGCAGATAATTGTGCCTGCAAATCTAATTTACATACATTTCACAAGATATGTCACTTTCCCAACATTTTTGCCTTGTAGGTGCCAATTATCGCTTGTATGCTTCTGAAAAATACATAGATTAAAAAATAAATTGATGACGAAAAATAAAAGATTTTTAAGATCAGTAATGTAGGTAATTTGAAAAATGAATAAAAAATGTCATTTTTTTTTATTTTGAAAAGCAAGTTCATGATGTTTAGTAATAATCATGTTAGGAAGCAAGAGTTCTCTCCCTTTCGTTTATACGTGTTTGCGATTTTTTATAAAGCAGTTATTGTTGTGTGAATAAAACGAATTTCTCCATTGATAATATTTATTTTCATATCAGAAATTATTCATGATCTTTCTTTGTATATTAGTGATACTGATAAGTATTGTACATGAATTCTGCTTTATGAAAATTGGCATGCAGTAGGAGTGTGCCCGTATCATAGATTCAGGTGTCAGGCACTGGGTTTTTACTGCCGTGTGTTAGAGGTGCCCAGCCCTGGGGAACAGATGCCCGAAGCTGCACCCTTTCATTACATTTAGAGAGAGGGGTCGGTGTTCGCACCTAGGCCAGCGCAACCGACGATTGCGGGGACTCCGGGAATTTTTGTCCGTGGCTCGAGTGTACGTGCTTGGGCTCCCCACATTAAACCCGACCTTGTGTCACATCCTGTCTCAGTGCGATGACCAGGATGTAAATATCTACTGCCGCCAATGTTGATTACCCGGAAGAAACGTCAGGCATGAATTTTTGGATAATTTTGTCTTTATTCCATAAATAAATCTGAGGATTTTAAACACAAGGGACCAAATCTTGTCTAACACCTAAAACTTCTTTTGTCTTCTTACATTGAATTGAAAGCGGAAGATTTTCTTGAAAATAATTTCCCGTTTGGATGATGTTGTTTTTTTAATTCTTAAATCTTTTAGTTTTTTTTTTTTCATTTGTTTTAACTTCAACATTATTATTATGAATTGAACGAACAATACAAAAAATGGGTATTTCGACAGAGAAATTCCAACAAAAAGTCATTGAATAACAAAGAAATAATCCGTTTTGTTTTTCTCAATGTATTTTTCTGTTCTGAAAGGTAAGTGGAAGAATCAAAATAATTTTGATAAAAAAGAAATCGTTATTTAACTGACTTGCCTCGCCATTTTTTCATTTCTTTTTTATTCCCTGTTAGAGTGTTAGCAAAATAAAATAAAAATAAATTATTCAGCTATGATTTCATCATGTCAGATACTTTGAGCTTTGAAGAAATAATTTGAAATCGAACTCGAGGAAATTTAGTTGGATTTTTTTGTTATTTTCGCTTTAATTTTATTTTTTATTTCAATTCAATCACAGAAACGTAAATAAAAAAGTGAGTTTGGACATGTAGATGAAAAATAGCATCTTTTGACTTAAAAAAAAATTAAACATTTCCTTTTTACTCTTTAAAAAAATTAGAATGGGAAAGATTTACATTTTTTGAGGACGATTTTTGTTTTTTGCTAGAATGTTTTTACTTGAAAAACCTTTTTTTTTATAATTTTAATTTTTTTTTTTTTCCGGCTTACATAATAAATACAAAAACAAAATATTTTCAGAAGTAATTTTTTGTAGTGTTTTTCCATTTAATTCTGTCTTTGTCTCAACCATTTCATCAACGACATTTACCTAAATTGAAGAGGCTTCTTAACTTTTAATTTCTGGAAATTTCATTAAGTGGGGCGGCTAAAAATATCTAAGATTTTCTAAAAAAAATAAATAAAAAAGTAAAATAATTTAATTCATTTGTGAATAAGTGAATTACAATCTGATAATTATTTCATTTTTGCAAAAATTTCCCAAACTGTGTTTTTTTTTGTTTTTTTTTTTTTTTTACCACAAAAAAGGACGTTAAAATTTCCAATAAGCCTAGCCTCCGACGAAGAATAACAAGATTTCGAACGTACGAGAAAGGATTAAAAATTAGAAACAATAAAAAATAGTAAAGTAATTTGATCTTTCAAGAGGAAAAACCAAATTGTTAATTATTATTAACAGTTAATAAATGAATAAACATTTTGACGATAAAACTTTATTTTTATCAAGTTTGATGACTTTTTTCATTATGTGCTCTTTTTCAGAATTTTTTTGGAGGTACCTATAAATAACTTTATGTTGATAAAGTATTCTTTCTTCTTATTTAGGTCAACCCCAAAGTAAAATGCCATGGGAGTTAGCACAATATTATTATCAAGAAGAGGAAAGACCAAAGTATTTTTTTTTTGTTTGTTTGTTTTTTAATCCTTTCTAGCACGTTCGAAATTTTGGTTAAATATTCCTTGTTTAACGTCATCGGTCGACATAATAATTACGGTTAGGTTTTTTTTTTTGTTTTTTTTTTCTGCTTTTTTTCTAATGAAAAACACATTGATTTGGAAATTCTTGCAAAAATCAAATAATTGTCGGATTTTAAATGAAACTTTCAGGGCATTCAGAAATGAATTGAAATATATTTCACTTTTTTTTGTTTTACTTTTAGTTTTCACTTTAGAAAATCATGGTTAAAAACATTTTTTAGATATGTTACCACCCACTTACATAATTTCGAGAAATTCAGTTTTTAGAGCAGGGATTTTTTTATTAGTTTTAAAAGCAGGACTCCTTGGAGAATGTAAATCATCAATTTTTATTTTTGTGAAACAGAACTTATTCACTGAAAAATCTGCTCTGAATTGTAAAATTATAAATGCAATAATAATAAAACTATGACTTTATTTAATTAGAGAAGCTTTTAATTCTTTTATAAATAAGATTATTTTATTATCTATTGTCATAAGAAAGAAGTTTTTTATGAATAATCTTTGCAAAAATTATTTTCATTTTTTAAAAATTTTAATCATAAGAAATTTTAAATTGTTTAAAATGCTGTATTACTTCAACACAGGTGATATTGTTATTAAAGAAAAGTATACTTACAAATCGAAAATTGAAAAGATCATTTAAAGTCATTTTAACCCAATATTTTTATAGGAATTTTCTTTTTTTATGTATATGTAACATGCCCTTTTGAAAGTATGGTGATCGTACGTGACATAATCAGAAAATGAGAGCAATGACTAGTAAATTTAAATTCAGTGTTCTCAAAATTAGATTAGGGAGAACATTTTTAAGATTACTGAGTACTTAAAAATTATATAGATAAAACATTCGCCTGTCATTTTCTTGAATTATATTTTAACAATAAGGTCTTGTCAAGTGATTTACAAGGTGCTGACAAGCACTTAATCATACTACTATTTGTTTTGAAAATTTTTTTTTCTCAAATCAGATTCATTAAACTTTAAGTCAGCTAATATTTGTCAAATAAAGTTTCAGAAAAACATTGTCTTTAATATATCGTATTCCTAAAAGCAATTAATAGCTTTTCTGATTAAATAATGTCTTAGTTTTATTACATTTTTTAATTTGCAATTTCATTTCTCCAAGGACTTGTACTTATAACTAATATAAACATAAATATTTCCAAATGAATGTGTTTTTCACCAGAAAAAGACACTCACATTTTTCAAACTGGTTTATGGTCCCTCTTTGAAGCAAGAAAATAAATTTTTAACCAAAATTTTGAGGGTTTTAAAAAAGGATTGGAAAAAATAATTTAATAATGGAAATGATCTTTGATCTTTCCTCTTAAGATTTTGATGGTAAAACTTTGTTTTCATTAACTTTGGGGCATTTTTTCATCATGGATGCTTGTTTTTTACTAAATCTTTGGAAGAACCTACTTCAGGCTATTATCTTTCAAATGTAATCAAAGTTCAAGTTCAAAGAAGCATTTAAATTATTTAAAATACTTTTATCTTTATTCATATGTTTGTTTTTTGATTCTTTGGGATCTGTGGCAGTAACTAAATCGATTATTTTTATTTTACATAATTAGGTTTCAATAACGATCACATTTCAGATTTATTCTGCTTTATGAACATTGACATACAGTAGAGTATGTACTACTATGTACTTTACAAAAAAAATACATTTTAAATATTTTAAATACCTTTGAACAAAAAAATTCAGTTCCTTTTGAAAGAATGTTCCAAAGTATCTGTATGAAGAAAAATATTCATTTCTTTGTATAAATGTTTGAATTATTTTAAAAACATTGGTATATTTTTTAGTTACTAATCGATTCTTCACACCACTATTGAATACAAAAATGTAACAAACTTCAGATTGCAGTTTTTGTAACTAATTGCTTAACTTTGAAGAAACAATGTTGAAACTATCTAAACTTTTAACTTAGCCTTTTATATTGATGTATAAATTAATCGTTTAAAATTTGAAAAAAAAAAACATTCAAAGCAACTTATTATTGAGGTTTATGTGATCTGCATAACATCAGACGAACTGTATAAGAAATTAGCAACTTTTGATAGGGACACATTTATATTTGTTCTCATTTCATGGATAGAGGAAATAATTGTGTCCTAAGTTTGTTTTTTTGTTTTTTTCCTATATTTTAGATGAAATATATTTTTTAAATTCTAATCCTTCAAACACAAAAGGGATTATTCTTGGGGGGAAATATTTTTCTATTTCTTAAAAAAAAAATATGAAAAATAATCACCAAATATAAGATTTGAGATATATATAATTATCCCTCTTATAGCAAAACTCACAGTTTCATGTATAATGCACTCTTCAGGTGCTGAGTATAGACTGACCATTGCATAATTTAAATTTTAATAAAAATATCTGGTTATTGCAATGTTGGCACAGTTATACATTATACTAAGATTGTAGTGTTTTTTTTTTTTTCATTTTAAAGCATATACTTGCCATTTAAAATAAATCTACAGATATATACATGTGTCAAAAAAAATTGTTACAGTTGTAAATATTAATTTTTTTATATTAAGCATGAAGAGAGATTACTTGTTCATTTAAAAAAAAACAATTTACATTAAAAATTAATCTTGATCAATGTATTTGAGCAGATACTTATTTTTATGCTTAAATGTAATCATCATTTCATTTCTCTGTTTAATAAGGTAGGGTTATTTTAAGAGTTTTAAGATAACTAATTTTCCAAGACATAAATTTTTCATTGTAAGATTTACCTCTTGCCACAATATTCCACTATTCTTTAATTGCCAGAAGTGTTTAGAGAGAGAGCAGTGCTGTTTCTGTATTTTTAATTTGCCTACAGTCATATAATGTTACACTTATGGTGCTTCTGTTTATTTTTACCTTTGTTTTTTCTAAATACTCTAAATTTACTTTGTTTACTTAGTTCTCAAGCTTTTATATATTTAATTTTATTATCATCAAATATTTCCTTCTTGCTAGAGTTAGTAGATAATCTAACCTGGACTGATTTATTTAGAATTTTATGATGGTTGTTTGATTCTTTACTAGTCCATCTCTGTGTTGTGGTGTCCTACCTCTAAAGAGTCTATGTTGGACTCTTCCGTCTACCATAAGATTAGTAGGAAAGAAGGCATTGGGGAAACAGTTAAATAGATTGAATGCTGAGTCAATTGACGCACACACACACTAGTCATGTAATACTCTACTGTGGTACTTACTGTTTAATATATGATATATCGGCAACACTTGTTTTGTTATTTCTTTAACCATTTACTTGGTTACAACACTATGGTTATATAAATTTTTGTTATATGGTTTGTAATAACCATTATTCAAGTCCAGAGTCACATTGAGAAAGTTGATCACTTTAGCATTCGTGACAGTTTATTTTATGATCTCCAAAAAGTTTATCAATTGGTCTAATGTAATATTGTTGGAATTTTGGTATTGTAGTGACTAAACTTTATTTTTGACATTAAGGACACTGAATTCTGTAAAAATGATGGTTTAATTCTCCTCTGAAAAACAATTCCAGGAAATATAGCCCAATTTCAGAGTAAAATAGCAAGGTTTAAAATCTTTTCTCCAAATTTTCATTATAGGACAGCTTCATAAGCCATTGGGTATTTTTATGAGTTAGACCTTCACATCTGTCACTGAGCAAATGAATTTGCAAATTTGGGGTTTTCACCTATATAGTACTGTCCTTTCCCATACATAAAAAATGCTGGAATGCTGAAGGGATGTGGTAGGTTATATATGTAGTTTATATAAATTTGAAATTCTTCATTTCGGTGGATAAATCTTTCAAATTTTTGATGGATGCAAAACTGCCAGTCATCAAAACAATCAAACAGACAAGAGGATTTGTAAAACTTGTACACTGGATATGTATCCAAGCATGTGTTCAACTTTGAAAGTGCTGTACTGAATACATCCTACAAATTTGATGTAACCATATTCCTCTCTATGCTTTCCAGTTCAGATACAGGACAGTTTCTACACTATCAAGCTAATGCTTTCAATCTTCCATTATGTTGTACACAATATATGCTAGTCTCCTCGAAGCTTGTCATGGGGTTTATTAAATGACTGTGGTTCTCCTTGATGAAATGCAAATTGAAATGTGAATTATGGTATGATGCATGGTGAAGTTTGCTATTATCTACCTAATTCAAAAATTTGGTCTATTGCCAAGCCAAGGCTTTTTTCTTATTTTGAAGAATCCTTCATAATTGAACATATAAAGAGTGATAGTTGGCTGAATTGAACCATGAATTTCATTAGGTTGCTACTGGAACAGAGAGAGCTTCACTAGTTGCATAGGCAAGTAGGCTTCAAGCCATTTTCAATATTTGCTGATTTTGTCCAGAATCTTTTTTTAAACTGTTTTAATGAATCTCTTGAGCTGAGCTACATTTTCAAATTGTGGTCAGCATAAGAATACCTCACCAATAAGATGTAAAATGTGTGCTAAGCACAAGACATAATGACCGTTTACAAATATATTGGATAAACCATTCCAATGCACCTTTTTACAATATGCTGCTGAATCAGTTACAAATGCAGTAATATTAAATGCAATGTCAACATCAGTAACAGCTCAGATGCAAACCTGACTTAGTTTGATGATTGCATTCTTTCATGGTGACAATATCAGTAAGAAATGGCTCACCTCAAAAGCTTACAATCACATTCAAAATGTTGTGATCAGTTGTTTTATCTGCTATGATACTTATGAGTTTTGTTGGCAAGTCTCATTTTTATAGCAGCAAAATGACTATCAAACAATTTTGGTAAATATAGTTGTCTAATACATTTAGGACTAGTAATAGCACCACCTTCCTTATGATACTTTCACAAAAATGGTCTCATTTTGTCAATTTTATTGACGATTATGTTACATATTGTGCACATTTCTTTTTTAAATCAAGGATGAAATTCTGCAGAAAAGCACATTGCCATTGGCATAAATGTCTTCTGGAAATTGTTCCACTCTGGTTTGTGCACAAATTTTAGAAAGTGCAGTCATTCACCTTTGTTTCTATTTTGGGAGAGAATGTCTATCTTTTGGGGTTAGATTATATTGCCATGTAAGGTTTTTTAAAAAAAATCACTTTTACCAGTCCATGCTTCCAGTTTTCTATGCAAATGAAATATGCATTTTTCTTTTTTAATCGTTCTCTACAAGCAAAATGTTGCGCTTTTTATTATTTTTTTTTATAGAGTAGTTAATAGGTAATTTTTAAAAAGTTGTTTTTGATTTTTTGGAAAAGGTTTGTGTGCATTTTCTGTAACAAAGTGAAATATTTAACTCAAACTCACAAACTGGATGTTGTAGTAAAAGAAATGTCTTGTCTTTCAAAGATGAATATATATTTTTTTTTCATACAGCAGTTTAGTTTATTGGTGACAGTTTATTTTATGATCTCCAAAAAGTTTATCAATTGGTCTAATGTAATATTGTTGGAATTTTGGTATTGTAGTGACTAAACTTTATTTTTGACATTAAGGACACTGAACTCTGTAAAAATGATGGTGTAATTCTCCTCTGAAAAATAATTCCAGGAAATATAGCTAGTTTTGTCTTCATTGGGTACTCACATAAATTCTTTTAAGAGTAAAACTAATTTGGGTGCACGTGCATGGTTACCAGGTTGAAATCAGTAAACACACCAAATAATGTATAAAAAACAAAAACTAAAGTAGGCAAACAGAAAAAGTCCAGTTTTAAATTAATTCTCATAAATAAATTATTGAAAATTCATCTAGAGACAAAAAGTTAGATTATTGTCTAAGCTTCCTTGAAATTTTTGGAAAAGATTAATTCGTAAAATTTGGCTTTCAGAAATGGCAGGAGACTAAATTTTCATTTTGCCCCCCCTCCCCCCTTTTTAATTAAATCATGCAAATTTTAAAAAAAAATCTTGGTTCCTAAACACTGTAAACTGTAGGAAGATTGTAGGTAAGGGAAATTTATTAAAACATTACCAACCTTTGATGCCTCTCCAGGGATGAGTTAGGAAAGGCAAACATAGTAATAAATAAAAATGGCACTTGGCATATCTGATTGTCAGTAAAAACATATTCCATTTCAAAATTGCGATTTCCATTTCAAGTAGACTATATTTTTTCCATTTTCACTGAAAGTATTCCCTTACACATGCACACATCTTGAAAAATGTAACAGAAACCTGTAAATATCCTCATTAATTCTGGGTATATTTGAGTAGTCTATGTGTTAGCAAGCTAATCTGATTGATCATAACTAGTTAGTTTTGTTTTCACTGGGTACTCAAAGAAAGTTAAGCTTAATAAAGAAAAGAAAAAAGACAACTACACAGTAATTCTTAATATCTTGAATTGTTGACTTGTTCAATTTAAAGGAAAGAAAAATTTGAATCAGCTTCAGCAAGTCAAGAATTCTTCTTTCATGTGCCCTGTTCTCTTAGAACATGGGTTTCAAACATGTAGTCCTCAAGGAACCATTTTTGTGAACAAAATTTCCTTCAAATTTGAATAAGTTTAATAATTTTTTCTGCTCGTCCCTTCCATACTTATCAAATAGTAATATTGGGTTTGACCACCAGCCAAAATGCAATCAGACAATTTTAAGGTCAGCTGACAATACCTTTGTCTCTTTTTTTTCTGTTTATAAAGAGAAATAAATTAGTCAACTCATTAATGAAACATGAATCCAATTGAAAATTTTTATCCCTCCCACCTCTGCCTCAGAACGTGAATGTTCATGATACCCTATCCCTTGTAGCTCTAAGAAGCATTTAACAATAAACAACAAATTTAAAATGCTCTTTAATATTCAATATTTCTCCTAGAGATGTGTTTCAAATTCTTTTATTGAATTCAAAGATTAATTAATTAGAAAGAGTCTATCAAGGTTTAGATAAGAATGAAGAAGATCAGGCTGTTACTTAGACATTGTGAAAGCATTTGACAGGGTTTGGCATACCAGTCTTGTTCATAAGTTGAAAAGTTATGTTGTCTCTGGATGAATTTTTGAACTGATTCAGTCTTTCTTATCAAATCATGAATTGAAAGTTGTCCTGAACTGTCAATCTTTGAAATCCTTTTGTACTGATGCCAGGGATTTATCCTCAGTCCTAGTTTGTTCTTAATTTTTATCAATGACCTACCTGATGGCATCAGCTCTCAACTTGGTATTTATGACATAAATATTTACTACTGTTTCAATAGGAAGTCTGATTAGTTTAATAAGGTCAAATTGAAGGCTGATCTAGAAAATGATCTACAGTCTGTTCTTAACTGGGATAAAGAATGGCTTGTTAATTTTAATACCTCCGAAACAAAACTGCTCTTTATTAATCATCTGAGAGAACACTTTTTGCTTTCACATTAGCATTGATTATACTAAACACCAGGAGCATGACTGCTCAGACAGTCTTGACTGATATGAAGAGGAAAGTCTATGTTGAATCCATTGCTACTACTTAAAAATTATATTAAAAAGGTATTCTCATATTTGTCAATTATTTTTTTACAGATATATCCATTGTAAAAAAACACAAGATGGACATTCATCCATCATTCAACATGTCAACACCTTAAATGATCAGCTACCACTGTATTAAAAACATGCATTTCTGTGATATTCTAAACTGAAAGTAAGTAATATTTGTTTCAAATCAAATTAATTTTACTTTCAATCAGTTAATATTCCTCAAATAAAGTTTCAGAAAAGTATATTTTGTTTTTGAAAGATTTTTATCGAAGATAATTACATGAATGATGAATAATAACTAAAATGGCACTGAAGTCAGTTTAGGGAAAAAATAAAAACTCCTTCTACTCAGTTTAAAGTAGTTTGGAAATATAGCAAACAATTTTTCTCATAACAAATAATAAATTTACTCTATTAGACTGAAATTAAAACTAAAAGGAAAGCTTCAAGAAAGATTTCATTTGTAAAAATTAATTTCAAATCTGAGAAATTGTGAATCTAGTCTACATGCATTAGTCGGTGAACATAAATTAGGAAATTTTAGTTTTATTTTTTGCAATCAAATTTTGTAATTCTAGTAAAAATCAAATAATTGTTTGATTTTAATGAAATTTTCAGGACTTATTTACAAATGAAGGAAATTGTTTTTTAAATCTTGTCAAAAATACTTTTTTCTACATCTGTTACCCACACTAAATTTTGTTTGAATTTTGAGAAAAATGGTGCTGAAATCAGTATTTTAGCATAACAAAATTCTTCCAGTCAATTTAAATTAGATTTTGAATAGAGCAAAGTACTTTGCTTATTAGAATTATTAAAGTTGGTCTATTAGATTGAAATGAAAACTAAAATAAGAGCTTCATGAAAGATTTTTGAGTTTTAAAAATTGATTTTAAACATTAGATATTGTGAACACATTCTAATATTATTATTTAAAGCGGGGGAGGGGGGTGAATTTTTCTTTTCTTATACTGGCTGCCAACCAAGTCCAAAGATTCTTCTTGGTTATTAACAAAGATGGAGAAAGCTGAATTCACGCCTTTCTCAAGAGCATTAGTGAAAAGTAAACAAAACATACTTGGTCAAAATTTGGTACCCTGGATGTCCGTTCCACTTTCCATACCAGAAAACTTATGCTATCTGAGTTAATGAAAAAGAAGCTCTAGGCTATTCCAGTTGTTTAACAAATGTCTTTAATCTCCCACACATTTCGAGGTTCTAGTTTTCAGCTTACCAAGCCAAAAATGTTAATCCAGTCCTGCAATATATATGTAGCCTCATTAGACATGACTTATCAGTTAATGAATTTGGTATCATGTCAATTTCAGCTGATATTTTATTCACTTCTAGTCTTTCTCATTTTCATGGGATTGTGTGTAGACCCTGTCTCTGCCTTCCAAAATGAGGGCTTTACATAGTCATCTCTGTAATCTGTGATAGATTACCCATCTATTGATTTGGGGTTTTCACCTATATAGTACGGTTCTTTCCCATATATCCAACCATATTTTGACATGGACATGGGTGTTTTCTTTACATATCTTCAAGAATATTGATATCTAAGGAATAATAAAAAATTATTTAAAGATATCAAAATGGAAATATTAACTCTGATACATCTCTTTCTGAAGATAGAATTATTTATATATTGAACAAATTGTGATGGTAAATCAATATTGTTTCACTGCAAAAATGTTTTATCTTCTCTGGTTGCTGCTGCTACTACATTAGTGAACTAACCATAATATATAACTATATGTATCTATAATAATAAAGACTGCTTTCATATATAATTCAGTGGCTAATTTAATATATTTTTTATTTCTTTTTGTTATTCACAGATGTTCTGGCTGTACTAAAATCGCAATGATTAATATTGAGAAATTCAATGAAAGAAGACATTTCATTTTCCATAAAGAATATTCAATACTTCTCATGTAAAATTTATGAAACTCCATTTTCAAAAAACATGGCAATGATCTGGCAAGAAATGCTGTGCTATAAAATCTGTGGTTTGTCTTTTCTACAAAAACACATTCCATGGTATATATGCAGAAACAGGAGAGCTAGGAGATATTCATGTGACAATTGCTAATCTCAGTTGTGAATTAAGAATTAGGCCAGATGGAAACAAACATTAGTAAGAAACCATATTCTTGTGAAGTTTGTGGATTTGCATTTTCACGGAAATTACATTTAGGGATACATATGCGAACACACACTGGAGAAAAACCTTTTTCTTGTGACGATTGTGGATCAGCATTTTCACGGAAGTTAGATTTGGATGTTCATAGACGTACTCACACTGGGGAGAAACCATATTCTTGTGAAGTTTGTGAATCTGCATTTTCACAGAAGTCACATTTAGGGATGCACATGCGAACACACACTGGAGAAAAACCATATTCTTGTGAAGTTTGTGGATCTGCCTTTTCACAGAAGTCTGATTTAGTTATTCATATGCGTACTCACACTGGAGAGAAACCCTATTCTTGTGAAGTTTGTGGCTCTGCATTTTCACGAAAGTCAGATTTGGCAAGTCATATGCGTACTCACACTGGTGAGAAGCCTTATTCTTGTGAAGTTTGTGGATCTGCATTTTCATGGAAGTCAAATTTGGTCATTCATATGCGAACTCACACTGGAGAGAAACCATATTCATGTGAGTTTTGTAGATCTGCATTTTCAAGGAAATCAGATTTGGTCTGTCATATGAATACTCACACTGGAGAGAAACCTTATTGTTGTGAAGTTTGTGGATCTGCATTTTCTTGGAAGTCAAATATGGTGACGCATAAACGAACACACACTGGAGAGAAACCATATTCTTGTGAAATTTGCCGGTCTGCATTTTCACGGAAGTCTGGTTTGGTCAGGCATATGCGTACTCACACTGAAGAAAATTGATATGCTTGTGATGTTCCCAGATCTGCAATTATAGCCAAATCAGGTTTAGTACACCACATGGAAATGCACACTAGAGAGTTACCATATTTTTGCGAAATTTGCAGATCTGGATTTACATTTGGTGCATCATTTGTGAACACATACAGGAGTGAAACCATATTCTTTTTGATGTTTGGAGATCTTCATTTACAGGTATGTCAAATTCTGTGTGCCATATATGAATACATACTAGGCAATAACCAGATTCTTGTGAACTTTGTACATTTTCACATTATATGAAAAACATACTGGAGTAAAACTATATTGTTGAGATGCTTGTGGATCTACAGTTTCAGATATGTCATGTTTAGTCAGCCATATGTGAAAACATACGGGATTGAAACCATATTCATGTGAACTTTGTGGATGTGCATTTTCACAGAATTCAGTCATGGTGAAGCATATGCAAATACACACTGGGAAGAGACCACATTGTTTTTAACTGTGTGTGTTTGATTTACACATTGTGGTGAGGCTTATCCAAAGATACACAAAGTTAAACATATTCTTGTGAATTTGTGGGTCTGCATTTTCATGGAAGTCATAATGTTGATATACACTGGAGAAGCAAGATATTCTTGTGATGGTTGCTCATGAATTTTCAGACAAATCAGTTTTGATGCATCATGTAAATACACAGTAGATAGAAACCTCATGTTTGTGCATACTGAGTTTCTGTATTTGTAAAATGTTCTGTTTTAGTGCATCATGTGTAAATGCATACATGCTAAAAACATCTTGAGCGTGTTATGGATATACCTTTTTCTGAGAATTCACATTCCATTTTTGATATAGAACATTCTTGTAAAACCTGTAATGCATTGGAGAGAAACCATATTTTTGCCAAATATATATTCAGATTTTAAGAGAATTTCCACTGAAAAAGCATTTGGAAACACACACTGTTTACAAACGTAAATCATGTGACACAACATCTTTACAAAATTCTCATTTAAAAATAAAGATGTTGACATGAAAACAAACATTTTATTAAATTTATTAATTTTTCTCTTCCCCAAATGTATGTCTACAAACGTTTGTGAAATCAAAAATGAAACATAAGAATATGTATTTTCATTGAAAACATAAGGACCAGCAACATAATAGAAAAGAAAATGTGTATTAATTTCATGTGCTTCACTCAAAATTTGATGCATACGAATGCAAACAAGAGAGACATTTTTTTATTTAATTTAAAATGTATTTCTTTATCCATGAATGAAAGAAAACCATCTATAGTTTAAAGAATTATGTTGGTATGAAATGCTTTATTCCATATAAAGGAAATGCTTTTTGAGAATTGTTCATCATACAAATGAAAACAGAAGTCAACTTATGAAAATATTTATTGTATTTTCTATGACTGAAATAAAATAATCAGTGTTTTGTTGGATCATGTCAATATTATTTCTGATTTCATATAAACAATATATTTTCAAATGAACTGGTACAACCAAATCCTGATAATAAATCCTGATTTCATATATATGTATGTATATATATGAATGTCTCACTTTGTTGTTATGATGGACATATGTTATATTTTACTAATCAAAAATTGGAGTCTAACAAGGCCCTATCATAACAAACTAAATGTTTTTAAAATCATGTAGTTGAAATTAAAAATGCTTCCTGCACAGGTTTTGACAGTGTCTCTATTTTAGATGTTATTTGATTCCATTTTATATCAATATTAAAAACAACATAGATGACAACTCACATGTGTTGGTCCATTAATATTTTATTCATTAAAAAGATCTTGACTTTCAAATAAATCATTTCATCAAATGTTTCACAGTCTTATTTATAATTTTCTCAGTTTACTATTCTTGAATAAAATCATTTTTGTTCATATATATAATTAAACAGAGTAGACAATAGCACATTAATTATAAAAATTATTTAACTTGTACGATGGGTTTTTAGTTTAATAAATATTCCAGGTGAACTTTCAGATCTCAGCTTTGGGCCATTGCTAACAGACCCAAGAAGATGGTTTTAGCAAATGATCTTATCTTTAGACATTGATGAAAATGATGTTTTTTTTTTTTGTTTTTTTTTTTCTTAACTGGGCAGAGATATCTGCAACAGATAATGGTGCCTCTAAATTTAATTGCATACATTTTTAGAAGATATGACCCTCCATAACATTTTTGCTAATTATTGCTGGTATGCTTCTGAAAAATATGTAACTTTTTATTGATATAATGATTTGGGAGGAAGAAAATCCCTAAATCTGGATATTTGAAGGACTATGTATGAGGTAATGAAATGAAAAAACGAAATTAACAGCAAAAGCTTTTTAAAAAAATATGACCAGTAGGGCAGGTAATTTGAAAAATGAATAATAAAAAAAAAATTACATTTTCATTTTGAGAAGAAAGAGTGATATTGAGGAAATAATATCAGGAAAGAAGAGTTCTATCCCTTGTATGTGTACTTGATAGTTTTTCTTTTCTTTTTTTTTGACCCACAGTTCTTTTTTAAAAACAAATAGTTATTAAAAATTAAAATATTGTTGAGGGAATAAGTCGAATTACTCCAATGGACGTTAACAATGTAATCTTCCGCGCAAAACTAATTAGCAGCGAATGTATGCAAACAACGCCACTAATGGCTGCCGTGCCATAACGCGAATAAGTCCGAACTATTGTCGATAACTCCTAAACGGTAGATTTTATCAAAATTTCTTTGTTATTTTCTAATAAGCGTGTAAATTTACACCTAAGTATAACTATTTGGCAAATTTTTATTACATATTGAGCGGGGCTTAAAAGGAAAATTTACCCGACGGTTAGTTTGCTTTTTAAGCCCCGCGCTAAATATCTATTAAAATTTTCCCAAATCGTCATATTTCCGTTTACATGCTGAACTCGATTTGGTTGAATTATGATAAAAACCTACCGTTTTGGGGAAAAAAAATGCTAGAAACGAAATAATAATTAATGCGCGAACTTTGTAAAGAGCCTGCCCCTGCTTATTCACAAAATAAAAAAATGCTAGGATTTTGTTTTATTTTGTAAATAATCATGCTCTTTTCAAAATTCATACAAAGTTTGCGCATTAAAAAAACAAACAAAAAACGACAGTTGAAGAAAAAACAAAACTTGTCATTGCTTTTCGACACAACTTAAGTGCGTAGTAATTTACCGGTTGTTACAACAGTAAAGCAGAAAATAGGCTAAAATTTTGCTTACGTGACCGGAAGTCGTCAGCAGAGAATGTAATAAAACAATGCCAAAAATGGCCGACGAGTTTCTATTGTTACAATAATTTTTTAATGTGCTAAAAATGTACTGGAAATGTTTCGGCAAAACGACAGAGGCACAATTCAGAAATAATGTCACATGTTTTAAGAGTTGTTTCTCCTGATAGCAAGGATCCGGCCTCCAATATTGCGTTGATTTTGTGTCAAATTCTCTGACTGACCAACCATCATCGTCGCATTTTCAAATTTTTAATTTTCTTTTCTTTTAGATATTTCACTAAATATTTTCTTTTCATTTTTTAAATATAATCAATTTTCTTTTATTTTTTTCAGTGGGAGACATACTGCAATATTTTTCTTTTTTTAGATTCAATTTCAGGGATGGGAACAGTGCAAGTTTTGTACATATCTTTGTTTTAAAAAAGTACCTAAAAAAATCAATAAAATATTATACTTTTGAAAGTATTTAATTTTTAAGAATTACTTTAAATAAGCTAGTTCACTTAAAATTTGAAAATACTGTCATTCTGACCGTTCGTCCGATAAATTAAAATGACATTAGTTGTCGATAGATGTAAACGTCGATTCGCACCTCCAAAACCAATCACCACGGTTAGACGTGCTTCTCTTATTTCTAATGAAATTTTGTTCTGCTAAAAAATTAAGTAATGTTTATTTACAGTTACTTTTAGTATGCTTTAAATTTTCTAATTTTCCTAAAATAACTTTTGAAAAAAGTATAGTTGAATTTTACAAAATTTTTAAATGGAGAATTGCTCTTTTGTTTACAATGTTCTCAAAAATGGCTGAGATGATCGATTTTATGTAAATTTTGGTGACAAAAAAAGAGAAGATTTTTAACTAAAATTTTGAACATGTTAAAAAAAGGTTTAAATTTTTTTTTTTTAAATATTCAAATACTTTGGTCTTTCCTCTTAATAACAAACATTTAAACGACAAAAAAATTGTTTAAACATGCTTGGGGCCTTTTTCCTCAGAGTATGCTCTTTTTTGGCAAAGTATTGAATATAACTACATAATTAGATTTCAATAAAAAAAAACTTTTTGAATATCTGTCTATATTTCTGAGATGAGGTATTATGTACACTATTTACATTATTCGGACTATTGTCCTCATCTTTGTCGCCATATTTATTACAACGTTTTGGCTGTTGTACGCCCCGGCCTTCTTCAGGTGGTTGGAATGTCTAACTGAACCCTTTATTTCGCTCACTGGAGTAGACTGTTCTAGTTCCACGTGCCATGTTTAATGGATGTCAGTTATTAGTTATCTCCCGTTAATTCCCCTCTAGGACACATGGCACAGTGGATAAAGACGTTGGTTACATCCAGTGACAGGACCCAAAGAGTGTGAGTTCAATACCTGATTTAAGCAGTGGAGAACTTGCTGTTTTCTAAGCTGAACCAGAGGTTCCTTTAGTATTGTACCAGAGGTTCAGTTATCTCTCTGCAAGAGCTAGCTTAAAAGTCTGCACAGAGAAAGAAATATCAGAAAGATCCCGGGAGAGAGAAAGAAACCCTGAAAATGAAATGATAGAAGAAGCACAGGAAAAACAAGAAGCACAAAACTCCTTCGTTACACAGAGATGTAGTTATATGTAGATGAACTAATTAACATATCTGGAATACAATATATATACGATATAATGACTGATTAGAAGAAGGTGGAGGAGGGACGGTGCATAAGCGTTGAGTAGCAATATACGAAGGACTTAGGACTTCACAACAGATTTATTATAATGTATTCTTGTGTCAGCGAATGTGACTAGTTAAAGTTAGAACTGTAATCAGCAGCCTACCGCATTCCCCTTTTTGACCTTTTCCCATATTTATATTGTTTATATACAATATTAATTACCATATGGATTGGAACCAACACTTCACATTACTTTTTTAATTTTCTTAATTGTTTTCATCAATTTTTCATATTCCTGTAGAGCAGGGGTTTTCAAACGTTTTGACTTGCGGACCCCTTTATATTTCAGGCTTTACCTTAGGGACCCCCTTATAAACGCTTATGAAATTTATACATAAATATTTGCTGAATATAACATAATTTTGCATTAATGCAAACGCCTAACAGCCAATGAGAAAGCCGGAAATTGCAAAATAGATCCAAAATTCAAATCCTTTGGTTCCTTCTCTGCATGAATAGAATCTGTTATAAAATAAAATAAGACATATCTCGGCTGATTTACAGGCAAATACTCAAGAGCGAGAACCGGATGTAAACGGGACAAAGCCCCGTCACAAAATGACCATTAACTTTCTTTACAAATGTTCCCGACACGTGTTCCGGTCGAAAAATAATATTTAAAGTGCTCTATTTTTCATCCAATAAAAATGCTTCCCTGCTAATTATACTCGCTTCGTTTTTCGAGCCTGTTAAGCCATAAAAAAACGCTATAAAAGGGGTCACACGGAAGTTCAACGGTCAGTCAACAGGTGCCCAGTGTAGAGACCTGTCACGGTCAGCTACTGACAGCAGGGGAGCATCAACATGTGTGAACTACTATGAGAGATTGACCTAGATCCGAAGCCGGCTTATGAACTTTACCACAAGGTAGCTGTCCCAAACCCACACGTTCCTGTTGAAATAAACCACGTAAATCTATTTCTGCTGTTGTCGTATTTCTTTCTTGCAACCATACGCTTGTCTATAACAAATCCATTATCTTTATCAATTTAAGATACAAATTATATTAGTATATCAAATCTATGAAATAGTTTATTGAATCAATTTATTTCATGATCGGCCTATAAGTTACTTAGTTATAAGCGCTTATAAGTTGCACGTCACCCATAAAAAAGTCTTTGCTGTCCACGGACTCCCTATCTTGTCCTTGCGGACCCCCTGTTGTCCCCAGACCACAGTTTGAAAACCCCTCCTGTAGAGGACCGTTGGATGATAAGTATGTAGAAGAACATATGTGGGTAGAATTTCCTTCTAGCCGGTCCAACTACATGAGAAAGTTGGACTTTAATTAAGTCCAAAGAAAACAAACAAGACCGATAAACATATGTAAACAAATATATGTATTAACAACAAGTACAAGTTACAAGCACATGGACAGAGTGTGTGTGGTGTTTATTATGTGTGTGTGTTGTGGTGAGTGTTCGTACGTACGTGTATTGTTCTTAGCGTGTTCCCAGAATTTGGGAAACGCTGTATCTGTGAGAGCTCACATCTGCGAGGTGGTATAAGTCCGAAGCCTGAGGAAAAAAGAGATCGAGGCGAAGGGTCAGCCAGTATTTATAGCCAGGGGAGAGAGACTCCTGGTGATGGGTTAAGGAGCTGAGGAGGAGCTAACTCCGACATTCCTATTAATTTTCACTGTTTAGTAGTCTTAAATGAAAACATAAATATAGAACCGAGTGGAGAATATTAATGAGGAAAATTATTTCATTTTTATGGGTTTTCTGATCGTTAAGTATTAGTTTAATAAATATTTTGTTGAATTATTTGAAATTTCAGCTTCAAGAGGAAAATAAAATAAAATTTAGGTATCAACTAAATACGTACACATTTTCAATAATAAAGCAAAAACAAAAAAACATGATTTTAAAAACGTGCCAAATATCAGGTAATGAATTCAAAATGAAATTTTCCATATAGAATCAATATTGAATGGATTTTTTGTTGAATTGAACAGATATTTTAGCAAATATTGCGGAAATATTTTGGAGAGTTAGTTTCAATCCTTCACACTAAATTTATTTTTCTCCCCCCCCCAAAAAAAAAATGAATGCAATAGATTAAATTCAGAAGTATCATTTAACTTGTTCATAATTTCCTTTTTATTCGCAGAGTATAAAAATGAAATTATTTATTCTACTAAAAATTTTATAAAAGGCTTAAAATAAAAATAATATTCTAGAAATTTTGGTTAATTAACTATAAAGATATTTTTTAAACAATAGTGTGTAGTGGTTTTGACTTTTGATCCTCGATACTTACGCAATCGTTTTAAAAGTTCGTGATGACTTTTTTGTTGACCTGTGACCTTGATTACTGCACAATGGATACTCTGCATAAGAGAAATGCTATCGTTTAACCAAAAGGTAAATGCTATTCATAATTAATTAATTAATCATTATATTTAATAATTTACTTTGAAAGAAATCACTAAAAGATTTTAAAATTTGTTTCCATTTTTTTGTCTAAGGTTCGATAAGTGACTAGTGACCGTGCAAATGTTTTTTTAGAACTATTCAAAAAAACTTACATTTTTTATTTTAAATACGTAATTTTTTTTTTTTTATTATTAACGAACCTTATCTTTGACATAAAAATAAAATTTGTCATCAAAATATACATTATTGTTTGAAATTCGTTTTTCATGCTTTTTTCTCAGTAGTCCGGGATGGTAAATTCAAAATTGATAGCAAAGTCTTCCGTTTCGTTCTGCTTCCATTGGTAAATACCGTAGATTTTTTTTGTTTTCCCACATGTTAGAATTGATTCACCTAAAATCTAATGCAAATATTAGTGATTAATAAATAAGGTTTATTAAAATTTGTATTTCATATGGACTCTGATTTTGTGAACGTCTTGTGAAGGGCATCGTATCATAGATTCGGGCACTGAGTCCTTAATGCCGGCAGTGTCGGTAAGAAATCCTAAGTAATCTACAGATTTTAAACATGAGGAATCAATTCTTATTTTACACCGCTTGATATCTTTTGTCGTTTTGTGTCTTTTCTCAAACAAAAGTAATTTTACATTTGTATTGTGCTTTTCCATTTCTTCATTCTATCAGTGTCATTCGTTTTTTAACTTAAGAAGGGAACGAACAATACAAAAATTGGGCAGGCGAAGAAATATAACCCCGTTTGATTTTCTCATTGAATTTCTAATCTGGAAAGGTAAGTGGGAGACAGATATTTTTATATTAAAAAAAGAACAAAGGATTCGTTATGTAATTGATTGGTCTTTTTCTTAGCATCACAAAAAAATAAAATACGTTCAGTTGTAATTTTATCTTCTCAGAAAAAATGTACTGTCGATTATAATTCAAATTAAAAATTACATTTTCCTTTGGTTTTTATTTTGATTCGAAGTCTTTTCTCGAAATTTCTTAAAATTAAGTAAATTTGGCAGGGTGGGGTGACAGATTTTAAAAAAAAAATATAAACTTTTTTTTTTCCGTACTAATCTATTTTTAGGTGGATGTCGTTCGAGGATTTTGCTAAAAAAATGGTTTTAGGCTAAAATATTTTCTTTCGCATTCACGCAGCGAGTCTCATCATTTTTTCAGAATCTTCCTTTAATAATTTAATTTACAAAATAAAATTGAATTCTAGAAGCTGATTAAAAAATATTTTTCATAAAAAGAAAATCGCAAATCGTTTTTAAAAGAATAAAAAAATCTTTGTTCGTTTTCGCTAATCAAAAAGAAAGTATTTTCTAAATCTCCGATTATTTAAAACAAAAGTTGCTACCTCCACAAATTCACTAAAAAATTAGCATACCGCGATGAAAAAATGCTCCCATCTTCATGAAAAGTTTTAAGGTCGAAATCCTTGTTAAGAGGAAAGCGAGATCAAAATATTTTTTGAATACGTATTTAAATTTTTTCATGCTTTTTTTTTTTTTTTTTTTTTTTTTTTTACATTAAAAATTTTGATTGAATTGAAAATCTTGTTTTTCTTGTGTCAATATATGGATATAAATTAAATACCATAACAAATTTTATTGTCTTTTCTGCGGTAAAAAAAACGCATTGGTTTGGGAATTCTAACAAAAATCAACTAACTGTCGGATTTTAAATGAAACTTTCAGGACTTAATCAGGTGCTACATATAAATCTTCTTTGGTATGCGATCTACAATTCTACACTTTATATTGCGATCATTTACTTAATTTCAACCAATTATTCATTGAGAAATCCCTAAAAGCTGAATTTTTAATATTTTTTAATTACATTTTCTTTGTTATATGTTATATTGTTAATTGTAATTGAGACGAGTAAGATCAGAAAAAAGGCCGTTAACTAAGTAAGTTTCCGCGCATAGGTACTCCGAGGTGAATGTATGTAAACAACGCCAGTAATGGCGGACGCGAATGAGTCCCAACTTTTATTGTTGATAACTCCAAAATGGTAGATTTTATCAATTTCTTCGTTATTTTCGTATTATTCATTGTTCGTATCATGTACACCACATTGTTCGTATCATGTACACCTAAATGTAGGTACTTTCATCAGATCGCTAAAAAAAAAAAAAAGAGAGCATAGCATGAATAAAAATGGCCTTAAACTTGATGAAAATAAATTTCTATTGTCTAATAAATGTTTATGTATTTTTTGATCATTTTTTACATTTTTTAATTGTTCCTAACACGTCCGAAATTTTCATGAAATATCTTGTTTTGTTTTTTTAGTCAGCAAAATTGACATAAAATCGATCATGTCAACCACTCTTTTCCATTTTGTAAACAAAAGTGAAATTCTCCGTTTAAAAATAATTTAAAGATCAATCATACTTTTTTCAAAATTTATTTTAAGAAAATTTTGCAACAAATATTACTTAATTTCATTATGTATTAACATGTTACTTGAGGGAAAGTTATCGTACGGAAAGACAAAAGTGGCATAATTATTTAGTTTTAAGTGAACCAACTTATTTACCTTGTTATTTAAGGAAAACTCTCTGCACTTAAATCTTTTTTTTTTTTTTTTTGGTACTTAGATTTCACCTTTATATTTATGATGCTTTATGGAAAATATATTATAAAAAAATTAAAATAAGACTGTTGAGAAAGGTATCTAGTTAATTATAGGTACTTTTTTATGAATTTTTATCAGAAGTATACATAAAATACTATAATTTTATGTACATTTATTACATTTTAGTGTATTATTTGTCTTTCCATTCATTTTATTATATAAAAATAAGATCATATAAATTTTATAAGATAGGTACATAATACTTGAAGGTACCCTTCTCAATTGAAATTGAAAAATCAAATTAACTTTTTCACACATGTTTCACACGAACAATTTACAAAAATAAAAAAGAATAAAGGCCATAACATTAGAGAACAAGGCTTATAGTAATAATGTCACATTTTATTGTATTAATGCTGCTTCTGGTCTTCAGTACATATGAATTGCAGTTGTTCTATGGGCGCAAAAGCCATGTGAAATTGGTTTTCTTTTATATACTGGGGGTCTGCTGATTGTAACCAGCCTTACAATTTATAATCTGTAAAGATAGATCTACTTAATAACATCATTGACTAGACTGTACATTATTTTCACTAATTTTAGAATATTTAACAACTTTAATGTAAAAATAATAAAATAATTTAAGAAATAACAAATAATTGTTTTAAAAATTCATTTTTCATTGAAAAAGTGTTTTGCTTTCAGACAATATTATCCATATTCATAAAAACAACTAAAAGCATTTGAAATTAAATAATATCTTTGTTTTATTGAGTTTTGTATGTTACAATTCAGAGCTGATTTTAAGCTAGTGGGGCCCAATTAAAAAAAAAAATGATTTGCTTTCCTCAAAGCCTTGTGCTTTTAACTGATATAATCACTAAATTGTACAGTATTGAATTTATAGTTTTCATACAATTAGTTAGTGGGGGGGGGGAATAAATATATAAATATATATATATAAAATATTTTTGCCATGACTTTAAAAAAGAAAACATATTTATAATAATTTCCATCATTTGTGAATAATTTCTGAAAATTTCATTAAGATCTGACATTTATTTTTGCAAGATTTTCCAATTTAATGTCTGTCATTAAAAAAATGCGCTAAGATTTGCTACAGTTATTTAGTAATTCCGCTGACACAAAGAGAAACAAGGGTTATTTAATCAAAAGTTAGAATGTTCTAAAATGAAGGAAAAAATTTTTAAAATAATTAAAAAATACTTACTTTTTCCCTCTCAATAATAACAAACATTTTGACGATAAAATTTTGTTTTTGTCAAGTTTGGGGGCTTTTTCATCATGCTATGCTCTGTTTTTAGCAATCTCATTGAAAATGCTATCTAAATGTAACTATTTGGGAAATTTTTATTAGAAACTGAGTGAAGGTCTTGAACTGCAAATTACACTGTTAATGTTATAATGTTTTGTAGATATGCTTCATTACATTTTTTTATGTTATGTTTTTTACTATGTAGATAGATATCATTACAAATTAAAATTGTCCAGTGTAGACTATAGATATTTTTAGCCATTGTACACAGTGTTCATTGCAAGAATATAAATAAAAGAAACGTTTTAATTACATTTTTCTGCTTAGTTTAGGTATCTCTAATAATTTGACAAAAAACAGCATAGCATGATGAAAAAAGTCTCCAAACTTAATAAAATTAAACTTTTAGCATTTATGTTATTATTAAGAGGAAAGACCAAAGTATATTTTTAATTATTTAAAAATTTTTTTTAATTCTTTTTAGCATGTTCAAAATTTTGGTTAAAAATCTTTCTTTCTTTTCATGTAATATTTACCATTTGTTTTTTAGTGCTTTTTCAGTTGAAAAACACATTAATTAAAAATTCTTGCAAAAATCAAGTAATTGTCAGATTTTAGTGAAACATTCAGAAATTATTTACATATGAATGAAATTATTTTTGAAATGTTTGTTTTTTAGAAAGTCATGGTAAAAATATTTTTTTTACATTTGTTACCTCACCCCTACTTAATTTTATGAAAACTCGACATACTTCCCTTATTTTCAACTAAATTTTTTCTGCTAAAAAATTAACTCATGTTTGTTTTCAATTACATTAAGTAATCTTTAAATTTTCTAATTTTTCTAAAATATTTTTGAAAAAAATATAATTGAATTTTACAAGATATTTAAACAGAGAATTTCACTTTTGTTTTACAAAGTTGTCAAAAATGGCTGACATAATCGATTTTATGCTAATTTTGCTGACTCAAAAAAATAATTAGATTTTTAAATTTCAAATGTGCTATGAAGGATTTAAAAATGTAAAAAATATTAAAAAAGTACTTTGGACTTTCATCTTAACATAAACATATAGATGATAAAAAAATTGTTTATCAAATTTGGGGCCTTTTTTTGTCAGTGTATGCTCTTTTTTAGTGAAGTATTGACAGTTCATATGTTATGTTTTACTATGTAAATATCATTCCAAAATAAATTTTGTATGGTTGCAGAATTGACATAAATTTACGAAATGTAAGTGAATGCATATTTTTTCGTTGTTTATAACTACCTAGTAATTTTTACTGATGAACATATTTTCAGTAATTATCTAATATTTTATTGACTTTTAGTTATGTTTGAAGATGATTTATGAAAAAAATAATAAAATTTAGAATAATATAAAACTTCCTTAAATAATTTTAAAATTTAATAACTGAGATGAAAATACCATGATAGAGGTAACTCAATAATTTATGTTATGGTATTTTATTTATTATTAATTTATATTTTTTAATATATTTTCATTTTATTCGTTATTATTAATTGTTATCATGATAGTTTTTTTAAAATTTTTATTATTAATTATGTAATTGTTTAAACATTTATTATTTTAACCCAATACCCTAAACAATATTTAAAAAATAAAACTTACTTTAAAATTTTGAAGGAATGATTTGCAAAGATGTAAACGATGAAACAGAACTAAATAATCAAAGGGAAAGAATTGCAGAGTGCCAGACAACTCTTAAATCGCATAACCTTGTAAGGATAATTTCATGTATGGATTACCATACGTACAAAATGGGAACGTTTGTACACTAAAAAATAAAAATAAATAAATAATTTTTTAAAAAAATATTGGGTACAGATGACTGTTATAAGCTTTTAAATTTTTGATTTGTAAATGTAGGTTTCATTTAATAACAATATCACCTGTCTTGAAGTGATGTAGAATTTTAAACGATTTTTATAATTTAATTAAAAGCTTTTTTGTAAAACAGTTAACCCATTCACTGAAAGTCTGCTCTGAATTGTAAAATAAAAAATGCAATAAAACTAAGACATTATTTACTGTAATTTCTCAAAAATAATACACATCCAAACAAATGATCCAAAAACTAAGAAATATATCTATCCCTATGTATAATATGCATCTATAAATTTTGTAAAAAAAAATTAAAAAAATAATTACAAAGACATTTTGTCAACCTTGACATTACGAATAAAATTGAAAATAAGTGGCTAAAATAATATTGAAAATTACCATGCAGTTTTCTTGATAAATATAAACATTTTATTTTACCGCCAAAATGTCATCAAAACGTCTGAAATGCAAATTTTAACCAAAAAATAATAGAATTATCAGAAAGAATAGGAAACAGAGCTGCAGACAGAGAATATGAGTTGAATGAGGCTAACATATGTTTATGGAGAAAGAATAAAAATGAACTAAAAAAAAGTGTAAATCAAGTGCCAAAACTATAGGTAGAGGAAGAAAATCTCAGCATCCAGATATGGAACAAAGTTTAGTTGAATTTATGAAAGAAAGACAATCAAGTGGATATTCCATAAGTACTGTGGAAATAAGGAAAATGCAAATTAACTTATATAAGATAATATTGTGAATGATAAATTGTTTAATGACAATTTAGATATTGATTCTATAATAGAAAGTGGTGATGATGATAAAATTTTTATAACAGTTTGTTAAAAATGGTGCTAAATTCAAAAATTTTAGTAATTTCAAAATGAAATCTGCATTCAATTAATTTAAATTGGTTTTGAAATACTGCATAGTATTTTGTTTATTGGAAATATTAAATTTAATCTAACAGCTTGAAATTAAAACTAAAATGAAAGCATCAAGAAACATTTTTCATTATTAAAAATTCATTTTAAACCTTAGGTATCCCGTTTTCGTGGAGGCATCTAATGAAAATTCAAGATATAAAATTAAAAAAATATGTTTTTAGCTGGATGTCATTATGATGATTTTGTTAAAATGTAGGTACCTCCATAAATTTTCAAGACAATGTAACTCTTTTTATTAAAAATCCTTAAAAAATAAAATTTTCTTTTCTGAAATTTTATTTGAAGAGTATTAGCTGATTTAAAGTTTAATTAATCTGATTGATAGAAATATTACTCTTAGTGCAAAATATAGCAGAAATTCATTTTTAACACAGATGTTTTGATTAGGTGCTGATAGATTGACAGCAGTTTTTTCTAATTTTTTTTCTGTGGAAGACATCTGTAAAAATTACTTGAATATAACGTGAATACCTTTTTATATAATTTTTTTTAAGTACTCGGTAATCTTAAAAATTTAGAAAATATTCTCTGCAATCTAATGTTTTATTGAATATTAGGTACTTTGGCTTTAAATTTACTATAGTTCTCACTCTTATTTTCTAATAATATTATGTTATGGACGTCTAGTTACAAAAATTGGCATTTTTATTACACACAAAAAAATACAAAATTATTTTTTAAATACTGATGTTCAATTTATGATTTGTAAATATAGTTTTTACTTATTAACAACATCATTTAACCTGTATAAATCAATACAGAATTTTAAAAGATTGAAATAATTTTGTCTTTTCTAATGTCAAACTCACAATAGACTTTACTTTTGAATCTGAGTGTAAAAACACTTCACCCTTCCTAGATATGATGCTACACAGAAATAATAATCAACTTCAGTTTGAGGTTTACAGAAAAGCTACCAATGAGAATTACCTGGCCAGTTATTATTCTTACCACTATAACAAAATCAAATTGGGAATAATTATAATTATTTAAGAACTCTAAGAATCTGCAGCCCTCCAATACTTACCCAAGTAAGAAATATACATAGAAAACACTTTCAAAAACCTCCAATATTCTTATTTCATCCACACTGCTAAGGATGATATAGAATATATAACAGCAAAAAAAGATAACATTATTAACAATAAACTAGATAAAAGCAGTAATATAATACTATCTACTAACTCCATAACATTCATTATCCAAAACAATTTATCCAATCTAAACATCATCAAAATAATTACAATCACATCCCAAACTATTATGGATATGATCAGAATCAAAAATACCCATAACAGTAATAATTCTGAAGCAGGTATATATAAAATAAATGGTCAGAACTGCTCCTCATAATACATCGAGGAAACTTGCAGAAATTTAAAAAAACATATCTATGAATGTTATAAGCAACAATTTATCAAATGCATTAGTTATACATTGAAATAAATTCAACCACAACTTTGATCTAAAAAATGCCACACTTATTAAAAAAGAAATTAACTTAATTCAAAGGAAAATTCTCGAGAGTGCAGCTAACAAATCTTATCAAAATATAAATCTGCACCCTGGATTTTTTCCAATATCTTCATTCCTGGAAAGAATTCTACTTTTTCAAGACAAGATACATGACTACAAAAATGTTAAAAAATTTAAAGAAAATGATTAAATTCATAACCTCATGTTATCCAAAATATATAATATAAATTAATCTGAAACTAAAATAATTTAAATACTAATTTGCATTGAAAAAAAAAACAAATCTCAAGAACATCACTTACTCACTTCCATTGATTATAATGAGTCAGCTAACCTAATGAATATTTATGAGCATTCCTAAACTTAAAAATTTTGAAAAATCAGTAACATTTTTTTATCTTGTATATGTACTTGTTACAAAATAAAATCCTTGCATTTCTCTTGATAAAATACCCCAGAGGACGAAATGATTTTATTATGTTTTTATTTTGTTTTTATTCATATTATCCTTTTTATAAATATACTCTATCTGAAGTTTTTCCATTTAAAACATTCTAATTGAAATTTTAGAAGAATGAAAACAATTCTTGTAAAAATTCATTATTTATTGAAAAATAATCTTCCTAAAACAATTTTTCTATAATATATCTTACTCCTAAAACAAATAAAAGCTTTTCTAATTGAATAATGTCTTAGTTTTGTTGCATTTTTTTTATTTTATGATTCAGAGCATATTTTTAGTAACTGGGGGTCTTATTTTTCAAAATAGAATTGGTGATTTAAATTCTACTAGACATTCTGCATATAACTAAGATAAACACTAAACAGTAGAAAAATTAATTTCTCAAAATTTAATAAAATTAAAATATTAGGGTAACATATGTAAAAAAAATGTTTATGCCAAGATTTCCTCCACCCTCAAAAAAACAAAGAAACAATTCTAAAATAATTTCATTGATTTGTGAATGAATTTTGACAATTTTTGTAAGAATTTTCAAATCAATGTTTTACACCCCAAAAAAGAGACTACAATTTCTTGTATTAATTTATGGTCCCTCTTGATCAAGTAAAACAGAATTTTTAATAAAAATTTCAAAAGTTCTAAAAATGATAGAAAAATAACATCTAATAATCAAAAAGTCTTTTGGTCTTTTAATAATAACAAAAATTTTGGCAATATTTTATTAAATTTGGGGGAATGTATGCTTGTTTTCTTAGTGAATCTTTGAAGGTAATATATATATATATATATATATATATATATATATATATAATTTAAAACATTTCTTACTTAAGGTTACTAATTTTATAATCTCAAAGGTTATGTAGACAAAAAGTTATAATCCAAACATTTTATTGAGAAATTGACATTTTTTATAAAAAATAAAATCAAAATTACAAGACCAGAGACAAAAATTCTATGAAATTGTATGAAAAGTGTACAAAAACATTCAAAAACCAAATTTAATAATGAGTTCTACCTCCACTGGTTTTGATGACTTCGAAAATTCTTTGGGGCATGCTAGAAATTAGTGTTTCCATTAAGCTGTGAGGAATGTTGCTCCAGCTTCTGAAGATAGCTTCACAAAATTCATTTTTTGTTGAATATTGTTTGCCATTTTGATAAATATCTCTTGCCATTCATCCCCAAAGATTTTCAATTGGGTTCAAGTCCAGTGAGCATGCAGGATGTCTCAAGAGATGGACCCCATTTTCTTGTAGAAAGGTCAAGGTCCGGCATGCAGCGTGGATTGCAGCATTATCCTGTTGGAATAACCATCCATCCCCACACAAACGATGACCCTCTGTCACCAATGATGCTTTTTGCAGCATGCTAACATAACCAGCCGCTGTCAGACGACCCTGCACCACCTGGAGCTCCATCATCCCTCTCTAAGAAAAGACACCCTATACCATTAGGGACCCTCAACCACTATGATGTGTGGAGAAAATTTCAGAAGACATGTTTTTGTTATGCCAATATTGTTGGAAGCCATCAGGACCATCTAGATTGAATGTTTTCTCATCAGAAAGCAGGACTTTCTTCCACTTCTCAATGTCCCATGTTTGGTATTCATGACCAGACCTTAAGTGGTTCAATTTGTGATGTAAAAGTTGCCAAGGAATTTGTTTGCGCTTTTTATTTAACATGCCTTTTTGTCGTAATTGTCATCTGATGGTTACTGGACTGCAATCAGCATCTGTGGCTGCCTTAATTCAACTAGAAGAAAGTCCACTGGCTTTCACAACAACCCGTCTTATTCTCCTACTCAATGCTGGAGAAATTTTTTGGGACCTACCAGTAAACTTTGCATTTCCATAATTAGCACTGTCTTTTAGAAGGTTGCAAATCACAGTTTTACTGCGATTTACCTTAGCTGCGATCACCCGCTATGACAAACTTTGATTATGGAAATCTAGAATTTGAGCATTCTCAACTTCACTAAGTTTGCTTGCTTTAGGTATGGTGACACATTTATGCAGTGATTGCTAATCTCTAACTGAACTAAACACATTGGAATTACCCTAGATCTAACAATTTATACCCCCTGGTCTTATAATTTTGATCAAATGTAAAACGCTTCATTTTTTTTTAAAATGTCAATTTCTCAATAAAATGTTCGGATTATAACTAATTGTCTACTTAACCCTTTAAATTATAAAATTACTAACCTTTAGTAACAAATGTTTAAAATTTTTCCATGAAAAACATTCTTTTTAAAAAAACTTTTAAGTAATCTTAAATTTTTGATCAGGAGTGTGTGTATATATATATATATATATATATATATATATATATATATATATATAAATTATATTTTATATTTAGGTCCCCCTTCACCAACTAAAAAACAATACTGAATATTAAAATATATTTTAAAAGAGAAAAATCTTTCTTGAAGCTTTGATTTTAGTTTTAATTCCAAGCCAATAGATTAAATTTTGGTAGCTCCAAATAAAAGCTTTGCCTAAGGTTTTAACTGAAGTTTTCAAAAATGAAATGTCTCTCTTGAATCTTTTATTTTGGTGTTTTCCTCATAAAAGCCATACCTCAGGTTTCAAATGAATATTAAAAATTGAAAAATTCTTATTGCTGCTTTTATTTTAGTGTTGCTTTCAAGTTAATAGATTAAATTTAATATTTCCAATAAGCAAAACACTGTTGTATTTCAAACTGAATTTCAATTGATTGAAAGGATTTTTTTTAAATCATTACAATTGCTACAATTCAACCAGATTGAAAAAACTCTGTCAACAAAATATAATTCTCTTTATTAAAAATACATCAAATATATACAATATATGCTTCCAAATTCTTATTTAAGAAAGATTAGCCAATTTAAAGTTTGATTAATCTGATTTGAAACATATATAACTTACTCTTAGTTTTTAAAAAGCAATAAAGAGTTTTTCCCATGGTGTGTTTTCATGATATATCTTTAGGAATATTGATATATTAAGAATAAAAAAAATTATGTAAACTTATCAGAATGCTTATATTTCTTCTTATACATATTTATGATGATAGAATAATTTATATATTGAACAAATTTTGATGTTAAAGCTATATTGTTTCACTTCAAAATGTTTGGTCTTCAGTTGATGCTGCATTAGTGAACTAACATTGATATACAACTGTATGTATCTATCATAATATAGACTGCTTTCATATATTATTCAATACCTAAGTTAATATATCTTTTATTGTTTTTTGTTGTTCACAGATATTCCAGCTGTACAAAAGTCACAATGGTTATTATTGAGAATTTCAATGAATAAAAAGACATTTCACTTTCCATGAAGAAGAAAATGTATTCTATATGCCTAATGTAATGTTTATGGATCTGTATTTTCAAAAGCATGACAAATTTCACTGGGAAGAAATGATCTTTGAAATGTGTGCTTTGCCCTTTCTGCAAAAGTGCGTTTAGTGTTATATATCATTAAACAGAAGAAATAGGCTATACTCAAGTGGGATTTGATAATCTTCAGCAAGATTTAAAGGCCAGATGGAAACAAACATTAAAAAGAAAACAAATTCTTGCGAAGTTTGTGGATTTACATTTTCAGGGAAGTCAGATTTAGTGAGACATATGCGAACACATACGGGAGAGAAGCCATATTCCTGTGAAGTCTGTGGATTTGCATTTTCACAGAAGCCAGATATGGTTGTTCATATGCGTACTCACACTGGAGAGAAACCTTACTCTTGTGAAGTTTGTGGATCTGCATTTACACGGAAGTCATATTTAGTAACACATATGTACAAGCACACTGGAGAGAAACCATATTCTTGTGATGTTTGTACATCTTCATTTTCACATAAATCACATTTGGTGATACATATGCGAAGACACACTGGAGAAAAACCATATTCATGTGATGTTTGTGGATCTGCATTTTCCCAGAAATCACATTTGGCAATGCATATGCATACACACACTGGAGAGAAACCACATACCTGTGAAGTTTGTGCATCGGCATTTTCGCGGAAGTCACATTTAGTCATTCATATGCGTACACACACAGGAGAGAAACCTTATTCTTGTAAAGTTTGTGATTCTGCCTTTTCACGAAAGTCACATTTGGTCAGCCATATGTGTACTCACTCTGGAGAGAAACCTTATTCTTGTGATGTTTGCGGATCTACATTCTCACAAAAGTCTAATTTGGTTATACATATGCGAACACACACTGGAGAGAAACCTTATTCTTGTGAAGTTTGTGGATCTGCATTTTCAGTGAAACCAGGTTTAGTCATTCATATGCGTACTCACACTGGAGAGAAACCTGATACTTGTGAAGTTTGTGGATCTGCGTTTTCACACAAGTCACATTTGGTCAGTCATATGCGTACTCACTCTGGGGAAAAACCATATTCTTGTGAGGTTTGTGGATCTGCGTTTTCACGGAAACCAGATTTGACCATTCATATACGTACTCACACTGGAGAGAAACCTTATTCTTGTGTATTGTGTGAATCTGCATTTTCAAGCAAGTCACATTTGGTCAGCCATATGCGCACTCATTCCGGAGAAAAGCCATATTCTTGTGAAGTTTGTGGATCTGCATTTTCACGGAAGCCAGATTTGACTGTTCATATGCGTACTCACACTGGAGAGAAACCTTATTCTTGTGAAGTGTGTGGATTTGCATTTTCACGGAGGTCACACTTGGTCAGTCATATGCGTACACACACTGGATAAAAACTATATTCTTGTGATGTTTGTGGATCTGTATTTTCAAGTCAAATTTGAACATTCATATGCACACCCACGCTGCTGAGTAACCTTATTCTTGTGAAGTTTGTCCATCTGCATTTTCAGAGAAGTCACATTTGAGTGCAGTATATCCAAATGCACAGAGAAGAGACACCATATTCTTGTGATATTTGTAAAACTGCATTTAAATTCATGTCAGATTTAGTGCAGCACATGTGAATACACATTGGAAAGTAACCATATTCTTGTGAATGTTGTGGTGTTTACATTTTCCCAGAGATGCCATGTGGTGAGGAATATCCTAAGACACAGAGCAACTTGTGAACTTTGTGGATCTACATTTTCGTGAAAGTCATATTTGGTAATTCCTATGTGCATCATGAAAAAACACACTGGACAGAAACTATATTATTGTGATGTTTGTGGATCTACAGTTTCAGACAAGTCATGTATACTGGACCATATGCAAATACACACAGGTGATATACCATATTCTTGTGAAGTTTGTGGATCGACATTTTCAGAGATGTTAATGATGATAAAGCATATATGACCATATGCTGGAGAGGGACCACATTCTAGTGTACTTTGTGGGTTTGCATTTTCACAGTCATGAACTATACTAAACATCAGCCATATTGACAAATCTGTCAATGCAGTATAATTCTCTTCATGAAAAATATTTCAAAAATAGAATAAAAATTTAGGAAACTTTATTTGAATAACATTAGCAAATTGCAACATGGAATTAGAAAACACATCTTCATCAGTATTGATGTCCAAGGAATTGAAAAATTATTTAAACATATCAAAATGCTTATATTTATTTCTATTCATCTTTTTGAAAAAAAATTACGAAGGGAATGTTCAACTCTCGTGATATCTAAGGAAATAGAGAAATTGCAGAAAAACATATCAAAACAATTACATTTTTATTCTTATACAGTTTTGTGCAGATAAAATCATATATTGAACAAATTTTGATGGTAAAGCAATCTTGCTTCAATGTAAAATCTTTGATCTTCACTGGTGGCTGTGGCATTACTGAACTGATGTTAAATTATAACTACATGCATCTATCATAATATAGACTGCTTCTATATATTATTCAGTAAGTTAATATAGCTTTTATAGCTTTTTGTTGTTCAAAGATGTTCTGGTTGTACAAAAATTGCAATGGTTATTATTGAGAACTTCAATAAAGAAAAAGACATTTCACTTTCCATTCTATACTCCTAAAGTAGAATTTATGATGCTACATAGATAAAAGCATAACAATGAACTTTAACTAGCAAGAAATGATGTACTTTTCTATATGAGTACCGTTAGTGTTATATATCATTAAACAGGAGAGATCAGAAATTCATGTGACCTTACGCAATCTCATTTGGAATGCTAGACTTAACAGGCCAGATGAAAACACACATTAGGAAGACACCATATTTTTGTGAAGTTTGTGGATCTGCATTTTCACAGAAGCCATATTTAGTGGTTCATTTACATACACACACTAATAGGAACTCATTCATGTGAAGTTTGTGGGTCTGCATCTTCACAGAAGTCACATTTGGTAAGACATACATCAACAGATACTGGAGAAAGACTAATTTTATGAGGTTTATCAAGCTGCATTTTCATGAATTTAGTGAGCTGTCTATGCATAAATACGGGAGAGAGAAAATATTCTTGTGATATTTGCTGATATGCATTTTCAGATAATCATTTTGGGTGCATCATGTGAAAAAATGATATTCTGTAGAGGTTTGTGGTTATATCTTTTCTGAGAAGTCATGCTTTGTATCTGAAATTGATTCTTGTAGAAACTGAATGCATTATTTTCAAATACTGCAAAATTCAATAGACATGGTGATTAACCATATTTTTGCGAATTATATGTTCACAATTTTCATTGAAATTTAATTTTGTGATATATATGTGAACATACACTGGAAAGAAGTCATGTTCTTTTAAAGTTTGTGGTTCTGCATTTTCGCACAAGTGAGGTATGCATACTCACACTGGAGAGAAATCATAATCTTGTGAAGTTTGTGGGTGTGCAGTTTCACATAAGTCAACTTTGGTGATACATATGCAAAAATCAATGTTTTGTAAAAACTGAATGCATTATTTTCAAATACTGCAAAATTCATTAGTCATGGGGATTAACTACATTGTTGCAACTTGTACTTACTAAGAAACTCCATGTGGAGTGGGGAATTGATGGAATTCAGCCAGTTGTGTGGCAGTCCATCAGGGAATCTGTTTCACTTTGTCAACCAGTTTTTATCTTTGTGTTGTAGATCCCATCTGATTGAATGGATGAGACTATAATACATTTAAATGAGACTCTCCGGAAAAGGAAATTCCTTTCACCCTCGAGGCAGTTATTGCTTTTTTTGTTAGTTCTATTAGTCTGTTACTATGTCATACTGTTACGATATTAGATACTGTTACTATTACAAGGAAAAACATTGCTTGTAAGCAATGAGGCAATTTGTTGCAATCTCAAACTATTATTACCCAGGGACGCTGTGAAGTGCTGCTACAACAGGCAAGAGTTCCATCTTTTTTTCTCCTTTCACATTAAGTTTCAGCTACAATTCTTCTGAGTTGCCTGTCTGAGTTTTCCTCTCCCCCAATCCATCGACATAAAATGTCCAACAACGTTTTTGTGAATTATATGTTCAGAATTTTCCCAGGATTTCCGACTGAAAAGGCAATTGTATAAACACCCTGCTTAGACATTTTGTCATGTGAAGCAACATCATTAGAAATTTCTGATTTAAAAAATAAGCAAGTTTATGTTTACAAACAGATGTGCATTTTCATTGAAAACAAAGGCAGAATTGTAATAGAAAATATTTTCTGAGGAACATTCAGCCTAGAAATTCAAACAGGATAATTCAGTTTATGAAAATTTGGAATACATTGTTTGATTATTTAATTTGCAATCTATTTCTTTATACATAAATGAAAGAAAATCATCTTTATTTTAAAGAATCAGGTCAATATGGATTGATTCTATATAAAAAATATTTTTGAGAAACATTCTTTGTACAAATCGAAATAGGTGAAGTCAGTGCATGAAAATTTTGGATTGTATTTTATTTTGAATGAAATAAAAAAAATCAATGTTTTCTCGGATCATAATATGATTTCTGATTTCATAATATATTTTCAAATGAAATGTGTTAAAATGTTTTGAATGTTAGTGTGAAATGAACATAAACTCTCTCAGCCAGAATTTGAACTCTACTTGCTGATTCCATTGTCTGTATCATTTACCACTGGACCAAAAATTTGACAATTGTCTCATTTTTTAACCTTATTTTATGAGGTTTTATACTTTTTCAAACCTGTATTGTAACTTTATTAAATCTGTTAAATCATATTAATTTTTTTTCTGTTTTTCATGCTGATGTTTCTGCTGTGTATACTTTAAATAGATTTCTAAATTGTTACCTATTGGTGATGAGATATATTAATAAATATTCAAATCTTTTATTATCATTATATAAACATGAAATAAAGCCACGATGAAGAATATTTCAGTACTGTCGTGTGGCAAAAAATTACTCTTAAATTGTTTCAGATGAAACATCATTATTATTAAATTTTGAATTATTTTCATTGTATTTTATATCTTTTCATCACAACAATCATATTTTTCCATTCTATAAACTTTAAGCATGAACCATGGAAAAGAAACAAATTATCAAGAAGGTTATTGAAAGCTAAGAAATGGTTTTAAATATTTCATTTTTGTTTCCTACAAAAGAACTAATTTTTCTTCAAGCTTAATGTTTACCAGTCAATTGTTAAAAAGGTTCAGTTTCTACTGAATGTACTAAAAAAAATTAACTTTAGTCTGAAGATGATGTGAAGGTCAGAAGTAGAACACTTACCATATCTTTGATCTTCTCATTAACTTTTACAATCACTGGTTATAACAAACAACTTTCATTGGCTCGAACCCCTCTTACTTAGCTATTCCTTAAAATTCTATGATGGTAATAAAACATTATGTGATAATACAACATAACAGCATCATGTAAATGTATTTTAATTATTGCACATCATTTTGTTTGAATTCCCTCTTTCTAAAGAGACTTATTTGTTACAATCTTTATTTGGGAGGCAGGAAACCAACTCTTTGAGTTGTATTCTAGGTTGAGTCAAAAGATTTTTTTCTTATTTCAAGCTTTAATAGCTAAAACAAATTACGTACAAAAAACATTTATTCATCAAAATATATCCCAATACTATTGTATTGTCTGTGGTCATCATTTTGGCTGATTTAGAGGCAAAAAAACTCCTTGCACTCTTTCTCAACCTCATCCACTATGTTGAACCTCTATCCAAGCAGAAAATGTGACATGGACTGGAAAAGGTGGTAATCTGATGAATCAATGTCTGGACTCTAGGCAGTTCCAGGGAGCACTTCCAGTCCCTCAAGTTTGCACTTGATCACATGGGTATTGTCATGCACCAGGAGTGTGCATGTTCAATTGACCAATGTCAAGTAGCAGCTTTCAAAGCATTATCTACTTGAAACAGTTGTTGAGTATGAAGGTTGGCATTCACAGAAAGATGATCTAGGACAATCACCCCCTCAAAATTCCACTAAACATAAAGCATGTCCATCTCAAACTGCCATTGTTTGACAGCAGGTTCTGAAAAACTCAGAAATTTCTTTCATTAAGTTTGGTTTGTTTTATGGCATATCAACCTCAATGGGTCATTTAATGCCAACAACTTTTTTTTCCTGGAAATATTTTTGTTTTGTCAGAAATCTATTTCTGTTAATATTTTTCCTCAAAAATGTATAGCTGGTAATATTGTTTTTTCAAAAATGTATAGCTGGTAATATTGTTTTTTCAAAAATGTATTAATTTCTGGTATTAAAACCTATTTTTTATAATGCCTCTTACCTCAGTTTCTGGGTTAACTATTTGCCCATAGCTGGGACCCTAACAGGTGCTATGACCCTGGTTCAGGGTGGACCTGGGAACGCCACAAATTAAGAGGAGGTTTCACGCTCATCATAGTTTATCGTCATACCAGGACACTCTTTTATTAGGTTTACAAAATTAGATCAAATTTACATCCCCAGATAGAATTTATCAAAAATAATATATTGAGGATTTGCCAGCTGTTGGTTGCAAATGGTCACACATATTTGAGCCTGGTCATTGGTCAGTTCCTGAGGAGCTTCTTGACAATGTCTGTTCACAAGACATAGCTTATTGAGGTATTGATTGATTGCAATTTGTGAAGTACAAAGTTCTGCTGACATTGTGCTTGGCTGTTGTTCAACAATTTCAAGTAATGACTTCTAATACAGAATATCTAAATGACCCTGATTTATCTTTGAGTCTGGTATCACCTTGCATGAAACATCTAAATCAATTTTGTACCATATTGACAGTTCCTGGGTCTACAACATCATTAATTTCTTTTGATGCTGCCTTTGCATTCAGTCCTTTTCTTCACTGGTAGCATAAAACTGCTTTAATTGCAATTTTTTTTACCATTTATCTTCAAAGCTGTGAAATAAAGAATAAAACTGTTATATATAAAATAAAAAATAAGCAACAATTAAATAACAAGTCTTAAATTAATGACCCAACCTGGTATATTTCTGAGCAAGGCTTCTTCTATTAAATGATTGTTGGTCTGTGTGTGTTCAGTCATATTCCCCATATAAATTATTTTTATGCCTTCATCTCATTTATGATGATAATATAAAATTATTTTGTGATTTTTTTTATTATTTTTAGTTTTGAAACCTATTAAAAAAATAGTTATACCATGAAATTTTGATCAATCTATATCCAATCAATTCTATCATTAGATTGTTTAGGACTATTCCTCTCTCAATATAATCTTCATGTTTTTTATATTTTTTATTCAATCCTCATTTCCTGAGAAATTTCTTAGCATTTTCTAAAAGTAGCACCCCATAATTTAGTGTGTGTGTGTTTTTTTTTTGTTCTTTGGTAAGGTCATCATCCCAATTATAAAGAAAAATTAAGCAATGGTTAGGTAGAATAATAAAGACAGTGACATTAATATTTTTCCAGATTAAATTATATAGCAATAATATAGTTCACTTTCCTCCATTTTGTTTATTTGAATGTGATAGAATATTTATACTGATAATATAGCAAAAGTCATGGAATACCACTTTGTAAAGGTAATGGTTGTGTCAACATACATTTTTCAAATGTTTGCAAAGTATAGTGAATTATAACAGATTGCTTGATCTATTAAGCAGGTCCTCAGCCTAGAACATACACCAATTCTTTCAGGCATTTGACTCTCCAGTGTTATTTTGTTTACTATTTTTACTCTCTTCCACATGGGTTTCATGTTCCCAATTTAATTATCTCACCTCTGATTAGAACATTTTTTTTTTGTTCTTTCATCCTATTCTCTGTTCGATGCTGAATATTTCCTATTAATAGCTGTCTGGGATTTCTCTTATAATTTTTGCACAGTGTTTTAGGTATCGGTCTTAACTGATTGAATAATGTGAATTAAAGTTAAGGTCTTGTCCTGGGAATAAAAATATTGCAAAAATGAATTTTTAATACTGTGGTAGCTGTTTATATACAGTGAATATATATGTAAAACTACTTGAGGAATATAATGTGAGCACCATTTTTATATAATTTTTTAACTACCCAGTAATCTTAGAAATTTAGTCAAATATTCTCCATAATAATCTGTTATTGAATTTTAGGTACTTTGGTTTTAAATATACTATAGTTATCGTTTTTATTTTTTGATAATGTCATGTATGAACATTTGGATTTATGAAAATTGTCATGTTTTTAAAAAAAAATTCAGAACTTTTTCTAAAATATTGATATTCAATGAATTATACTAATCCTTTTGCTTTATGTTTAGTAAATATAGTTTTTAGTAAATAAAAATATCACCTACAGGTCACAATGTAATACAGAAATTTAAAAGATTTAAAACTTTATAATTTAGAATTTTAGAAAAAAATAACAATTCTTGTAAAAATTCATTATTCATCAAAAAACTTTTTTTTCTTAATTCAGTCATGTCTATAATATATCTTATTCTTAAAAGCAATTAAAGGCTTTCTTAACTAAATATTGTCTTAGTTTTATTGCATTTTTTTTATTTTTTTTTATTTCAGAGCAGATTTTCAGTAACTGGGGTCCTGATGTACAAAGAAAAATTGATTTAAATTCTCCAAGGAGTTTTGCTTTTAACTCATGAAAGTGGTACAAAATTATTTTCTTGATATTTCTTAAAATTAAAGAAGTGGGAGGAAACTGATGTAAAAAAAAAAAAAAAAATTACCAACATTTTCTAAAAACAAATATTTCTTAAATAATTGCATTCATTTGTGAATAAGTTCTGAAGATTTCATGAAAATTTGATAATTGTCTGATTTTTGCAAGAATTTCAAAATCAATGTTTTTTTCACTGCAAAAAAGTAGACGTTCTAAAAACTAAAAAGGATTAAAAAAAATAATAAAAAAATTATATTTGGTCTTTCCTCTTAACGATAAAACTTTCTTTTTATTAAGTTTGAGTCATTTTTTTTATCACGGTATGCTAATTTTTTTTAGGAAGTAGTGGTGGTATCTACCCTAGAGTGGGGTCTCGTATCATATATTTCGAATTCGGGCACTGTCGCTTGTCCGGAAGAAATACCAGGTATCTATTTTTGAATAACTTTGTAAATGCCAAGAAATGTAAGGATTTTAAACACAAGGAATCAAACATTGTCTAACACCGCTACACCGCGTTTATCTGAAATTACCAAGTGAAATACAGTAATTTCGTGTTTTTCCATTTTTAAATTCTTTCTTTATGCCATTCGTTTCAACTTCGGCATAAACTGAACGAACAATGGGCAGGTAACAGTGAAATCTCACGGAAATCATTTGAACGCAAAGAAAGCATCTTGTTTTCTTTTTCTTATTGAATTTTCTTGTCTGCAAGGTAAGTGCAAGAATGCAGATAAGTTTTTGATTTAAAAAAAAAAGAAAGAATTTATATTGCTACTTTATTTCTATCTCACACTCACTATTTTTTCTGGAGTGGGTGGGGTCTTGTAGGACAAAAAAATGAAAACATGATAAAATATAAATTTACGATTTTTTTCTTAGAAGTTGTACTAACTAACGGAGATTAATTTCATTTTTTTTTTAATTTTTTGTTCGTTTGTTTTGTTTTGTTTTTTCTATCAAAATTTCCAACTTCAATGTTGGAAAAAACGAAAAATTACCTTATAAAAAAAAATATTTTTAGCTTGTTATTCGCTAAATAGCGCCTCATCAATTTTTCAAATTTTCTCTTCTACTGACATTCAGAATAACCGTTTGATTTTCAAAATAAGGTTGAATTGTAGAAAACTATTGAATAAAAATAAATCGAAATTCTTTTAAAAATAACCGGGGGTCTTCAGATTGTAATAAGCTTTATTAAAATATTAGTATTCCCTAAAAATTATCTCATCGAGATTGAACTTTAAAAGTCACAAACTAATTTATTTAACTTTATTGTAAAAAATGAAAAAAAAAAATCTTAAATTTTTTTTCTTCAGACAGTATTGTCTTTATTAGTCAAAAAAAAGCAATATACGTACCTTCATGAGATTGCTAAAAAAATGAAAATTGATGAAAAACTTGACGAAAACAAAATTTTATTTAATAATAAGAAAGACCAAAGTATTTTTTAAACTTTCCCTTCTTTTTAGAACATTCTAAAGTTTGATTAAAAACACCTTGTTTCTCTTTGTATCACCGGAACTAGTAAAATTAAAATAACATAGAAATTTTTAGCACGAGTTTTTTGTATGACAGACATTTCATTTGGAAAATAATCTTGCAAAAATAAAAATAATTGTCGGATGTTAATGAAACTTTCAGAAACTATTCACAAATGATGGAAATTAATATAAATATGTTTTCTTTTTTAAAGTCATGGCAATTTTTTTTTTTTTTTTTTTTTATGTTTATTACCCCGACCCACTAACTAATTTTATGAAAACTCTAGAAATTCAATAGCATTCAGTTTGAGTGATTAGTTAAAAGCACAAGGTAATGACGAAAGCAAATCATGTATTTTTTTTAATTGGACCCCCCCACCACCTGAAAATCAGCTCTGAATTGTAATATACAAAACTCAATAAAACAATGATATTTAATTTCAAATGCTTTTATTTGCTTTCATGAATATGGATAATATCTTCTTAAAGCAAAAAACTTTTTCGATGAAAAATAAATTTTTAATACAATTATTTGTTATTTCTTTAATTATTTTAGATTTTTACATTTAAGTTGTTACATTATTATAAAATTAGTTGAATTCAGTTTCATAAATGTCCTTATGACATAGATTTTTTTTTTACGGCATTGTAAATTGTATTGCTTTGACCAATCGGAAGACCCACAGTAATTAAGAAATGTAATTTTGTGGTCATAATACAGTTGTAATTATAAAGTACAGAAGACCAGCAAGAATAAAATTAAGTCGTGTTATTTGAGTTAAGCATTGTTCTCCACTGTTATGGCCTTTATTTTTGTGAAACACGTGTGAAGAAGTTAATTTGACTTTTCAATTTCAACTGAGAAGTGTCCCTACAAGTATCAGTATCATCTAATGAAATTTATATGATCTTATTTTTATATTGATCTCAGTTATGACATTTTTCCATAAATGAAATATCAAAATTAATAATAAAATGAATAGAAATACAAATAACAGTGAAATCTACATGAAATTATAGTATTTTATGTACACTTCTGATAAAATTTCATAAGAAAGGTACCTATAAATTAATTAGATTCCTTTCTTATGAAATTTAATCTTACCCTCAACAGTATTTTAATTTTTTTTGTAATATATTTTCCATAAAGCAATGTAAAGGTGAATGCTAAGTAAAAAAAAAAAAAAAAAAAAATAGAGCGCTGAAAGTTTTCCTTAAAAATAACAAGGTAAATAATTTGTTCACTTAAATCTAAATGATTATATCACTTCTGTCCTCCCATATGATAACTTTTCCTCACATAAGCTGTCAATATGTGATGAAATCATCACTCATCACCTGGCAAGTGACGTGAAATGTTATGACCTGCTTTGTTTTATTTTTAAACTACTTCTTTTTGGTGCAGAAAGTAAGGAATGCTTGTTTCAAAATATTTTAAGTAAAGATTATAATTTCTAATTTTTTTAGAATAAGTTTTTGAAAAAAATTATAATTGATTTTTAAAAGAATTTGAAACAGATTTGCTTTTTTTTTTTATAAAATGAAAAAAATGGTTGACATGATTGATTCTATCAATTTTACTGACTCAAACAAAAACAAGATTTTCAATGAAAATTTCAGATGTGCTAGGAACGATTAAAAGACTGTAAAAAAAAAAAAAAAATCAAAAATACTTTGAACTTTCTTAATAATAACATGAACATTTAGACGATAAAATTTTGTTTTTTGTCAAGTTTGGCATCTTTTTCATCATGCTATGCTCTTTTTTAATGATCTTATAGAGGTACCTAAATTAAAAGCTTCTCTAATTAAATAATGTCTTAGTTTTATTGCGTTTTTATTTTTCGGTTCAGAACAGATTTTCAGTAAAGCAGGGTCCAATTCTGTAAAATAAAATTGGTAATTTAAATTCTTCAAAACTTCTGTTTTTAACTAAAATAGTCAGTACAAATTATCTTGATGAATTTCTCAAGCTTTCATAAAATTAAGTGTCCAGAAATGGGCCACCTGGCAGGATTTTACCATTGCCAAGTGCCCCAGGAAGAGTTTGAGGGTGTCTCGAAACTGGCGTGGCTGCGCTGATTCCCATGTCAGCGCACAGTGTCATCTTGTTGTGTTGTCTTCTCCTTTGATTTTTGCTCTTGATTGAGGAAAATGAGCTTTGCCACATGTCATCACTGTATTTCATCTTGTGGCACACCAAGAATTTCACCTCTAATGTCGCAATACGAGTGGCCCCGACTGCTCCTAACTCTGGTTTCCCACAGACTACCTGCCAGGTTATGGAAGTGATTGACAGCAGATCACCAGTCAGCATCATTTACAGTCGGAACTACAACAATATCTGATCATGTTCAAACCTCTGTCTTGACACACAGGAGGACACTGCCAGCACAGTTAGGTTGGTATTTTGCCTGCCACCCATCACCTCAGGTCTGCAACATGTCTGAGATGAAGGTAATCAGATATCATCGTAGTTCTGACCATAAACAATGCTGACTGGTGATCTGCTGGCTTTCGCTTCCATGATGACCTGGCTTGGAGCCTGTGAGAAACCAGAGTTGGAAGTGGTCAGGCCACTTGTATTGCAATGTTAGAGGTGAAATTCTTGCGAAATCCATTGTGTGCCAGAACGAGAACTCTAATGAATCATTCCAAAAGAGGCTAGTGTCTATGCCACAGGTTTTTTGAATGTCCACTGTAATATCATTGAATCGACAGGTACATCAATCTCCAGATGCATGAAATTCCTAAGGAGCATTAAGATACCTGTACCAGCCTCATTCAGTGATAAATGTAGTGGCATCTTGTGCACCTGGAGAAAGTTGTAAGCTGGAGTGCCCATTCCATGCATCCAGAACTGTTTTCCTTGTCTGAGCCAGAACGACAGAGACCTTATTAAATGGAGGCAGCATTCTTGTAAATCTACTGTGCATTAGGGCACCCCTTTTTTTTTTCTTTTTTTTTTTTTTCAGAAAGTCAACGCTGCTTTGGAGTCAAAAGTTGGGGTTTGGTGTGATAAGAACTGATACCAAAGATTAGGTTCCTAACTTTAAAATTTAAACGAGCATTTAGTTTTAAAGATTTTCTGTAAAAATGTACAGAAATGCTTAATTTCCATAGAATTTTGCTGACTTCAAAATTTCTCTATTTCAATAATAATTCCAGATAAAATTGATTTTTCTCGTTAGGTGCAATTAATAGAAAATATATTCAAACCAGAATTCTAAGTATGAATCACTGCTAGCAAAATATGCCATTTTTTACTCTATTTACTAAACTGTAAAAATTGTAAGAGATTACAAAAAAGGCTAATCCCTTACTAAGTCTCTTACATTTCTTTGGTCATAATTAAATTAACAAATATATTGATAAAATTGAAGTAAAAAGAAAAAAGTAAAAAGACAAATTATAGGAACAAATGTTTTAAATTTGAATTGTTTATTGAACATCACACTAAAACCTACTGCACTATATACAATTATGTTATAATAAAACTAAATTGTCTGGAGTAGTTTCCCTTCAAAGTAAATGAAGGCCTTATTTGGTGGCACAAGGATTTGGTTATAATGTACTTGTGCCTTGCTTCCTGTCCATACATAACTTGTGAAGCTTCAGTTGTTAATTTGACAGCTCTTTCAACACTTTATGAATGTGCAGGCAAATTTGGAAATTCCAATCTTGTTCCATTCATTGAAGATTCTAGGCATTCATTGTGTGAAAAACTTTCTATAAGCACAGGTACACAGACCCCACTTTGTGAGAGGTCAATCAAAATTGACCAATATGGGGCTTCAAAATTGATGGCAGTAATTTTCTTCAATCTTTTCTTTGGTGGTTTGTTGCTTCTGAAACAAAAAGAAATGTTTTTATTAAGAAATTTCACCTATACTTGGTTATATTTTATATGTAATTTGAATGAAGCTTAAAATTATTCTTGTAAATTGACACAACTAATTAAGTATGAATAAATGTTTACTTCCCTTATGAACAAAATCGTTTTTATGGCCTGGTCTCTCACCTCCAGTTCATCTGACTTCAACATTGACAACAGAATGTTTTCCAGAAGCAAAGCAAAAGCATTGTACTGTAAATTTTTTAATGCAACATTCTGAATTTCAGTTCACTGTTGCTTTACTCTCTTGATCATAGTGAAGATATATGGTTGTTGGTTAAACAATGTATTGTTTCTTTTGAGCTGACACCAGCTAACTGCATACAATTCAATTATAAATTTGATAATGCTGTGTAATTTATCTGAGAGCTCTGGTGGATAGACACCTCTGGTCCACAACCACATTAACCTGATGGCTAAAGTTAGCCATCATGATTGATCTTCCAGGCAGCAAATCTAGGGTTCACTTTCCCTCAAAAAATGCCTACAGCATATTCCAAAAGTAGTCACTGGTCACCACTTAGATTATCCATTGCCTCTGCAGTAGGAGAAAAATTATCCAGATGGCCACTAATAATAGGAAATTTGAGCTGGGGAAAATCCTGGTAATTATTTCCACAAGGTTTCCCTAGAGGACCAGTGAAAGTAATAGGGCTTCTTGTAGGTCTATCAATTAATTTAAAGATGGCTCTAAATAGCAGTTTATTCTGATGAAGTGAACAGACAATAGAGTATAATTTCCTTTTAAATTTTCTCTCCAGAGCTGTAACCAGCCCTGGTTCACAACCAGTGTTTGTATGGGTATTGCCCACCAGAATTGCCTTAACTGTTACTTACTCTTCTAGAACAGCAGCAATCACACCCTTTTTACATGACCCCTCATCCCACAATTATAACATCCTTTTTACACGAACCCCTAATCACGCAATTATAACATACCCTTTTTACATGACCCCCTCATCCCGCAATTATAACATACCCGTTTAGCTGCTGAGCAATCTCTCCTACTAATTGATCCACGAGTACATTATTTCTTCAGGATTGACAAAGCACACAACGCTCATAGCTAGATATCTGTTGGTAGGACAATTTTGACGAGCTAACATTTAGTGCAGCTAATTCTTATGTACATGAACAATACGTGGTTTATATGAAGTTGGTTGCCACATATATGATGACTAGTTGACATGAGGTACTCATTTGGGCACTTGAGTAGCTTATTGAACAAGAATGAGCCTCTGTATCAGCGAACGCGAGTATGCGATGACTACCATGGCTAATTGGACCAGTCTGGGTGCTTCTGAATGAAGCGAGGGGTTTGATACTTTATAGTCTCTTCTGTTGTCACTGATGGTGGTGGATCTGGGACACCTCATTTAAATCGCTTTCCATTTCACGCAAGATGAGGCACAGCACCGGACGGTATTAAACTGGTTTTATGGCTTCATTTTGATCTGCCAGCATCGTGGATGGGATGTGGGGGTTAACTTTCAGACTAGTGTTTGAGAAAGTGAATGTATCTCACACCTTGTTGATCTGTTCGTAGTTCTGATTACAATTTTAATAGATTGCTGGTATACCCTTTTTATATGACCCCACTCATCCCACAATTATAACATACCCATTTAGGTGCTGGCCAATCTCTCCTATGGATTGATCCACCTGGGTTAAATGTCTTAACACAAGGATTCTTATTTGGCAAACAAGTGAGTACATTATTTCTTTTGGGTTGTCGAAGCACAGTGCTCAAAGCCAAGTAACTGTTGATAGGACGCTGTTGATGGGCTAACATCATTTAGTAATCATGCAGCTGACTTGTTCATTGTTTCCAAGCTAACAAGTCAGTCAAACTTTTGCTTGAGCATGTTGAGGTTGACAGCATCAGCCAAAACTTGACTCTGGTGTTCCTTGTTGATGAGTCCCGCAATCTTCTGTCACATGAGTAGTCGACTTACTGACAATAGCCTTCTGTGTTGGGACAAATGACTGTGAATGAACAAAATTTGGCTTGAGCTTGTAGGCTTGCTAAAAAATAAGTAAGTGATTCACTTTCCGCTTGACATGTGAAATGAAACGTCTGCTGGTGAACTTCCTTGTGCAAACCTTTTACCACAATGAATGGGATGTGTGACAAAAGCCTTTTCTCTGTAGCCAAATTTAAGTTTTCAGTAGCTATAAAGTCGAAAAGGAGCCTGTTGACTTTGGGCAGGCATGTTGTTCTCAATCTGTTACATATTTTGACTGGGTTGGTAAGTTTACGCATCTCCTTATAATGAGTCCAAGCATCAAGGAATATTGCCCAGTCACTGCCCATTGGGTTGGGTTCAATGACAGGACAGTCTGGGTTTTTGTGTTAGGGGTTCCATCTCTCCGATGCGCGATAGCTTCCTTTTGTAGCTCTATCATTTGTTGCGTGAGTTAAGCAAGGGGTCCACCTGGCGCAGATGCCATGTCTTATTTTGTTAAGATAGTTTCACTTATTCACCAGATCCTGTTCACAGCACCATGTAAAATAACCACAATGGCAGTGGTAGTAGTAATTCATAATTACTTTATTCTTGCACCAACAAGATACAAATACAATATCTCTGGCCCCTGGCTACTCAGCTGTTTATATAACACTGGACGAGACAACTTATGTCTGTCTGTGGAAGCCCCCCCTCCCCCATTATTTAATGAGACTTTCCATTTCTAGTCTACATTTACAATACTTTAAAAAAATGGTCTCATCTTATCAAGTTTATTGACGGGTATGTCACACATTGTGCACATTTAAAAAAAAAATCAAAGATGAAATCATTTCTCATATCTTTACTTTTCACCAAAGTTCTTATAGTTGTCTGTTTCATATTCGTTTGCTTGTTAGAAGCCTTTTTTGCCAAATGATTTTTAAACTTAATATGATCCTTTATAATATCCACCCTAAGAAGGTCAATATTATGATGACAAATCTTGCAGAAAAGCACATTGCCATTAGCATAATAGTCTTCTGGAAATTGTTCCACTCTGGCTTGTGCACAAATTTTAGAAACTTTTGGAGACAGTCCACCTTTCGAGGCTGAGATTGTGGGCTGTTGCTTTTCCATGTTAGGTTTAAAAAAATTCAATTTTATCCATCCAGGCTTCCAGTTTTCCATACAAGTGAAATATGCTTTTTTTTTAATAGATCTCTACAACCAAAATGTTGTGTTTTTTTTTTTAGAATAGCTAATAGGAATTTTTTTTTATTTTTTGGAAAAGGTTTGTGTGCATTTACTGTAACAAAATGAAATATTTAACTCAAACTCACAATCTGGATGTTACAGTAAAACAAATGTCTCTTCTTCCAAAGATGAATACATGTATATTATTTTTTTGTTTCATGCACCTTAGTTTAACATTCTTTTGTGTAAGAACAAAAAATTATCTCAATTCTTACAAGAGTAAAAATTAATTTGGGTTACCAGGTTGAAATCAGTAAAGATGTCAAATGATGTTTAAAAAAAAAGTATGCAAACAGGAAAAGTTCAGTTTTAAATTAATTCCCATAAATAAATTGTTGAAATGTCATCTACAGACAAAAAGCTATGTTATCATTTGGTCTCTTTATTAAAATTAAAACTTTTGAAAAAGTCTGATTTATAAAATTTGGCTTTTTGAAATGACAAAGTGCCCTGCCATCTCTGTCACCATATGTGATAGGAAAAATAAAGGTTAAAACTGATGAAATTTTTGTTTTGACCCCTCCCCCATCACCTTTTTTTTTTTTTTAAATCAAACATTGCATAACTTGGTTCATAAATACTGTACATTGTAGGAAGGTAAGGGGGATGTATCAAAACATTACCAACTTTATCCTTTCAAGTCTGTTGGGCAATGAGAGTGTTAGGAAAGGCAAACATAGAAACAAATTGCAGTTGGCAAATCTAATTGTTTGTCAAAAGAATTTCCATTTCAAAATCGCAATTTCCATTTCATGTAGGCCATTCTGTTTTTTTCTGTCTTCATGAAATTATTTTTCATGAAGACAGAAAAAAGAATAATATATATATATATATATATATATATATATATATATATATATATATATATATATAATTCTAGTGAACCAAGAACTTCAGGGTAAGCTGTGTGCTTCTACCCAAAATAAAAAAAAAAAGCTATGTCTAAGATTAAACATGCATTTGAAAAAATCTTAAGTTTTAATTTTAATTCCAAAGTAAGAGATTTAATTTTGGTACCTCCAAATAAAAGCCATACCTTAGATTTAAAATGAATTTTTAAAACTTAAAAATCTTTCTTGGTGCTATTATTTTAGTTTCACTTTGAAGCTTTTAAATTAATATATTTAATATTATTATTATTTAAATTAATATTTCCAATAAGCAAAACACTTTGTTGTATTTCAAACTGAATTTAAATTGATATGATCTTTCTTGAAAACATTAAAATCACTATATGTCAGCATCAATACAACATTAAACAAATTCTGATGGTAAAGCTATCTTGTTTCATTAGAAAATGTTTGATTTTCACTGGCTGCTGCAACTGCATTAGTAAACTAAAGAACTACTTGTATCTATTATAATATAGAGTGCTTTCATATATTATTCAATACCTAATATATGTTTTTGTTATTCACAGATGTTCTGGCTGTACAAAAATGACAATGGTTATTATTGAGAATTTCAGGGCAGAAAAAGACATTCCACTTTCCATGAAGAATCAAAATGTACTCTATATACTTCATGTACAATTTATGGATTCACATCTTCAGAAGCATGACAATGAATTTTAACTAACAAGAAATTATGTCTTTGAAATATCTGTTGTGTCTTCTACAAAAACACATTTAATGTTTTATATGAATAAACAGGAGACATAGAACATATTCATGTGAGATTTGCTGATCAGTTGTGAAGTCAGACGAAATAGGCCAGATGGAAAAACACATTAAAAAGAAACTCTATTCTTGTGTTGTTTGTGGATCTGCATTTTCACTGAAAACAAAACTGGTGAGGCATATGCGAACACACACTGGAGAGAAACCATATTCTTGTGAAATTTGTGGATCTGCATTTTCACAAAAGTCACATTTAATTGTTCATATGCGTACTCACACTGGTGAGAAACCTTATCTTTGTCAAGTTTGTGGATATGCATTTTCACAGAAGTCAGGTTTGGTTATTCATAAGCGTACTCATACTGGAGAGAAATCATATTCTTGTAATATTTGTGGATCTGCATTTTCACGGAAATCACATTTAGTCGTTCATATGCGTACTCACACTGGAGAAAAACCATATTTTTGTGAAGTTTGTGGATCTACATTTTCACAGAAGTCTAGATTGGTTATACATATACGAACACACACTGGAGAGAAACCTTATTCTTGTGAAGTTTGTGGATCTGCATTTTCAGATAAGCCAGTTTTGCGTGGTCACATGCGTACTCACACTGGAGAGAAACCATATTCTTGTGAAATTTGTGGATCTGCATTTTCACAAAAGACAGACTTGGTTGGTCATATGCGTACACACACTGGAGAGAAATCATATTCTTGTGATATTTGTGGATCTTTATTTTCATTGAAGTCAAATTTAGTCGTTCATATGCGTACTCACACTGGAGAGAAACCTTATTCTTGTGAAGTTTGTGGGTCTGCATTTTTACGGAAATCATATTTGCTCATCCATATGCGTACCCACACTGGAGAGAAGCCATATTCTTGTGAAGTTTGTGGATTTGCATTTTCAAGGAAGTCACATGTGGTGAGTCATATGCATACTCACACTGGAGAGAAACCTTATTCTTGTAAAGTTTGTGGATTTGCATTTTCACGGAAGTCAGATTTGGGCAATCATATGCGTATTCACACTGGAGAGAAACCATATTCTTGTGAAGCTTGTGGATCTGCATTTTCACGGAAGTCCTATTTGGTGAAGCATATGCGTACACACACTGGAGAAAAACCATTTTCTTGTGAAGTTTGTGGGTCTGCAGTTTCACAGAAGTCAGATTTGCTTATTCATATGCGTACTCATACTGGGGAGAAACCTTATTCTTGTGAAGATTGTGAATCTGCATTTTCACGGAAGTCTAATTTGGTTATTCATATGCGTGCTCACACTGGAGAGAAACCTCATACTTGTAAAGTTTGTGGATCTACATTTTCACGAAAGTCAAATTTGGTGCGTCATATGCAAAAGCACAATTAAGAGAACTCTTAGTTTGAAATGTGATGGTTGTGTTTCACAATTGATTTGGTATATGCATGCACTCACAGGAGGGAATATACATTTTTTGGGATGTTTTTGAATCTGTATTTATAGGCAGTCAAATTTAGTGCTCCATATGCGAATACACATTGGAAAGAAACCGAATTCTAGTGTAGTTTGTAGATCTGCATTTTCATTGAAATTACATTTTGTGCTTGCATGCTTACATGCGCAGGAAATAAAACATTCTAACAAACAAGTCAAATTTAGTGCACCATATGTGGATACATAATTCTTGTGGAGATTGTGGCTTTTTACTTTCACAGAAGTTATTGTGAAGCATATGTGCACACACTGGAAAAAACACATAATTTTGAACTTTGTGGTTTTTCATTTACACAGATGTTCACTTTAGTGATCTATATGTGCTTCATATGAAAAACATCCAGGAGGGCAAACATATAGTGGTCCATAATCAAATGTACACTGATGAGAAATCATATTCTTGTGAAGTGTGTGGATCTGCATTTTCACAGAAGTTAGTTATGTTAAAGCATATGTGAACATACATCGGCGAGAAACTACATTCTTGTGAACTTTGTGGGTCAGCATTTGCAGAGAAGTCAAGTTTGGTGAGGCACACTGGAGAGAAACCATATTCTTGTGATGTTTCCTTATATGCATTTTCAGAAAAATCAGTTTTGGTGTATCATGTGAAGACACAGTGGATAGAAACTTTATCTTAGTTTAAATTTAGTTTCTTCCTTAGCATAAAATTCCATTTTGGTGCACCATGTATAAACCTATACATATAAAAAAAAATTCTTGAGAGTATTCTGGATCTACCTACTCTGAGTAATCCTATTTCATGTTCAATAGGGATTCTATTCTTGTAAAAACAGTGATGCTTTACTTTCAAATAGTGCAAAAGTCAATGGACATATATTATTCACTGGAGAGAAATCATATTTTTCTGAAATATATATTGAGAAATTTCCGGGAATTTCCATCCAAAATGCCACTTTAAAATGCACCCTGCTTATAAATCTTAGTCATTTGAAGCAACATCTTTAGAAGTTTTGTATTTAAAAATAGATATGCTGATAGAAACTAACATTTTATCATATTTGTAAATTTCTCTGTTCACAAAATGCAAAGTCTGCAAACATCTGTGAAATCACAAATGAAATCTGGATTTTCATTAAAGTGATAAAGGCAGAAAGATAAAGAGAAAATGTGTATTAATTTCATCTGGGTCAGTCAAAACTTTATGCATACATATGCAACCAGGACAATTCAGTGTATGAAAATTTGGGATGCCTTGTTTATTTAATTTGCTGTGTAATCCTTTATACATGAAGGAAATGAAATATTTTAAAGAATCAGGTCAATATGAATTGATTTATTCCATATTAAGAAAATATTTTCTGGGAAATATTCAGCATACAAATTGAAACAGGAAAAGTCAATGTATGAAAATTTTGAATTGTATTTTATATTGATGAATGAAAACAAAGCATCAGTGTTTTCTTGGATCAGGTTAATGTTTTCTGATTTCCTATCAACAATGAAACATTTGAAATGTCAGTGTGAAGTGAACATAAACTATCTCAACCAGTATTTGAACTCTGTTTGCTGGTTCTTTTTTCTGTATTGTTTACTGTTGGGCTGTGAAGCTTTCTTTTATTTAGTGCCATAAAGCGATTTTATGCATTTTTCAACATTTTCAAATTTCCACCTGTACTGTAACTATATGAAAAATATTATTTGGATTTTCATGTTGATTCTTATGTGGTGAACAGGTGTAGACTTTAAATACTCAAGTTTATTTCATTTTATTATTATATAAATATGAAATAAAGCCATGACAAAGAATTTTTCAGTGTTGTCTTATCTTGTGACAAAAAATACACTTAAATTTTTACAGATTAAATAACATTATTATTAAATTTTTAATTTTTTTCATTGTAGTCTATATCTTTTAATCACAACAATCATAGCTTTACATTCTACATGCTTTAATCATGGACCATGGATAAAAAAACAAATTATCAAGATAGTTATCTGTTGAAAGCTAAGAAATAATATTAAATATTTAATTTTGTCTCCACTCTGTATCCCCTTCAAAAGAACTAATTGCCATGTTTTTTTTTAAGATTAACAGGTCGAAATTGTAAAAATGTTAATTTTCTACTTAATGTAGTACAAAAAAATTAACTTTAGTCTTAAGTTGATGGGAAGGTCAGAAATAAAAGATATCATTAGGGCTGATTGATTCTTGTTTTTAGAAAATCAACATTACATTTAGTGTGAGAGCTGGGGTTTGATGTGATAAGCAGTGACACCAATAATTAAATTCCTAGTTTTTACTAATTTTTGAGAATTTAGTTTTAAAGTTCATCTGGAAAAATGTACAGAAATACTTAATTTCTGCAGGTATTTGCTTACAAACTGACTTCATCATTTTGCTAATTCAAGAATGAATCCAAATAAAGTTGATATTTTTTTGTATTGGACACATTGAATGGAAAATATATTAAAACCAGAATTCTAATTATGAATCACCACAAGCAAAATATGCAGTTTTTTAGCCTATTCAATAAATGGAAACTTTGTAAGATTACAAGAAAGGCTAATCAATAAATAGTATTTTACAACATTTGTTAGGTCATAATAAAAACAAAAAATAGATAAAAATATTGCCGGTCACAAATTATAAGGCAAAATGTTTTTTAATTTGCATTATTTATTGAAAATCGCATTGAAACTGTATAACTTATTATATCATAATGTAATTGAATTATTCAGGATAATTTCCCTTTCTTCTTGTCCATATATAATACATGAAGTAATTAATTTAACTATTCTTTCTACACCTTGCAAATGTGCACATAAATTCTGCAATGTCCTTCCATTCATTAAAAGCTCTTATAGTTCATTATTTAAAAAACCTTCTATAAGTGCAGGTTCACAAACTTTATTTTGTGAAAGGTTAATAAAATTTGACCAGTGCGTCATTTCAGAGTTGATGAATGCGTTTTTTTTAATCTCTTCTTTGGTGGCTCACCACTTATGAAACAAAAAATATTTTTATTGGAAAATTTTACCCCTACTTAGTTATATCTTTGTGATGTAATTTGAATGAAATTTTATAATTAATTTTTTATATTGAACTAAGGAATAAATGTTAATTTATCTTCTGGACAATTTTTATAGCCTCTTCCCTCAACTTCATCAGACATCAACATTGAGTAAAAGAATACTTTCTGGAAGCAAGCCGAAAGCATTGTGCTGTAATTTTTTTAATGCAACATTCTGTATTTTGGTCAATGTTTGCTTTATTTTCTGGATCATGACCATATGTTTATTATGAACAGTTATGTAATTTTAAACCAACTAATTGCATATTTCAGTTATAAATTGTATAAGACTGTGCTATATGGCTTTTACTGATCACCAGAATTAAATTCCAATGCTCTATTTCTTAATCTAAGTTTAATCTTCCTCAAAAAACAGTTAGAATTTGGTAGATAATATTTTGGGTCATTATTTATTAGCATTCTCGGTTTAATTCGTTGTATTTATTTATTCATTTTAATTGCATAAACGAGATTATTAGTTTTTATTCGTTAATATGTTTTAAACGTTTATTATGATATTTTTAAGCCCTCCCGGTTTAACTTGCTGTAAATTATTAATTGTTTAGTTATTTTATTTTATTTTTTTATTAGTCAACATGTTTTAAATGTTCTATTATGTAATTTATAAGATCTCTCGGTTTTAACTCACTGTAATTTATTTTATTTTATTTTTTTTTATTCATAAACAGTTTTAAACATTTCATTATATTTATAAGCACCCTCGGCTTAATTCGCTGTAATTTATTTATTAATTTTAATAGCCGTATTTTTTTTTTTTTTATCTCTGTAAATAGTAATTATTAGCTGGTGAAATGAAACTTGATAGGAAGTGGGTAAAAACGGAAAACATAATTACCTTCTAAGTATCCGATGAAGGAGTGTCCACTGAAAAAAAAAAAAAAAAAATCACCCGTAAACGGCTTAAATAGATTTTGCACCGTTGTGATTGGTTGTTGGTCAATCTCTAATCAAATGTGTGATAACGGGGTATATTTATAGAAGTCAGTGTCTACAAGTATTTTTAGAGGGCGTTTCAGAGTCTGATCAGCTCTGAAGGGGTCGATTTGGTGAGGTCAGTATGATGTTTGAAAGACCCGAAACTGCCCAATGATCCATCTCCAGAACATCACTGATGACGCCCTCTAGTGCTAAAAGAGCGTATATTCAAAGCATCATGTCAAACACCAACTTTCAAATTGAGTGCATATCATGGTTGCAAAATCAACCTACCCATCTCACCATATCTTCAATCTTCTCTCAACTTTTACAGTCATCAGTTATAGCAAGCAACTTTCACTGGCTTCACTCCCCATTATTTTGTGATAATCTGACATAATAGCATCATGTGAATATATTTTAATTACTTCTTATTATTTTATTTGAAGTCTCTCTTTCTAAAAAAAGATTTATTTCTTACTTTCCTTATTTGGGAGGCTAGAAAACAGCTATATGAATTTTATACTAGAATGGATCAAATTTTTTTTGTGTATTTCAAGCTTGAAGTAATAGTTAAAACAAATTACATACAAAAAGCATTTATTCAACAAAATATATCCCATTGTATTCTATTTTCTGAGCCTGTTCATTTCCATGCTTGTTACACTTGGCTGGTTTAAAAGCAAAAAACTCCCTGCCCCCATTTTCAAACACATCCATATTTATTGAACCTTTATCCACTCAGGAAAAGAGCTATGGCCTGGAAAATGTGGTAATCTGATGATGCAAGATCTGAACTCTGGGCAGGTTGACACAGCTGTTCAAGTTCCTCAAGTTTGCATTGTCATTCTGTAGGAGGGCACATATTCACTTAACCAATATGTAGGTAGTCAGCTTTCAAAGCATCATATACTCACTGCAATTGTTGGCCATAAAAGTCAGCATTCATAGCATGACCATCTGGAACAAGAGCAAAGTGCAACATCTTGAAATTCCACCAAATGCACCATGTCTTTCTATTCAAACTGCTCTTGTCTGACAGCAGATTCTGAAACCCAGCTGGAAAGAAGCCACTAATTTCTCTAATTAGGATAACAAAAATAGATCAGATTTCCATTCGCAGTTACAATTCAACACCAAAAATAGGTATCTTGAGGATTTGCCAGTAGTCGTTTGCAAATATTTATCTGTCGTTGAACCGGGTCATTGGTCAGTTCCTGAGAAACCTATATGATTTGCATACAACTCAGAACAAGGCCTTTCACTTTTTGTTTAGGTGACTGCAATAACATATACTGATAGGGCCATGGTCATAGGATACCACTATGTAAATTTAATGGTTAGTGGTGTCACCATACATTTTTCATACCTTGGTAAGATGAAGTTAATTATAAAAATTGCTTAGCCTAATAAGGTGGCCCTCATAGCCTAACATAGGCACAATTCTTCCAGGCATATGACTCCCCAATGTTCTTCTCTCAAGGATTTTTATTCATTCCACAGGGTTTCATGATTTCCCCTTTTCCTCCATGATTGGCTATTCCTAATTCAATTATCTCACTTCTGATTACATCTTTGTCATGTTTTCAATCCTATTCTGAAGAAGCCATTTCAACCCTATTCTGAAGAAGCTGATCATTTCTTGTTGCTAAATGTCTGAGGTTCACTTATAACTTATGCATCAGACTATCCCTTTCTTTACACTGATTGGATAGTGAGAGTTGAAGTTGTGGAATTTTCTACCTTGTGATATACAAATATCTTGAAGCTATTCTATGTCCAAGTTTTTAGTACATCCAGGAATGCTACAATTTATTATTTTCTTTTTCTTTAATGAACTGGATCTAAGGTATTATATAGATTACATTGCTCAGGGGTTTGTGAAATACGTAAATTTTCATCAGTATACTAATTTGTGATGTAATCTTAACAAGTGGACTTTAAATGTTTCTAGTATCATTTACTTGAGATTATAAATGTTTGTTACACAGGTTTTTATTTTACAGTAAATATTTTAATTGCCTTTTGTTTTTATTTTTCTATCAATATCTGTAAAGTTATTAAAACATTTGGAAGTTTTAGCAAATTTTTCATATACTTATTTATAATTTTTTCACATATATAAATAAACTGAGCAGGCTGTAGTGAATTAATTATGAACATTATTTCATTTTTATTATGGATTTTATATTCCAATTGGTAATTATTAGTTTACTAAATATTTCAGTTGTTTTCCCAGATGAACTTTCAGCTCTCAGGTTTGTGTGATTGCTGATATACCCAAGAAGATGGTCTTAGCAAGTGATCTTATCTTCTCTCGGGCACTGATTAAAATAATGGTTTGTTTTTATTGAGAAGAGATGTCTGCAGCAGATAATGATGCTGAGGCATTCCATGTCAAATCAACAATGGCCTGACCATTACTGACATTTTTTTCAAATTTGGTACATTTATAGAGCTTCATGATACAAATTGAATTGTACCTATTTTACAGAGTCAAATTGGTTTGGAGGACCTTTTTGACCATTGCCAAAAAGGTAAATTTTGGAAAATAGTCACAAAGTTTAGATATTGCTATCTCAGTTGTTTTTTCATCTATAAATATAAATTTCATACTACTTGGATAGATCTAATTTGATCTATTTATTTTTTTTTGTTTAGAGGTCAAATAAAATAATTTGATCTTGACCTTAATATTTGACCTTTAATTACTCAAAAAGCATATTTTGAATTTTTTTTTTTTTTTTTTTTTTTTGGCAACAAACTTGTCTACCTTATAGGAAGAGATTTACAAAATATCATGGTGGATTTTAACTGTGGCCTGAGCTACAAAGGTTTTAATGAGTTGGAATACATGTTGGAAAGCATAATCACCCTTTCTGAAAAGCACATTAGGCAAGGCTGGTGTGCTCTCTCTTGATTTTTTTTTTTTTTTTTATCATTACTCAGAGTTTGTGGGGCTTTTGGTTTTTAAAATTTCTCAAAAATTCAACACCTTCAGACTAAATTTATTAAGATCCACCTTGTTTCTAGTTAGCAAAATCACAGATCCTTTCTCCCAATCTTCCTATTGAAGCTTTTGTTGCTTCAATATTCAACTTTGTTATCTTTCAGTTCCTGACTCCTCTGATGTTCCTGATAACACCTGACTTCCTTCTAGATATTTACTTGCTATTCAACTCAAGTTGAATTTTAATCCAAAAATAATTTATCTTCTTCTCCTTTACCTCCAGTGTACCAAGAATGGTGAATTCCAAGAAAAAAATGTGCTTGGAGTCATCATGTTTCTTTTTAATGATGTGGCAACAGTTTCAAAGTAATTCACTTGTTTTCCTTGTTCAACATTCAGTACTCAAATGTCTTAAAAAACGATCTGATCTTTTCCTCAGCCCTGATGAAAATAATGGTTTTCTTTACTGGGCAAAGATGCCTGCAGCAGATAATCCCAAACCTGAGTTTTTCCATTTATGATTAGTAACTTATCATTTTTTTATTTCAAAACAATATATCTTAACCTCTATAAGTAAATACAGAATTTTAAAATATTTAAAACTTTATAAATTAAAAGTTTTCAAAAATTAAAACTATTCTTGTAAAAGTTCATTATTTATTGAAAAAAGTTATGATGTCTCATAAAGAGTCTATAAAGCATTAGATAAGAATGGTGAATCTTGGGCTGTTGCTTTGGACATCTTGAAAGCGTTAAACAGGGTTTGGCAAATTGGTCTTCTTCAGAAGTTGCAAAATTATGATGTCTCATAAAGAGTCTATAAAGCATTAGATAAGAATGGTGCTTTGGACATCTTGAAAATATTCAAAAGGGTTTGGCAAATCGGTCTTCAGAAGTTAAAAAGTTATGACGTCTCCAGGTGAATTTTTGAACTAATGTAGTTTTTCTTATCAAATTGTGAAATGAAAGTTGTCCTGAATAGCCTTTCTTTGAGATCCTTTTATACTAATACAGAATGTCTGCCAGGGTTCTATGCTTGGTCCTACTTTGTTCTTAATTTTCATCAATGATCTTCCTGATAGCATCAACTCTCAAATTAGTACCTATGCCGATATCATAACCATTTATTCCTGTCTCATTAGTAAATCTGGTCAGTTTGATATGGTCAAATTTCTGACTGATATATAAAATGACCTACAGTCTGTTGTTAACTGGAGCAAGTAATGTGTGTTGGTAAAGAAAAGAAAAACAAAAGCAAACAAATAAAGAGTGTCAATTTCCGGTAGGAATAAGTCTGCAACAGATTTGTCTCTCAACCGCAACACTTGTAGCCAAAATCAGTTCAACAACTGTCCGACGTAACAATCCAACAGGCCACGTAGAGACGGCAAAATTGGGTCATACACCCAGTCTTCGCTTCTCACCAACAAGAACGCCTATGTCTCTCCCAAAAGACAGCTCGCTTTATACAGTCGAGAACTGACCATAATTTACATACGAATCACTAGCCAATGAGATTTCGTGTTAGTCATCCAAGACCACCTGTCATGAAACGTGGTTGCCGCCATTTTGATTCTTTTTTGCCATCGAACAACCGGACTTTACATTACGCGCAGATTTGTGAATGTTTCCAAGGTAGGCCATTCTTTTCTTTCCTCGTTCGTCCAGTATTTCATTTTGACAGGGACTGTTGCTATATTTGCATAAGCGTCCACTATTCTGCTTACATATTATGCATGCCACTCGTTGCCTCTTAGAATGGCGAACTGTAGTCAGTTCAGCAGAACCCACAGACTGCTGCCTTTCAGTTCCGCTACAGAATGGCTTATTAATTTTAATACTGTCAACAAAAAACTGTTCTGTATTTTCCATTTGAGAGACCCCTTTCTGCTTTCCAACAGCATAACTGATACTAACCTACACAAGAATGACTTGTTGTGCCTTGTGTGTCTAATATTTTTAGGTGACATTGAATCCATTGCTACTTCTGTTCTTAAGAAAGTTGGTTCACTGTGTCATGCTAGACTATTTTTTTCTATAATCTATCTTACATATCTGTAAGTCTACCATTTGTCCATGCTCCGGTGCTCCTGATATATATTTATATTAATTCTCTAGATTCAGCAATATTGATGGTTCTGACCTGAGATATTGGCTTCAGTCACTTTCCCACCATCATAAAGTTGCTTCTTTGTGCATTTTCTATAAATAATTTCATGGTAATTGCTTGGATTACAGCTTCACTGTGGTACCTAGACTTTATGAATTTAAGCACAGTACTAGATTTACAACAAGCTTTCTTCAAATTCTTTTGGATTTTTAATAAAATAATCTAAGTAATATATTTATTTACTAATGAATGAGGCTTGAAATTTTCGCTTGAATTATATAATTACCTGCTTTATAACAAATATTTTAAAACAAACGCTGTTGATTTTTATTTTTTTATTTTTTTTTTGCTTTCATCGCGAGAAAAAGATATCCATTTTGGTGGTACTTACTGAGTGAGGGACCTCGTATCATAGATTACCAGGAAGAAACGCCGGGAATCTACTTTTGTATAAATTCACCGTATAAATGCAAAGAAATTTAAGGATTTTAAACATAAGGAACCAAACCTTGTCTAACACCGCTACATCGCTTTTTTTTTCTTTCATTTTCTTTGCTTTTGTAATTTTTTTTTTTTTTGTCTGACATTGTCAAGCGAAATATTGTCCCAAGCATAGGTAATTTTGTGTTTGCCTTGTGTTTTTCTATTTCTAAATTCTTTCTTTGTGCCATTCGTTTAAACTTCGACATGATTATTATTAATGAACTGGGTGAGCAATACAAAAACTGAGCAAAGAACAGAGAAACATCTCAACGAAATCATTTAAAGCACAAAGAAATCATCCCGGTTTTGTTTTTGTTTTGTTTTTTCATTGATTTTTGTTATACAAGGTAAGTGTAAGAATTACGGATAATTTTGATAAAAAAAGAATTTGTTAGTAAATTGATTTCTTACTCTCGGTCTCACACTAAAGGCGAATGAGATTACAGTGTAACCCGGATATAAGAGAGTTGTCGGGACCGGAGAAGAAGTCTCTTATATCCGGGTTTGGTCTATTTTATATACATTAACACAGGCTCTAATTTGGGACCAGAGAAAATCTCTCTTATATTCGGGTTTCTCTTATATCCGGGTTACACTAATTGTATTTTCTTTTTGATATTTTTCTGTTCGTTTGCTTTTTGTGGTTTTTAGTTATTTTGTTTTTTTGTTTTTTTCAATAAAAATTAAAAACATCCATGTTACCATTTCAAGTTTGGATTATTTTAAAAGAGGAAAAATTACGACATCAAAAATATCTTCAATTGTTATTCAGATATTCGAGCAATAGCGCCTCATCAATTTTACAGATTTTCAATTCGATATAAAAAGACAAGCAGATTGTCGGATGATAAGTTTAAAATTTGAAATACAGACATCCCCCGATTACGTTTTCGATTAATGCGCTAAAATTTTTATATACCAAAATTCGATTTAGTGCATAAATACTCAATTAGTTTGTAAAACATTCTTCAGTTTAACTATACGAAGTTAAAAGTGATTTTTTTATAGTTACCGATGTACATAGACGCACTAATCGAGGAATTCTTGTATTGTTATTTTTGGTAACTAAAAAGACAGACAAGTGACAAATCGTTTTTAGAATCGCGGAGAAATTCGTTTCAGGATGATTTTGTAAAATTTCTTTATGAATTTCTGAGAGAACTTATTTGTCACGTTGTCTTTATGTCTAGAGACGCGATACCTAAGTTTTGCAGAGGCGGAAATTTCATTAAAAAAAAAATTAAGTGGGAGTAACAGATGTAGTAAAAAAAAAAAAAAAAAAAACAAATACCTTTACCAAGATTTTTTAAAGGAAAAAAAAATTTCAAAAATAATTTCAGTTTTGAAAAAGTCCTGAAAATTTAATAAAAATCCGACTATTTAATTTTTGAGAGAATTTTCAAAACAATGTGTTTTTTGAACGCTAAAAAAGACATTAAAATTTCCAATTAATTGACCCACCTGCTGACGCAAGAAAAACAAGATTTTTAATCAAAATTTGCTAAAAGAGAACATACCATGTTGAAAACCTAAACTAATCATGATAAAAACAAAGTTTTGTTTTATCGTCAAAATGTTTATTCTCAATAGGAAAGACCAAAGTAATTTTATTTTAATAAATTCTTTAATCCTTTCTAACATGTTCGAAATTTTGGATAAAAATCTTTTTTTTTCTTCTTTTTTTTTCTTTCTTTTTGCTTCAGCAGGTTGGCTAAAGTAAAGAATAGTACTTTTTTCGGTAAAAAACATTGTTTTGATAAGAAAATTCTTGTAAAAATCAAATAATTATCGGATTTTAAATTTTCAAAATTAATTCACAAATGAATTATTTTTTTATTTATTTTTTTTTTTTTTTAGAAAGTGCCAAAAGTATATTTATTAATTAAAAATCATCAAACTCCAATATTTTAAAAATAATTTTGAATTTTTTTTATTAATATATAAATGTACCGTTCTTTTTTCTTTTTTTTCTTTGTAAGTAGGGGTGACCATACTGAAAATTATCAGAATATAAGTACAATGACTATAGTATATTTAAAGCCAAAATTTCTAAAATTTAATAAAACATTAGATTATGGAGAATATTCTCCTAAATTTTTCAGATTACTGAGTACTTAAAAATTATATATAATAGGTACTCACTTCATTTTCTTAAATAAATTTTTACAGATAACGTCACCATAGAACAACACTGAGTCTGTCACCAGGCTGTCAACTCAATGAAACGGCTACTGTGCTTAAAAACACATTTCTACAATATTTTAAAGTTTTTAAACAATATTTGTTTCAAATCAGATTAATTAAACTTTAAATCAGCTATTTCTCAGAAAAGTATATTATTTTTTAATTTCTTTTCTTTCTTTTTTTTTTTTAAGATATTTTTAATAAAGAGAATTACATTGCAATGAAAGGGCACTCATCCGATATTTTAGCAAAAAAAAAGTATGTTCTTTCAGTGAATTTATATTAGTTTTTCAAATACAGCAAAGTATTTTGCTTATTTGAAAATATTAAATTTAATCTACTAGCTTAGTTAAAACTAAAATAAAAGCTTCAAGAAGGATTTTTTTTATTTTTAAAAATTTATTTTAAACCTTGGAAATTGTGTTTTTGTGGTGGCCTGTAATTTAAATCATGAATATTTTTCTCTCAACCCCCACCCACTTACTGAAAATCTGTACTTTCTTCATTCCCTTTATTTTCACTTCAGATTACTTTTTTCTCATTCCACTGTTACTATCAAATAAGAAGCAGTTACACATTCATTGACTATAAATTTATCAACCTGCATGAAATAAACAAAACAGAATTTGATTTTGTTTCAGAAATAATCATAAATTAGGCCACTGAAGTTTATTAAGCATTTTACATAAGCAATATCATACTCTGTAAACATGTAAACAATATGTTTAGTCAGCAGTTTATTATTGCAATATAAAATTAGAAACCACATCTTCAACAATATGGATATCTAAGGAACAGGAAAAGTTAGTGAAAGATCAAAATGATTATGTTTATTCTGATATGTCTTTGTTAAAATAGAATTATTTATATAATGAATAAAATTGTGATGGTAAAGCAATCTTTATTCATTGAAAAATGTTTGATCTGCACTAGCTTCTTTCGCTGCTACATTAGTGAACTAACCTTAATATATAACTACATATATATAAAATACTATAAACTGATTTCATATGTTATTCAGTACCTAAGTTAATATATCTTTATTGCTTTTTGTTGTTCACAGATGTTCTGGTGGTACAAAAATCACAATGGTTCTTACTGAAAATTTCAATGAAGGAAAAGTCATTTCACTTTCCATGAAGAAATTGCGAGAAATGTATTGTAAAATGAGTGGTTTGTATTTTCTACAAAAATACATTTAGTGTTATATATGAATGAAAAGGAGAGAGAGACTATATTCATGTGACCTTTGCTAATCACTGCTGGGAAGTCAAACTTAATAGGCCAGATGGAAACACATATCAAGAAACCATATTCTTGTGAAGTTTGTGGATCTACATTTTCACAGAAGTCACATTTGGTGTGCCATATAAGAACACACACTGGAGAGAAACCGTATTCTTGTGAAGTTTGTGGATTTCAGTTTTCACAAAGTTCACATATGGTGAGGCATATGCGAACACACACTGGAGAGAAACCACATTCTTGTGAAATTTGTGGATCTACTTTTTCACGGAAGCCAGATTTGGTGGGACATATGTATACACACACTGGAAAGAAACCACATGCTTGTGAAATTTGTGGATCTGCATTTTCACGAAAGTCCAATTTGGTCAGTCATATACGTACTCACATTGGAGAGAAACCATATCCTTGTGAAGTTTGTGGGTCTAAATTTTCACGGAAATCACATTTGGTCAGTCATATGCGTACTCACTCTGGAGAGAAGCCTTATTCTTGTGAAGTTTGTGGATCTTCATTTTCACGGAAGTCAAATTTAGTGCTACATATACAAAAGCACACTGGACAGAAACCTTATTCTTGTGAAGTTTGTGGATCTGCATTTTCACAGGAGTCCGATTTGGTCCATCATATGCATACTCACTCTGGAGAAAAACCATATGCGTGTAATATATGTGGATCTGCATTTTTAGAGAAACTAGATTTGACTGTTCATATGCATACTCACATTGGAGAGAAAGCTTACTCTTGTGAAGTTTGTGGATCTGCATTTTCACGGAAGTCCAACTTGATCAGTCATATCCGTACTCACACAGGAGAAAAACCATATTCTTGTGAAGTTTGTGGATCTGCATTTTCACGGAAATCACATTTGGTGAGTCATATGCGTACCCACACTGGAGAAAAGCCCTATTCTTGTGAAGTTTGTGGATCCGCATTTTCACGGAAACCAGATTTGATTGTACATATGCGTACTCACACTGGAGAGAAGCCTTATTCTTGTGAAGAGTGTGGATCTGCATTTTCACGGAATTCCAGTTTGATCATTCATATGCATACTCACACTGGACAGAAACCATATTCTTGTGAAGTTTGTGGATCTGCATTTTCAGGGAAGTCACATTTGGTCCGGCATATCCGAACACACACAGGAGAGAAACCGTATTCTTGTGAAGTTTGTGGATCTGCATTTTCTGCCAAGTCACATTTGGTGCGGCATATCCAAACACACACAGGAGAGAAACCACATTCTTGTGATCTTTGTGGATCTGCATTTATACAAAAGTCTAATTTAGTGTACCATATGCAAATACACATTGGAGAGTAACCATATTCTTGTAACGGTTGTGGTTTTACATTTTCACAGTGGTCCCATACGGTGTGATATACTCTAACACACGTTGGAGGGAAACCTCATTCTTGCAATCTTTGTTGATCTATATTTTTCAAAAAAAAAAAAACACCCATTGAAGGTAAATGACATTCTTGTCAACTCAGTGGCTCTGAATTTTCATGGAATTCATTTTTCATGAGAAATATGTAGCCACACACTGAAAAAAAAACCATAATTTTTGTGAAGTTTTTAATTTTCATGAACAGCATATTTGTTTCTGGAGAAACAGTATTCTTGTGATGTTTTTGTATATGAATTTTCAGACAAATCAGTTTTATTGCATCATGTAAATACACAGTTGATAGAAACCATATCTTAAAATTAATTTCTGCATTAGTAAAAAATTTAATTTTAGAGAATCATGTGAAAATCTACACATGAAAAAACATTTATGATAGGTTTGTGGATATGCCTTTTCTGAGAAGTATCTTTTTGCCTTTGATATGGATCATAATCTTGTAAAAACTGTAATGCATTATTTTCAAATACTGTAATATTCAATAGACACATACTATACACTATAGAAACTATAATATTTTTGTGAAATATGTTTAGAATTTCTAGCTAAAAACACACTTGAAAATATAACCTGTTTATAAATCTTGGTCATGTGAAGCAACATCTTTAGTAATTTCTCATTTAAAAATAAAAACTTGCTAACATAGAAACCAGCATTTTGTCATATTTGTGAATTTTCTTGTTCACAAAATGTAAGTCTACAGACATGTGTGAAATCACAAATGAAATGTACAAATCTGGATTTTCATTTAATTGATTAAAGCAAAAAGATAATAAAAGAGAAAATATATATTAATTTCATGCAGGTCAGTCAAAAGATTATGCGTACAAGTGCAAACAGGACAATTCCGTGTATGACAAATTTGGGTTGCATTTATTTCATTTGCACTCTATTTCTTTATACATGAATGAAAGAAAGCTATATTTTAAAGAATCGGGTCAGTATAAATTCATTTATTCCATATAAAGAAAATACTTTCTGAGAATCATTCAGTATACAAATAGAAACAAGAGAATTCAATGTTTGAAAATTTTGGATTTTATTTTATGTTGATGAATGAAATAAAAGCATCAGTGTTCTCTTAGATCATGTCAATATGGTTTCTGATTTCATATAAACAATATATTTTCAACTGAAATGTGTTAAAGCATTTAAAACATTAATGTGAATTGAATACCAAATATCTCAGCCAGAATTTGAAATCTACTTGCTGATTGCATTTTTGTATTGTTTACATTTGGGGCATGAAGCCCTCATTTATTTAGCGTAATGAAGTTTCTACAATTATTAATTTTTGTCTAAATGAATCAGAGAGTAGTCTCATTTTTTTAATATTATTTTAAGAGGTTTTATACATTTTCAACATTTCATCTCTATTTTAATGCTATTAAAATCTACTAAACATATTTTGTTTTTATTCTGATTTTTATGTTGTGTACAAATGTAGACTTTAAATACATAAGTTCATAAATTGTTACTTATTAGTGATGAGATATATTAGTAAATAAACATTTTATTATTATATAAGTAAGAAAATAAAGACATGAAGAATTTTTCAGTGTTGTCTTATTTCATGACAGAAAAACTCATCTTAAATTTTCCCAGATGAAATATTATTATTAAATTTTGAATTTTTTCTTTTTATTTTATATTATTTTATCACAACAATCATATCTTTACAACCTTTAAGCATGCACCATGAAAAAGAAACAAATTATCAAGTTTATCTGTTGAAACCTAAGAAATCATTTTAAATATTAAATATTTAATTTTGTCTCAACTCTGTGTACTCTTTCAAAAAGTGACTTGCCATAACATATTTTTCACCAAGCTTACGATGTCAATTAGTAAAAATGTTAGTTTTCTACTGAATGTACAAAGAAAAAATATTAAGATGGTGGGAATGTCAGAAATAAAACACTTAGCATATCTTCAAACTTCTCATTAACTTTTACAATCACTGGCAAGCAGTTTTTACTGACTGCATTCAGTTAATGGCAATATAATATTATGTGATTAATACAACAAAATAGTATCATGCGGATATATTTTAATTATTATTACACATTCCTTTTTTTAACTTCCTCTTCATTAAAGTTTTAAAAATTGCAATACTCCCACCCCTTATTTGATTGTACCTTTTATTTGTGAGGCGAGAAAACCACTGTATGAGTTGTATAAAATTCTGATTGAGGCCTCATCTATTTGGTAATCACCATTATCTTTTTTGTGTTAGTGTGTTGATTCACTCATGTTCCTTATAAATGTAGTTTAAATGTTAATTTTCATAAATCATCATCTGGTCAATTCTATTATTTGGTTGGTTACGACTCTTCCTCTCTCAATATAATTTTTATTTTTTTTATTCAATCCTCATTTCCTAGGAAAGGTGGTATCATCATACATATACATATATAAAAAATTGACAGACATGTATCAATTGCACTTTAATATCTGGCAAATCAGCACAAGCATCTGTTTGACATCCACAACACACAAGCTAGTCGCTGGTCTCCTGCAACCCAGATCAACATAATTTAAACCTTATCTTAGTGTGTTACCTGCCCAAGGCTGTCCAAAATGTGACATGACCAGAATTAGCATGATAATTAGCCAGTACTAGATGACATAAGACCTTTATTGTGCCAGAATATGAGGATCAGACCCATTCATTCTTAAGTGAAAATTGAATGCGCATTAGAACAATAAGTTATTTTCACTCCTCAGCAAATGTAATCTGAACAAAGTGTTCATACATTTCTCACATTTGCATTAACAACCACCATCTTTAATATTTCATACACTATACAACTGAGAAATGTACCCATGGTACAAAATTAGAGGAAACAAGAGAAACAGTTGAAAGATGCTAAATGTAGTAAACACAGTATCCGTAGTGGAAATGTAAAATGGCCAGAAATTGAAGAAGTAAAAATGTGGGTATTAAATGAACAGAGTTTGGGAAGGGCATTTTCTAAAAAAAATGATAATAAACCAATTGAGACAGCACTGAACAGAGGTATGAATGCACAGGTCCAGTATCATGGTGTTCTAGATTTATGAGGAGAAATAACCTAAGAATGTGGGCTAGAACAAAAATATTACAGAAGATGCTAGCTGAATATACAGATAAAATCATTCAGTTCCACAGGTTTGTCATTAATGCTCAGAAACCTGGCAATCTGGAACTTTCACAGATAGGCAACATAGGTGAGATTTCTCTGACCTTCGATGTACCTTCAAATAAGACAAGAAACAAGATGCATGAAAACTGTTACTATTAAAACATCTGGCCATGAAAAAACACATTACATCCATGTCTTATCATGCTGTGCTGATGGCACAAAGCTACCACCTTTTTCTGATTTTTAAAAGAAAGACTTTACCCAAGGAAAAATTGCTAAGTCGAGCTGATGTTCATGTCCATCCCAAAGGTGGGATGGATGAAGAGGGGATAAAAATATGGATTGAAAAAGTATGGTCTAGGCATCCTAGCGGGCTGTTAAAGAAACCTGCCTTGTTAGTACAGGATCAGTTTTGATGTCACAGAAATGAGGCTTTTAAGAACAAAGCTGAAAACTCGGCTGTAATTCCAGATGGCATAATCAACCAGCTGCAATCTTTAGATGTCAGTATTAACAAGCCTTTTAAAGGATACATGAAGAATGAGTGGAACAAATGGATGCAATCTTTTGATTTCAAAGTGACACACTGACAGGAAGAGGCCCAGTATTTCAAAAGTGTGTGAATGGGTTAAAACTTTGTGGGATGCAATAAAACTGGAAATAGTTGTTAAAAAGTTTGGTATTAGTAATGCCCTTGATGGCACCGAAGACGATTTGTTGTTTGAAGACAGTGATAATCCAGTTTCTGATACACAGTATGAGGAGTAAAGATACTCGGTTGGATGACAACAGTGATCAGTTTTTATGATCATGATTTACCAGTAAGTGACTTTGAAGATAATGTTTTCCTGAGTTTTGGCAATGATGATGAGCTTTTATTTATTTTATGTATAAAATATATTATGGACACTATTGTCTTAAGGAAAATATTTTTCACAGAATTCTGAATTTTTAAAAGAATTGTTTTCAAAACATTTATGGGTGACCTGCATTTTTTTTTTTTTTTTTTAATGATATTTACTGTATTGTCAGTTTATGTTATCAGTTTTTTTTTTCTGCTGTTGCTTGCTGAAGTACTGTATTTGTTTTTACTGCATACATACATGAGCATGACACTGAAATTTATTTCTGAATGCTTTGTACCAGTTTTTACAGAATTACTAGTTTATGCATGTGTTGGCATTGGATGATTACATTTAAATTTAAAGTATTGTATTTTGCTTCTTGTCTAGTACCAATTTTTATTGAAATACTGATATTTTCTTTGTTTGCATATGGCAAAAAAATGCTTCCAGATTTATGAAATTGCACAATATCTTGCTGCTTGTTTTGTAGGAATACCAAATTTTAAAGAAATATTTACTTTGACTGGTATATTGTTGCTTGCTTTGTGTGTGTGTTTTTGTTGACATACAGATATTAGAATTTGATTTTATGCATATATGGTATGAGACTTTATTTACCAATATGTACCATATTTCTGGGCTTTTTTTTGCCTATTACTATATATACCAGTGTTCACTGATACCATATGAGCACTGGTAAAAATGGTTGCTGAAGACATTAGGTTTATAATACCCAGAAATTCATACCCAGATGTCCTCAAGGACACATGGCACAGTAGATAAAGGTGTTGGTTAGATCCAGTGACAGAATCCAAAGAGTGTGAGTTCAATACATGGTTAAGGCAGTGGAGAACTTTCAGAGGGAAATTAGCAGGAGATAACTGACATCCATCAAACATGGCATGTGGAACTAGAACAGTCTACCCCAGTGAGCGAAATAAAGGATTCAGTTCAAAATTCCAAACACCTGATGGAGGCCGGAGCCGTTGAAACATTGTGATAAATATGGCGACAATAGTCCGAATAATGTCAATAATGTACATAATACCTCATCTCAGAAATATAGACAGATTCTTTGTAGCTATTATGAATTTACTGTATGTGCAGATGCCGCTCCTTAAAAAAATAACTAAAACAATTTTCAACACATTTATGATTGAAAATTGTTAAATGTACAAAAATTCTTCTTATCCAAAATATGCCTCACTCTATTGATTGGACAAAAAGTATTATTTGTGCCAATATTGTAAGTGTTTCTTCATGATTAGTCATAATGTCACATAAAGGTAAGGTTATAATTTTAATTTTTTTTTTTTTTTTTTTTGGTTATGATGTCTACCTTATCCTAAATAGACAATGCCAAAATTTGGATGAATCCAATTAGGAAAATCTTTTATTTGTTTTATGTATAAAATATATTATGGACACTAATGTCTTAAGGAAAATATTTTTCACAGAATTCTGAATTTTTAAAAGAATTGTTTTCAATTTTAATTATAATAATTTTTGAACATTTAAATTTTTAAATTCTGTATTAATTTGTATCAGTTACGTTATTAAATAAAAACTATATTTACTAATTGAAAATGGCAAAGCTCATGACAATTCACTGACACCAATATTTTCAAAAGAATTTTGAATTTATTTTATGTGTCTATAAAGATGTCGATTTTTGTAATTATGGATGTCTGATGGTGTTATTATTAAAAAAATAAGAGTGGTAAGTATATTAAAGTTAAAATTACTTCTTTTTTTTTTTTCGCAATTCTCAAGAATGTGTAAATTTGCTTTCATATGTTTGTTTTATTTCAGTTCTGATTATCACTTTCTAAAACAAACATTGCCAAAGAGTGAAGGTAGTTATAATAATAGGGAAAAGGGGGAAAAATATTCTTTTGTCAATCTGGTTTTTTTTTTTTTTTTTTGGTTTTTTTTTCTATGGTCAGGGTTGAGGGTATGAGGGTCCAAGATTGCTGATTTTTCATTTTTAACAATGGATTTTAAATTTTAGATATAGCTTTTCTTTGGAGGTACATTTTTTTTTTTTTAATGGTTCCTGTTAAGAAGTGCAGAGTGGTGCCTTATCTGTTTTGCATTGCTCCATTGATGATATTTATTCATTTTTTTTATCAATGTCAAAAAGGATTCATGATCTTACTTCGTATATTAGTGATGATTATTTTACATAGGACTTCAATAAAATTTTTATTTTTTATGAATTCTGCTTTATGAAAATTGACATGCCATAGAGTGGCAGTAATTTTAAAACACAAAGAAACAAATCTTGTCTTACACTGCTAAACTTCTTTTGCCTGACATAATCAAGTGGATCTTCTCAAGTATTTCTTAAGTCTCCCCAAAGCTCACTCGCTGATTGGTTGATACCAACCAATCAGATCGTTTGCACGTGAAGAATAATTTCACTTTTGTATTGTGTTTTTTCCATTTCTTAAGTCTTTTAGTTTTGTTTTTATCATTTGTTTCAATTCCAACATTAAACTGAAGAAACAATGCAAAAATCGGTTGAGTCATTTTAAACAAAGAAATCATTTAATTTCTTTTTTTTTTTTTTGGTTTGTTTTATCTAATTGCATTTTCTAGAATGAATGAAAGGTAAGTGTAAGAATATAAAAAAAAAATTATGTAAAAAGAAATTCACAGAAAATGAAAATTAATTTGCAGTTATATCTACTCATAAACTCTATTAAGATTATACTGCATTTTGTTTTTTTGTTTGTTTTTTTTTGTTCCTATTAATTAGAAACTTCCCTGTTAGTATATAAATTATTTTAAAGACACACAATTACAGAATGAAAAAAAAAATAGCATGATGACTGTTTTGCTAAAAAATGTTTTCAAGTAAAAAGAAAAATAGTATTTACAAACCTCCACTGATTTGCTAAAAAATTAGTATCCCATAATGAAAAAAATGCCCCAAACTTAGAATATTTGTTATTATTAAGTAAGAGGACAAACCAAAGGATTTTTTTTATTATAAAATTATATTTTTAGAACATTTGAAATTTTGGTTAAAAATCTTGTTTTTGCATCTGTTCAAAGATTTGGAAATTTTAGTGCCTTTTTTGTAGAGAAAAAACACATTCATACTGAAATACTTGCAAAAATCAAATAATTGTTTGATTTTAATAAAACTTTCAGGTCATATTCACAAATGAAAGAAATTATTTTTTTGTTTTTCAGAAAATCATGATAAAATATTTTTTTTTTTTTTAACTCTTTTAAACCCCAATTAGATAATTTTATGAAATTCTGAAAAAATTAAATTTTGTTGAGCTTAATATTGTGGTGGGTGTCTAAAAAAAACAAAAAACGCCTCCATGTCATCACACCCTTTCCTTCTAGCAGAGAATTTTTTTTAACATTTTGAAGCATTCACTTATAACTTTATCAAAATCTATTAAACAATATGAAAAATATTATTTTGTTTTCATGATGATTTTTATGCCCTGAACATGTTTAGACCTTAAATATTCAAATGTATAAATTGTTTTTACCTATCAATAATGTTAGTAAATATTCAAACTTTTTATCATTATATAAATATGACAAAGCTATGACTATTTTTCCGTGTTTTTTATAATTAGTTTTGTAAAATGAAATAACTAATTAAGTATGAATAAATATTAACTTATCTAATGGACAATTTTTATAGCCTCTTCCCTCATCTTCATTAAGAAAATAATATTTTCTGGAAGCAAGGTGAAAGCATTGTGCTGTCATTTTTTTTAATGAGACATTTTGTATTTCAGTTGACAATTGTTTGTTATGGGATATACTCTATCCCTTTTAATTTCAAACCAACCAACTGCATATATTTCAATTATAAATTGTATAAAGCTGTACTATATGGCTTTCAAAGTTTCACTGGCACTCAACTTTTTAACCTAATCTTAATCTTTAAACTTTAAAAAATGGTAATGATTTGAAAAACAATATTGTGGGTCCTTAAATTTTAAATCAAAATTTGTTTAGCTTGCCATAAATTTGCTGGAGTTAATAGCCTCCACTTTGCAATCTGAAACTGTATTTTACCTGGGACTACGATCATGTTCGATTGTTGGAAAGGACACACATCTTTAAAGGATTATCCCAACTATATTCATCTTGCTGTTAATCGTGAATTTCAGTGGCCCAGAAACATCAGCTCACACGCAAAACAATTGAAAGTGTAACGGACTGTGGGTTTTTATGCGTTGTGATATGAACACGTGTGGTCTCCTGAAATAAAGCCCACTACAAACATGACGGACTCAAGATGAGTCGACCCAAAAGAAATGTAAAAGAAAACAACCAAGAACCGATATATATGTACAAACAGGTATATGTATTAAACAACAAACAGGGTTTACAAAAGACAAACATTAATGTGTGTGTGTGTGTGTGCATGAACATAAAGAGTTTGTGTTTCAAAGTATTGTTTTTAAAAAGACAGAAAAATATAATGTTTTGTTTCAGGGTGATTTTGTAAAATCACTCTATGAATCACTGAGAATTTATTTATCACTTTCAAAAGATGTACGTAACACTACGGTTTCGCTAAAAAAAGTGCATAAAAATGGCCTTAAACTTAATGGAAACAAATGTTTCACTTTGCCCCAGCAGAAGTACTAAAATAACATAGCAAATTTTAGCACATTTTTTTTGCAGTGCCAAAATTTATAGACAAGCGTATGGTTGCAAGAAAGAAATACAACAGCAGAAATAGATTTATGTGATTTATTTCAATAGGAATGTATGGTTTTGGGACAGCTACCTTGTGGTATAGTTCATAAGCCGGCTTCCGATCTGGGGTGATCTCTCATGGTAGTTCTCACTGGTTGGCGTGGCGCTCTTCCTGCTGACTGCTGCTGACTGACCGTGACAGATCTCTTCCCTGGCCTACTGTTGACAGCTGTTGTACTTCCTCGTGTGATCCCTTTTATGGCGTAAGAGGTTCGAAAAACGACGCGAGTATAATTAGGAGGGAAGTATTTTTATTGGTCGAAAAATAGAAACACTTTAAAATATTATTTTATTTTTCGACCGGAACTTGTGCGTCGGGCCTATGCGCAAACGACGATAATGGTCATTTTGTGACAGGGCCTTGTCCCGTTCACATCCAGCTCTCGCTCTTGAGTGTGTTAGTTTATTTGCCAGCAAATCAGCCGAGATATGTCTTATTTTATTTTATAACACAGATATTAATTTGAAAAATCGTCTAAAAATAAAAAAAAAAAAATTGTCTGATTTTAATAATGAAACTTCTTTCGGAAACTATTCACAAATTATTGAAATTATTTTTAATATTTTTTTTAATTTGTTTAAACCCCCTGCAACTGATTTATGAAAACTTGAAATTCAACGCTGAGCATTTTGATTATATTAGTTAACTTAAAACAGAAGTCTTTGAAGAATTTAAATCATGCTTTTTGTTTTTTAAATTGAAACGCTTGTTACCGAAAATTAGCTCTGAATTGTAACACAAAACCCAATAAAACAAAGTCATTATTTAATTTCAAAAGGTTTTAGTTGCTTTTATATAAATAAGGACAACATTGTCTGAAAGCAAAAAAAAAAATTTTCAATGAAATATGAATTTATATAACAATTGTTTTCTTTTTCGGTATTTCTTAATTTTTTAAAATAATTTTTACGTAGGTGTTACAGATTTATTTTTAAATTAATTCTAAAAACTGGGCCTTTTAAGCAATAATGTTATCTTTACAGATCATAAAAGCTTATTACAATTCGCAAACAACTCGTATTCCAGAATTTCACATTGATTTTGGTTTCCATAAAAAACGGTTTTATTTCAAATGTATGGATGACCGTAGTACAATAAAAAGTTACGTGGTTTAAGAGTTGTTTCACCTGACAGCAAGAAACTGACATCAGAAAACTTTGCGTTTTCGTTCTGCAAGCATGTGTTGAATACTGTGTGACTGACGGACTTCTTTGACCATCATCGTCGCATTTTCAAAATTAAAAGTTTTTACGTTCAATTTCACTAAATATTTTAATTTAATTTTTTAAATACTTAATTTATTGTTTTTTCAGTGAGAGACATACCGCAATTATTAATTATCTTTTTTTTAGTTTCAATTTTAGGGACAGAAACATTGGTACAGGCTTTGTTGGATATATTCGTTTAATATTTTCAAAAAAAGGCCACCAAATTTTCACAAAAGCCTGAAATCATTTGCATAGCAGTTTTTTTATTTTTATTTTTACACTTCTGTTTTTAGTGGACTATGATTAAATAAAATAAAAAGTGTAAATGATTACATAATTTAAAAAAATTCATCTTTTCATAACTGTTAGATTATAACAATATAAAAATAAGGAAAATTAAAAATTAACGTAGTAGGATTAAGTAGTATACCTATATATACACTTTTCTTTTCACTGTGAGAGTGACAAAGAAATCTCTCTCTCTCTCTCTCTCTCTCTCTCTCTCTCTCTCTCTCGTAAACATACTTCCTTTCCTTTCCTTTTCATTTTGAGAAGGATTTGTAGTAGGATTAGGCAGTAGTAACACCATAAGGAAATATACACTTTCCTTTTCACTATGAGAGTGACAAATAAAATTCTCTCTCTCTCTCTCTTACACATATATTTCTTTTCCCTTTCCTTCTATTGTTGCTATCCTCGGTAACTGACAGCTTATGTGGGTCAGCGAACGCCATAAAAATATCAACCAACGACAACACGTCCCTCTAAAAATCAAACGGAAAAATGTGTCGGGCAAAACGAACAAGAAAGCAAAAAAAAAAAAAAAAAACTAAAAAAAGACACGTGCACACCAGAAGTGGGGAAGTTCGAGACGCAAAGTTTGGAGATTCATCGACTGACCGCACATACAACTCCAGAAAAAGAAAGAATGAATTCAACAAATGAATTTCTGTCAACCAGAAACAAAATGACCACATTCTGAACTAATCACAAAAGATGATAGTCACCCCATTTTCACAACTGTAGACACATGGGGTCAATAATAAAAATGGTACTATAGACAGTAAATTTGGTCTTTACTTATTAGCCCAATCGTCATCTCTATATACCATGAAATAACATTTCATAAAATCATAAAAATGATAGAGGCACCTATATGATACCTATCTTATTTATGAAATTTTATGGTATTATTTACTATTAATTCTATATTATCTCAGTTATGAAAACAAAAATCTTGACTGAAATAATATAAAAAATTAATTATACCATAAAAGTTCATAAGCGATGTACATAAAAATTAGATACTACTCTTATTTTATGTCGCTCTCAATTACGAAATTTAAATTTATTTTATTATTAGTATTTTATTTTTAAATTTTATTTTTCTAGAAATGCTCTTCAAACGTAAAACTAAAGTACCTAAAAAATCAATAAAATATGAGATGGTTTAAAGTATTTAATTTTTAAAAAATAATGTATAGTTAAATAAGTTCACTTAAAATTCGAAAAAAATTGTCACTTCTGTTCTTCCTTCCGATCAATTCCCCTGACGTAAGCTATCAATAATCCATGTAACCAAAAAAAGGAGCTTCTCTTATTTTCAATTAAATTTTTTTCTGGTAAAAAATTATGTAATGTTTGTTTCCAGTTACATCAAGTAAATTTTAAATTTTTTGATTTTCATCAAATAACTTTTGAAAAAGTTATAATTGATTTTTACAAGATTTTTAAATGGTGAATTTAACTTTTATTTACAAATTTTTCAAAAATGGCAGGTTTCATCGGTGTTTGGCAATTTTGCTGATTCATTGACTTTCCGTTACAAATTTAGCAACTTGCACGCAATAAAAAGAAAATAGAAATTGATATTATTTTCCAGAAATAATGATAAGTTATGTCAGTGGATTTTATTAAGTATTTTGCATGAGCAATTTATTATTCCAACAAAAAATTAGGAAAGGAATGTTCAACTCTCGGGAAATCTAATAGAGAAATTATAGAAAAAACAATTACATTTTTATTCTTATACACTTTTGTGCAGATAAAATCATTTATTGAACAAATTGTGATAGTAAAGCAATCTTGTTTCACTGTAAAATGTTTGATCTTCACTGGCTGCTGCTGATGCATTAGTGAACTAACGATATGTTATAGTAATTTACCCACGCACGCATAGACTCTCCCAGCTATAAATAGGAGCAGGTACTGACTTCTGGAGAGGGAAGTCTCTGGTATTAGATGGTCTTCCCTGCGAAGTTTACTTGAGGTAGTTGCCCATTTTTGTTCCTTTGCTGGAACTGATTTACAACAACTGGATGAAGCAGGGATCTGATCAAGTTGCTGCGCAAGGACAAGAACGGTGGGGATGGGTTAGGTAACTTTCGCCCTTTAACTATGTTAAATACAGAGTAAAAAATTTTAGCAAAGATCTTAGCCAACCGTTTGCAGGCTGTCCTGTCTAGTCTGATTGACGTGTGATGTGAAGGGTATAACTATTCAGGACAGCCTTCATATGATACGCTTGATCATCAAGAAAGTCGACAATGAGGCCGCGCCGATCAATTTAGATCAGTCCAAGGCCTTCGATAGGGTTGACCATCGATTTATGGAGGCTGTCCTTTTGGCAGCCCTTTTCGGGCCGTACTTTCGCACCTGGATCCGACTTCTGTGTGCGACTCCCGGTGCGCTGGTGGAGGTGAATAGGGTACGATCGAAGCCTTTCGTATCGTCTCGCTCCATTCGTCAAGGTTGTCCGCTTTCGCCTCTGCTTTACGTTTTTGCGCTGGAACCTTTCCTTTGCAAGTTAAAGACGAATCCGGTCCTGCGTGGAATTTTCCTGCCTGGTGCTATCACATCGGCCTATGCTGACGACGTTTCGGTTCTTGTGTCGAGTAGAACCGAGATTGACAAAGTCAGCAAAGAACTCAGTGGTTATGAAATAGTGACAGGGGCCAAGATCAGTCGCATTAAGTCTGTTGGCTTGCGGTTGGGTGCGTGGAAGGGAGTTTCTCTTTCCGGACCTTTCCTCTGTTCGGATGGGCCGGTCAAGATACTCGGCGTCTGGTTCGGTCCTGATATCCAGTTGGAAATGAGTTGGTCGGGGGTACAAGTGAAGGCCGAGATCGCAGTTAATCTGTGGTCTCGGAGGAACCTTTCCTTAAAAGGGAGGGCGGAAGTTTGTGTTTCACACATCTACCCGATTCTCCTTTACCAACTCTCTGTACTTCCACTTTCGTATGCTAAACTAATGTTATTAATAAGGATCTTGTTCTCTTTCTTGTGGAGAGACAAGGCCGCTATGGTATCTCGGGAGATCTGTTGCCTTCATCCCTCTGAAGGCGGTCTGAGTATGCCTAGCATTGAGATTTGTCAATATATGTTTCGCATCCCGTTCCTAGATCGAATGTGTCACGAGTCGGATGAGGAAGGCGCCTTCTGAAAAGAAGACGCCCGTAAGAGCTTCCCACCCCCGAGAAGTGTGCACACGAGCGAGAAGGAGGCCCACCATTTACCCCGAGCCGAATACTCCTTCTACCGTGAATGTCGTCGTGCTGTGAAACGTCTCTTATGGGCTTCAGATGGTCTCTCCAACGTTCAGGCGTTGTCTCTTAAGGCATTATATCAAGTTAGGGGGTCCATTCGTGATGATCTGATTGACGAACTCGGTCTTACGAAGCAGGAGGCTCTCTCAATATGGCCTTGGGCGCCTGGGTTGAAATGCCTCAATAACGATGTGGCATCACTCACTTGGCTGGTGATTCGTGAGGCCCTCTGGGTCGCCAAAAGACTTGTTCGACGGGTTTGGAGAAATCTTCAAACTGCCGACGCTGTATTGGGGAAGTCGAGACCATTGGTCACGCCTTCTTTCATTGCAGGATGGTAGCACCGTTGTGCAAGTTTGTTGAAGGTCTCATGGTCGGCATGCTGTAAGGAAAGTTATTTGTCCTTGAGGCAAGTTCTGTTTGTAGCAATGTGGTGCTGCAGATGACGAAGGCTGAACAATATGTGTTCTTTTGCTTATTAGGTGTTTTAAGAGTCGTGATTTGGACGACGCGTCAGAAGGAATTCTATGATGGCGAGTAGTACACTTCTTCCCAACTGATCTTGTTCTTTAAGCATCAGCTTAAAGTCAAGATTTGGACGGAAAAGCGGTGACTCACTTCATCAGAATTTGGCAAAAGGCGGGTAAATCTTGTGCGTTTGTGTCATGTGAAAGGGGCTGACCTATAGTGGCATTTTGATGCCGGTTAGGCATCAGGATATTGTTTTTCCTGGGTTAAACTTGGGCAGCCCATTCCAAATTCAGACTAGTTTAGGTTTGTTTTTTAATCTTTAGTTTTTTTTTTCATTTAACTTAGCTAGAGTGTCTATGCTCATAGGCCCCTTTTATTTTTGTCCCTATTTTTCTTTTAATTTAATTCCTTATCCCCTCCCTCGTTAGGTGGCCAGTAATGTCAGTTCTCTAGTGGATGCGGGGCGCCTTTCGTTTCGTGTGAGTTTTTTTCGTATTTGTTGTTGTGTCTGAATGAGTGCGTGTCTGTATGAGTGCTTGGGATGAATGAATGTGTTTATATTTTTATAGTCCCGCATTTATTTCGTCCAGTTAACAGATGTTTCTGCCACATTTAAGGACTGTGTGTGTGTATGGGGGGTATTACTAACATGATATTGTTTAGTTTCTTGTAAATAATGTTGTTCCATATTGTACATACCCATTGGGGATTTTTAAGTTGTTTTATTCCCCCACCCCAGACAATGAATTGTACATATGGGGACTATTTAGGATTTTTATAGAGACAATGAGGTATTATGGTGGATGTAGTAAGAAAGGTAAGTAAGAATGCGTTGTTATGGTGTTAGGTATATTGTTTGTATGTTTGGGTCAGTGTTTGTGGCTAGCTAAGTTTAAAGTTAAGACAGATGAAGACCGTCCTTTTCTCCTATCTCCCATTTTGGCCTTGTGCCACATTCTCTGTATATAACAGAAATAAATATCGGGAATTCTCCAGCAGTCAACTCTGACAGTCGGTCCGAACATTCTTGCTGTAACACTCTAGTTTCTATGTTTGTACTACTGTTTCTGTTAATATATTTAACTCAGTGTCTTTATTTCTGGCCCTAACAGAGTTACAACAACTTATAACTTAACTACATAACATATTTCATATTTTGACCGGCATGCGCTTCCATCTGCACTGCACATGATCGAAGAACTACTGAGCGCCGTCATCAAAATAATTCAAGACGCACCGTTAATGAAATAAGTACCTTCTTATGTCGTGACGACGCAGTATGAAAATAAGCTGAAGAAAGAAGATAGGACAAACTCATGTATTCATATCCAAGGTTATCATCTGGCTCTTTAGGCTTAAGTCACCAGCAGCAGCAGCTGTGACATAAAGCAGTATAGCAGTGAATGTTCTTAGGATATAACATGTTCCACTTTTTATTTTATTTTTTTATTTATTAATTATTCTCTGTATATTAGAGGAAGTTGTATTGTTCTTCCACTTTGTGTGGTGTTCATGTTTTGTGTTGTTGCTGTTGAAGATGGTGATCGGGTGGGTTGATACTGGCGGTTGGATTTGGGGTCTTCTGGTATTGTGTTGTCATCGTATCAATATTTGTTGGTTCCTTTGTTCTGAGTAAGTGACACCTGTTGCGTTTTATTTGTTTTCTTCGGTAAGGGTGACATAAGAACGCGGTTGGGCTAGTTTTTTTTGATTAGCTTGCCATTTCTAAACCAAAATTTGGCTCTTACACTGTCATTTGTTCTAAGTATATGTAAGTCATGAATGTCTGCGAAGTTTTTTAAGGTGCTCCCTCTTTTGGCTTTGTTTAGGTCCTTTGGATCAAAACATAGACGTAATTTCCCGTTTGGTTTTCTACTGTTATACTCCGTCGCATTTAGATCTCATTCTGATTCATTCAACACGATAGCTGGATGTGAACGCCGCGAGGGCGAAAGTCGAAATAACAAAAGTCGTTTCTGCGCATTGGGCTCCACGCAGCGACATCGGGTGGCCAATCGCGAACGTTCCCGTCAGTTAAAGAGACGCCCCTACCAAAACTGCTCAAAAGCAGGTTCAGAGGACAAACAAGGGACAGTGGCGGTCAGCCGTCACGCAGGTTGCTTCTGCTTCCGTCACCATGACAACAGAATGGTGGGCCGGCGACCATGCAAAGTATAACTACTGCCACAGTCGCCGCCTTCACTGCCACCACTCGATAGGACTGCGCATTTCAACGACCGTTGCCACATACTGGCTTGACCTACAACCTCGGCTATCCAGTTTTCGATTCAACATCTCTTCCTCGATTCCACCCAGCTACAGGCCTCCATCGTTACCAACACCCGCCATCACCTCGGCCTACCCCGACTCGCTTACAAGGCATTCCCTTCGTGGTCGATCCCAACGACATCCGTTCCATACAATAGATCTACATGACCACAGTCAAGCAAACGTGCACTAATCGTATCTTGTGACACGGGCCATGCCGGCATAAGAAATGGTTCAATCCCCAATATTACGCGTACATCCGACCATATTACTGTACTACCAGCAATAAACGTTGTTTCACTCTAATCCTCTTTATTTTGTTATAGACAAGAGTATGGTTGCAAGAAAGAAATACGACAACAGCAGAAATAGATTTACGTGGTTTATTTCAACAGGAACGTGTGGGTTTGGGACAGCTACCTTGTGGTAAAGTTCATAAGCCGGCTTCGGATCTAGGTCAATCCTTCATAGTAGTTCACACATGTTGACGGTGGTTGACGCTCTCCTGCTGACAGCTGCTGAACGTGACCGGTCTCCTTTGTGGCCACCTGTTGACTGACTGTTGAACTTCCGTGTGACCCCTTTTATAGTGTTTTTTTTTTATGGCTTAACAGGCTCGAAAAACGAAGCGAGTATAATTAGGAGAGAAGCATTTTTATTGGACGAAAAATAGAGCACTTTAAATATTATTTTATTTTTCGACCGGAACTCGTGTGTCGGGAACATTTGTGAAGAAAGATAATGGTCATTTTGTGATGGGGCTTTGTCCCGTTTACATCCGGTTCTCGCTCTTGAGTATTTGCCTGTCAAATCAGCCGAGATATGTCTTATTTTATTTTATAACAATTTCATTCTCTCGCTACCATAGGCTTAATAATATAACCCTACCGCGACAAGGGAGCTAACCTAGTCAGTCGGTTCTTTAATGGGTTTAAATTAATTATTCCCATATTTGTCACTCATTGGAATTCTAATTTTGTTTTCAAAGCGAATGGTACTTTTGAAGCGGGTGGGGAATTACTGGCTTTACTTTTGGGTTAATGACAGGGTACCAAATTCCCCGAAATAGTCATCATATTCTTATTGAATTTTTGAAATAAAACTATTCAGTTAGGTTCTAAAAATTCTTTGAATTAATCCTTCACAAGAATTTCGCTTAGAATTTATGTCGGCTATTATGAATGTTGCACGTGTTTGGAATTTTTTTTTTTTTTTTTTTAGTGTTGCCGTACATTTTCCTAGTATATGGATTCTTTCGTTATTATATGGATTTAACTTTAACGGATGATTATCTTTAATTCTGCTTTTGGATAGTGATTTTTAAATATTTTATTTGGTAGTACGCATATTTCTTCACCCGAGTCCATTTAAAATTAATTTTATTGTTTAATGTTGTAGTCTGTTGGTCTAGCTCTGTTCTTCCTACTCAGGAAATTTTACAGAAATTTGTTTATTTTTATAGAGTTCAGCATTTAGTAATCTGATTCTTCTGACGAGATTTCTATTTTGTGCAGAACTTCTCTTGGATTTGCACATTTTTGTAAAATGTCCTTTCTTATTACATTTTTATTTACCACATGTTTTACAAAATGCGGAGCGATTTTTGGCTAATTTGCAGTGTAATCCACGCACTCAGTTTCTAATAAAGATTTCGCGTATAGCTACATTTAGGCGTAAATGTACATGCTTAATTCCTAAATAACAAAGGAATTTTGCTAAAATCTACCGTTTTGGAGTTATCAACACTAAAAGTTCGGACTCATTCGCGTCCGCCATTACTGGCGTTGATTACATACATTCGCTTCGAGACAGTCATTCGCGGAAGCTTACTTAGTTAACGGCCTTTTTTCTTTTTTTTTCAAACTGATCTTACTCGTCTTTATACTAGAGAAATAATGTCATCTTCTTTATATTCTATCTAACTACCAAAGGCGGTTATGAGGTAAGAAAAATTTTGATAGACACAACTAAGCGAATGAAAAAAAAATATTTGTTTAAAATAATTTTACCAAACTCATCATAATGATATCAAGCGAAAAAATATATTTTCATACAGTAAATTTTCATTATTGAAATCCGCCAACATTTTGATTTATTCAGGTCCTTGTAAAATAATCTCAGTGGTAACAATTTTAATTCTTTGGATGATATAAAAAAAAACAAAAAAAAACACCTTAATGAGTTCTTCTCCAAGAAACCACAGAATTTCTGGGAAGATGGAATCTTTAAGTTGAACGAAAAATGGAGAAACGTTGCACAACAAAATGGTTTATATTTAGTTGAATAAATATTTAATGGCATAATCTTGATTTGTGTTTTATTTTCCCTTAAAAACTTTTAGAACAATCCAATAAGTTTTGTGTAATATAAAATTTATTATCAATAATTTTCAGTTTTCACTATCCTTTTCATACTTGTATTTTTTGTATTTCCCAATTCTTAGGATAATTGTTACAAGTGATATTATTTAAGGAGTGTAAATAGGAAAAACCATGCTTTGTTGTTTAGTGAGAAAAGATGCAAGTAAAATTAAGGAATTTACTAGTTTCTATATTACGGAGCATGAGAGACAGAACATAATAGTGAGTGGGCGAAAAAGAGAAAGTCAATGGAAAAACAGAAATTCTTTTGTTTGTGTTAGAAAAGTCTGTGTCTTTAGTCTTCCCTGTTTTATTATTCCTTTCAAGCTGGGTGCATGAAAAAGAGAGACAGAATAATAAAGTGGGGGTCACAGAGAGAAAGCCACCAAAAAACAAATTCTTTTGCTTGCTTTCCAGCCGTATTATGTCAGCAGACACTCTGTACTGTAGTGATGTTTTTATTGCATGTAACTGAAATCAAAGACTTGCCTATTCAATGGACTTAGTCGAACAGATTTAGATGAAAAATTTGTATTTTTCGTTTCTGAAGGGAACGTTTGACGACTAGAGTATCACATCAAAAGTTCTTCTTTTTTTTTTACTGACATTTAAAAATTTTTAACCCATGACCCGGATTCAGTCATGTGACCATTACCCAAAAAGTTTTTGACCAGTTCATAGAAGAGTGAAAAATGAGCAACTGGTGATTAAAAATTTTCATGTTTCAATCCCTCAAGATTTAATTTTAAATGTTCAAAATCACTCTTTTAAAATTATGTAAAAAATGTCTTGATAATATAGTAATTATTTCATTAAATTGCTAAATTTTTTTAAAGGACATTTTTTTTTTTAAAAATCAACTGTAATACCTAATTTTAAAATTATAATTCAAATTTCCTGTTTTAATGTTGGTGATATTTTAGAGAAGGAAGCTTGAACTTTATCTCAAAAGAACATTTGGTTAATTAAAACTATATTAATTCAGTTTATGTAAAAAATTACAAATTTTCACTTTTCCAGTCATCAATCAACATTTTCTGACACCTGTCATCAAGCAATAAGAAACTTATTTTAAAATTTAAAAAAAATTAAAATAAAAATGTCTATGTTTAATTCTGACTATATCCTGCCACATCTGTTTCCTGCAAGTGATTGTTTTCTTCAAAAGTGAAGAATGATTAAGTAATTTGGTTTTCCTTTCCATGAATAAAGACCTTTTGAAGAAGATTAAGGGAAAGGATGATGCTGATACTTTTTACAACTAAGTGATGAATGAATTTGCCAAAAATAAACAAAGAATTGAATTGATTTACAAATAAATTTTAGTAATTCTTTTTAGATTTTATTATTTTCTCTCATAGCATTTATCATCACCACCAGGGTATTACTAATGAGGTGGAGAAGGGTATTAAATCTGAAGTAGAACCTGTTGGTAGAAGTACATTTTCTCACATTAAAATTTGTTCACATCACATTCTCAGATGGTTTAGGGGCAAATAATTTTCCTGGGGCACATGGTGAGGTTCTCTTTTTCCCTCTCCACCTTGGCGATTAGCCTGCATAATGGACTGCACGCACTGGTTTCCAAGTCAACCTTCACAACTGACTGCCAGTTATAAGCACAAAAATTGTAGAATTTGTTTTAGGAGATGAGGATTTTATGAGCATGGAAATTCACAAATATCATAAAATGCTGATTTCTATGTTAGCATAGATTTATAAGCAGTGTGGGGGATTCCAAGTACCATCTTAGCTGGAAATTCCCTGAAAATGTATTTCACAAAAATGTTTCCTCTCCAGTGTATAATACCAGTCTGTTGAATTTTGCAGTATTTGAAAATAATGCATTATAGATTTTATAAGAATATGAACCAAAATAGGACTTCTCAGAAATGATGTATCCACAAATATCTCAAGAATATTCTTTTTTCCTTACATATTAGTTTTCACATGATGACTTCCATCAAAATGCATATCCAGTATTTAGTTTGTAACTAATATGTGTAAACATAAGACTCCCCAAATATGACTCCCATGAAAATATGGTCCCACAAAGTTAACAAGAATATAGTTTCTATCTAGTGTGTATTTGCATATGCTTCACTAAACTTGACTTCTGAGAAAATACAGATCCACAAAGTTCACAACAATATGGTTTTTCTCCAGTATGTGTTCGCATATGCTTCACCAAGTCTGACTTCCGTGAAAAAGAAGATCCACAAACTTCACAAGAATGTGGTTTCTCTCCAGTATGTGTTCGCATATGCCTCACCATATGTCCTCTCTGTGAAAATGGAAATCCACAAACTTCACAAGAATATGGTTTCTCTCCAGTGTGTATTCGCATATGGCACTCTAAACTTGATTTGGCTGGAAATGAAGATTCACAAACATCACAAAAATACGGTTTTTCTCCAGTGTGTGTTCGTACATGTCTTACCAAATGTGACTTCACTGAAAATGCAGATCCGCACACTTCACAAGCATATGGTTTCTCTCCGGTGTGTATCCGCATGTGGTCCACTAAACTTGACTTTTCTGTAAATGCAGATCCACAAACTTCACAAGAATGTGGTTTTTCTCCAGTGTGTGTTCGCATATGCTTCACCAAATGTGACTTCCGTGAAAATGCAGCTTCACAACATTCACAAGAATATGGTTTCTTTCTAATGTGTGTTTCCATTTTGCCTAACTTCACAAAGGTTAACACAGGTCACACAAATATGTTCTATCTCTCCTGTTTATTTATATATAACACTTAATGTGTTTTTGTAGAAAAGTCTAACAAATTTCACAGAACATCATTTCTTGCCATATCTTCATGGAAAGTGAAATGTCATTTCCTTCATAGAATTTCTCAATAACTATTGAAATCTTTGTACAGCTGGAACATCTGTGAACAACAAAAAGCAATAAAAGATAAATTAGATATTGAATAATAAATGAAAGCAGTGTATATTATAATAGACACATGTAGTTATATATTAAGGGTAGTTCACTAATGCTGCAGCATCCAGTGAAGATCAAAAATAAAAAAAATTAGATAAACCTCCATCTGTCAATAGAACTATCAAGACATAATCAAAACACTTACTGCTCTATTAGAAAGTGCTTTTATCCTATATTCTAATGTATATATTTGTTTCAAAACATGATACCTAAGGTTTAAAATGAACTTTTGCAAATGAAAAAAATCTTTATGAAGCCTTTATTTTAGCTTTACTTTGAAGCTAATTGATTAAATTCAATATTTCCAATGAACAAAAATACTTTGTTGTATTTCAAATGAATTTAAATTGGAAGGAGTTTTCATTTCTAAATTGCTAAAATAGCAGATTTTAGCACCATTTTTAGTCATACATTATTGTGATGTAATTCTCTTTATAAAAAATTTATACATATCTGAAACTCTATTGGAAGAGCATTAGTGGATTTACAGTTGAATTAATCTGATTTGAAACAAACATTACTTAATTTAAGTTTTAAATATTGCAGAAATCTGTTGTTTAACATAGCATTAACTGTTTATTTAAGGTGTTGATGGGTTTACTGAAAGAAAAAAGTTTATCCTTTTTTTTCTATGTGTGACATTTTTATATAATTTTCTAGGGGCAATAGATGTAAAAAAAACAACATTTTTACCAAAAAAGCAAAAGATTTTCAACCAAAGTTTCTAAAAATGATTAAAAAACATAATTTAATAACCAATACTTTGGCCTTTCTTCTTAATAACAAAAATTTTTATAATAAAAATTTGTTTAAGTTTGGGGTGTTTTTCCTCATGGTATGCTAATTTAGCAAATCAGTGAAATATATCTTATATAGTTACATATGTGTGTGTTGTCCTTATAGAAACAAACAATGAAAGAGCTTTTAAGAGAAACAGTTAAATCCATGAAGGAACCTAGCAAAAAATAAGGAAATCTACATTAGCTCCATGGAAAAGCAAAGTGGAATTGTCATAATGAATAAGAACTGATACAATGAAAAATAAAAATTAATTTACTACTTAATGATACTTAAATATATTATGAAATGGATCAGACAATTATTTTAATATATTTTCTGTTTATACATTTTTTTATAGATATAATTAAATGCTTTCTTTTTTTAATTATACAGTATTAATTACATTTACTATCCAGAATGTTTGAGAAATTTTGTAGAAAATATGTGCATCTCTCACAGGAATTGAACCTATCAGAGAAGAACATATTTTCTACAAAATTTATCCAATATTCAGGCCAGTAAATGTTATTAATACTGTTTAATTAAAAAACAGAGCATTTACTTCATAATATGTTGTCATTGTTTACATTAAGGTTTGTTTGGTTTGGTTTGTTTTTACGGTATATCAACCTCAATGGGTCATTTAATGCCGACAACTTTTATTTTCTGGTAATATTTTCATTTTGTCAAAAATCTATTTCTGTTAATATTTTTCCTCAAAAATGTATAGCTGGTAATATTATTTTTTCAAAATCGTATAGCTGGTAATATTTTTCCAAAAATGTATTGCTGGTAATAGTTTTTCTCTTTCCTCAAAAATTCATTTCTGGTAATAATTTTTTACAAAATATTTCTGGTTTTTTACACTTTTATAATGCCTTTTACCTCAGTTTCTGGGTTAACTATTTGCCCATAGATGGGACCCTAACAGGGTCAGGGCAGACCTGGGAACATCAGCAATTAAGAGGTGGTTCCACGCCCCTCAAAGCCTCCTGATCAGAGGCCTTGCCGTTGGATGCATTTTATCGTCTTACCCTTGGACGCGGATGTAGCTTATCATCATACCCAGGATGCCCCATTTGGGGTGGGGGGGTGACGGTCTTACCCCTCTGCAGAGGTGCAGTCGGCGTATTCTACAGCCCCAGCTGAGAGCGCAGTGTTTACATTAAGATATGTTTTGTGAGTAGAAATGATTGATCTAGAAAAATCATTGAAAGTATATAATTCGGACATTGCTAACCAAGTACTTGTTTGTGGCTGAATGGTTAAAAGAACATCAGATCAAATAATGCTTCCCATAAGGGTTACAGGTTTGATTTCCATTGGAGAAGCACATATTTTCTACAAAATTTCTCAAACATTCAAGCCAATAAATGTAATTAATACTGTTTAATTAAAAAGCAGAGCATTTACTTAAATAAATTATATATAAAAAAATAATGTATAAACAGAAAATGTATTTATATACAAGGTATCTCTGCAGAAATGTGATACCTAATGTTTAAATAATTAAAAAAAATAAAAAAAATTTCCTTGAAGATTTTATTTTAGTTTTAATTTGAAGTTAATAAATTAAATTTAATATTTCCAATAAGTAAAACACTTTGCGGTATTTCAAGACTAGTTTAAATTGACTGGAATGAGTTTTTATTCTCAAATTTCTGAATTTAGTGCCATCTTTAGCCTTCTGTCATTTCAATGTAATTCTCTTTATTAAAAATCTTCCAAAAATAAAATATACTTTTCTGAAACTTTATTTGCTGAATATTAGCTGATTTAAAGTATGATTAATCTGATTAGAAGCTGATATATACCGTAACTATGTTCCAATCCTTATAAATATGTTGGACACTATTGTATGTGGGGTTAATATGCTGTCTAAGTAGTCCACCACTAGCAGTAGTTTACCTACTTCACAACACTGGCAAGTATCGTATTCTGTTGATGTTATAAAGATTACCATTTCATTTCCAGCCTTCGTTTTGGTTATTCCTCATTCAGTAACCCTTCCTAGGTTACAACAGAAACAAACATGTTTAAAATGTCACAGCAGTAACTGTCTATTTAAGCTGTTGATATGTTTGGGAGCTTGAATGACAGATGGAAGTTTATCTAAAGTTGCTTTATTTAGCTGTAAAAAGAAAATAACTGAATATAATGTGAGCACCTTTTATATATCACTTTTAAGTACTCAGTAATCTTAGAAATTTATGAAAATATTCTCTGTGAACTAATACTTTATTGTATTTTAGATACTTTGGCTTTAAATTTACTATATTTATCACTTTTATTTTCTGATAGTGTTGTGTATGAACAACAAAAATCAGGATGTTTATACACATACAAAAACAATTTAAAATTCTTTTTAAAATACTGTGATATCTCAGATTGTAATAATCTTTTCAATTTATGATTAGTGAATATAGTTTTACTTAATATTCCATTACACCATTTAAACTGAATTTTAAAAGAATTAAAAAATTTATGAATTATACTAAATAAGAAAATGAAAACAAATCTTGTAAACATTCATTATTCATTGAAAAAAATTTGTTTCTTAAAAAGTAATTAAAAGTTTTTAATAGATTAAATTTAATATTTCCAATGAGCAAAATACTTAGGTGTTTTTAAAAACTAATTTAAATTGACTGGAAGTTGTGTTTTTCATAAAGTGGCTCATTGGCACCACTTTTTAGAAGTCTTTCATCTCACATTATTAGAAAAATTTCCAAAAATAAAATATACTTTTCTGAAAATATATTTGAGAAATATTTGCTGATTTAAAGTATGATTAATCTGATTTGAAACATTTATTTTTTTAAGTTTAAAATCAGAGAAATGCATTTTTCAAATCAACGCTATTTTATTTATGTTGGCAGGATTTTAACACATTCATGACAGCCATTGACTGATTGTTATGTAGGTATGTTCAATAATTGGCTGAGGAAAAACAGCATAGCATGATGAAAAAAGGCCTCAAAATTAATAAAATCAGAGTTTTATCATAAAAAAGTTTATGTTATTAATAGGAGAAAAGACAATGTATTTTTTTTACTATTTTTTAAAATTTTTTATTTCTTTCTAGCACGTTTGAAATTTTATTTAAACATCTCATTTTTTTTATGTCAGTGGTCATGTAATATTTAGCATTAGTTTTTTTAGTATTTTTTCCACTTGAAAAACATTAATTTGGAAATTCTTGCAAAAATCAAATAATTGTCAGATTTGAATTAAATTTTCAGAACTTATTGAAAAATGAATAAAATTTTACATCTGTTAACCACCCCACTTACTTAATGAGAACTTGAAAACTCGACTATGGGTATTTTTATAATTTTTTAATCAAATGCAGAAGACTTTGAAGAATATAAATCATAAAATTTTTTCCCTTTTTTGTAAATCGAGGAGTGTTTCAACCCAAACTTTAGCTCTGAATTTTAAAATACAAAACCCAATAAAACTAAGACATTTAATTAAAATAGCTTTTATGAATAATATATATTAAGGACATTATTGTCTGAAGCCAAAATATTTTTTTGATGAAAAATGAATTTTTATAAGAATTGTTTTCTTTTTTCAATTTTAAATACAAAATGTGATAAAGCTGTTAAATATTTTAAAATTATGTTTGAATTTGTGTCTTTTTGGAAATGCTCTTATTAAAAGATCTATTTTTTCAGATTTTAAATTTGTAAGTTTATTACAATCTATGAAGTATTTTTATTTTTAAAATAATTTTTTAATATGCCAAAAAATGTATTAAAAATGTTTCTGGCAAAACTACGAATGCACAATTCAGAAATAATGTCTCATGTTTTAAGAGTTGTTTCTCCTGATAGCAAGGATCTGGCCTCATAAATTGCGTTGATTTAATTCTGGCTAGCAGGTATCAAATTATCTGAATGACCATCATTGTTGCATTTTCAAAATTTTTAATTTTCTTATATATTGCAGACATACTGCAATTATTAATTTTTTCTTTTTAGATTCAATTTTAGGGATGGAAATAGTGCAGGCTTTGGACATATCTTTGTTAAAAAAGTAGCTAAAAGTAATCAATAAAATATTAAGCTTTTGAAAGTATTCAATTTTAAAAAATTACTTTATAGTTAAATAAGCTGTTTCACTTACGATTAAAAAAAATACCGTCACTTCTGCCCTTCCGTCTGATAAATTTCCGACATTAGTTGTTGATACATTGACGTAAACATAAATTCACACCTTTAAAACCAATCACCATGATTAGACATGCTTCTCTTATTTTTAACTAAATTTTTTCTGTTAAAAAATTAAGTAATGTTTGTTTCTATTTACATTAAATATACTTTAAATTTTCTAATTTTCCTAAAATAAAATTTTGAAAAAGTATACTTGAATTTTACAAGATTTTTAAATGGAGAATTTCAGTTTTGGTTACAAAGTTGTCAAAAATGGCTGACATGATCGATTTTATGTAAATTTTGCTGACTCAAAAAAAAACCAGATTTTTAACTAAAATTTCTGACGTGCTAGAAAGGATTAAAAAAATATTTTTAAATATTCAAAAAATACTTTGGTCTTTTTTGTTAATAATAACATAAACATATAAGCGATAAAAAAAAAAAATGTTTAATCAAGTTTGGAGCCTTTTTTCATTAGGGTATGCTCTTTTTTAGCGAAGTAATGAATAAATGCAATTGTGTTCTTAAAAATCAATAACGCGAACACCTTTTAAGTACTCGTTAATCTTAAAAATTTAAGGAACTTTTCTCCATAATCTAATGTTTTATTGAATTTTTTTAGAGAATTTATGCTTTTTTAAATTTAAAAGTTGTTGCTCTTATTTTCTGATAGTGTCGTGTCGTGTGTATGGGCAACCACACCTATAAAATTCAATATGTTACGGTTGTTACCCATACAAAAATATACCAAAATTCTTTTTAAAATCTTCGGGATCGTCAGAAGGTGATAAGCTTTTTTTTAGTAAATATAGTTTGCTTAGTAACACTGTTTGTCTTTCCCTAGGGTTTTTTTTTTTAATTAAGTTTGGGATCTTTTTCTTTACTATGCACTTTTTTCAGCGAATTATTGGAGGTAAATAAATTAAATTCTAAATAAAATTATCTGTATTCTTCTACCACTTACCTTTCAGGCTTGAAATTAAATGAGAATAACAAAACGGGATAATTTCTTTGTCTGCAAATAATTTTGTTTTTGTTGGGATTACCTGCCAACCTGTCAAGTTTTTGTATTTTTCATTCAGTTCATAATGTTTAAGATGAAACGAATGAAAAAGAAAAGGAATTAAGAAATCGAAAACACAATATAAATCAAAATGTGAAATTGTTTTTGAGGAAAAATATTGATTGATAAAAAAAAAAAAAAAAAAAAAAAAAAAATAAAAACTATTAAGCGGTGTCAGACAAGATTTAGTTCCCTGTATTTTAAATCCGTAGATTTTGGAGTATTTATTTATTAGTTTTAAAATTTAAAAATTAATTGAGAAATATAACGCGAACACCTTTTAAGTATTCGTTAAAAATAATAGAACACCAAAAAGGCCCCAAATTTAAATACATAAAGAAAAAAAAAAGATGTTTCTTCCCATCAACCTACACTGCCGGCATTAAGGCCCCTCTCACTAAAGCAGAATTCCAATGAAATACAAATTTTATTGAAACCTAATTTGTAATCATCACTAAATTCTAACATGGGGGGAAATAAAAATAAATTATTACCATAGAAGGAAATCGAAACGGAAGATATTGTTTCCAATTTTTTTAGTTACCATCACGAACTTCCTGAAAATTGAAAAATAAACCTTGGTAAACGAATTTTAAGGTCTACTTTGTGTACAAATTTTATCTTTATTTAAAAAATAAGGTTTAAATCCGTGAAAAAAAAAATGACAAATAAACTGACATATTTAATTTAAAAGATGAAAGTTTTTACTTTTCCAGTTTTTAGATATTTTTTAAAATTAAAAAAAAAAAAATTAGCACAGTCACTCATCATTTAAACTTCAACACTAAACAAAACATGAAAACAAATTTAAAAATCTTTTTAAAAATTCAATATTAGTCCTAGGGATTTGTTTAAAAGCAAACTATATTGATTAATTAGAGTTAACAAGAGCATGAATGTTTTGGTTAAAATATCGCGATAATAATAACTTAACATTTCTATTATTCATGGTGGACATTGAATAGTCAAGGTCACAGATCAACAAATGTCATCACCAACTTTTAAAATGTTTGCGTAAAAAGGTAAATAAGTATGGAGGATCAAAACTACTACACTCCATTTATGCTTAATTATCCAATAGTTATAGAATATTATTTTTATTCTAAAAGATTTTATAAAAGTAGAATTAAGGAGTATAAAAAGGAAATTAAGATCGAGTTAAAAAATGTAATGTGAGGAATGAAACAGACCTTCCAAAATAGTTTCATAATACTTACTAAAATATTTGTTCCATTCAACATAATATTCATACATTATTGAATCAATACTAAAAATTCCATTGAATTTTGGTACATTTTTAACCACTGCAATTTGTGTGTTTTTTTTTTCTAGTTTTTCTGCATTTAAAAGTTTAATAGGAAAAAGGAAAAATAAAATGGATGTACTTAGATATTTTTAGAACACTGGCACGGTCACTCATCATTTATCGACGCTTAGACATAAAAACAAATTTTTAAATCTTTTAAAAATCCAATATATGATTTCTCTCAAAGTAAATTATTAATGATTATTTAACTGAATTAAAAATAACATTTACCTTTTGGTTAACATTTTTCTTATGCATGGTATCCATTGTGCAGTAATCTAGGTCACAAGTTGACAAATCTCACCAGACATTTTAAAAATAATTGCGTAAAAAGGTAAATACAAAGGATCACATCTAGACTCTAAAAACTGACATTGTTTCCAAGAAATTGTTGAAAATTCTACTCAGATAAACACTTACTCTCAGAGTTATCTACCCCTAATTTCTTTGTTTTTATTGTCATTATTAGTTGTGTTGTCTCTAATAAATAAAATAAGTCACTGCATGTGTTAACTAACACAGTACAACATGTATCTGTTTCCTTCTTGAATTTATCTTTCTGTTTGGATTATGATATTAAATACCTGCATTCACACAAAATAAGGTATGTCTATGTTTGCTATCTAACTTGATGCATAAACTTCTAACAGAGGTCATGGACCCAGAATGCATTGAACATAAGACTCTCCTGGGATCATAACAGCCATCTTGAATTTGCTGCAAGGAGAATTTTATCAAATTGTAATAAGATTGAATATGACGATGGAAACAAAGCTTATTAATCTTGTGCCATTGAAAGGGGCAAATTACGCCACTTGGAAAGTGCAATGCAAAATGGCATTGATCAGAGAGGGCTTATGAAACATAGTTAATGATATAGAGATTATTCCTGAACCCCCCAAAAATGCCAACTTGTACTCAAAATACCTGTCACAGAATGATTGTGCTTGGTGGTGACCTGTCACTTTTGCATTTAATTGGGGTCTCTAATAATCTTTCCGTGGTTTGGAAAAAATTGGCAGAACAATTTCAAAAGAAAATGTGGGCACATAAGTTAGTGTTGAGAAGGAGATGATAGTCGCTTAAATTGAAATATGTTGATTCTGTTAACTGATATATTAAAATGATGACAGATATATTTGAAGAGTTGTCAGTTATTGGTGATTCCATTGATGAGAAGGACCGAGTTGTACATCTTTTAGCTAGCCTACCAGAGTCTTATCTATGTGACAGTGCTTGAAGCTAGTCAGGATGTGCCTAATTGGACATTAGTGACTGAACAACTGTTGTGTGAGTAGCCAAAGTTTAAAGAAAAGGAAAGTGATAGTGCTGAATTCCAAAACATAACAAAAGTGGACCAAATTGTTACCACTGTGGAAAAATGGACACATAACTGTTGACTACTTGATCAAGATGCAAAGGAGATGAACTGGAAAGAGAATTTCCAAAAGGAAAACCTATATCACACTAAAATTGGAAAGAAAAACCAGTAATTCAGAAAATGGGTTTATTTGCAAATAATGCATTGTTCATAAGGAAAAGGGGAATGTCATTGTAGACTCTGTTATGATGTAAAAACGTTTCTAAACTAGAAAGTTGAATGAAGCAGAGGAAATAACTCTTGGTGATTGGGAATAGGAACGATTGAACCGAATGTGAAAGTTTCAGATGGAAAACAGTAAAAATGCAGGTTGTATAAGACTATATGTTCCTAAAACTATCATACAACTTACTGAGTGTAGCTAAAGCTAGAAATTCTGGAAAGACATTTTTATTCACTGAAACAAATTGTCAGGTTATGGATGAAAAACAAAATGCTACAACTACCAAAAATAGAAACTTGTACTATTTGAACGACATTGAAGAAAGAGAAGCAGCAGTAAAATGTTGAAGTAATGATAGTAAAAAACAAAATTGTCATCATCTTGGAGCAAAGAATTTTCTGAAAACTAGCAAGAGATCAGCCTTGATCTTGATGTCACGAAGGATATGAGCTTTAGTGAATTAGGCATGAATGGAAAGCATCACCGTTTTTCATTTCCAAAAATTGGTGCAAGCAAATCAGCTAAGTTGCTTGGAATTCTACACAGTGACATATGTGGAAAGATTAAGGCAAAATCACAAAAATTTTGTCACATTTATAGATGATAAATCATCTTTTGTATAGGTGTATATGACATGTTCAGCAGAGGACTACCTTACACTTAACTAAAATAATAACAAGAATAATATTTAATAAGAATTTATTACAAGAAATATCAAGCTTTATGAAAAAACAATTATGTAGTTACATAACAAATAAATAAAAATAATATAAATTTTGATGCTATATTTGATTTGTTGTTAGGTATTTGGATGGACTTCAGTCCATTATTTCAACATGTTCATCAAAATTGTTATTTTGTTTGTTGCTTTGGTTTATTTCTTGTTTTGCAATCAAATTTCTATAATAACTTGCTGCATTTATTGGCATCAATTCAGTTAAATCTCTTAGACCTTTCATTTTCTCCCTTGTTATTGACAGCCTTTTAGAATACTTTGACTGCAATGCTAAGTTTCCTAAGTTGAACAAACTGGAGCTGTAAGATTTTTCCCCTTTCTTGTATTCAGATAGGATGACTACTCTGTGAATTTGTATCATATGAAGTAGAAATACATACATAGCCTTCTTTGTACTGATGATCAAATATTAATTTTCTATAGTCGACAAATTTAGCAGATGGTGATTTTCTTTGAACAATGCTCTGTTTCAAAACTTCAAAATCTAAAAAGTCAGATTGCTCCATTTCGACAACTAAGAAATGTTGTGAAGCTGATGTTGTTACTGCTGTTACATAATGTTTTTTATATAAATAATGTTAATATTTCTTTATATTTCTAACTAAATGGACGCATCACTCACTGAGACATTACATTGTATGTAACATTTGCATTTCTTCTACCCAATTCCTGTTTTTTTGATGGCCAAATGTCTGGTAACAAATCTCTGTATGTAGTCAATTCTACTCGTCAAAACTGCATATATTCAAAAAAGTTTCAAATATTGCTGAAACTTTTTCCAATCCACCAATTTTGTCAAAGCAAACTTTTTTGCACATACATACTGATCCTACTGCTTGTTCCTTGACAAAATTGTTTGTGTAATGACTGACATATTCTTCTCTACTATTTTGTAAGCTTTCTTACCTCTCTTTTCCACTGTTGTATATTTTTAGGAGGCATGGTGAGGTAATGGATAGTGGCTCGGATTGAGAAATTGGAGAGCTGAGTTCAAATTCCAGTTGAATCCATTACATTCACTTACATGCTAATACTCTTTGGAAAGGTATGAATCCTTTTCTTCTCTCCCCAGCTATAAGTGAATAGCAGGACAGACTGGGTTCTATAGCCTTGGATGGCAACTGGTCTATTGCAGAAAGAAATGGCAACCTACTGCAGGAAAATAATCTGCCTCGTCAGTCATGTATCGAAAGATACCTGATCACCTAAGCATGTATCACACATGGCACAGAACTGACTGCCATTTTTAGATCTTCCAGTTATTTTGATGTGCAATAGCAAAATTCTGAAAGTTAGAATGATCTTATTCCATTTCAAAAATAAATCCTGTAAAAAGGAATATTTTAAATTAATATATGACCACGCACAAAAAAAAAAATCTTCCAAAAGCAGGCATGCCACCTTTCAGCAAAGTCCTTGAAAGAAAGCCTCTCTCTCTCTCAACCCTGGTCTTGACCATCAGCTGGTGCTTGAAGAAAGCAACCAAGTGATGTGAAGAGAGACAATACCTTGTGAACTTCTTTCAACCGTGTCCTCTATATCACCATTCTCATCACAGCTCGTAAGCTGCTTTCTCCTGTCCACCAACAAGCTCAAGTTGCCATAAACAAAACTGGTAATGTGGGCAAAGAATTATCCATACATCAATGCAAACTATGTAGCCTTCAATAAGCTCATATATTGGATGTATGAACAGACAGTGAAAGAAGACATGCTCAATGTCTTCTCCCTTCCACCACACTAGACACATTCTGGTGAAGCAACCAATCCCACTGCGAAAATCCTTTTGCTGACCAGAGTGTATTCTGAATCACTAGCAAGGTGAGTGATACTTCGTCGTTAGTGAGGCATTTCAGCCCAGGTGTCCAAGGCCATATGGATTGAAACTACCCCCTTGTAGGACCTAGCAACTTGATCAGATCATCGTAAATGCTCCCTCACCAACACTCAATATAATGCCACGAACGACAACTACAAGATCTCAGAAAAACCAGCTTGTCTCTGAGAAAGAACCTTCAGTGCCTGACTGTACTTATGATAGAAGGAGTACTTGCCTTGGAGCAAAAGGTGTCCTTCCCCCTCAGCCAAGTGCATGCTCCTGAAAGACAGAAATGCTTTTTGAGCATCCTTCTTCCAGGAGGTGCCATTCCCATCATTCTGTGTACACATCAAATCCAGAAAAAGCAGTTGTAAAGTATCTCAATATATCTCCATGTCCAGCATTCCAAGATTGCCCTTGGACAGAGATAGGCAGCAGACCTTGCAATGCACCATGGGAGCTTTGCCACCCCCAGAAGGGATGAAACAAATCTTTCTCTAGATCATCTATGAGAGTGGATAAAGGATGAGGGGGTATATATAATTAATGCACACCTTGGCCCGCTTCAAGGGAAAATATAACCATGGCTAAAACCTTCTCCAGAACTTCTGACCAATTCATCTCCAGCTGGTATTTTTTTATCGAACCAGGTGCTGAGTATCTTGCATGACTTGTCCATTCAACTGAAGGGACCCAAGGAGGTAAAACTTTCCATGAACACAGCTGCATGCCAACAGACTTATTGCAGTTAATCTTGGCCATTGTGATTGTCTCAAATGTCTGGATTTCTCTTCCACTTTTGCCAATCTTGGCTGCTTATTACAATGTAATTAACCTGACTCTGACGGGATTTATCCACAGCCTGCACAGGAAAGGCTCCTGTGCAATCACACAGAGCAAGAGGGAGAGGGGGCAGCCCTGATGAATTGATCTGGATGAGCAGAAGGGCTTTGATCTAACCCCATTCACTTCTACCATAGCACTGGCCCTTGCATACAAGAGGGGAATTCAAGTACCTTGAGGAGTTAGTGCAGCCCTGGATCAAGAGGGTGGCTGCTGGAAGACCCTATGTTTGGCAACAGAACTCTGCACCTTGCCACACAAGCAGGAGAACCTAGTCATGACTGTCAGACAATTTCTGTGACCATATCTTGATTATTATGTGTGGGGGGGGGCAGTTGAGCGAGAGACCAACAAAACCACTTGTAACACCAATGAACTGAACACAAGTATTAGGGCAGCATTCACCAACTTAAACAAGGAGACAGTCCAGAAGAGTTGCAGGAGATTCCAAAGTCATGTGTAGGCAGTGGTTGAAGCCAATGGCAATTTTATTGAATAAATTTCAAGATATTTTGTGTAATTTTGGTAAATATATCTGTTAAAATGAGATGTCAGCATTATTTTCATTTTTGAATAATTTAGATGACAATTTATCCTTTGCACCCTGTATATTATGTCGAAAAATATTTTAATTTGAAAAAATATTTAACAAACATTTTATCAATTGGAATAAAAAAAACTGAGTAAATAATAAGAAAATAAAAAAAATAATGAGAATTAATTTATTTAATTTTCTTTACAAAAATCTATTTGACAAGGGAACAACAGCAATTAAGAGGTTGTTCCATACTCCTCAAAAGCTCCCAATTAGAAGCCTTACTGCTGGATGTAGTTTACTGTCATACCCAGGACATCTTTCAACAATTGTCACTATTTCAAAAAAAATTATATTTATGCTTTATTAATCAACAATTTTAGAATATTATTTTTATCCTAAAGTGTTAAATAAATTTTAGTAGAATTAATAATTTCATTTTTATAGTATATTCGGAGTAGAAAAAGGAAATTAAAAACAAGTTACTTTTGAATTTAATCTATTGCATTCATTTTGGGAGTAGAAAAAATGAAACCAACCCTCCAAAATATTTCCACAATATGTGTTAAAATATCTGCCTTCTACAGCATAAAAAATTTATTCATTATTGAATCAATACTGAAAATTTTATTGACTTCATATAATGACGTGATTTTTGCTAGATTTTTTTTAAAACTGCAATTTGTGATTTTTTTTTTGGCTTCATTATTGAAAATGTGAATACATTTACCTAAATTTTAAACTTCAGTTTAAATTAGCCAATTTTCAATAAATATTCTCTGCCAGGAACTGAACTTCCAAACATATTAATTCAACAAAATATTTATTAAACTAACAGTTAACAATTAAAACCTGTTTTTAAAAATTAAATAATTTTCATAATGTCCACTCAGAGTAATTACATATGTGAAAAAATATTTTCAATTAAGAACACTAAACTGTGGAAATTAATATGAATATGAAAAATTGAAGAAAACATTATTAAAGAAAATGAAAAAATTGAGATTTTTTCCAACTTTAAAATATTTTTAAAGAATTTACATAAAATACTGACAGAAAATGGAAGTAAACAATCAAAATAGGTAGATTGTCAAATGAAAAAAGCATTTATAATTTCAAGTACATGATTTTAGAAACATTTATTTAAAAATCAAATTATCTCAATGAAAATTTAGATAATTTTCAGAAGTATACAAGCAATAACTGTCACCTGAATAGTTTAAAATATTAGGGAGGGTCATATCTTCTGAAATGTATATGATTCAAATCAGGACATTGTCCATTCAGAAAGAATTCAAATATATTTTTTTTACTTTTTTGTACCTTATCTTTGACTAACAGGACTGACAGCAAGATCAAGTTCCTAGGAGTTCAAGGCTATCCACTGCAGACATGTCTGCCTAGTAAAAAAAAACATTTTCATCAGTGCCTAAGAGAAGATGAGATCATATCTTCTTGGGTCTATCAGCAATGACACCAACATGGGAGCTGAAACTTCATCTGAGAAAGCAACCAAATATTTAGTACACTAATAGTTAACAAATGGAATAAAAAAGAAAAAATCCTTATTAATGTGCTATTATTTGCTATGTATAATTATATATCATATGAACAAATATTTTAATTCAACAAAATATTTATAAAACTAAAAATTAACACATGGAATATAAAACCCATAGTAAAAAGAAAATAATTTACATAAGCATAATTTCTTCTGAATTATCTTCTATTAAAATTGGAAGTGACATTATCAATTCCGAAGCAATTTAAATATGACACTTGACAAGTTAGCATTGAATTGTGCATTTTCAGGGATTTCATCCTTCATAGATACTACTGAAGACATGATCAAGTTCTTTTTAACACTAATGTTCATAATTATCTTTTTAATTATATAATTATATTAGATATGAAAAAATATTTTTATTTAAAGTGAGGAAAATATAGATATATGAAAATTTGATACAAAGATTTATTTCAAGTTTCAAATATTTTAATAACTTTACAGATATTGATATAAAAATAGAAGTAAAAAACAATTAAAATATTTACACAGTAAAATAAAAATTTGTGCAACAAACATTTATAAAGAAAATGATTTTAGAAATATTTAAAGTCCACTTGTTAAGCTTACCTCACAAATTATAATATTGATGAAAACGTACATATTTCACAAACTTTCAAGCATTAATTTCTACCTGAATTTCTGGGATGAGGAGTTATCATAATTTACACAATTTATATGTGGGCTATTGTCCTCATTTGCTGTGGCATTAACTGCAGCGGGCAACTCTGCAAGTTGAAGAAAAAAGGCCCATCAATTCCATCAGGGCCAGAAAAAAAAAAGGTGAGAAGAATGAAGTGTTGAAATGTATGCATGCAGTTAGATTTAGAAACATCATTATCTGCTGGAGACATCTCTGCCAATTAAAAACAGACCATTTATTTTCATCAATATCTAGAAAATAAAATCATTTGCTAAGGCCATCTTCTTGGGTCTATCAGCAATGGCACAAACCTGAGAGCGGAAAGATTATCTGGGAAAGGAATTGAAATATTTAGTAAAATAATAGTTACAAACCAGAATATAAAACTCAAAGTAAAAATGAAATAATTTTCATAATTAGTCTGTTCGGCTTAATTATATACAATACATTTTAATTCAACAAAATAAGATACGAGTTGGAATGAGAGATTAATTATTAAATATTTTGTTTTTTACTATGGGTAAACCCATAGTAAAAAAGAAAAATTTAATAATTAATCTCTCATTGTTCCCTCTGTTTAATTGTATATTGTATAAAAAAATATTTTTATTTATACTGAGGAAAGTATATGAAAAATTTAATAGGAAGAATTATTTCAACTTTCAAATGTTTTAATAACTTTACAGATATTGATAGAAAAATAGAAGCAATTAAAATATTTACAGAGTAAAATGAAAATTTGTGCAACAAACATTTATATTCTCAAGTAAATGATTTTATAAACAGTTAGATTAAAGTTCACTTGCTAAGATTACCTCACAAATTATATTGATGAAAATGTACATATTTCGAAAAATTTCAAGCATTACTTTCTGGTATGAGGAGTTATCATTATTTACACAATTTATATGTGGACTATTGCCCTCATTTGCTGTGGCATTATCCATAGCAGGCATTTCTACAGAGTGAAGAAAAAAAAGACCATCATTTTCATCAGGGCCTAGACAAAAGAGGTGAGTAGAATGGAGTGTTGCAAGTATCTTGAAGAAACACAGGTGTATGCATTCTGGTCCCTTTGCAGAGCCAATGTGGGGAGTAAGACAGGAGGCAGTAAATATCACAAGAATATCTGCAGTGTATATACACAGACAGCTCACAAAAAAAAAAACTTCTATTGAAATGCAAATCCAAACACTTCACAAAAATTATATATTTTTCTAACATGTGTTGACATATATCTCATCAAATATGACTTCCATGAAAATGCATTGCCACAAATTACACAAGAATATGTTTTCTCTCCAGTATGAGTATATTTATTATTAAACAAAACTGTTTTCCATGGGAATAGAAATCCCCAAACTTCATAAGAATATGGCTTCTCTCCAGTATGTGTTTGCTAATTTTTCAGCAAATTTGACTTCCACTGAAATGCAAATCCCAAAACTTCACAAGAATATGGTTTCTCTACAATCTGCTATAGCATATTTCCCATTAAATTTGACATCCGTGAAAAAGCAGATCTGCAAACATCAAAAGTTATTTGTCTCCAGTGTGAATATGCATATGAACAGCCAAATCTGACTTCAGTGAATAAGTAAATCCACAAACTTTACAAGAATAAACTTTCTCTTCAGTGTGAGTACGCATATGAATAACCAAATGTGACTTCCGTGAAAATGCACTTCCACAAACTTCACAAGAAAATGGTTTCTCTCCAGTGTGAGTACGCATATGTGCCACCAAATTTGTCTTCCCTGAGAATGCAGATCCACAAACTTCACAAGTATATGGTTTCTCTCCTGTATGTGTTCGGATATGAACAACCAAAACTGACTTCAATGAAAATGCAGAACCACAAACTTCACAAGAATAAGGTTTCTCACCAGTGTGAGTACGCATATGAATAACTAAATCTGCCTTCTGTGAAAAGTTAGATCCACAATCTTCACAAGAATATGGTTTCTCTCCAGTGTGTATTCGCATATGTCTCACCAAATCTGTCTTCCCTGAAAATGCAGATCCACAAACTTCACAAGAATATGGTTTCTCTCCAGTATGAGTACGCACATGCCTCACCAATTCTGACTTCCATGAAAATGTAGTTCCGCAAACTTCACAAGAATAAGGTTTCTCTCCAGTGTGAGTACGCATATGACTCCTCACATCTGACTTCCGTGAGAAGGCAGATCCGCAAACTTCACAAGAATAAGGTTTCTCTCCAGTGTGAGTACGCATATGCCTGACAAATTCCGACTTCCATGAAAATGTAGATAAGCAAACTTCACAAGAATAAGGTTTCTCTCCATTGTGAGTACGCATATGACTGACCAAATCTGATTTTTGTGAAAATGCAGATCTACAAACATCACAAGAATATGGTTTCTCACCTGTGTGTGTTCGCTTATGTTTCAACAAATTTGACTTACATGAAAATGCAGATCTGCACACTTCACAAGAATAAGGTTTCTCTCCAGTATGAGTACGCATATGACTGACAACATCTGACTTTCTTGTGAATGCAGATCCACACACTTCACACGAATAAGGTTTCTCTCCAGTGTGAGTACGCACATGTATTACCAAATGCGACTTCCATGAAAATGTAATTCCGCAAACATCACAAGAATATGGTTTCTCTCCAATGTGTGTTCGCTTATGTTTCACCAATTTTAACTTCCCCGAAAATGCAGATCCACAAACTTCACAAGAATAAGGTTTCTCTCCAGTGTGAGCATGCATATGCCTCACCAATTCTGACTTCCCCGAAAATGCAAATCCACAGACTTCACAAGAATATGGTTTCTCTTCAGTATGACTATACATATGACTGACCAAATAAGATTTCCGTGAATATGCTGAATTACAAACATCACAAGAATATGGTTTCTCTCCAGTGTGTGTTCGCTTATGTTTCACCAAATTTGATTTACATGAAAATGCAGCTTCACAAACTTCACAAGAATGTGGTTTCTCTCCAGTGTGTGCATGCATATGTCTGACCACATCTGACTTCCGTGAGAAGGTAGATCCACAAATTTCACAAAAATAAGGCTTATCTCCAGTGTGAGTATGCATATGCCTGACTAAAAGTGACTTCCTTGAAAATGCTGATCCACAAATTTCACAAGAATATAGTTTCTCTCCAGTGTGAGTTTGCTCATGTTTCCCCAAGTCTGACTCACATGAAAATGCAGATGCACAAACTTCACATGAATATAGTTTCTTTTCAATGTTTGTTTCCATCTGGCCTATTAACTCTGATTTCACAATTGAGATGAGCAAATGTCACATGAATATGGAGCTATCTTTCCTGTTATTCATATATAACACTAAATGTATTTTGTAGAAAAGAAAATCAACACATAACAATGTACGTAATTTCTTGACTGTTAAATTTTGTTGTCATACTTTTGAAAATGTACATCCATAACTTTTACATGAAGAGTATATAATGTATTTTTTTTTCGTCATGGAAAGTGAAATGTCTTTTCCTTTATTGAAACTGTCAATATTAACCATTATGTTTTTTGTACAGCCTGAACATCTGTAAACAAAAAGAAATAAAAGGTATATTAATTTAGGTACTGAATAATATATGAAAGCAATCTATATTATAATCGATACAAGTAGTTATATATTAAGGTTAGTAGCCAGTGAAGATGAAACCCTTTGCAGTGAAAGAAGATTGCTTTACCATCACTTTTTTTCAATATGTAAATGTTTCAAAGAAGTATTTTGAGATCTTCAAATATTTTCTTCTATTCTTTAGACATCAATATTTGCAAGACTTTCATGAAAACATACACTTGCCATGTTAAAAATTTATCTTCTGCTTTATTAAACAAAGAGTAAGTAATATTTGTTTCAAATTAGATCAATCAAACTTCACAAGAATAAGGTTTCTCTCCAGTGTGAGTATGCACATGTATTACAAAATTTGTCTAAATTGACTGAAAAGATTTTTTATTTTTAAATCACTGATTTTACTTCCATTTTTAACCATCTGTCAGCACAATTTTCTTGTTTTTACTAAAAAATCTTTTAAAAATAAAATATATTTTTCTGAAAATTTATTTGAGGAATATCAGCTCATTTAAAGGTTTTAATTAATATGATTTTAAACAAATATTACTTTTAGTTTAAAACATCACAGAAATATATTTTTCAACATAGAAGCAGGTGTTCATTTAAGGTGCTGACAGTTTGATGTTTATCAAATATTTTTCTATTTGCATCATAACCATGAAAATTACTTGAGGAATATAATGTGAGCACCTTCTTTATATAATTTTTTTCACTACCGAGTAATCTTTAAATATGAGAAAAATATTCTCCTCAAACTCATGTTTTATTCAACTTTAAGTACTATGGCTTTAAATTTACTATAGTTCTCACTCTTATTTTGCTGATGTCATGTATGGATGTCCATATTTGCAAAAACGGGCACGTTTATACACTCACACAGAGAGAAAAAAATTCAAAATTCTCTTTAAAATATTGGAGTCACTGAATTGTAGTAAGCTTTTCCATTTATGATTTGTGAATAATTTTTAATTAATAACAAGATTACCTAACAGTAGAAATCAATAGAGAAATTTAATAGATTTACATAAATTATTCTAATTAAAATTTTTTAAAATGAGAACCATTCTTCAAAAAATTCAATATAATTTTTTATTCCTCGAAGCAATTAAATAGTTTTTGAATTAAATAATGACTTAGTTTTCTTGCATTTTTTATTTTACCATTCAGAACAGATTTTCAGTAACTTGGCTCCTGTTTTACAAAAAAATTTAAATTCTCCAAAGCCTTCTAATATCAGCATTACAAAAATGAACTTCATGAAATTAATTAAGTGAAGGTTAACAGATGTAAAAAAAAAAAAAATTTTTACCCAGATTTTCAACAAAAGACAAATTTAAAAAATAATTTCATTCATTTGTGAATAAGTTCTGAAAGTTTCATTAAAATCTGATAATTATTTGATTTTTGCAAAAATTTACAAATCAATGTATTTTTCACATAAAAAAGATGATACAATTTCTTATACTGATCTTTGCTCCACACGATTACACAGTCAGTCAGTTATGTGTCATGCATGATACATGCTTAGGCGATCATGTATCTTTCCATACATGACTGACGAGGCAGATTTTTTTTACATTAAATTAATTAGGACAGGTGAATCAATTCTAACACCAGGAGAAAATAAATATCACCATCGGAGCAAAACAAAATGGAGGACATTGCTATCATTGTAGTGATAGAAAAATTAAAAAAAGTTCACTATTTAAAAAAACTAATAGAATAATGAAGAAATAAAAACAAAAAGATAAGAAAAAAAGGAAAAGAATAATAAAAAAAAAAAAGGCCAAAAGGTTATGATAAACAATACGGGAATGAATTCCTTTGTCTCGGAAAAATGTATAAAAAAAATATAGAGAGAGACGGCCAGAGAGTCGATTAAATCAAATGCTTTTGTCCATTCTCCCATGTCCTACACTATTGTACACCTAAAAGTCCCACTGAGAGATATTTAGCGACCCCCCCACGAGGGTTACATGTGGCACAAGGCCGGGTTTAATGTGGGATTTCCGAGCCCGTAGGCTCGGCCAAAAATATACCCTCTTCAAGTCAACCACCCCGAACGAGACTGCCCGAAAGCAGAGAGTTAGACTGTTACTTAGCCAAAGACTACTAACAAGATATACAGACATACACGGACTCTCTCTCTCTCTCTCTATATGCTAAAAAAAAAAAAAAAAGACTTTAAGCGTTCAACACGAGAACTTTTAAACTATTTATTGTAGTAAAAATTTTATAATATAAAATTTTGTCAGTGTACATGCAAAATATATCTTTGTACTAATTTTCTTTGCAAGAGACCAAAATCTGGAATATATTTTTGGATCTAGGCCAGTAACCCCCCTACCCTACACCATCACAGGCTTAATGAAAATAAAAAGCTTGAAAAAACGAATTTTAAATAGTGACAAGGTCGACAAATTTTGGTTTTATTCCAAAGATAACAGAATAAGGTTAATAATCTGTAAAAAAAAAGGAAAATACGTATTTAAATAGACATTTTTAGATATTTTTTTAAACATTGGCACGTCACTCATGTCAACACAACACTAGACAAAAAAGAACAAAAAACAATGAAAATGGAAACAAATTTAAAAATTATTTAATAATTAAATATTAGTCTTTTGATTTGTTTCAATTTATAAATTATTAAATATTAATTAATTAACTGAATTAAAACGTTGGTAAATTTGCTTTTTAACGCCCGCGATAAAAATTTAAATTTTAAAATTTTTCTAAATCGTCAATTCCGTGTAAATGTACATGCTGAACTCGAATTAACAATTAAATTATGAAGAAAGTAAAAACCTACCGTTTTTTGCAGTTATAGACAGCAAAAAATCGAACTTCTTGTTGGTCATTCGTCCCCCATTACTGCCATAATGTTCAATAAATCACTACGCACTACCGTAAAGAAAAGCTATTTTCTTTTTTTTTTCTAAGTGTAGTTTTATTTATAATAAAAACAAATTAAATAAAACAAAAGAACCTTTTTTCTGTGTAGAATACCAATGACAAATTAAAAGAACAAATTAAATAATACAATAAAGCTATTTTTTTAAATTAAAAGCGGACAAATTGAAAAAAATAATTGAATAAACCCTTATTTCGTTTCTAGCATTTTTTTTATTTTGTAATTTAATTTTGTACATAACATTTTGTTAAACAAAATGATTATGTTTATGGGTTAAGTTTAAGGTTAGGGTTCTTTCTGTGTAGAAAAGGGGACATTTTTTTTTTTTAAATATTAAATAATACAATAAACCGGGTTAAGTTTTTAGAGTTAGGTGTTAGGGTTAGAGTGGGGGGTTTTCTTTCTGTGTAGAAAAGGGGACAAATTAAAAATAAATAAATAATACAATCAGCCCTTATTTCGTTTCTACTTTACAAAGTTTGCGCATTAATTTTTGTTTTATTTTCAATTTTAAAAATCCTTTATGTTATTTAATTTTTTCTTTTGTCATTGCTATTCTACACAAAAAAGGTTTTATTGTATTTTTTAATTTGTTTTTGTTTAAAGTTTTTCTTTTATAAATAAAACTACACTTATCAAAAATAAATTGCTTTACGATAATGCGTAGTGATTTCAAAAAGAGATATAGCTGTAAAAGAAGTAAATAGGCCAAAATTTATGCTTACGGCAAAAGAAGTACTTAGCATTGAATTACTGAGCATTATGACCAACACGAAATCCGATTTTTTCTTGTCGATAACTCCAAAATGGTAGGTTTCTTCATAATTTAATTGTTAATTCGAGTTTTACACAGAATTATGACGATTTGGGAAAATTTTAAGAGATATTTAGCACGGGTGTTAAAAAGCAAATTTACCAAAACGTTTTGGTTAAAATATAGTGAAAGAAAAAAAAAAATTATTTTTAGGTACCACCACTGACTCACTAAAAAAATAGCATAATGTGATGAAAAAAAATGTCACAAAATTAATAAAAACAAAGATTGTCGTCAAAATCTTTGTTATTAAGACTAAGAGTCGTAATTTAAGATGAAAAAAAATCAAAGGATTTTTATTATTAATTTATACTTTTAGAACGTCAAAAATTTGGTTAAAAATCTTGCTTTCATTGTGTCAGTGGCGTGGCCAAATTTTAGAGTCTTTTGCGGTGAAAATCAGACTGATAACTATAGAAAGATTAAAGCTAAAGTACCTAAAATTCAATAAAACATTAAATTACAAAAAAATATTTTCCTACACTTTTAAGATTACTGGGCAGTTAAAAAGGTGTAAATTTTACAGACATATCCACCATAGAATAACATAAGATAAACTTCCATCTGTCATTCAAGCTGTTAACACTTAATCTATAAATATTAACCATTGTGTTTAAAAATGCATTTCTGCAATATTTTAATCTTAACATAATATTTGTTTCAAATATGATTAATTAAACAGCTAATATTCATCAAATACAGTTTTAGAAAAGTATTGTGGGAAATTTGTCCTGGCTTTCACACATGAACCGGTTGAGGTTAAAGATGCAACAAAATTGAATAAAAAACAGGCAACTACAGATTAGAGTGGACAAACTCTCTCTTTTAGGTGGACAAATAAAGAAAAACTCAAATTCCTGTTCGGTGTGTAATAATAAAAGAAGATGATGTTTATTTACATGTACGATAAAAAGTGGGTAAAGGAATAAACACAATTATGAGAGAAAGAAAGGGAGAAGAAAAAGTCCTTTAACTTTAAAGGAAGGAAACAATGTTCATAAAAGAAAAAAGGCTTGCTCAAAATATTTCTCTGAGCGCCTAAAATTTCTTTAAGCGAGTACGGTTAAAAACACTCAGTTTTCTTCAAAGATCATGCAGAGTAGGAAAATGTTGGAAGATACGAATTTTGCAGTTGTATGAGTTCATAGGTTGACGACAAATCTTGTAGTGTAAGGAGGCAGATCTCAACTGGTTTTTAGTAGTGGGCCGACATTCCTTCTCAACAGCCCTTAATAGGTAGTTGTTTCTTGAAGATGACTGCTTTTCTGCTGCCGACCTCATGAATGGTGGTTGATTACTCACTGCCAAACAGGTATAAATTATCCATATTTATGAGGATAAAGAGGCTTGGAAAATATCAGGGATTTTTCCCTCCAAAATTGTGATACAAATTTCTTGACCATTTCATTTGTTAGATTCTCTGATAAGAATCAAGGTTTTGGCATCTACATTTTGGAACCAAGGGTCCAACAAGTTGTGAATGTTACCCCCAGCATTCATGGCGCCATGGTCAAATTCCTTTTTATATTTTGCAGCTCTTTCATTGGTCAGAAAATATATTCTTATCTCTGGTAAGAATCAAGGCTTTGGGAACAAAGTATTTTGTTTATTAAAGAAATATTAAATTTAGTCTATAAGTTTGAAACTAGAATGAAAATAAAAGCTTCAAGAATTTTTTCATCTTTAAAAATTCATTTTAAAACTTTTCTGTGAGGTTACCAAATTTTTTTACTCATAGTAGCCATGTCATGAAGTCCACAGGTCAACAAATGTCATCACCAACTTTTAAAATGATTGTATAAAAAGATAATTAAGTATGGATGATCCAAAATACAACATTCTATAAAATTATATTGTTACAAAAAATTATTTTTATGCTTAATTAACCAACAGTTTTATAATATTATTTTTATTCTAAAGGCGTTGATAAAAGTTAGAATGAATAATTTCATTTTTATAGTATATTAGGAATATAAAAAGAAAATTATAACCAAGTTATAAATGAGTCTAATATATTGTGTTCATTTTGGAAGTTGAAAAATTAAATGTAGTGTGAAATGACCCACCAAAATATTTCCACAATATTTACTAAAATATCTGTTCTATACAATATATAAAATTTATACACTCCTGAATCAATACTGAAAATTTTATTGAATTCAGATAATGACCTGACTTTTGCTAGATCTTTTCAAAACTGCAGTGTGTGTTATTTTCTTTATGGTTTATCAAAAATGTGCATGCATTTAGTTGATAATTAAGTTTTAATCTTCAATTTAAATTAATCAACAAATATTCTCCTCTTGGAGCTGAACATGCAAATATTTTAATGTAACAAAATATTTATTAAACTAAGTTAACAACTGGAATGTGAAATAATATAGTAAAATTGAAAGAATTTATGTACCATATATTTGGATCTACCTGCAATGAGACAGACCTGGGTGCTGAAAGATTGTTTATCTAGGAAAGCAAGTGAAGTTCTTAGAGACTGTTGCCACAACCCTAACAAGGCATATGGTTGTTGGTCTTGAAAGCCTCCATGCAGATCATTGTCTTGGAGCTCGCCATTCTCTTCAGGGGATGACCCTAAAAAAAAAAAAAATTAAAAAATGAGTTGAATGGCAAAAGATTTGCAAATATCCAGAAGAAAATTAGGTGCTTACAAGCTGGTCCCTCTGCAGGAACAACACATGCTCAACCCCAGAGAATGCAGTAAACAAATTCAATCTTAGAAGAACAGAACCATCAAGAGAAAGTAGCTCTCAGGGTGATATACTGCTGATTGGATATAAGCTGGAAATTAATAAATTTTGACATGTTTTATTTCTGTCTGAACTTCTAGGATCAGGAATTATCATTATTTACAAGTGAACTATTATTCACATCTATGTTGTTATTCATACATTTCAGGTGTTGTACTCTCCAATCTCTAGATTGTTGATCTAGGAAATCTTCTGAGAATTTTGAATCAAACACTTTATTCAATCTACCACATTGCTATATTGACAAGTTAGAATATTTCTAGAAACAGGCAAACTGAGTTGGGGACAGCAGTTACAGCAAAGTGAAAAGAAATCCAAATCGAAAAATTAGGAGAAGCAATCACAAATCCTAAATAATAAGGATTACTTCAAACCGAATAAGTGTAGACAGTTGACTAAATTTTACATGACATTGTCACACATATGTATAGTTTTCACAAGTTGGTGTTTTGTAGATATCTATAGTCAACTGCAGGGTCTCAGAAGATGGCAGAGAAGTCCTTGTCTTGTTTACTAGGACATCAGAACACTTCGTGGAACTGCTCTAAGGGTCTCCCATCCATAGCAGCTGGAAGGACAGTTTGGATATAGTGAAGCTGTTTACCAGAGCTCCTATAGATGAGGCTCTATAGGTGGTTTGAAACCAAATGAAATCAGACCCCTTCCTTGGAGAATGTACTAGAATTCCAATAACCTGATGGAAATATTGACCTTCTGTGAATAAAGATCCTTCTTCAAACAAGAATTTGATATGTACTAACACTCAGCAGAGTTTCCACAGATCTGAGTAAAAAAAAATTCAGGACTATGTTGAGAAATGTCACGGACTGAAACTAATACGTACACACATAGTAAATGGTCATCAATTTCAAAAACTCAAACTTTGTGATTTATCTTTTAACAGATGAGATGTTCAAAGAAAATCTACAGCTGGTTCCAATAATTCATGTCACATGAATCAGTTGAAAGAAGTGAAGAAATCAAAGTGTTGAAGGCTAAAACACAACTGAATGTAGACTTGGTTATGTTACACATTTTGTGTAGCATTCTACACAATTTGGAGTTCTACTACACTTGAAAAGTTTGAATTACACACTTTAATTCTTACTGTTACAAATTTCAGCTATCTTGACTACACATGGTTTGTGAATGTCACAAATATTCTTGACGGCTGTACATTTTCTGTGAAATTAGTTACCATTTTTAAATGAACAGAACTACAAACAGAAATTTGCACAAAAAGACTACTCATTTTAGCTACCTCTACTACTCACAGCTTTTACTGCACATTGCACAGAACATAATGATCTTCCAATTTAATCATCACTCTGGACTTCTCCTTTTCAGATCTTCACATTGCAGTGGACTTTGTGATAAATGTGAAGTTCTGAGTCTGCTCAGCTTTCCATGCATAACTGTCACCAGACTTGAGCAAATCTTGTGTGTAAATTTCAAGCTTGTTTTTTGATCTTGAGTTCTTCAATTTCCACAAGCATTTTTTTTTGTCCAGCTGCTTCTCTCTGTCATTTTCTGTCTTCTCATCCTTGAGGTATTGGCTGTATTTTGTTCTGGCACTAGAAGCACTGCAGAGTAGAACCTTAGTCATGGGAACATTCCCAGCACCTCCAACTCTCTGTGATAATGTGCTGTGTGACCAGAGTCTGCTGTTTCATATTATCAGTGGAAATTTCCTTATTAACTGAGAAACCTTTCTCCATTAAAGCCTGTCCATGAGAGAGTAGCAGTAATCTACGAATAACTTATCACAGTTGATATACAAAACAAAATGTCCAGGTCATTGTGCTTTCTGAAATTCTTGAAAGCAAATATTTCCAGCAGCCTTCCTTCTGGAACTCTTTGTATTGACTGATGATGTCATCACAATCAGACTTGCTGACTTGTTTACTGTCCATCACGTGAGAAAGACATCTTTTTAGACTGTCTTTTGAGGCAGATTTTTTTTTCACAAATGGATCCAGTGTTCAGCCATGCAAGTGACCTTATAAGAAGGTATCTAAGGGGAGAATTTGCCAGAAGTTTCTCGATGATCATTATGAACATTGTCTTTGTTGCAATTCTGCATGCAAGCAAATCTTTTGTCAGCACATTTCCTTTTTTTGGACAAATGTTGCATAGTCCTATCTGCCAGAAATCCACACTTGATTTTTGCAGCATATTTAGGCTTGACAAAATTCTTAAAAATTCATTCAGTTTGGAAAATGTAAATATCTTTTCAGTGTGCTCTTCCTTTACAAATCTTCTTAACAGTATCATGATAATGCTAAAAAGATCATCAGAAAGGAAAGGAATCAATAGTTTTTGTTTATCACTGATATTTTATCAGAAATGGTTCAATGTCTTTTGAAACAGACACAAAATCTGCAGTTTCACTGGAAATAAAACATTATTCATTCTGAAAGCACCATAGAGAAGGACTTGGTCTGGGGACATTTTTCTGCTTTTTTTTTAAATTAAGTTTGATGACACCTGGTCAAAAGAGTTAGTCACATGTTTGTACATTTTCTAGCCATCTCTGGAAGAAATACAAAAGAAACAGATTGAAATTTTTATATAAAGCCAAGCAGTAAAAACCAATTGTTTTAATATATTTCATAATTTCTTTCACACTTACAACAAAAGCAATACAGGTCATTATTAGCCTGCAAACTTTAAAAATAACATTCTTATGTTTTTCAAAGATGCATTTTCTATCCTAGGACATATCAAAAGCACATTTTCTGTTCTATCATCCTTTCTGTCTACATTTTCTTTGGGTCAAATTTGATTCTCAAACTTTACTTTTGGCAACAATTTAGGCAAATGTAGTTTACACATAGATACACATTGACATGGGATGTGTAAAGTATCTATGCTTTTAGCAAGAACTCACCCAATTTTGACGGGAGATCAAAAGGACTTTTTGCTTATAAAATTGACATGTGAATAAAATTTCTTCCCTTGTTCAAATTTGAATAAAAACTGATAATTTTTTCGGGATTCTACTAAAGTGTATTTTATTACTGTAATTTATTATTTTCCTTTCAGCTACAAACTCAATGAGTGTCAATTAATTTATCTTTGATGGAGAGATTTACTTGTGTCTGATGCTTTTTTATTGTTGCTTTTCTTCTTTTCTAGTTGAATGAGGGTAGCAACTAGAAGACACGCTTTCATATTCTTTCTCCTTTTCTTTCTTGTGTTCTAGATGACAAAATACAAAAGTAACTACAAGATCATGAACTCATTCTAATCAAGAAAACAAACCATCATTCACAATAATTGCCAAATATTACTGATGACTAAAGAAAATCATTTATCTTAAAGGACAGTTTTAGCTTGTAAAAAAGCCAGATTTCGGGGATTTGGTATTTTGACTTTTATGAATTGATGTGTTACCAGCCCAATTTAGACAATACCCGGACTTTTTAAGGAGCTTCTGGACTATTGCTGTTTTTCCAGGATTTTTCAATCCCTGGAAAATGCCCTTTCAAATTTCCAGAACTTCTCAAGATTTCCAGAACAGGTATGAATCCTGAAACAAGAGAAAAGACGATTGTCTGTATGGCTTGGCACTTGTTGACACTGATGGCAAACATAGATTTTATATATTTTAAGGAAAATGCTTTAGGGATGCCACCACTGAAGCTGAGAAATGTAGTTGACACCTTCTGGATGTACTAAAAACTAGGTTCAAGACATCCATATGTCACACAGCAACACATCAATTTCAATTCCCACCATTCAATTAGTGTAAAGAAACACTGTATGTGATATCCCGGACAACTATCAAGAAGAAATGTTCAGCATTGAACAGACCCTTCAGAATAGAATGGACATGAAATATTTGTAATTGGAGGCGAGATAATTAAATCAGGAATGGCTGATCATGTATAGGGGGAAAAGAGCAATCATGAACCTCTGTGGAAGGAAGTAAAAATAGTGCACAGAAAACACTGGAAAATCAAATGACTGAAGGAATTGGTGCATATGAGGACCTTTTTAGTACACAAAGTAACCTCTTACAATTCACTTCACCTTGAAAAATGTATGGTGACACAACTTGACATTACCTTTACATAGTGGTGTCACATGACTGTTAGCTCTATCAATATAAATATGCTATAAGTCACCCAAAGATAATGGAGGAAAGTGAATGATGTTATTATTATCTATTTTAATCTGGAAAAATATTAAAAGGTCATCTTCTTTATATCTTACCTAACAATTGCCTACTTTTTCTTCATAATTTGGATGATGGCTTTACCAGAGAACAAAACTTCACATTAAATTTCAGAGTGTTACTTTCTAGAAAATGCTAAGAAATTTCTTAGAAAATGAGAACCAAAAAAGAAAAAACTGAAGATTATATTGAAAGTAAAATTGTCCTAACCAAGTGAATGATAGAATTGATTGGATATAGATCATGTTGATCCTGATTCCAGTCCTGGCAACCATGTGACTGCAGTCCACAACTGATGGTGGACATGTGTAGGTAAAATTACTCTTACATTTTTTAACAAGAAACTTATTAGTAATGTCCAGTAATTAGTTAATTAACAACTATATATAGAAAGTATCTTACAATTATTGACTTATTTCCATAAATACAAATGTACAAAGAGAAAACAAAAATAAAAAAAGGAAATGTGCCAACAGAAGATTTGCTTGCATGCAGAATTGCAACAAAGACAATGTTCATAAAATAACTAAATGCACAAAAGTCATTTTATTTACCATAAATTAGATATTTTTTTAGATAATATTGCAAAAATAAAGAGTTAATTTGTTTATGTTAATTTACTACAGAAAATATAATTGTTTGGTTTGAAGACTGTTGTCTTGTGGTATAGTCTTTAACCATTGTTCTCAAACATTCTGATCTTGAGAGAGAGAAAATACACAAACCTTATTTTGGTCATCATAGTTACCATGACAATCTGTTACACAACACTTTTTGAAAATTTTGAGAAAAGTTTTGGAGTAGTGAAATTAAAAAACATTAGCTAAACTATAATTTTGTAAAAATTACATGGTGATTCTAAAAAGTGTATGAAATTTAAGGCCTGGAATTTCAATTTCAGAATTTAAAATTTAAAGTTTCTATGAATGTGGGAATCTTTTAGAGACTAACATGGATTAAGAAATGCCAAATATGCAAATGAAAATATTAAACTGGTTTTGTTTTACATTTTTAACAAAAAATGCTAGTAAAATTCAACATATATTTTTTAAAAATAAATAATTATTTTTTAAATTTTTAAGTCAATATATTTGTTGCTATGATGAATAATATAGACAAAATATCTTTTTTTCAAATGATTTCTGTATATTAAAATAAGAAAGTTTGCAGTCTACATTCCTTTTTTTTTACAAGACAGTATCAATATACTTAACATGTTATAATGGAAACACAAATTATTCATTAAAAAATGAATTTTATAATGAAAGTATTCGTTATTATGAAGAATAATAACATAAAGAAAAAATTAAATTAACTTTTGTGGCAAAATTCTTAATGACATTTTTTTGTGAATTTTGCTGTTTAAAATAATTGCAAAAAAGTAAAAAAAAACAAAGAAAGACGATATTAACAAGACAATACAGTGTCTTTTACATTTTTTGTGGTATATTTTTAAGAATAGCTGTAAAATATTAAATTTATTATTGAATTTAATTTTTCACATTAACTATGTGATAAATTCTTTAATAACTGTTATTTTTCATTAATTTTGCCATGAAAACTACATTTTTATTTTTAATGCCTTCTATTAATTTATGAAGGAGAGCAAATTTCAACATACTTTAAAAAATACCTGTTATGTTAAAGAAAAACAAATTATTCATAAAAAATTAATTTTATACTTCATATGGTCATTGTTGAAGAAGAATATTAAATCTGAATTAACTTTCTCATAAATTCTTTTCTTAATGACACTTCTTGTGAATTTGATATAGAAAAAATTTGTTTGAAGATAAAATATGAAATGTTCAAATAAAATGAATACATATACTTACTTCAGTATCTTAAATAATAAACTCAAGTTAATCCAAAGACAAAACAAAAATTTCTTTAAAAAAAAAAAAAAATTTCTTAATTTTATTCCAGCAATGAACTTTTACGTATTGTTTGCCCCCAGTTGGCTTTAGTTTGTGGAATCCTCCATACTTGCCTGTCACCTCCTACAAGAAGATGCACTCTTCCCCAAATTAACCTTTAACCAATCATCACTTCACTTTTCCAAACTCAACTTCCCATTGGTTAAAAGGACACAAAAATGTAGCAAGTTGAGACAAATCCTTTTTTTCCCCACACAGCTGCCTGGAGCCTATTTGAAAACCCAAAAATCTATAAAAAAAAAAAGAATCGATCAACTTAATTCAAGTCAGTCAGACACTGAGTTTGAGAGATGCCAGCAGACTCCATGTGTGCCAACATGGAGTCTGCTGGCATCTCTCGAAACTCAGTTGTACTGACTCAATAACACTACCAGCCTCTCATCAACTCAACACAACTCGCACTACTATTGCCGTGTGAAGAAACTTAACTTACAATTTACTAAAAAAAAAGTGACATTATCACTACAAATTAGTAATTGTACATTTAATCAATGTTGGCATATTAGTCAAAGGCACACAACTCTTCATAACTTGAATCAACACTTACAATTGTCACACAAGGAAAAAAAACAACGTAGTTATAGATTTCAACAATAACATGAATATATATTTAAATAAATTGTTGGAGGTACAAAACCGTAGTATTGCAAGGAGTAGATACATATTATTTCCTAAAGGCATTATGAAAAATAAAAAATAAGAGATGATAACACTTACAGAACAGACCAACCGGTTTCGTTCCCAAGCTCATCAGGGTCGACTGATTCCTTGATTTCTTCAAGTTGTATTGTCTTCAGATGTTCATTTAATTTATTTGTTGTGGATAAATGCATAATGTACATGCACATTTTAGGCCTTCACACAATTTCATCTTCTGACACAACTTAGCATAAATTCTGCAACAAGTTGATTTTGATGGCTGACTTATGGATCACCTTGATATAGATACATAAATGTTTAAATATAACTAATATCAGGAATTTGAGTGAAAAAATAAATGCAGCGTGAAGGAGTGACACTTCAATTCATACCATTCAATCAGTGTAAAGGAAAGGATAATCCAATGCCTAAGACACTGTGCAAAAAGTATAAGTGACATTCCAGACAACTACCAATAGGATATGTTCAGCATTTGAAGGACCCTTCAGAATAGGATGAAAGAACATAAAAAAAATGTTCTAATCAGGGAGTGAGATAATTAAATTGGAAATGGCTTTTCATGTATGGGTAAAAAAAAAAAGACAATGAACACCTGTCAAATAAAGTAAAAATAGTATACAAAAGAACACTGGAAAGTTACATGCCTGAAAGAATTGTTGCATATGCTAGGCTATGAGGATCTGCTTATTAGACAAAGCAATCTGTTATAATTCACTTTACCTTTTGAAGGTAGAAAATATATGGTGATACACCCTACCATTACATTTACATTTACTTATTCTATTACTTACTATCCGATGACTTTTGCTATATCAATATAAATATGCAATCACCCAATCACAATAGAGAAAACTGTATTGTGTGATTGTTATTTAAATTACTGCAAAAATATTAATGTCATCTTCCTTGCTTGCTTACTATTTCCTAATATTTCTTCATAATTGGGATGATGGCTTTATCAAAGGAGAAAAACTCACACTTCATTCTGGAGTGCTACTTTCTAGAAAATGAAGATTGAATAAAAAGACATGAAGATTATATTGAGAGAGAGGAAAAGACTCCTAGCCAACTCAATGATAGAATCGATTAGATATAGATTTCTCAAAATTTCAAGGTATAACTATTTTTTTTAATAGATTTAACTTTCAGTTTAAAAAGGCAAAAAGATTTTTAACCTAAATTTTTTTCAGGAAACTCCTCATAATGACATCCAGCTCAAAGTATATTTTATGTCAGAAGTTTTAATCAATTAAAATATTTACACTGTAAAATGAAAACCTGTGCAACAAGCATTTATAATCAAGTAAATGATTCTAGAAACATTTAAAGTCCAATTTAAAACTTACCTCACAAATTATTATATTGATGAAAATTTACATATTTCAAAAACATGTAAGCATTAATTTCTGGGATGAGGAGATATTATTTACACAATTTATATGTAGACTATTGTCCTTGTATACTGTGGGATCATCTGCAGCAGGCATCTTTGCAGAGTGAAGAAAAAAAAGCCTATCATCTTCATTAGGGCCTATAAGATATGATCATAGTTTCTGTCTATATTTCTGAGATGAGGTATTATGTACACTATTTACATTATTCAGACTATTATGCTCATCTTTGTTGCCATATTTATTACGTCTCGGATGTTGTACGCTCCGGCCTTATTCAGGTGGTTAGAGTGTCGAACTGAACCCTTTATAATCGCTCACTGGGGTAGACTGTTCTAGTTCCACATGCTATGTTTAATGGATGTCAGTTATCAGTTATCTCCTGTTAATTCTCCTCTGCAAGTTCTTCACTGCCTTAACCGGGTATTGAACTCACACTCTTTGGGTTATGTCACTGGATCTAACCAAGGACACATGGCACAGTGGATAAAGGTGTTGGTGAAATCCAGTGACAGGACCCAAAGAGTGTGAATAGGCAGGAAGAACATCAAAAAGTTGTAATTAGAGATAATTAAATCAAGTATGGTCGATCATGTATAGAGAGAAACGGGCAATCATCAACCCTTGTGAAATCAAGTGACAATAGTGGACAGAGAAGAACACTGAAAAATCAGATGCCTGAAAGAATTGGTGCATATGCTATATGAAAACCTGCTTAGTAGATCAATCAATCTCTTATAATTCACTTCACCTTGCCAAGGAATGTATAGTAACACCATATGCCATTACCATTTTACATAGGGGTATCCTATGACTTCTGTCATATCAGCATAAATAAGCTATCAGAGTCACCTAAACACAATGGAGGTAAATGAACTATGTTATTGTTATCTAATTTAATGTGGAAAAATATTAAAGGTCATGTTCTTTATAACTTACCTAACCATTGCCTAAATTTTATTCATAATTAGGATAATTGCTTTACCAAAGAGCAAAAATTCACACTAAATTCTGGAGTGTGCATATCTACTCATGTATTTACTAACTGATAGTTAACAACTTAGATACATGAATGTTTAAAGTCTACAAATGTACATAACATAAAAATCAGCATAAAAAATATTTTTAATAAGGTTTAACATAATAAACTTAAATAATGGTACATTACAGGTGAAACATTTTCAAAAATGTATAGAACTTCTGAATATTTAAAAAGAGTCTACAGTCTGATTCCTTCACACAAAAATGCAACCACATAAACTATTCTTATGCTAGTCCCCAAATACAACAAATCTGTCTGGGTTTTAAGTATCTTACTGGGGTAGAGGTTGCTACACTTTTTCATTGTATTTTATATCTTTTTATCAAAACAATCGTATCTTTATATTCTACAACCTTTAAGCATGCAGCATGGATAAGAAACAAATTGAAAGTTACTTGCATTTGGTAACCACTTTCCATTTTATGAACTCTACCAGGACTACTGCACTGTTACATACACCCCATCATTAACTAAATAAAAGAATGCTTTATGGCCCAGTGGTAATGAACATGCAGTTAAATAATAAAACTTGTACACTAATGCAGCAGCAGCAGCCAGTGTAATCAAACATTTTGCAGTGAAACAAGGTTGCTTTACCATCAAAATTTGTTTACTATTACAATTCAATATATAAATTATTTTATCTGCACAGAGATCCATGAGAATAAATTTAATCATTCTGATATGTTTAAATAAGTTTTTCCTATTTCTTTGGTTATCAAGTTGAAGATCTGTTTTCTAATTTTATGCAACCAGAATAACCTTCCCATTCAGCTTACAAACATTCAAAGTTGAAACAAGATGCCTAGTTACTGAGAATAAGTTTACTAGCATGAATTGAAATGTAGCACACATCTGGACAAGTGAAGCAAAACTGCATAGCAATCATGGCAGGTATATAGCCATGGATGAGAAGAAAGCAATTCTAAAAGATCATTCTTCCCAAAGACTACATTAAAAAGATGACCTTTAGTGAAGGAACAAAAAGAATATTCCATCATTTGCATAAAAGGCAATTTGAATCAGAGAAGAGAATATGTTAACTTTCAGAAGCCAGGTGTATAAAAAAGTCATCCCCTCAGGTGTATAACAGTCAGCACCCCACCCCAAATGCCAGTCTGGATTCAAAAAAGGTGATACTAGGTATGAATGTGATTAGCATTGTGTAATAGGAGTTCCTTCTGTAAGATGAGATGCTGAATACACCCAAAGCCTGTTACTAATTTGACGGCTTAAAAGCAGTAATCAATGAAAGGTGTCAAAATGTGGCCAATCAGGATAGTGTTATCTTCCATCAGGACACCTTCAGACATGACATCTGTCTGGAGACCTGGTAGAAGTTGAGACAGCTTAGCTGGGATACCCTCCAGCATATGACATTATACTTTTGGATTTTTGCTTATTTTGATCTCTACAAAATTCTCTTAACACAATGAATTTCATTTCTCTGGAATCCTGTACCAAACCCTTAAACCAGTTCATTACCCAGAAAGATGCCAAGTTCTAAGAGGATGAAATTATGCACATATGCAGTAGAATAAATCTATGAAGAAATATTTAATACTGTCTTTGAAATTCAATCTAAAAACACTACAAACATTTGTGCCAATTCAAGAAATTCCATTTGCACTTGAGATAAATACTGTGCAAAAATCTACTTCAATCAATTCAGTATTTGATAATTCATGTCACCTTATCAAAGACTGCCAAACGCATACACACTGATTTACCAGATACCAGAACGCAACTGACACATGTCAGTCCATTTCTATGTAATATATGGCAACACTACCTTGATATAGTGGTATCCCATTACTTTTGACATATCATTATAGATAGGCTATCAGTCATCTAAACACAATGGAAGAAAGTGAATTATGTTACTGTTACCTAATTTAATCTAGAAATATATTAAATGTCATCTTCTTTATATTCTATCTAACCATTGGCTAATTTTTAATCATAATTGAGAGGATGCTTTACCAAAGAACAAAATTTAAAACTAAATTTTTGAATGCTACTTTCTAGCTAGAGAACAAAAAAATGTATAACTTCATTTTCATCTATTTAGGTTTTATTAAAAAATAATAGCAGCATCAACTGTCCTTTTGACACACCATATTTTTTCGCCCACCTCCAAAAAATAACTTACATTAGGAGTATGACTGAATCCACAGACATACACAATGACGATCATTAAGCAGATGAGGCCTCACTCAGTGATATACCCGATTGAGTCAAAACTTTTTTGGCAACTTGTTATCTCCATGTTATATCATTAATTTGATACAATTTGTTGTCCAAACATTGCTGAATAGTTTATTTTTTATTCTACAGTTTTGATAATAAGTGGTGAAAATATGCCATTTTAGAGCTAACGTAACCTGTAGAAAAAAAGGACAAAGTGTCAGTGTTAAAAGAAATTAATGGTGTTGTAGGCCCAGGAACTGTTAAGAAATGTGTGGCACAAAATTGGTTCAGATGTCTAAAGGAAGGTGACAAGCCTCAAAGATAGACCAAAGTCAGAGAAACTTTCTGTTATGGAAGGTAAGATTTGCTTGAAAAGGCTGAATAGCCAGGCTCACATATGCATACATTGTCAGCAGAACTTGGTCCTTCACAAAGGACTATCAATTGACAACTACATAAGCTCAACTTTGTGAACAGATGTTGTCAGGAACTGAGCAATGAACAGGCTCAATGATGTGTGAACATTTGCAAACAACTGCTGGCAAATCTTCAAGATGCTTATTTCTGGTGTTAAATTGTAACTGGGGATGGTAACTACATCTATTTTTGTAAACCTAATAAGAGAAATCAGTGGCTTTGTTCCAGCCAGACTGTACAACCTGCAGTCAAACAAAGATAGTTTGAAGAGAAGGTCATGTTTTTGTGTTTGGTGGAATTTCAGTATGTGTGTGTGTTTGTGTGTGTGTAGTATTGGGGGGGGGGGTGCACTCACCCCAGATGGTCATGCTGTGAACACTGACCTTTATGCTCAACGATTGCAACATGCTTTGAAAGCCGCCTACCTGGCATTGGTCAGCTGAAGACAAACACTCCTATTGCATGACAATGCTGCCATCACACACAACCAATGCGACAAAACATAAACTTGAGGGGCTAGAAGTGCTGCCTCAACCTGCTTAGATTCCAAACAATCTCATCAGATTACCACCTATTCCAAGCCATCACTCATTTCCTGCATGGATAGAGTTTCAGTGATGTGGATGATGTTGAAAATGGGTTTCAGCCAAATGATGTATGTTTGGGAATGAGCTTCTAGCACAACAATGGCAGCAGAAAATAGAATACGATGGGATATATTTTGTGAAATACTTTTTGTATGTAATTTGTTTTAACTGTTACTTCATGCTTGAAATACAAAAAACAATCAGCATTTGGCCTAGCCTAGTATACAACTTATGTTGCTATTTTCCTGCCTCACAAATAAGGGGGATAAATAAAAAATCTTTTTTTAAAAAGACAGAGATCTAACAAAAGTGATGGGTAATAAGAAATAAAAAAATATATTCACATGGTGATTTAAGTCATTTTATCATATTATATTATCTTTATAGAAAGTGGAAAAAAATAAATAAATTAAATAACAAGTGAAGACAGTGAGATTGTAATGGTTAAGATCAAAATAAGATATGGTGTGTTCTATTTCTGACCTTCCCATCATTTTCAGTTAATTTTTTTTTCTTCATACATTCAGTATAAAATTAACATTTTTATCAAATGACCTGTTAACCTTGAAGAAAAACATTTTCTGGCAATTAGTTCTTTTGAAGAGTGCACACAAAATGAAATAATTAATAAAATGATTTCTTAGGTTTCAACAGGTAACCTTATTAATACTTTGCTTTTTATTCATGGTGCATGCTTATGGTTGTGGAATGTAAACATATGATCATTCTAATAAAAAGATATAAATTAAAATGAAAAGAAATTCAAAATTTAAGAATAATGGAGTGTCATCTGGGAAAATTTAAGACCATATTTTCTGCCACAAGATAAAACAACATTGAAAAATTCTTCATCATGTCTTCATTTCATATTTATAATTATATAATTTATTTTGACTAGACATTGTCTACACATGTACACAGCGTGAAAAAACAAAATATTTTTTAATATCATCAAAAAGGTTTTCCATGAAAATGCAGATGAAAAACTTCATAAATTAGTTTTTCTCACCAAATATGACACCTCATTAAACTAGGCTTTTGTGTAAATGTTGACCCGCAAAGTTCACAAGTATGTTGTCTCTCTACAGTGTGTGTATTGGCATATAGCCCACTAATCTTGACAAGTCTGAAACTGCAGATCTCCAAACATCATAAAAATACAGTCTCCTTCGAGTATTTTCACATGATGCACCAAAGTTAATTCTCATGAAAAGTTCACAAGAATGTGTTTAATCTAAAGTGTGTACAACCATAATACACACTAAATTTGTAAATGCAGATCTACAAACATGAAAGTGAACATGGTTTCCCTTCTGTATGTGTTTGTATATGATGCACCAAACATGACTTCCGTGAAAATGCAGATCCACCAAATTATGGTTTCTCTTTAGTGTTTGTTCGCGTATGTAACACAGTAACTTGTTTGTTAGGGAAGTGTATTTTATAGTTCTGGTTTCTGGTGGTATTGAGTTTGAATAGAAAAATTTATAAGCTTGAAACTGAGTGAAACCTAATTTTCCCAGAAAATTTGATTGTGAAAACATCTTTTGTTCAAAGGACTGAAGATTTTGACTTGTGACAACTTTGTTTTGTCTATGTTTGCCTATAGGCTTAGCAGATGAATAAGTAAGGTTGTTATTTTGAATGCAGATGACCTTGAAGGTTGGCAATATTTAAATTCTGGATAAGTTAAAAAACCAGAGGAAATAACCCTTTTTGACCGTTCTTGTGGTCAAGTGATTGTGAGAAAACCCATGGGTGGATAGATTGGCATATATACAGCATTTTGATGGACAGAGGTAGAGAGAGTCAAGAGAATTGAGAGACAGAGATACATTGAAGATTAGTTGATCAACTCACACTCGCTTGAATTTAACTCAATGTTCGATTCTCTGATAAAAGTTTGAAATTACACACTTTGGTTCCAAGCCACTACCCACTCCAGAGGTGTTAAGTAATATCAAACTTTTGTAAATATTCTGTCTTTATTTACTATTATTAAAACTATCATTTTCAACCAAGATCAAGTCTTCTACTTCTTCTGACAAGATCACAACTCTCTTTTCTTCAGCTTACTCATCAAAGAAAATACCATGGATTACTGAATCAAGAGGAAAGGCAAACCCCCCTTTTTCGTCAGTAAAAAAAAACACTCATCAGCAAAGTCTAAATGAACAACAACAACTTAACTGGCACCAACTCCTTGGCCAGTTTAAAACTGTATAAACAACCTGACCCCACAGTTATCCCAAGGGGAAGATATCTACGAGAGATAGAGTCCAAATTGTATGGTTGCACACCCTTGGGAAAAAGGGGGTTGCATTATACTTATGCTTTGCCCTATTTATGTTCCAAAAACTTCACAAGAATAAGGTTTCACTCCTGTGTGAGTATGCAGATGACAGACCAAATCCGATTTCCATGAAAATGCAGATTGGAAAACTTCACTACTGTATGGTTTCCAGCATGTTTTGGCAGATGTTGCAGCAGATTTAACTTCTGCAAAAATACAGATCCACAAAATACACAAGAAAAGGGTTTCTTCCAAATGTGTTTCCATCTGACTTCACAACCGAGATTAGCAAAAGCCACATGAATATGGTCTCTCCTCTTTATTCATGCATAACACTAAGTGTGTTTTGTTGAAAAGATAAAGTTCATCATTTCTTCTCAGTTAAAGTTCAATGCTATGCTACTGAAAATATGACTTTCATGAAAATGCAGACCCACAAAGTGCACAAGAATATTGTTTCTCTCCAGTGTCTTTGCCTACACCTCACCAAACAACTGTGTAAATGCTGTACCCACAAAGTTCACAGGAATATGGTCTTTCGCTCAAGTGGGCATTTGCATATGGCCCACTAATCTTGAAATATATGAAACTGTAGATCCACAAATATCACAAGAATAGTTTCGCTTCAATGTGTATTTTCTTGTGATACATTTACGTATCACCAAATTTAATTTCTATGAAAATCTAAATCCACAAAGTTCACTATCTCCAGTGTGTATTCACAGAAAGTTCATGAAAAATAACTTCCCATAAAATGCAGATCAAAAACTTCAGAAATTATAATTTTTCTCCAGTGTGTGTTGACATATGTCTCATCAAATACGACTTCCGTGAAAAGGCAGAGTCACAAAGTTCACAAGAATATCGTTTCTCTCCTGTGTGAGTACGCATATGACCAACCAAATCTGATTTCCGTGAAAAGGGAGATCCACAAATTTCACAAGAATATGGTTTCTCTCCAGTATGAGTACGCAAATGAATTACCAAATGTGACTTCCATTTAAATGCAGATCCACAAACATCACAAGAATATGGTTTCTCTCCAGTGTGTACTTTCTTATGTCTCACCAAATAGGACTTCCGTGAAAATGCAGAGCCACAAAGTTCACAAGAATATTGTTTATCTCCAATGTGTGTTCGCATATGTCTCACCAAATATGACATTCGTGAAAATGCAGAGCTACAAAGTTCACAAGAATATCGTTTTCCTCCAGTGTGTCTTCGAACATGTCTCACTAAATTTGACTTCAATGAAAATGCAAATCCACAAACTTCACAAGAATAAGGCTTCTCTCCAGTGTGAGTACGCATATGCCCGACCAAATCTGACTTCTGTGAAAATGCAGAACCACAAACTTCACAAGAATATGGTTTCTCTCCAGTGTGAGTACGCATATGACCAACCAAATCTGATTTCTGTGGAAATGCAAAACCACAAACTTCACAAGAATATGGTTTCTCCCCAGTGTGAGTACGCATATGAATCACCAAATGTGGCTTCAATTTAAATGCAGATGCACAAATATCACAAGAATAAGGCTTCTCTCCAGTGTGAATACGCATATGTCTCACCAAATTTGACTTCCGTGAAAATGCAGATGCACAAACATCACAAGAATATGGTTTCTCTCCAGTGTGAGTACGTATATGCTTGACCAAATCTGACTTCGCTGAAAATGCACATCTGCAAACTTCACAAGAATATGGTTTCTCTCCAGTGTGTGTATGCATATGTCTCCCCAAATATGATTTCCGTGAAAATTTATATCCACAAACTTCACAAGAATATGGTTTCTCTCCAGTGTGAGTTCGCATATGTATTACAAAATATGACTTACATGAAAATGCAGATCCACAAATTTCACAAGAATATGGCTTTTCTCCAGTGTGAGTTCGCATATGTATTGTGAAATGTGACTTCCATGAAAATGTGGATCCACAAATTTCACAAGAATATGGTTTGTCTCTAGTGTGAGTATGCATGTGTCTGACCAAAACTGACTTCAGCGAAAATACGGATCCACAAACCTCACAAGAGTAAGGTTTCTCGGCTGTATGCGTTTGCATATATATATTATCAAATTTTACTTCCCTAAAAATGCAAGTCCACATATGTGGCAAGTATATGGTTTCTTTCTAAATTGTTTGCATATGGCTTATGAAGTCTGATTTCACAACTGAGATTAGCAAAGACCATATGAATATGTTGTATCTCTCTTGTTTATTCAAATGTAATAATAAATGTGGTTTTGTAGAAAAGACAAACCACACATTTCAAAGTCTAATTTCTTGCCAGTTAATGTTTATTTTCATACTTTTAAATATGTAGATCCATAAATTTGACATGAAGACTGGAATGCATTTTGATTCTTCATGGAAAGTAAAACGTCTTTTCCTTCATTGAAATTCTCAATAATAACCATTACAATTTTTGTACAGCCAGAACATCTGTGAAAAAGCAATAAAAGATATATTAACATAGGTACTGAATAATATATGAAAGCAGTCTATAGATACATGCAGTTATATATTAAGGTTAGTTCACTCATGCAGCAGTAGCAGCAGCCATGAAGATCAAACATTTTGCAGTGAAATAAAATTGGTTTACTAACATAATTTAATTAATATATAAATGGTTCTATTTCACAAAGTCTAAGAACAAATATAAGCATTTTGATATTTTTAAATATTAAAAAATACACTCTCTTAACAGAATGGCAATTATAAGTTTGGCTGGAAATCAACACAAGAAATGTAAAGTCCACATTTCAGTAAAGCAACACAAGCTGAATAAAATGTCAGGAGAAATAGGAGAGGTCAGGGAAGGACTGTACTACATAGGTGGAACCCCAATGAAGAGATGGAAAGCCTGTTGCACACATCTAAGATGAGAATGTAAGGTCCACATTTTTGAAATGCGACAGACAACAAACACAAGCCGAGAGAAATGAGAAAGCGTAGGGCTGAATAAAATGTCAGGAATAATAGAGATTTGATCTGGTTTCATCATTCGTCATGTGAATTCATCCATTACAGACACCTTACTTTGGAACTTTATAAAATTGAAAGATAATCTGAAACATTCAACAAATATTAACAAGGTTTTTTTCTAACCCAAGCTTCAGTGATACAGTGACATTAATATGATTTGTTTAGAATAGAAGTGACAACAGACTGCAAAACTGGTAGTGTCAAAATCATACACATGTTTAACAGGTGAGGAAAAAATAAAAACTTGAATCTTATGCAAATGCAGATTCACAAACATCACAAAAATATACTTTCTCTCCACTCTGCCTTTGCATAGGTATCACCAAATGTGACTTCCATAAAAATGCAGACCCACAACGTTCATAAAATATGGATTTTTTCTATGTGTTTCCATCTGGCCTATTAAGTCTGACTTTCTGACAGATTAGCAAAGATCACATGAATATCGCCTTTTTCTCCTGCTTAATATAATACTTAATGTGTTTTTGTAGAAAAAAGAAATCACACATTTCAAAGTGAATAATTTCTTGCCGGTTAAAGTTCAATGCCATGCTTTTGAAAATGCAGATCCATAATTTTTAGATGAGGACTGTGGAATATATTTTGGCTCTTCATGGAAAATTTACAAATAAGTTTTCTATACTATATGTTGCAATAATAAACTGATCAATAAATAAATTGTTTACATGTCTAGAGTAAGATAATGCACATGTAAAATGCTTAATAAAATCCAAGGCCATAATTTATCATTATTTCTTAAACAAAATCAAATTTAATTTTCTTTTCATTTAATGGGGGTTGATAATTTTGTAATGGGAATTCAATTAATGTATAACTACTTCTTGTTTGATAGTAACACTGGAATGAGAGAAAAGGAATCTTACATAATTTCCTTTTGTTTTGAAAACAATAATAGACAATAATACACATGTGCAATGTGCTGTAATGGATATCATCTTGGAATGAGAAGTCGGAGAGCTGGGTTCAAATCCCAGTTGAGTTTGTTATATTCACTTATGCACAAATACCCTTGGGAAAGGCATGAATCCATCTCTTCTCCTCCCAGCTATGAGTTGAATAGCAAGACAGACTGGGTTCTTTAGTCTTGGTTGGCAACCAGTCTACCTCAGAAAGAAACGACAATCTACTGTGGGAAAAATCTTTTGCCTCAACAGTTATGTATTGAAAGATACCTGATCACCCAAGCATGTATCATGTATGGCACGTAACCGACTGAATACACAGTATAAGAGGACCAAGGTAGTTTTCAAAAAATATGTTAAACTGTCTGAAATGATGTTATTTGTGTAGCATTAATTCTTTCTGCTTAGGAATAAACAAAATTGTAACAAAATACATCCACTTAATGGAATGATAATAAGTTTGACTGCAGTTAACAAGAAATGTAAGCTTCATATTTTGGAAGAGAGACACTACCTACACAAGCTGATGGAAATGATAAAGTCAAGAGCTGATTAAAATGTTAGAAGAAGCAGGCAAAAATAGGGAAGGACAACTATATAGGTGAAAAACCAAATGAAGAGAAAGGCAGTCTGTCACAGACATTGGAAATATAAGGTCCTCAATTTGGAAGCAAAACACAGGCTACAAAATGAGAAAATCTAGACGTGAATGTGATACAGACAGTGACAGTAATACAATTTGTTTAGAAGTGACAATAGACTGCAAATTTGGAAGTGTCAAAAGTATGGCCAAAATCATGCACACTTTCAACATCTGAGGAAAATATATAAAAAACAAAACACAATGCTGTGATTTAAAAATCTGTCCACAAATCAGGTGATTATCTGTACAGACAAATTGTGATAGTTTACATACTACTGAAAGATTCCTGCAAAAATATTTGTACCTTTCATAAAGCTTGCATTTCCAAGAGAAATATGTATGTGTTAAAATTTTACTCAGCCTCTATGATATATTCACACACACATATATATATATATATATATATATATATATATATATATATATGTATGTGTGTGTGTGTGTGTGTGTGTGAATTTTGTCCATGTATTTATTTGAGAGTTCAAACAATGTAAATAATGTAAATGAAAAATCTTTCTTGAAGCTTTTATTTTAGCTTTAATTTCAAACTGAGAGATTAAATCTAATATTTCTAATAAACAGAATAGTATGCTGTATTTGAAAACTAATTTAAATTGATTGGAAGGAAATTGATTTTGAAATTACTAATATTATTTAATTTAGCATCATTTTTAGCAAAGTGTTAAAAAGATATAAATTTCTTTATTAAAAATTCTTTCCAAAATCATACTTATTATAAAACCCAGGTTGTGTGTGTGTGTGTGTGTGTGTGTCTGTACGTTTATATATTGGATCAGATTTCCTTCATTTTTCAACAGATTTCAACAAAACTTCACAGGACTATGTAAAATTACCTTGCGGTGGTTCTGACAGTGCCCAAAATTAGAAAAACACAATTGTTTTTGCACAAAATCAATTTGAAAACACGATTAAGAGGCATTAATGAAAGGGGGACAACTCATATCGAGTTATACTTATATAAAACCCAGGTTGTGTGTGTGTGTGTTCATTTATATATGGGATCGGATTTCCTACATTTTTCAACCGATTTCAACAAAACTTCACTTTTTTTTTTGGCAGGTAGTGTTAGTCTTGCACACTTTTTTCTTTACTTTTACATTCAGAATGCTTTAAAAATTCCATTTACAAGACAATTGTTTATAATAAAATTCTATTCAATCAGTAGACACATAACGATTGAAAACAATGTTTTTGTTGAGTTTGGGTTTGACCAATTCATAAAAAAAAAAAAAAAAAACAACAAAAAAAAACTAATTAAGACATACATGTCCGTCAACCTTAAACAATAATCTTTGTCAATTTTATTTTTCAGTCTTTATGATGGTCAATACTTGATCTATCTCTTACTGTTACATCCCTGGGCAATGCCGGGCTCTGCTGCTAGTAAAATATACTTTTCTGAAACTTTATTTGATTTATATTAGCTGATTTAAAACAAGTATTATTTACTTGAAGTTTAAAATGTCACAGAAATACATTTTTCAACACCTCCAATTTTTATCTAATGTTGTTCTACACTGGTTTTCTCTAGGACAAAAAAAAATAAGTGAAAAATATAACATCAATGTGTTTTAAGTATTTGGTAATCATAAGAATTTAAGAAAATATTCTCAGTAATCTAACATTTTATCGAATCAACTTTACTTTAGTCATCACTCTTATTTTCTGATAGTGTCATATGTGTGACCATATCTATAAAATTTGGTACATTCTTACACATACAAAAACAATCCAAAATAGTTTTTAAAATATTCGCAATGTAAGACTGTAATAAGCTTAATGATCTATGATTAGTAAATATAGTTTTACTTAATAACAATATTTCCTAAGAATTACACCATTGAAACTGAATATAAAAAAAAAAAGATTTAAAAAATAGTACTAATTAAAACTTCTTTAATTAAATGGTGTCTAAGTTTTATTGCGTTATTTGTCATTTTGACTCATATTTTGAGCATATTTTCCATAAGACGGAGTCCAATTATAATAATAAAAAAATCTGTGAATTAAATTCTCCAAAGCATTCTGCTTTTAATATAGTCACTAAAACTTAAGTAATGCCATGAAATCACTAAAAAAAGAACATAGTCTGATAAAAAAAGATGCTAAACTTGACAAAAACAAAATTTTATCGTCTAAATGTTTGTTATTAAGAGAAAAGACCAAAGTATTTTTTAATTATTTTTTAAAACATTCTAAATTTTGATTTTAAAAACCTTGTTTCTCTTTGTATCACCAGAACTAGTAAAATAACATAAATTTTTAGCACGTTTATTTTTTTTTTTTTATGACAGACATTAATTTTGAAAATCTTGCAAAAATAAAAAATAATTGTCAGATGTTAATAAAACTTTCAGAAACTATTCACAAATGATGCAAATTATTATAAATATGTTTTCTTTTTTTTAAAGTCATGGGAAAAATATTTTTTTATATATATTTATTACCCACCCCCATAACTCTAGAAATTCAGTCGCATTCAGTTGAGTGATTATATTAGTTAAAAGCACAAGGCTTTGAGGAAAGCAAATGTATTTTTTTTAATTGGATTCCCACTACCTTAAAATCAGATCTGAATTGTAACATACAAAACTCAATAAGACAAAGATATTATTTAATTTCAAATGCTTTTATTTGCTTTTAATTGTTTTTATGAATATAGACAATATTTTCCGAAAGCAAAAAAATTTTTTGATGACAAATGAATTTTTAATACAATTATTTGTTATTTCTTTAACTATAATAGATTTTTACATTTAAGTTGTTAAGATATTATAAAATTAGTTAAAAGCCGCATTCAGTTTCGTAAATATCATTATGAGATAGATAATTTTTTAGCACATCATAAATTGTTTAATTTCAACCAATCAGAAGACCTGCAGTAATTAAGAAATGTAATGTTGTGTTCATAATACGGTTGTAAAGACCAACAAGAATAAAATTAAGTTGTGTTATTTGAGTTAAGGCCTTTATTTTTGCAAAACTCATGTGGAGAAATTAATTTGATTTTTCAATTTCAACTGAGAAGGGTACCTACAAGTATCAGTATCATTTTATGAAATTTATATGATCTTATTTTTATATTAATCTCAGTTATGACATTTTTCCATAAATGAAATATCAAAATAATAAAATGAATGGAAATACAAATAACACAGTAAAATGTAATAAATGTACATAAAACTATAGTATTTTATGTACACTACTGATAAATTTTCATAAGAAAGGTACCTATAAATCAATTAAATACCTTTCTTATGAAATTTAATCTCACTCTCAACAGTCTTATTTTCATTTCTTTATATTTTCCATAAAGCATCGTAGATATAAAGGTGAAACTCAAGTACAAAAAAAAAATTAGACCACTGAAAGTTTTCCTTAAAAATAATGAGGTAAATAATTTGTTCAGTTAAACCTAAATAATTTCACTTCTCTCCTTCCGTAGAAAGAATTATCCTCACATAATCTGTCAATACGTCATTCATCACCTGCCAAGTGACGCAAAATGTTATAACCTGCTTTGTTTTATTTTCAAACTACATCTTTTTGGTGCAGAAACTAAATAATGCTCGTTTCAAAATATTTTAAATAAACATTATAATTTCTGATTTTCTTAAAATAAGTTTTGAAAAAATTATAATTGATTTTTAAAAGAATTTGAAACTGAAATTTTCATTTTCTTTTATAAAATGGAAAAAAAATGGTTGACATTATTCAATTGATTATCTGTCAATTTTGCTGACAAAAAAAAAAAAAAGATTTTTAACGAAAATTTCGGACGTGCTAGGAACGAATAAAAATGTAAAAGAAAATACTCCCAAAATACTTTGATCTTTCCACTTTAAACATTTAGACGATAAAATTTTGTTTTCGTCAAGTTTGGCGTCTTTTTCATCATGCTATGCTCTTTTTTTAGCGATCTTATGGAGGTACCTAGTAAAAATTATTGTTGAATTTCCCAAGTTTTCATGTGGTAAAACACATATGAAAAGAAAAATAATTTTACAAAGATTTTCTAAAAAAAAAAAAAAAAAAACAAAAACATTTCTAAAATAATTCATGAATAACTAAGTCTTGAAAGTTTCATTAAAATCCAATTTTTTTGATTATTCCAAATTTCCAACAATTTCAAAATTAATGTGTCGTTCACAGAAAATAAATAGCATCGATACACACTGTGATGAAAAAATGCTCCCCCAAAATTTAATAAAAACAAAGTTTTATCGTCAAAATCTTTATTAAGATGAAAGATCAAAGTATTTTGGGAATAAATTAAATTTCTTACACACCTTTTTAGAACATTCAAAATTTTGATAAGAAATCTTGTTTTTCTTGCAGAGAAGTGTAGAGAGAATGAAATAGAAATTTAATTTTGAAAATGATACTTAATTTCAGATAAGATTCTAAGTTCTCTCACAGACTTTCTAAACAAACTTTTAAAATTAGCCCTGGAACGAATCACGGGAAAATATTTTTCTATCTTATTTTTTTTATTTATTTATTTTATTTTTTTGGTTGTCGAAATGAATTAAGAAAAATGACGAGATTGTGTGAATACAAAAAAAAAAAAAAAAGGATTTGGGGACTAAAAACGTAATTGTTCATCTTTAAAATAATCTAACATTGAAAATGAAAGATTTAAAAAAAAATCTCCATGTTTTTTTATTTTTTTTTTTTTTGAGAATATAAAATTACAACTGAATTTATTTTCATTTTTTGTGATGCTAAAAAAAAACAAATAATTTAAATGACTTTTTTTATAAAAAATATCTGCATTGTAGCACTTACCTTTCGACAGGAAATTCAATGAGAAAAACAAAACAGGATTATTTCTTTGTCATCAAATGATTTTGTTGGGATTTCTGATCAACCTGCTCAATCTTTGTATGGTTACTTCAGTTCATAATGTGTACGTTGAAACGAATGAGTGAAAGAAGAAATTAGGAAATGGAAAAAAAAAACACGATACAAATCAAATTGCTTTTGAGAAAAAAATTTGCTGGATAATCTAAGACGAAAGTAAACGGTGTAAGATTATAATTGGTTCCTTGTGTTTAAAACCCGTAGATTTCTATGGATATACGGAGTAATGTTAAAAAAAATAGATGCTTGACATATCCTCTCATCATCCCAAAAAGTTAAGTACCCACTGCCTGAATCTATGATACGAAGCCCCCCACCACCACCACTTTACTTTCAGAAAAGAGAATTCATATGAATAGGTTTTAACATGAAGGAAAAATAAGAATAAAAAAAAAATATTACCAAAATGGAGCAAAAAAGAAACGGAAGACATTGATCAACTTGAGTTACAAACACGAAGTTACGAAAACGAATTTTAAATAATTGATAAAATGGTCTACTTTGATCACAAATTTTAGTTTTCTTTCAAAGATAACAGAAGTTAAAATCCATTAAAAAAAAAAATTAAAAATAAGATTTAAAACTAAAAGAAACTTTTTAAACCTTTTTTTGCCCGACCACTCATCATTTTTAGCACGAAAAATAAAAACAAATTTTAAAATCTTTTAAAGATAATTAACTAGTGATTTGTTACAAAGTGAATTAATAACTTAATTAACAACTTAACAACTGAATTAAGAATAGCGTCTACGTTTTTACTTTTTTGGTTAATATATTGCGCTATTTTTTTCACATGCTAGTCATCAAGGTCACAGGTCAACATGAGAATGAAATGTATGAATTCAAAAGCCTTTGTAGAGTTTGCTTTTTAGCTTTGAGTTGACAACCAGTAAAAAGGGCTAAAATTAGTAAGTAATTTACAATTGAATTCTTTCAGATAAAGACAAAGTCTATGATTTGGGAAGAGATGCCTATACATTTTTTTTGTTATTCTAAAACTCTTAATAAATCATTATAAGAGAACATAAATGTGTGAAAAAATTAATATTACTTGATAAGTCATGTCTAATGAGGCTATGCATACGGCAAGAGTGGATTTAACTTTTGGCTTGATAGGCTGAAACCTAATATGTGGGAGATTCCAGCAAACAAACGTGTCAAATATTTGTTAAGCAATTGGAACAGCCTAGAGCCTCTTTTATCATGTTCGGATCTATTACGCATGAACATACATACATACAAAAATACAAATCACATACAACACCAAGCATTCATTGGTTAGTAAATTACCACTACGTTATTACAGACAATTTACAAATCGCAGTAATGTGACAATTTTGTAATCGCTCTATTTTTAAGTAGTCAATTTTGTGCACTTTTGGGAGAAATGAATCACAGAAGCTTTCTTAAGTCTCCCCAAAACTCGCTCGCTGATTGGTCGATGCCAACCAATCAGATCATTTGCACATGAAGAATAATTCTTCCTGCACCACGATCTGAAGCCTATAGTCATTTATTTAAACAAAGATTTTTCTTAGCTAATTAGTGAGATTTCAACTGCCAAACGAATCCACAACAGTTGAAACCATGTGCCAACCTTCTCACTCACACGCTGAACATAATCTGTACACAGTCACAAAAAACTCTTCCTACACAGTAATATTTTTCAAGAACAATCATTACAAGAGACTCTCATGAACATTCTTCCAGTGAACTTTGGAACACTAAAATAACAGATTAAGAGAGAGACAACTCTTGGTTAATTCAACCTTTTCTTACTTTCCTTCACATCGTTGTTTGATATTGTACATCTTGTTAAATACATATTTAATGTGTAACAATGTCTTTTGGTTATCCTTTTCTGTGTGAGCTTTGTTTCCTAATCTAAAGTTAAATTAATGTGTTGAAGACTGCCACAATATTAATTTAACTAGCACTGACAAATAGCACAAGTTTTCTGGTATAGGAATTGGAACTGTCATGCAGGGTATCAAATTATGACAAAGAAAGTTTTGTTCACTTTTCACTAATGCACTAGGGAAAGGCAAGAATCCACTGACCCTCGGGAATTAAATGACTTAGGATCATGATCACACCAAGTGCAAAAGAAAGCTGGAATCTGTTGGAGAGAGAATTTGAAAACAATTGGACTGTACTGAGTGAATGAGAAATTGTTTTATTTTTGTCTAAAACCATTTTGCAAAATCATCACATTGATATCAAGTAAAATATATATTTTCATCTTTAAAATGAACCAGCATTTTAACATGGAAGTTGTTGCAATCAATAATTCTAGCTCATCTAAAACAGTGGTAAAAAAACTTACATGCAAATGATGAACAAATAAACAATACTGGGGTTTCTTTAAAATGACAATATATTTCCACAAAAGTCAAATATTTTGGAACCATTAAGTGCGTGTATGTGTGTGTGCGCGCCTCAGTGCTTGATGGTTGTGGCAAAATAACTCAAAAATTTTGCAGCAGCATTTCAGATTACAAAAATATAGGAAAAGAGAAAGATATTTGAAAATGCTTTGCATTTTATACCCATATCATGTGATTTCATGTCAAGGGGAGGTAATTCACACATTTCTGCTTATTTATTGTGGCCATTCAATAAAAAGGCAGAAAAAACAATAGTAGAAAAAAAAGGGCAAAAATGCAATATAATCTGCTTTCGTACATTTTCTGTGAAGATAAAATTGCAACAAAAATTAGTTTGTGATGCTAACTGAAAAAAAAAAATGAAACAAGTCATTTGAATTGAATAATGACTTTTTTCTTCAAGGACAAAAAGGTCCACAACTTGCATCCCAAATTTGTCTTATTTGTCTTGATGGTTGTGGCAAAATTAATTACTTGATGTGCAGCAGCATTTCATAGGAAAAGAGATATTTTTGAAAATGCATTGTATTTTTATTTTAACCCATACTCCGTGACTCCATGTCTAAGGGAGGTAATTCACATATTTCTGTTTATTGTGAATTTGAGATAAAAGGATAAAAAAAAAAAAACAATAGTAAAAAAAACTGGAAAATTCAATATAATCTCCTTTCGTACATTTTCTGGGAAGATAAAATCACAGCTAAATTAATTTTGTGATGTCAACTGCAGAAAAACAAGACATAAATCATTTCAATAATGAATTCTTTCTTCAAGTTCAAAGGCCAAAAATTTTCATCCCAAATTTTTAAAATGCAGATGTAAAATATACAAGAGTGCAGAGGATCAATATGACTACACTCTAGAAATTGGTATTGATTATACTAAAAATTATCTTTAAAAAACAGTGTAAGGATATTATTTTTACTATATGAAGAGTATAAAAATAAAATTAAAAACTAATTAAATGATGCTTTTGAGGTTAATTGCATTTATTTTGAGAGAATATAAAGGAAATGATGGCAAGGGGAAAATTGAACCACCAAATCGCAAAAATAGTATTTCTACAATATTTGCTAATAAAATTCCATATTCAATATAACATTCATGCATTAATGAAATAGTATTGAAAATTTCAGAGAATTCAGATAATGACCTGAATTTTAGTAAATTTTTAAAATGAGGAGATTCCATTTTTTTTAGCAGATGATGGGGGTGATCCTTATAAAAAATTCACAAGCATTTATGTGTTACATTAATTTTAATCTTCAATTTAAATTACGCAATTTTCAACAAATATTCTCATCTTGAAACCAAACTTCCCAAAAATTTAAATCAACAAAATATTTATAAAACTAATAGTTAACAAGTGGAATATAAAACCCATAGTAAAAAATGAAATAATTTTCCTAATTTATTGTCTGTTTGGATTAAGTATATGGAACGTTTTTATTGAAGAATAAATTCAGGAAATTATTAATAAGTATATGAAAAATTTGACTTGATTTATTTCAATGTCAAAATGTATATAATGATTTTAAATTTAGTTTAAATTCCAGTTGCTAAGCTTACATCACAAATTTGTATGTCAATGAAAATTTACATATTCCAGAAGCATGCAAGCAATAATTGGTACATGAAAAGTAAGAATATTGGAAGGGTTATTTCTTCTTAAATGTTTGCGATTAAAAGCAAGATTGCCCATTCAGGATGAATTCAAATATTAAATTGACTAACATCAATGACAATACAATCAAGTTCAGGGCAAACACCATTTGCTAGTTTTAGCTGCAGCAGGTATTTTTGACCAGTTAAGGAAACCATTATTTTCACGAGGGCCAAGAAGACAAGATCATTTGCTAAGAGAACCTTCTTTAGTCTACCAGCAATGCCACAAAACTGTGATCTGATAGTTGAACTGGGAAAGCAAAGTATTCTTAGAAACTGTTACCAAAATATGGAAGGGAAACATGGTGCTAGTGTTTGGAACTCAGTATTGCACTTTGGAGTTAAATGAGTAGAAGAATGTAAAGTATATTTAGGAAAATTTCAATAGCGAGTAGAATGGCAAATTGCGAATATCCAGAAGGAAATCAGTTGTTTGCAGGCTGTTTTTTTTGCAGGAGCCAAGTGCTGAGATTCACAGGAATCTGTAACTAAAAAGTAACCAAGTTGAGTAGCAAAGCAACAGAAGCTTCCTTAAATCAGGAGAAAGTAGAGACATATCTCAAATAATGCTAATTGGACATAGGCTAGAACTTTAGCTGAAGGTTGTGTATTGTTGAAAAATCTTAAATGGGAAAAGCTCAATGTTAAATCTGAGCAAAACAAGAGCCTTGTCTAGTTCGCTCTTCACAATGGGTGATCATGCTTTCAAATATGTATTCCAAAAATACAGAAATGGAAGGCCATTGAATCTGGCATCCAATATCTTGCACAGTTCAAACTTTGATAATTCACGTCACCTTCACACTGACTTGGCAGATGTCAGAGTGCAACTGATACAGGTCTGTCCATTTCTATGTATGTAAATGTGACACCATTAATCTAACTGGGTAGATTAAAAACAGTAATCAATGAAAAGTGTCTCAATGTGCCCAGTCAGAATAGTGTCATCTTCCAGAAAGTGTTTTCTACAAAATTCTCTTAACCAAATGAATTTAATATCTTTAGAATCCTGTACAAACCACTTAGATCAGTTCATCACCCAGAAAGAAGCCAAGTTCTAGGATGAAATTATATCTAAAATAAGATGAAAAGTTATGAAACAAAATGAATAAATTTATATACAAATATTTCAATACTGTCTTTGAAACTCACTTGAAAAAGTCAAAATATTTGTTTCAACTCCAGTTGAAACTGAAAGAAGTTCCATGCAAAAATCAACATCTATCTATTCAATCTTTGATAATTCACATCACCTTCTCAAAGACTGCCAAACTAATGATCAGTCTGATTTGCCAGATATAAAAGCACAACTGATACAGATCTGTCCATATGTATGCTGATACCAATTATCATTCACTCAAACACAATGGAGGAAAGTGAATTATGTTATCATTACCTAATTTAATCTGGAAATATATTAAAGGTCATTTTTATATCCTACAAAAACCATTGCCTAATTTTTCTTCCTAATTGGAATGATAGCCTTACCAAAAAAGAAAACTTGACAATAAATTTTGGAGTACTCCTTTCTAGAAAATGCTAAGAAACTTTTGGGAAATGAGAATTGAATAAAAAAAACAAAACAAAGATTATATTGAGAGGAAGGTTGTCCTAGACAACTGAATGGTAGATTGGATATAGATATATAATGACATAAAAATAACTATGTCAGTAATATGAATGAATCAATAGACACAACAAACACAGTAGTGATTATTGAATAGATAAAGCCTCAATCAGAGATATACACAACTCATATAGGTATTTTTCTGCCTCCGAAAAAAGGGTAGTATCAAATAAGGGGTGTTGCAATTTCAAAATAATTTAGTAAATGAGGAGTTCAAACAAAAGAAGTAATTAAAATATATTCACATGATATATTAACCATCATAGAATTTATGAAATAGATAATTTAAATAAGAGGAGTGAAGCCAGTGATTGTAAAAGTTAATGAGAGATAAAGGTAAGATATGGTGCATGTTATATTCTATTTCTAAACTTCTGACTCAAGTTCATTGTATTTTCAAACACATTCAGATGAAAATTAATATTTTTATAAAATGACCTGATAAATTTAAAGAAAAAAGTTTATGGGACTTCTTTCGAATGGTACTTAAAATGCAAATTTTAGAGTGTAGAGAAAATGAAATATTTAATATTTAAATGACTTCTTAGATTTCAACAGATAATTTTTGTTTAACCATTAGAATTAAATATAAAAATATTTTCATCTGAATGTGTTTGAAAGTACAATGAACTTAAGTTTTTAGAATGTAAAGATATAATTGTTACGATAAAAAGATATAAAAATACAATTAAAAAAATTCAAGATTTAATAATGGTGTTTTGTCTGAAAAAATTCAAGATAACTTATTTTTTTTCTGACCATCCTATCATCTTCTTTTTTTCTTTGTACATTCCTCTGAAAATTAACATTTTAACCATTTGACCTTTTAAGCTTGAAGAAAACATTTAATGGCAATTAGTTCTTTTGAAGAGTACACAGAGTGCAGAAAAAATGAAATATTCCATATTTTAAATCCTTTCTTAGGTTTTAACAGATAACATTGATAATTTCTTTCCATGGTGCATGAAAAAATTTAAAACAAGACAACACTGAAAAATTCTTTGTCATGGTTTTATTTCATATTTATACAATTATAATAAAAAGTTTTAATATTTCCTAATATACGTTATCACTGATAGATAATTTATAAACTTGACAATTTAAAGTCTTCAAATGTACACTGCATAAATATCAGCATGAAAAACAAAATAATCTTTTTAATATAATTTAAGAGATTTTATCAATGTAACATTACAGGTGAAAATGTTGAAAAAATGCATAAGCTGCCTTAAAATAAGATTAAAAAAAGACTACTTTTTCATTCATTTTTAAAATCTTGTACTTTATTTGTAAATGTTAAGTGATATTGATAAGAAATAAAAACCATAATTTACTAATCATAAATGGAAAAGCTCACTACAATTCAGTAACCACCAAAAAAGTTTATTGAATTTTGAACATTTTTTAACATTCTTGTACTAACATCACTGATTTCATGATTAATTTCATAGCAAACCATTATCGGCTGCAGACATCTTTGCCCATTAAAAAAGACCATTATTTTCATCAGGGCCAAGGAAAAGATGGGATCATTTGCTGATCATTTGGTCTATCACAAACCTGGAAGCAGAAAGATCTTTCTCTTGAAACTCTCCATTCACTTGGGAGGACAGCATATTGGAGGTAAATGAGAGGAAGAAATTAAAGTATAATTGGGTAAAAATTTAAGAATTAAATGGCAGTTTGTAAATATATGGAAGGATGTTGGCTATTTGCAGGAACATCAGAGGAGTCAGTCAACAAAAGGTGACAAAGTTGAATCTTGAAGCATCAGAAGTTTCAATAGGTAGATTAGGAGAAAGGATCTGTGTGATTAAGGTAAAGCTAAGTGGAAACAAGGTGGAAGTTGGTTTGAAGATGTTGAATTGTTGAAAATTCTTAAAAGTCAAAAGCCCCAGAAACCCCAAGTAATGATAAATTTGAGTAAAATCAAGAGAGAGGATATGAATCCTGCCTAGTATGCTTTTTAATAAAGGGGGATTATGCTTTCTAACCTGTATTTCTAAAATTCAGAAATGTAATATCCCATCCATCTCACATCCACTTTTATGCATTGTTCAAACTCTTATACTACACTTCCACTTATCAAAGTATGAAAAATGTATGGTGACAGCACTTACCACTATATTTACATAGTAGTCTTCCATGACTTTTGCCATCTAAATATAAATATGCTATCAGTCACCCAAACAAGATGGAGGAAAGGGAACTAATTGTTATTTAATTTATTCTGGAAAAATATATCATCTTTATATCCTATCTAACCATTGCTAAATTTTTCTTCCTAATTGCGATTATGGCTTTAGCAAAGAACAAAATTCACACAAAACTTTTGAGTTTTACTTTCTAGAAAATATTTAGAAATTTCTAAGGAAATGAGAATTGAATAAGAAAAATAAAAACTGAAGATTATATTGGGTGAGGAAAAGTGCCCTAACCAATTCAATGATAAAACTGATCAGATCTATCAAAATTTCAAAGAATATGTATTATTTTCTTAATAGGTTTCCAAACCAAAAGAGCACAAAATGATTTTCTGTTATCACCAGAAATTACATAAAGGCATAAAAATAACTTTAAAAAGAAAAGGAATATGAGTGAATCAACAGACACTAGCACAATGGCAATTGTTAAATACATGAGGCATTGATCAGAGATGAATAAAACTCATATAGATATCCTCTTTCTCAAATAAAGGTAGTATAAATATGGGGTGGGAGTGTTGCAATTTTGAAAGATTTAATAAAGTCAGAGTTTAAAGCTAATTGATGTCTAATAAGAAGTAATTAAAATATATTCATACGATGTTAGTATATCATATATTATCACATGATTTGGGCACCTCAAGTTGGTGTAATGGTTAGCTAGAACAATTACAACTGAGTAGTGTGTTCAATTCTCACTGGGTCCCCCCCACTTTCAGCCTTGTGCCAAATCTAAGCTATGCTTGGAAAATCACTTGCATAATTCTATATTAACCAACATAGAATTTTAAGAAATAGATGTGTTAAACAAGAGGAGGGCAGACAGTGAAATTTACCTGTTTCAACCAATGATTGTAAAAGTTAATGAGGGAAGATTACATAAGATATGGTGAGTGTTCTATTTTTTAAATTCCTTACATCTTAAGATTAAAATTCATTCTTTTCTTACTGCATTCAGTAGAAAAACATTTTGACCAATTGACTTGTTAAAGCTAGAAGAAAAATATTTTATGGTAACTAGCTCTTTTGAAGGTGGAGACAAAATAAAATATTTAAAATTAGTTCTTAGGTTTCAAAAGATAACCTTCTTGATAATTAGATTCTTATTCATAGGACATGCTTAAAGGTTGTAGAATATGAAAATATGATTGTTGTGATAAAAAGATATAAAATAAAATAAAAACATTTAATTGTAATGGTGTTTCATCTAAGAAAATTTAAGATGATTTTTTTTCTGTTACAAGACAACAGTGAAATATTCTTTATGTCTTTTATTTCATATTTATATAATAATACCTCATTAATGATAGTTAATGATTTATAACCTTGACTATTTAATGTCTACATATTTATGCAACATAGAAATCAACATAAAAACAGAATATGTTTAATGTTGTTTAAAAGATTTGATAAATGTTAGTATACAGGTAAAAATTTGAAATGATGCAGAATCTATACAACCTCTTAAAATATGATTAAAAAAGATGACTTTCTCATTCATTTAGATAAACAATAATTGTAGAACCATCATTACCCTAAAGGAAGGCTATATGTCCCAGCAATAAACAATACAGAAAACATAATCATCAAGTAGAGTTCAAATTCTGTCCAAGATAGTTTGTGTTCAGCTCACACTAATATTTCAAATGTTTTAACACATTTCATTTGAAAATATATTGTTTATATGAAATCAGAAATCATGATAAAAAAAAAAACATTGATGCTTTTATTTCATTCATTGTAAAATAAAATCTAAAATTTTCAGATATTTATTTCTCGTTTCCATTTGTATGCTGAATGTTTCTCAGAAAAGATTTTTTTTTAATGTAGTACACTGTAAATTAAAAACTGAACAATGCATCCAAAATTTTAATACACTGAATGGCTGTTTTCAGTTGTAAGTATAAACATATCTTAAACAAATTTCTGCCTTGGTTTTCAATGAAAAGGCTGAGTCTTATATTTCATTTGCTATTTCACATTTTGGGAACACAGAAATTCACAAATGTTGGTTTCTATGTCAGTATATTTATTTTTAAATGAGAAATTTCTAAAGATGTTGCTTCACATTACCAAGATTTATAATTAAGCTGTTTTCAAGTGCCTTTTTAGCAGGAAATTCACGGAAAACATATTCCACAAAAATATGGTCTATCCAGTGTATAAAACATTATTGAATTTTGCAGTATTATTAAAAATAACACTTTATTGATTTTACAAGTATATTATCCACATCAAGCACAGAATAGGATATTTCAGAAAAAGTATATCCACAAACCACTTAACACTTCTGCTGCTAACTACGGAGATCTTTCTTTTCTTATCTTGCTCCAGCTGGCTAAGTACAGAAACCTACGTTTTTTGCATACCGCTGTTATGAATGTCCCGTTGCACCATCTATCGTAAAATCACAAAGGACAATGCTTCAAAAAATATCATGTGTATACCCATTACTGATCTGGTAAGTCATTCTCAGGTATATCCATGAAAATGGAATGCTGTAAAACACACTGGTGCTAGTTTTCTGTGTAATAAAATATGTAGGTTGAAATTTGGCATTTTCTTTAACAATGGATGGCCGGATGGGGGCAGCACTGGGCAAATGAGTAGCAGTGAAAGGGTTAAGAATATGCTTTTTCCATACGTATGGGCTTATAGATGAAGGACTACAATTGAAGTTTCTATTAATGCAGAAATTAATTTGCATTAAGATAGGTTTTCTATCAACTGTTTATTCACCTGATGCAACAAAACTGAACTGATATGTCTGAAAATTCATATACGCAAACAACACATTTCTTCATGGTATATACAGACACCTCACCAAATCTGACTTCCATGAAAATGCACATCAAAAACCTTCTACCAGTCTGTCATCACATGTTTCACCAAAGTTGACTTGTGTGTAAATGCAGTGCAACAAAGTTCATGAGACTGTGGTCCCTCTCCAGTTCATGTTTACAAATGCATCAATATTACTAATTTCTCTGAAAATGCAGGTCCACAAATTTCATAAGAATATGGTTACTTTCCAGTGAATGTACACTTATCACCAAGCAAACCTGACTTCAATCAAAATGCATATCAACAGACTTAACATGAATATGGTTTCTCTGCATATGGGCTGCTAAACTTAAGTTGGGTGTAAATGTCAATTCATAAATGTCACAAAAAAATGTTTTCTATCCAGTATGTGTCTGCATATGTCTCAACATATCAGAACTCTGTGAAGATACAAATCTACAAACTTCACATATGGCCTACTAAACTTGACTTGCTTGTAAATGCAGATTCACAAATATTACAAGAACAGTTACTTTCCAGTGTGTGTACGCATATGGCGTACCAAATTTGACTTCAGGGAAAATGTAGATCCACAAATTTCACAAGAATATGGTTTCTCTCCAGTGTGTGTACGCATGTGAACTACTAAAATTGACTTCAATGAAACTGCGAATCCACAAACTTCACAAGAATATGGTTTATTTCCAGTGTGTGTCCGCATATGCCTCACCAAATGTGACTTCTCAGAAAATGCATATTCACAAATTTCACAAGAATAGGGCTTCTCTCCAGTGTGTGTTCGCATATGACTTACTAAATGTGACTTCTCAGAAAATGCATATTCACAAACTTCACAAGAATATGGTCTCTCTCCAGTGTGCCTTCGCATATGTGTCACCAAATTTGACTTCAGTGAAAATGCAGATTCACAAACATCACAAGAATATGGTTTCTCTCCAGTGTGCGTGCGCATATGACAGACCAAATTTGACTTAAGTGAAAATGCAGATCCACAAACTTCACAAGAATATGGTTTCTCACCAGTGTGTGTACGCATATGACAGACTAAATGTGATTTCATAGTAAATGCAGACCCACACACTTCACATGAATATGGTTTTTCTCCAGTGTGTCTTCGCATATGTGTCGCCAAGTCTGACTTCCGTGAAAATGCAGATCCACAAACTTCACAAGAATATGGTTTTTCTCCAGTGTGTGCACGCATGTGACAGACCAAATCTGACTTCCGTGAAAAGGCAGATCCACAAACTTCACAAGAGTATGGTTTTTCTCCAGTGTGTGCACGCATGTGACGGTCTAAATCTATCTTCTGTGAAAATGCAGATCCACAAACTTCACAAGAATATGGCTTCTCTCCAGTATGTGTTCGTACATGTTTCAGCATATTTGACTTCCGTGAAAATGCAGATCCGCAAACTTCACAAGAATATGGTTTCTCTCCAGTGTGTCCATGCATATGACAAACCAAATCTGACTGCCGTGAAAATACAGATCCACAAACTTCACAAGAGTATGGTTTCTCTCCAGTGTGTGCACGCATGTGACAGACCAAATCTGACTTCCGTGTAAAGGCAGATCCACAAACTTCACAAGAGTATGGTTTCTCTCCAGTGTGTGCACGCATGTGACGGTTCAAATCTATCTTCTGTGAAAATGCAGATCCACAAACTTCACAAGAATATGGTTTCTCACCAGTGTGTGTTCGCATATGTCTCAGCATATTTGACTTCCGTGAAAATGCAAATCCACATATTTCACAAGAATAAGGTTTCTCTCCAGTGTGAGTATGCACATGAATGACCAAATCTGATTTGGAAGAAAATGAAAATCCACAAACTTCACAAGAGTATGGTTTCTCTCCAGTGTGTGCACGAATATGTCTCACCAAATGTGACTTCCGTGTAAATGCAGATCCACAAATTTCACAAGAATATGGTTTATTTATGTGTGTTTCCATCTGGCTGACTGAGTATAACTTCGCAACTGAGATTAGCAATGATCACATAAACATGACCTATCTCTTCTGTTTATTCATATATAACACTAAGTTTGTTTTGTTGAAAAAATGCACCACACATTTCATTGTAAATCATTTCTTCAAGCTAACATTCATTGTTATTCTTTTGAAAATGTACCTCCAAACATCTCTCATTTGGTATATATAGAATATATTTTTGTTCTTCATGTAAAGTGAAATGTCTTTTCTTCTATTGAAATTCTCAGTAGCAGCCATTGTGATTTTTATACAGCCAGAACATCTGTGAACAATAAAAAGCAATAAAAGATACATTAACTTATGTACTGAATAATACATGAAAGCAGTCTTTAACATGTAGTTATTAGGGTTAGTTCACCAATGCAGGAGCCAATGAAGATCAAACATTTTGCAATGAAACAAGATTGCTTTACCATCTGAATTTGTTCAATATATAAATGATTCTATCTTCACAAAAATGTATATGAATAAGAATTTTGATATATTTATTTGATATTAATATTGTTGAAGATGTCATGAAAATATCCATCTCCTTGATAACAAAATGCTTTTCTACTTTTTAAACAAAGAGTAAAAAATATTTGTTTCAAATCAGTTTAACCAAATTTTCAATCAGCTAATCTTCTTTAAATAAAGTGACAGAAAAGTTTTATTTTTGAAATATTTTTTGATAAGGAGAATCATGTGTTCACAGATTTATCAGTATGGCTGAATTTTAGCAATTTCAGAAAAAATAATTTAATTTTGTTTATTGGAAATATTAAATTTAATCAGTTTGATAGTAAAACTAAGAAAAAATTTTCATTTGTAAAAATTGATTTTAAACTTTAGGTATGGATTTTATTTGGAGGGAGCTAAATTTAAATTTATTTGCTTGGGATTAAACTAAAATAAAAGCTTCAAGAAAATTTATCTTTTTCAAAATGTATTTTACTGGTGGGGAGTACTTTTTATATATATATATATATATATATATATATATATATATATATATATATATATATGAATAAAGGTAACAGAAAAACTTATCTTAGTCTTGAATAAGATAATTTTTTCTTTTTTGTTATTCTTATTGTCCTTTTACAGTTATATTCTCTCTGAAATGTGTGTGTGTGTGTGTAATGTACCTTGGAAGACATCCAATACATAAGGAATTTTAAAAATGAAAACTCTTTCTTGAAACATTTATTTCAGTTTCAATTTAATCAATTAAATTTAACAAAATATAATTCTTATTATTAAAAGTTCTCTAAAAAATACTTTTGTGAAACTTAGATCTAATTTTGAGTTCAATGAATCTGATTTGAAACAAATATCATGTAGTTTAAAATATTGCAGAAATTCATATTTTTAACATGCTGGTAGGTATTTAAGTTGTTGAAAGGTTGACAGTTTCATAGCCAGAAGGTTATCCACTTTTTCTTTACTATGGATGTCCAGAGTAAAATAATTTTTTACTATGGATGTCCAGTAAAAAATAATTACTCAGGAATGTAACAGCACTGTTTTCATATAATTTTTAACTACCAAGTAATCTTAAAAATTTTCAAAAATATTCTCCATAAGCTAATGTTTTACTGATTTTTAAGTAATTTGGCTTTAAATTTACCATGTTTTATCACGCTTATTTTCATAATATTGAATATGGGCATCCATATTTACAGAAACTGGCATGTTTTTATGCACAAAATCAATTTATGATGAGTAAATATAGTTTTTATTTAATCACCTAAGCAGAACAAATTAATACAGAAATTTTAAAGATTGAAAACTTTATAAATTATACTAATTCAAATTAAAAAGATTAAAACAATTCCTCTAAAATTCATTATTCATAGAAACTTTTTATTTTTCAGACAATAGTGTCCACAAAATGCATTATTCCTAATAGCAATTAAAAGTTTTTTTCTAATCAAACAATGCCTTAGTTTTAATGAATTTTTTATTTTACAATCTAGAGCAGATTTTCAGTAACTAATGGTCCTGTTTAACAAAAAAATTGATAATTTAAATTCCCTAACTAGTTCTGTGTATAAATAATATTAGACATTATTAATAGACATTAATTAGATGTTTAAACATTATTAAATAAGACAATTAAGAGGCACAAAAATTAATTTCTTGAACTTTCATAAAATTAAATAGGTGGAAATGAACATATGTTTTACCAAGATTTTCCAAAAAAGAAATATTTCTAAAATAATTTTATTCATTTGTCAATAAATTCTGAAAGTTTCATTAAAATCTGACCATTATTTGATATTTGCAAGAATTTCCAGATCAATGTTTTTCACTACAAAAAAACTAAACTTCCCATATTAATCTTTGATGTAAGAAAAAGCAAAATTTCTGACCAAAATTTCAAATATTCTAAATACAATAAAAAATATAATTCAATAATTTAAAAATCCTTTGTTTTTTCCCTCTAATAACAAATATTTTGATAAGACTCTGTATTATTAATTTTCAACATTTTTTCATCATGTATGGTCATTTTCAGTGAATCAGTAGAAGTACCTAGTACCGCTTTCACAGTGACAAAAAATAAACTTTCTAAATAAACTTTTCAGATTAGTCCTGAAATGAAACATGTGGAAATAATTTTTATTTTGCTTTTTGGCTGAACAAAGATTTTGCTTTTAAAATAGATTTGTGATAATCTTTTTACTGAAAATATTTTTTTTGAATCAGCTGCTATAATTCAACCTCATTTTAGATATTAAATTATTAAAGGGAGAATGTGAAAAAATTACAAGAACCTAGTGTGTAAATGTAAATGAAAATATTTTTGACTTAAAAATGACTTGCAAAATTGTTGCGGTGACATCTAGCTAAAAATATCTATTTTGTATCAAAATTTTTTATCTTTCAAGTAATCAGAAACTGAAACATGGATGTTAATTGACAAAATAAAAGCAACAGAAAAACTTCAAAGTAAAATCAAAACAAAATGTAATTGTAATTATAATTTCCATTTAGTATAGTTTCTGAGAAGATAAAATTACAACACAATTCATTTTTATTTTTTTGTGATGTTAAGAAAAAGAAATCAATTAAATAAGGAATTATTTTTTATATAAAAAAAATCTGTATTCTACCACTTACCTTTTAAGCTAGCAATTCAATGTGGAAAACAAAACAAAATTATTTCTTTGTCTGCAAATGATTTTGTTGGGATTTCCCGTCAACCTGCCCAATTTTTGTATTGTTCATTCAGTTCATAATGTCTAAGTGTAAACGAATGATAGAAAGAATGAATTAAGAAATGGAGAAGCACAGTACAAATGTGAAACTGTTTTTGAGAAAAAATTTTGTTTGATAGCCTAAGATGAAAGATATTAAACAGTGTAAGATACAATTTGGTTCTCTGTGTTTAAAATACTTGGATTCCTTGGATTTACAAAATAAATGTTATATAAAAACAGATGCCTAACATTTCTTCCAGCTTAACAACACTGTTGGCATTAACCTATAATGCAAGGCTCCTCAGTAATTTCAGAAAGCATTAATCATCACTAATATTTGCATTAATTTAGGTGACTCAATTCCAATATCAAAACAAGCAAAACATCATAGAGTGCATTGCTGTTAATGAATTTAGTTACCATCACAGACTTAATGAAAAAAAAAAAAAAAAAGGGTTGAAAAATGAACTCTAAATAATTAAAGGTCAAATCCGAAGGCATTTTAGCTTATTCAAAAGATAACAGACAGGTTAATCAGTAAAAGAAATAAAATGAAAAATATATTGACATATTTAAATGAAAGTTTATAGATATTTTTAAAATATTGGCATTTTCAAACATCAACACTAGAGACAAAAAATGAAAACAAATTTTTAAATCTTTTAAAAATTCAATGTTAGCCCTACTGACTTTATTCAAGATAAATTATTAAATGAATTAACACATTTTGGTTAAAATATAGTGACAATACCATTTTTTTTTTGCACATGGTAGTCATCAAGGTAACAGGTCAACAAATATCACTAAATTTTAAAATGATTGCAAAAGAAGTTAAATAAGTATAGAGGATTCAAACTACTAAACTTTAGAAATAAATAATCAAAATCGGTACATTGACAAATGATAATATGCGCAAAAATTATAATGCAAAATATATGATTTTACAAACATTTAGTTAAAAGTCTAATTGCTAAGCTTACATCACAAATTCATACATCAAAGAAAATTTACATATTTTTCAGAAACATACACGCAAATATTTGGCACCTGAAAAGCAAAAATGTTAGGCAGGAGTCATTTTTTCTGAAATATTTGCAATTAGATCTTATAAACAATTTTATTAGTTAATAATATGAAATAATTTAAAATAATAACTTATTAGATAGATTAAATAAACAAATATTATAATTGTCTTAGTTTGTTGTATACACATACTTTGTAGAGAAGTGTATTTTAATGAAAGCCAGACAGCTTATAAAAAGTTGTTACATTTGTCAATTAACTTTTCTATTTTTAGAATTGACTGTTAAAGAACAGCCAAAATTATTTCAGTCAAGGTGTATTGTTTCAATTTCATTTTTTAAATTCAAAATATATGTACAATTCCTATTTATTATCCAATCAAAGTGTAGGTTTATGACAATGTAAAGTTGTAAAAGAAATTGAAATCAGATTTAGAAGCACTATTAACCATTCAGAAACAATTCAAATATGGCTGTTGAAAGGTTTTTATTGAATTTTGAATGCTTTTTTTAACTTTTTCTTGGGCTAACATCACTGATAAAAAAAAATCGTGTTCATAGCAAACACAATCTGCTCTGGGATGACCTCATGCAGACAATTTGTCTCTAGTAAAAAAAAAATCATTTTCATCAGGACCAAGGAGAAGATAAGATCATTTGCAAAGACCATATTCTTGGGTCTGCGAGCAAAGAGACAAACCTTGGTGCTGAATGTTGATTTATCTGTGAAAGCAACTGAAGTTCTTAGAAACTTTTGCCACAACACTAACAAGGGATATAGTGCTGGTTTTGGAAGACTCCAACTAGATTATTTTCTTGGAACTTACTATTCACTTTGGAGGACAATACTTTGAATGTAAATGAGAAGAAAAATAATGACAAGTATTTTGATAAAAATTTATTTTTTTTTATTTATTTTGGGACATTCCCCCCCCTCATGTATGCTCATTTTTAAATGAATCAGTGCAGGTTACCTAATATATGCCCTTTCAAAATGACAAAAATGATAGCTCAGAGAATTCCTAAGCAAACTTTTGGAGGTACATCCAAACATTTACCATGATGAAAAAAAGGACCCAAACTTAATAAAAACGAAGTTTTATCATCAAAGTGTTATTATTAAGAGGAAAGCCCAAAGTATATTTGATTATTTTATGAAATTTTTAAATCCTTTCTAGTACGCTCATAATCTTGTTTTTCTATCGTCAACAGTTAGGCCAACTTATGTTTGCAAAAATCAAATAATTGTTTGATTTAATTAAATTTTCATAACTTATTCAGGAAAATGTATATTGTAACACCCGAGCGCTAATATCCTTCAAATTTTTCAAAAAAGTCTTAATTCCGTGCAAATGTATATGCTTTACTCAAATCAACAATTAGATATTAAAAAAGCTACCTTTTGGATGTTAACGACCAGAAATAATTGGACTTATTCTCGCTCTTCTTGTCATACTTTTACGGCCTTATTGAGAGACATTCACTGCTGAACGATTTCTCGCATTTATACAATTTTGGCCTAATTACTCCCTCAACGAAATTAATACGCTTTTTTTTTTCTTTTTAATTTAAGTAGGGTTAGGGTTAGGGTTAGGATTTTTTTCCAAGCTTTTAAGTTCCTTTAATTTAAGTAGGGTTAGGGTTAGGGGTAGGGGTTAGGGTTAGGATTTTTTTTCCAAGCTTTTAAGTTCCTCTTACAATTGATTTAATTATTGTTTTTTATTTTCAATGTATAATATTAAAAAATGCTTTACTGTCCTACTTATTTTGTTCTTTTTGTTATTTATAATTTATAAGTATTTTCATCGATATTTTCATATATTTGAAAGTTAACTTTCTTCTTTAAAAAGTACACTTATCACTTATTTTCATACATTTGAAAATTACTTTGTTATTCTTTTATTTGTCGATATTTTCATTTGAAAGTTAAATTTCTTCTTAAAAAATAAGTAAAATCTACACTTGAAAGTTAAAAGTTAACTTTTACTTAAATTAAAAAAAAAAAAAAAACGCGTATTAATTTCGTTGAGGGAGTAATTAGGCCAAAATTGTATAAATGCGCGAAATCGTTCAGCAGTGAATGTCTCTCAATAAGGCCGTAAAGTATGACAAGAAGAGCGAGAATAAGTCCAATTATTTCTGGTCGTTAACATCCAAAAAGATAGGTTTTTTCAATATCTAATTGTTGATTTGAGTTAAGCATATACATTTGCACGGAATTAAGACTATTTTGGAAAAATTTGAAGGGATATTAGCGCTCGGGTGTTACAATATACATTTACCCTTATTCACAAATGAATTAAATTATATTTTTTTTTAAATTCTTGTATAGACTTTTTTTCTTTTTACATTTTTTTTTATCCCCTCTTACTTAATTTTATAAAATTTCGAGAAATTAAAATTATCGTTTCTTCACATTAACCGTCAGAACAGCACTCCATGGAGGATTTAAAAATCATCAATTTCATTCAACAATTATTTGATTTTTACAACAAACTAATTTCAAATCAAGTTAATTATACTTTAAATCAGCTAATATTCCTCAAATAAAGTTTCAAAAAACTGAAAAGTATATATTAGTTTTGGAAGATTTTTTCACAAAGAGAATAACGCTGCGATGAAAATTAGTTATTTTAGCAAAATAAATAAATATTTCCAGTTAATTTAAATTAGTTTTTGAAATACAGTATTTTTTGCTTATTTAATCTATCAGACTGAAATTAAAACTAAAAAGCTTCAAGGAAGGTTTTTCATTATTAAAAATTCATTTTAAACCTTACGTATCCCGTTTTATTGTAGACGGGACAAACTTTCAAATTAGCCCCGAATCATGTGGAAATACTCTTTTTTTTTTTTTTTTTTTTGTCGAAATGAACAAAGATTTTGATTTTAAAACTGACTTGTGATTTTCTTTTTACTGAAAATATTTTTTGAAGCAGGTGCTACAATTCAACCTTATTTTGCAAATTAAATTGAGAATCTGAAAATAATGAATAGACGACTGAGCGAATGCAGAAGATAATATTTTTGACCTAAAAATATTTTAGCAAAATCGTCGTAACGACATGCAACTAAAATATATATTTTTTGTCATAATTTTTTTCTCTTTAAAATAATCCAACATTGATTTGAAATTGTCAAAATTAAAAACAACAGAAAGCTTAAAAAAAATAATGTACTTCTAAAAAGAATCTCCATTTTCCGGTTTCTGAGAGGATAAAATTGCAATACTATTCATTTTAATTTTCATTTTTTGTGACACTAAGAAAAAGACAAATCAATTAATTAAATAAGAAATTATTCTTTTTTATATAAGAATTATCTGTATCCTAGCACTTACCTTTCAAGGTTAGAATTTCAATAAGAAAACCAAAACGGGGTTTTTTGCCTGCAAATGAATGATTTTGTTGTGATTTCCTGTCAACATGCCCAGTTTTCGTATTGTTCGTTAAGTTCATAATGTCTAAGTTGAACAGATGACAGAAAGAAAGAATTAAGAAATGAAAAACAGTAAAAAAAAAAAAAAACACGACACAAATGTGAAATTCCTTCTGAGAAAAATTTTGCTTATAATCAAAACGAAAGTTAAGCGGTGTATGATAAGATTTGGTTCCTTGTGTAAAATCTTTAGATTTTGGGGGATTTATGGACTCATAATGTTAGAAAATAGATCGCCGACGCTATATCAGTTACCAATACGGACTTAAAAAAAAAAGCTTGGAAAACGAATTCTATATAATTAAAATAAATGCTCTAATTTGTGGTTTTATTTTTCAAAGATAAAAGAATAAGGTTAATCCATAAAAAAAGGAAAGACAAGTGGATTTAACCATTTTTTTAAAAGAAAGATTTTATATTTTTATAACATTGGCATGATCGTCATCATTTATTGAAACTCAACACTAGACTGATAAGCCTTTGATAGCGAGAGAAAGGAATAATGAGGATTAGATTTGAGCAACATTTATTTTTGGCATGTTGTACAGGGATGTTGAAGGATGGGTGGAATGTACGTTTCAGTGGTCTATCGTCAGGACGGTGGTTGTGTGTAAGGATAGAGGCGGGTGTTGACCTAATTCTTGTGTGGGTTTGGTGTGTGATTGCAGGGTATGGTTGGTGCCCTTGTTGGTTGATCGAGGTCATGATGGAGACTAGTATATCATACAGGTACATTGAAGCGAAGTGAAATGTCAGTTTTGTTTGTTTGGGGTTTATGGCATATCAACCACTGTGGGTTATTTAATGCCAAATCCAGTTTATATGAATTTTAAATGCCTATTTTGTATGGAATAAAAAACGTATAGCTGGCAACATTATTCTTTACAAAAATTGTATAGCTGGCAACATTATTTTTTTACAAAAAACGTATAGCTGGCAACATTATTTTTCCGAAAACATTATCTGAGGCCTTGCTGTTGGATGCAACTTATCGCCATACCCAGGACGCGTATGTAGTTTATCGCCATACCCAGGACACGGATGTAGTTTATCGCCATACCCAGGATGGAAATGTCAGTTTTAGTGGGCGATCATCAGGATAACGATCTTGTGTAAGTGTAGCACCAGGATTTGACCTATTTGTTATGTTAGCCTGGCATGAGGTTAGTGGATATGGTTGTGTATATTTGGTTGATCAAGGTCATGGTGGTAGGTTGTTTTGTTGGTTGGTAGACCTGTTGCGTTGAACCAGGGTGATATTGGATTGGTGTCACATTTGAGGGTCGAATAGGTTGTGTGCTTGCAGAGTCAGTCACTTGGTTGCAGAGTCAGACTTGCTGTTTGTGGTGATAGCTTGGTTTTAGAGTCAGAGTCACTTCCTTGCAGAATTGGAGTCAGTGTTTGCAGAGTCAGAGTTGCTGGTTGCGGAGTTGGAGTGGATTGTTTTGCAGAGTTGGAGTCACTTGTGGAGTTGAATTTACCAAGGTAACTGTATTGGTGATGAAGAAAGCTTGTAGCTTGGTGGTGTCGATGTGGAGATGTTATCAAGTCAGTATTTGAAACGGGGTGACAGCATTATCAACAATGAGGTTTGTAACTGGTTGGTGTTGAAGCTGGATAGTCGGACACTCATGGCTGGTGTGTGTTGAAGTGATGAAGTCAAGATGTTATCAATGCAAAACTGGATAGGTGAGGTAGTTAGTAACAGTCATTGAGAGGTGCAGTCATGTTGAGAGACAGATGTGATGACTGCAGCATGCCAGGCCGCAATTGATAGCGGCTGTTCTCAGAGACCTGCTTTTAAGTCCCCAGGAGTATCTCTTATTTCATCCAGAACATTTATGATTGGCCACTGCTGGAGGTCACTTCATAGGCCAGATGTGATGCGTGGGGCCTAACGGACAGAAAACAACTTTTGTTATTTTGTTCTCTGCCTTCCTGGCATTCACATCTAGCCAGCATGCAGAATGAATCAGAAAGAGATCTAATTGCAATGGAAAAATGAAAAAATGAAGATTAAAACAAATTTAAAAATCTGTTGTATCATCGAGGTGAATGATACACAGAGAAGAATGTGTGCTTAATATATTCAGCATCAGTATCTGGTGCTAATGGATGCATTCAAAAAATACAGAACAAGAAGTTAACTATCATGGGTATGATGATAAACTACATCTGACAGCAAGGCCTCTGATTGGGAAGTTTTGAGGGGTGTGGAATTGCTGCTGTTCCCACGTACACCCTGACTTGAGGTGGTAGCACCTGTTAGGGTCCCAGCTATGGGCAAATAGTTAACCCCCAAACTGGGGTCAAAACACTATGAAAGTGTAAAAATAAGTTTTAATACCAGAAACACTTTGTAAAAAATTATTAGCAGCAATACATTTTTGAAAAAAAATATTAGCAGCAATAAAAATTTTGATGGCATTAAATAACCCATTGAGGTTGATATGATGTAAAACAAACCAAACAATATCAAAACAATTAACAAGACAAATTACAAGGAATAGATGAGGGTCAAATACTGTATAGCCAACTGAAATAAGATCAGTCTGAATATTAATCAACTTAGTATCAACTTATCAATCAAATGTTGAAGTCCTTAATAGTAGACTATTTAAGGCTATGGGCCAGGCCATCTGATAGAGTGCTGAAGGGGTGGTAGCTACTCTACAACAAAATCTTTTAAAAATCCATTATTAGTTCTAATGATTTGTTTCAAAGCAAATTATTAAATTTAAACAGAATGATTAATGATTAACTAAATTTGTAAGAGTATTTACCTTTTGGTTAAAATATAGTAGTGTTAACTTTTCAAGGTCAACAAGAGAATGTAATGAGTGAATTAAAAAAATCTTGAAATAATACAGCAAACATGATTCTTTAGCTTTGGTGTGGCAGCCAGTCAAAAAGATGGCTGCATTAGTGAAGTTCAAACTTTTCTATTTTAAACTTTTAAACTTTAAAGGTGGGATAAAAATAATAATGAATAATTGAATAATGACTTTTTTCTTCAAGGACAAAAGGTCCACAACTTGCATCCAAAATTTGTCTTGATGGTTGTGGCAAAATTATTTACTTGATGGGCAGCAGCATTTCCAAGAACTAGAAATATAGGAAAAGAGAAATATTTTTGAAAATGTATTGTATTTTTTACCCATACCCCGTGACTATGGGAGGTAATTCACATATTTCTGTTTATTGTGAACTTGAGATAGAAGGGAAAAAAAGCTTTCTGGCATGGAAAGTGAAACTGGCATACAGGATACTAAATTCTAACAAAGTTTGTTTTGTTCACTATTCACTAATAATCTAGGGAATTCATCTTTCTCTGGCTATTAGTTAAATAAACAAGAAGAATCTCTAAACTTAGTTGGCAGCAGGTCTAAGAGAAGGACAAGTATGAATTCAAACCCCTTTAAATAATAAGATTTAGACTGGATTCTTTAGTCTTGGTATGGTAACCAGTCAAAATGGACAAAAGCAAGTTGAAGAGGGATGGGACTGGTTTTCTTGCACTCACCTCACCCACTACTGTAAAGGTTCAAATACATGAGGTGCCCACCAACTCCTGGAAGTTAAAGGACTTGGAATCATGAACACACCAAGTGGAAGAGGAAAGCAGGAGTTTGTATACTTGCCTGCACCAAACATGACAAAAAGAATGCATCAATAGAAGAAACATTTTATACAAACCTATGTAAGGAATTCAATTTGAAGAGTTTTAAAATGACAGTAATGGTAACAGGATTTGTTTAGAAGTGACAACAGACTGCAAAACCAGTTGCATAAAAATCAAACCAAAAATAATGAAAAGGACTCACACCATGATTTTTAAAATTCACCAGGTGATTATTTGTAGATAGAAATCATGATTATTTACATTTGATTGAAAGATTCCTGCAAAAATATTCGTACTTTTGATAAAGTTTACATTTCTAAGAGAAATATGCATTCTGGAATATGTTAAAATTTAACTCAGTATCTGTTATATATGTGTGTGTGTATATGTATATATATATATATATATATATATATATATATATATATATATATGAGATAGATAGATAGATACTGTTTCTCTGTATCACAGCTCCTCAGTGTGGCTAGACATCTGCTTGCTTCAAGCCCGGATCAAACCTGACTGATTTGACATCAGTCAAATATCTTACCTCTAGTTCTGCTATGGAAGGAAATTTTAACATATTTCTCTATACAAAATACACCAGCGGCTCCAAGAACTCAATTCATACTTGAAGAGTAATATTTAATAGCATCAGGAGCTGCTGTTTTTTAAAAAACCATTTCCCTAGAGAGCTCAACTGGATTTCCAGGGGCATATATATATATATATATATATATATATAAATAAAAAGAAAGAACAGTAAAATATATAATCCCAGTAATTTTAAAAGTTACTCCAAAATTCGCTTAAGGATGAAATGGAACTAATGTCTTTAATTTAATTACAAAATTAAATTCGGAGCTTTTAGCTTCCATTTTTGAAACATCATTAGAACTGCGTAGCAAAAAAAAACATATTTTAAATCAATTAATTTATAATATATATATATATATATATATATGGTTCGCCCCCATCTTGAATCAATCAATGGCTAATGGTGATAATAAATATTTATATTTCCTTTTATTTAGTCAGTAAGCCTAATGGAAGTCACTATGTTTTTAACATTTTTGCCAATGTCAGTTGCTATTTGAAACCCCAAACATCTACTATCCAGAACATTGTCTCCGCATTACAAAACATCAGGCAGTGGCAACCAATCAGGTTAGACGTTACCAGTGGCTTTTACCAAATTCTCTTGGTAAAGTGTTCCATGAGGTATTCTGGTGTTGTTAACCACTACAGTCAGAGGTATGTGCATCTCTACCAGATGTGTCACTGGCGTGGGAGGTTCAAAACAGCCCTGGCAGAACTTATGTCCAGAATATTAGGTGACTTTCTGTCAGAGGGACATGTGGTATAGATTGTTGATGGTCTGTGCAGAGAACAGTGATGATGATGTAACTAACAGCCCGTCTCAATGAAAATGTCCATGCTTCATCCTGATGTTATTGTTTTATTTAGAAAAGACTCCATGAAAAAGTAAAAACAAATAACAAATATATTTCTTAAAAGTGGAGATGGATAAAGAAAATAGGTTTCAAAGAAATATACAATAAAACACTTTTCAGACAGAAACAATTTGAAACAAACTCAAATGAAACTGACACTTTGTCTTAGTGAAAATTTCCAGACAGCAGAATTATCATGTTGCCTCTGACCAGTAGTAGCTAAAAAACACATAGTAGTTTCCTTACACTTAAGGGGTCATGTGGCAGCAGACCTACAGAAATTACAGCTAAACACATGTACGTATGTATGTGATTAATGACATAAATTTATGGAACATACAAATTATTTTCAAAATTTTAAACCCTATTACTACTGGTACCATGATATTATCAAGTTGCAAAGTCTCTAAAACTGTAAAGCATATACCAGTCCTGTCAACGACCATTATAGGAGTTATTTTCTAATTGATAGAGAGAATTTGCATGGTATTGTCAAAAGCTAACTTAAGAATGTAATTGGCCCCAAGCCCACATCCATTCTTGGATGGATTTGGTTTGAAAGGAGTTTGTCAGCAGATCCTCACAGGATTACAACACTCATATTACCAACCTAGAAGAGTGAAAAGCTTACAATCATTTATTGGTGAATATGGTCCAAAGCTATGTCAATCCTGGCTGCTCCTATTTCTTCAGTCTCTTGATGAACTCAGGACAGGACAGGACCCAAAGAGTGTGAGTTCAATACCTGGTTAAGGCAGTGGAGAACTTGCAGAGGGGAATTAACAGGAGATAACTGATAACTGACATCCATTAGACATGGCGCGTGGAACTAGAACAGTCTATCCTAGTGAGCGAAATAAATGGCTCAGTTTGATGTTCCAACCACCTGAAGAAGGCCGGAGCATAAAACGGCCGAAACATCGTAATAAATATGGTGACAAAGATGAGGACAATAGTCTGAATAATGTAAATAATGCCTCATCTCAGCAATATAGACAGATACTGAAAAATCTTTGTCATGGCTTTACTTCATATAATAAAATTTTTGAATATTTACTAATATGTCTCATCCCCAATAAGTAACGATTTATAGACTTGATTTATACTCTACACATGTACACAACATAAATATCTGCATGAAATACAAAATATTTTTTATATTGTTTAATAAATTTTTCATAATGTTTCAATAAAGATATGATGAGTGTTCTATTTCTTAACTGAAGACATGGTGAGTGTTCTTTTTCTGAACTTCACATCAGACTAAAACTGATTGTTCTTTTTAGTACATTCAGTAGAAAATTAACAATTGTTAAGCTTGAAGAAAAGAATTTATGCTAATTAGCTCTTTTGAAGAATAAAAAGAGTCTAAAGAAAATGAAATAATTTAACACATTTCTTAGGTTTCAACACATGACCTTGATAATTTGTTTCCATGGTGCATTATTAAAGGTTATAGGATGTAAAGATATGAATTGTGATAAAAAGATATAAATACAATGAAAAATATTCAGAATAATGGTGTTTCCCCTGAGAAAATTTAAGAATATTTTTTTCTGCCACTAGACATTGAAAAATTCTTCATCATGACTTTATATTTCATATTTATATGATGATAATAAAAAGTTTCAATATTTAGTAATACATTTCATCACTTACAGGCAACAATTTATATAACTATGTACACAACATAAAAATCAACATGAAAAACAAAATAATATTTTTAATATCATTTAATGCTTTAGTAATGTTACAATACAGGTATAAAATTTGAAAATATTGCATAATGTATACACCCTCTTAAAATTTTATTATTCATTTAGACAAAAATCAATAATTGTAGAACCTTCATTACACTACAAAAAGGAAGGCTAAAATTGCCCAACAGCAAACAATACAGAAAATGAAAGCATAGAGTTCAAAATCCTGCTGAGACAGTTTATGTTCAGTTCAGATTAAAATTTCAAATGTTTTATTTCATTTAAAAATATATTTTTTATATGAAATCAGAAATCGTATTGACATGATCCAAGAAAACACTGATGGTTTTATTCCCTTCAATATAAAATACAAACCAAAATTTTCATATATTGACTTCTATTTCCATTTGTATGCTGAATGTTTCTCAGAAAACATGGAATAAATCAATTCATACTGATGTGATTCTTCAAAATATAGATGGTTTTATCTCATCCATATATAAAGAAATATACTGCAAATTAAAAAAAAAAATCAACCATTGCATCCCAAATATTCATAAACTGTTTGCAGTTTTATGCACAAATATTTGACTGACTGCATGAAATTGATATACATTTTCTCTTCTATTATCTTTCTGCCTTCAGGGTTACAATGAAAATGCTAATTCTTGCAATTTAAATAACCAAACAATGCATACAAACTTTATAAACAGAATTGTCCTTATTGCATGTGTATGCATAAAGTTTTGACTGACCTGCATGAAATTAATATAGATTTTCTCATCTGTGTTTCTGCTTTTAGGTTTTCTGGGAAAATGCAGAGCCTTATATTTCATTTGTGATTTCACATATGTTTATAGACTTACATTTTGTGAAAAAAGAAATTCACGAAAATGGGTTTTACGTTAGCATGTTTATCTCTATCTATAAAAGGCAGGATGTGCGTGTGTGTGTGTGTGTATGTAACGAATGCACGGCTGCAATTTTTGACGGATATGCACCAAAATTTACATACACATGCTCCAAGTTAGCTGAAAGGCCAAGACCGACTTTGCATTTCCCAACTCCCATCGATAGTGGAAATAATCGATTTTTTTCATGCTTCTATGGCAGTTTTCATTTAGTTTGCAGCCATTTTCTACTGGCCAGAGTGAGAGCCTCGAATAGGCAGGAAGATTCTATTGGCCAGCATGAGAGCGAACAGCTGACTGACATGAATATTAACTAGCATACTAGCACGCAAAAAAATTGATAGCTGGGAAAAATTTAAATCTGCATGGCACTTTAATTCAATTGGCTCGCTTGCTTAAACTCAACATTGATCCTGATTCCGCAGAACTAGGTTGGGTGTGAAAAAGTATTTGTTGTTAACATACTTTTTTCATTCGGTTTTTCCAGTTATAAGTCCTTTTTAAAGCTGATTGTTTTGTGTTAACAACATTTGCGGTGTGAGATAGGCAAGAAGTAAGGCAAGTAACAACCTCAGCACGGCAAAGGGCACTCCTTTAAAGGCAAAGAAGAGCAAAAATATTTTAAGTCAAGTGATAGCAATTGCTGTATGAGTCATACGATTTTTGAATCAAGCCGGGCAACGCCGGGCCATGCTGCTAGTCTTTAAATAAGAACTTTGAAAACATGTTGCTTTACAGGACCTAGATTTATGAGTATGGTGTGTTTTTAAGTGTCTTTTTAGTGGAAATTCCCTGAAATTTTGAACATATATTTCACAAAAATGATTTGTCTCCAGTGTATAATACATATCTATTGAATATTGCAGAATTTGAAAATAATGCATAACAGATTTTACAAGAATATGATCCATATTGGAGATGAAATAGGAGTCAGAAAATATATATCTATAAATCTCAAAGGAATGTTTTTCCTTATGTGTGGAGTCTCACATGTGGAACTAAGATTGAATTTTCTACTAATGCAGAAACTAAATATACACTAAGATAAGGTTTCAATCTACTGTGTATTTACATGATGTATCAAAACTGATTTGTCTGAAAATACACATGGGCAAACATAAGAACATCTTTCTCTCCAGTGTCTATACGTAGACGACTTGCCAAATATGACTTCCATGAAATTGCACACCCACAAAGTTCACAAGAATATAATCTCTCTCAAGTGTATTTGCATATGCTTCGCCATATATGAACAGTTTAAAAATGCAAATCTAAAAACCTAACAAGATTATGGTTTCTATCCCTTGTGTGTTTGCATATAGACCACAGCATCACTTGTTTGAATCTGCAGTTCTACAAATATCACAAGAATTTAGTTTCTCTCCAGTATGTTTTTCATATGAAACATATATGGATCAACACATCTGACTTTCATTAAAATGTAAATCCACAAAATTCACAAGAATGTGCTTCCTCTACAGTGTGTATTTGCATATGGCACACTAAACTTGAAACTAAAAAGAATATGGTTTCTCTCCAGTGTGTTGATTTGTGTGAAAATGAAAAATCACAAGTTTTCTATCCAGTGTGAGTATGCATATGAACAACCAAACCTGATTTCTGTGTAAATGCAGACCCACAAACTTTACAAGAATATGGTTTCTCACCAGTATGTTTTCGCATATGTCTCACTATACATGAACTCTGTGAAAATACAGATCCACAAACTTCACAAGAATATGGCTTTTCTCCAGTATGTGTCCGCATATGAATCACCAAAATTGACTTCTGTGTAAATGCAGATCCACAAACTTCACAAGAATATGGCTTCTCTCCAGTGTGTGTTCGCATATGTCTCACTAAAAGTGAAGTCTCTGAAAATGCATATCCACAAACTTCACAAGAATGTGGTTTTTCTCCAGTGTGTGTTCGCATATGTTTCACCATTACTGACTTCTGTGAAAATGCAGAACCACAAATTTCACAAGAATAAGGTTTCTCTCCAGTGTGGGTTCGCATATGGCAAACTAAACTTGACTTCCTCGAAAATTCAGATCCACAAACTTTACAAGAATGTGGCCTCTCCCCGGTGTGTGTTTGCATATGGCTCACTAAATCTGACTTTCGCAAAAATGCAGATCTACAAACTGCACAAGAATGTGGTTTCTCTCCAGTGTGTGTTCGCATATGTCTCATCATATGTGAACTCTGTGAAAATGCAAATCCACAAACTTCACAAGAATATGGTTTCTCTCCAGTGTGTATTCGCATATGGCTCACTAAACCTGAATTATTTGTAAATGCAGATCCACAAGTCTCACAAGAATATGGTTTTTCGCCGGTGTGTGTTCGTATATGACGCACCAAACATGACCTCCGTGAAAATGCAGAGCCGCAAACTTCACATGAATATGGTTTCTCTCCTGTGTGTATTCGCATATGTTCCACTAAAGTTGACTTGTCTTTAAATGCAGATTCACAAACATCACAAAAATACACTTTCTCTCCTGTGTGAGTACTCATATGAAGTACCAAATCTGTTTTTTCGAAAAATGCAGATCCACAATCTTCACAAGAATATGGTTTCTTTCTAATGTGTGTTTCCATCTGGCCTATTACATCTGACTTCACAAGTGAAATTAGTAAAGGTCACATGATTATAGAAATATGTAGAAAAGACATGCCCACATTTTAAATTATATAATTTTGCCAGTTAAATTTCATTATCAAGCTTTTAAAAATGTAGTTCCATAAATTTTACATGAAGAATGTAGAATATATTTTTGTTCTTCATAGAAAGTGAAATGTCTTTTCCTTCACTGAATTTCTCCATAATAACCATTGTGATTTTTGTACAGCCAGAACATCTGTGAACAACAAAAAGCAATAAAATATATATTAACAGGTACAAAATAGTATATGAAAGCAGTTATAATAGATATATGTAGTTATATATTAAGGTTAGGTCACTAATGCAAGCAGCAGCCAGTGAAGAACAAACATTTTGCAGTGAAACAAGATTTTTTACCATCAAAATTTGTTCGATATATAACAATTGATTCCATCTTTATAAAGAATTATCTGAACAAATATAACCATTTTGATCTTTAAATAATTTGTTTATATTCCTTAGATATCAATACTGTTGAAGATGTTTTTTATGCTGCAGCAATAACCATATTGTTTACATATTTTCAGAGTAAGATATTGTTTATGTAAAATACTTAATAAAATCCAGTAGCATAACAGCAGCATAAGAAGACTAAGATATTTTTTTTAAAATATTCCATTGTCTGAAATTATGTTATTCTTTTATACTTTCTGCTTATAAACTCAATTTTAAAAACATACACTCACTTGACAGAAGGTCAATTATAAGTTTGGCTGGAAATCAATGTAAAGAATGTAAAATCCTCATTTTTAGGCTACATAGAAAAGCTGAAAGCAATGAGAAAGTCTAGAGTCAAATAAAATGACAGGAGAGATTATATCTTGTCTTATTCATCATGATGTGACAGTGTAACATCAGGGAGTTAATAAAAAAGGAAGAGGAAAGAGATTAGTAACTGGATAATTGGTGAAATTTTCAAGAAAGTGGATTGAAAAGAAAATTAAAAATGAACAGTGTTAAAAATTGTTTTAAAATAATAAAATGAAATCAAGAACAGTTACAAGGAGAATCAAACCCAAATTTAACTAGATGGATTTCAGTAGGATTGAGCAATCACTATCAGTCCTCTACCACATCCTGCCAATAAGAAAGAGACAATATATCATCATCACAAGTGTCACTCCTCGAAAACAGAAAAACGTTGTTGGCAAAGAAAACGGGTGGTCACTGAAATAACATCTAAATTGTTCTGGACAAAGAGCCAGGAAAATATCTGGTTTGTGTCAGTCAACCAGAAGAAAAACATCCCTACAAAAATAAAGATCAGCACTTAAAATTGGACGTGGGTTCGTGTATTTTGATCACTGTGATATCTGTAAAAAATTTTATATTGGACATTATTTTGGAGACAAGCTGAAGAAGAAAGATTAATTACTAGCTTGGAGTGACCATAGACAGCAGTACGTGTGGTCTTATTGACTATGAAACACATAAACAGAGAAATTTTTTTGTTAGTAGTAAAAATGTTGTGAATATTTTTCTTTCCTTTTCTTTCCTACTGATGACAACTGTGAATGAACAAAACAATTCTTGAGAACGTCTGGCAGAGGGCCTTCTGGATTGGCTCCGATTACCTTAGATATGGTAAAGTCCCTGGCCTTTGGAAATTACCAAAAACAACCACAAGACAAGATGATAAACAAAGATTAATTACTGAAAAGCCCTTTTTTTGCCTAAGCATTCTAAAAGTTTTGACTCGTCACAAAGACAGTTGCACCAGCCTTTGAAAATAGACTGAAGTTGGATGCTGAGAAGGTGGGAGACAGATTAGCACCGCTTATATGGAGCAAAGGTGTGAGATGAAAAGTGGAAGGAGTTGAAGTCAAGGGGTGGCTTGATTCCTCTGACCACTCTCAAAAGGGGACTGCTCAATCCCTAAATTTTAAAAATTAATCAAGTAACCATATTTTGGAAATATGAAATTTTAGAAAAGGGTTGATGCTAAGGGTGGGAGATAACTGAAACACAGACCCTGGTAAACCCCACACCTGCTAGACACAGGACTCTATATAAGATAGAAGTGTGGACAACTTACAGAATCCCCACATTACCGCTACTGGAGTCCACATTGTTTGCCGAGACCTCCTGACGAAGACCGGAACTTAGATATTTAAATTACTACTAACACAGGCTGGAAACTCCAAAATGGGATCCCAATGTCATGTGATTATAACCATAAATGGAAGGGTTAAAAACCACTGTATATAACAAACCATATATCAACCAAATTGTTCTATTACATTTTTAATGTGAGTTAATACATTATTCCAAAAAATTATTTTTGTGTAGCTCCCAGCTGTCAACCCATTCCTCACTTCATTAGGGATCTTCTCACCCTCTGAGATCAAAAACACATTGTGGCAGAGTAGTGAATGGTTGTGAAGAAAATGAACACCAGCCGGATCAAATGGAATCATGCTCATCATCATGATACCAGCAACTCATTAACAGATGAGGAGTCACCTAAATGGTAACCACAATGGTCTGAAGGAACCTAATGACCAACAGGGCAGAGAGAGTGGGTTACAATGTGAACACATTCATTACAGATACCTTCCTTAGGAATTTTATAATATTGAAAGCAGAAATATTTTATAAATATTAACAAGGTTGCAGAGAATATGCATTATTTTGCAATTATTTTTCTAACTCAAGCTTCAATGATACAGAAAATTCTCTATAGAGCTACTTACCTAGTACAAGCTGGATTAGTGAGGTTTAGCCCTTCCTAATTTAAATATTTTAAACTTTTTAAATAAGTGGTGTAAAAATATTCACTAATTCATATGTCCATATGAAGTCTTTCAGAAATAGCGATTGTAATGAGAAAGATATCAATTTTTCTTCATTCTACAAACTGTTAATAAATTATTTTCATATGAACACATCTTAATAAAAGTGTTGAAAATTTAACATTAAGTGGTAAATTGTATCTAACAAGGATACACATATAAGCAAGATTGGATAATCTTTGGCTTTGTAGGTTGAAGCCTAAAGCCACAAACTGAGAGAGATTCCAGTCAAGGTGTCAAATATTTATTAAACAATTAGAACAGCCTTGCAGTATACCAAATTCTGAACAAGTATGTTTTGTTCCCTTTTCACTAGTGTCCTAGGGAAAGGCATGAAGCCATCTTACTCCAGCTATCAGGAAAATAGCCAATAACAGTCTCTAGACTTGGTTGGCAGAAGAAAAATATGAATTCTAAGAATTAGACTGGGTTTTTTAGCTTTGGTGGTGGTAATCTAAAAGGTCAAAAACATCCTGACATGGGGTGGGAGGGGCTATCATTCACTAAACACATGTATTACTCTAACAGCTCTAGTATATGAGGTGTCCCACCAAACCTTGGGTGATAAAAGAATCAGGATCATAATCACAGTTAGTGGAAGAGGAAAGCAGAAGTTTGTCTAAACCTCTACTCCTTGCCTGAATCAATATTAACCAATAGAAGAAACATTTTTATGCAAAGCTATCTAAGGAATTCAGTTTAGAAAGTTTCAAAACAACTTTTTTTCATCATTATTGATGCTGGAAGAAAAAAAACACAAGTGCTACTGACAGTGACAGTAAGACAATTTCTTTAGAAGTTACAGCAGACTGCAAAACTGGTAGGGTCAAAAGTAGGTATTGCCAAAATCATGCACACTTTCAACATGTGAGGAAATAATAAACAAAAAAAGCAATACAATGCAATGATTTAAAAAATTTACCACAAATTAGGTGATTGTCTGTACGGCCAAATCATAATCACTTACATTCCATGGTAAATTTTTTGCAAAAATATTTGTATCTTCAACCAGGTTTGCATTTCTAAGAGAAATATGCATTCTGGAATGTGTTAAAATGTTAGTCAGTCCCTGTGATATATATATATATATATATATATATATATATATATATATATATATATATATATATATATATATATATATATATATATATATGTTATTTCTATCTGAAATCAACACACAGCCACAATTGATCTAAATATTTAAGTCTATTTCCTTTAAAATACCCTAATGCAATTTTTGCCTTACTGATGATTACAAGTTGTCTATTTAAATAACCCATTGAGGTTAATATACCATACCATGAGGTTGATATGCTGACAAATTTTTATTACTGGTATTTTTTTTTCAAAAATGTATTGTTGGTAATATTTTTTCTTCAAAAATGTATTGCTGGTAATATATTTTTTACAAAGTATTTCTGGTATTAAAAACTATTTTTCATTTTCATAATGTTTTGACACCAGTTTGGAGGTTAACTATTTGCCCATAGTTGGAGCCCTAACAGGTGCTACCACCCCAGAGTGGACCTGGGAACACCAGCAATTAAGAAGTGGTCCCACACTCATCAAAACATGATCAAAGACCTTTCCATTGCATGTAGTTTATCATCATACCCAGGACAATCAGTTTTATGGTTGCACAAATTGATAAAATTTTTATAATGTGAAGCAGATCAGACTTTTAATTTTAAAATTAAGTTTTCTTTTCAACATTTTATAAGCTTTCTTTGGAACAAACAGACATCTACTGTATCCTGATTGAGACAATCTGATATAATTACAGAATTAATATGCTCCAGCTCTTTGTAATTTCTGTAGTAACAGAGAAATGGATGCAGCTTGAGCATTGTTCCAGTGGAAGCCTTGAGCAAAATAAATAATTACTGGCAAAATCTGAAATAACCATTACTTCACAATCTATCAAAGAACTATTTTTATTAGAACAAAATTTTGATCGATCTTTGGTAATGAAATCATGTTTCTTCAATGTTTGAAGACCACCATGAAGAGTTTCAATAAATTTGTCTGTAGATTGTGATACAGTTTGCAGTGTGATTCTATCCGTTGATAGCCACTGTTTGTATATCAAACCAACTATTAATTTGTGTCAAATAAGAATGAATACACAATTCAAAACTTTATACATTTTATTTATTATTGAAGAACAATAGATGTAAAATATGATCAGTAATTACCAGTAGATTGATAGATCGATACAGGACATGTGAGGATGTGTAACCACCATCTTAAAATCCTTTTTCTTCTTTGTAGTCCTAGAGAATTCTGATCAAGGAGCATAACATGGTTCCCATCTTGGGAGTGAGTCCTAACAATATATGAAACAAAATCTTCCATTTGATTGCTATGAGTTGAGAAGTCACCTAAATTGCAGTTAGATGTTACTTCATTGTATGCAACACCAGTTATGTATTGGTGGTAATCTATTAAATGATGTTGTTCACTTTAAGTCAGTGGAACAATCATCAGTTTCATATTTTGATGTATTGTACAAATGCAGACACAGTGTTCCAGCACTACCTGCTAGGATACATTCTTCTGGTTTGAGATCAGAAAATTTGAAAAACTAATTCTGTTTGAATTCTTTGATTTACATAATTGGTATACCTTTCAGGTTACAGAGTCCAAGATATTTTTGTTCCTGAAATTGTCTACCATTCTTTAAGAGTGTCTTATAGTCATTTTTTCCAGGCATAACTCTGCTGATTTTTTTTACTCTTACAAAACAGGCTAACTTCATCAACTGTCTCCTGAGGAAATCTACACTTGTGTATTTAGTAGAGTTAAGATTCTTTTTTTCATTTACAAGATTTTGGGATTGTCTAGCTATGAATGTTGTGGTGCCAAATTCCATTTTAACTTTTTAGTTACTCCAGTGTTTTGGAATATTGTCAAAATTTGTACTTTTTGGAACCATTTTTCACAAGCTGCAAACTTTTAAGTGTGTAATAATTTTGCTTTCATCAGATTTAGAACTACACTAGTGGCTTCTTGACAAAATTTTTTAGTTGAAATTAGCGTTTCTTTGATACTGATCCCTTCATTTTTCTGACTTTTTCTCCATCATATCTGGTTTTCCAGTTTTTTATTCTTGATTGGCAATTCACCAACAACTGACTCGTTAAGAAGTTGCAATTCATTTTCAGTATCTAAAAAAATGCTAGAAGACTGTAGCTGGTCTTCAGCTGATGTTAAAGTATTTTAAGAAAACTTAGGTAATGTTCTTAATTTTATTCAACAACAAGTGCAAAGTTTGTTTTCTTTTTATCAGGGATCAATTTAACTTGTTTGACTTTATCAGCAAATTCTTTTGATATTTCTGTTTAATTTTTTATGCATTTCAAAAGGGTGATAGCATGTTTTGTACAATATTGTTGATACATTCATTTTGATTCAACAATTAAAAAATTAACATCACAGAAAAAAATTAAATCTTAGTCTGAAACTTTTGTCTAAAACAAAGAAAAAAGTTATTTTACATCTTATAAGAAGCATTTCATAACAGTGACTTTATGTCAGAATAAATACTTCTAAAATCACATTCTGTGAACATATGCAAAACTGTACTGAAAATCTTGTAAAACATTATAATAATTTTTTTTTAAATTTCTTATTTACATTTGTCATAGCAATCTCAGTAAGATTAAATAAGTTCCAAAAAACCCATCAGACATCCAAAACAAATAAAACAGGATGCAAACAAGTTAGAAAGAATATCAGATTTTGAAAATAATGATAACTTGTTAAATAGCAATGAGTCTCACATTTTCCCGTTGGGAATGAAACTGAAAACTAAACCCTTTTTTCATAAAATTTTTTCATTTCTTATTTTGTAATGTTTCAATATTTTTATACACAATGCAATTAAACCAAAGTTTTTCTCTTTTTTTAAAAGAATTATGTAAATTTAATAGTCATTCAAAGAATAAACAATTAAAATTACTAAGGAGAGCACAGAAGAGGCTCTAAATATTCATGTATTTTTCATGCTTATATTCCAGTAACAAAGGTTTACATAGTTATTTATTATTAACAAGTTTTATGCCAGTAGTATGAATAAAGATCAAAATGATACAATGTCTCAAAAGATATCTCATTGTTTTGCAGTAAATAACTATCACTCACTGAGGATTTATCAGTAATAATTATGTTGTATCATTACATCAACACATGTCGATATTTGTGAGATAAAGTACTGCAACCACTCAAACTATTTACACTGTTCAAACTGCTGGCCTTATGTTTCAGTCATTGCATGCTCCAGCCTTCTTCAAGTAATATACATTGGAATTTTGAACTGAAGCTTTTCTTTAGTCCGCAGGAGTAGATTGTTCTAGTTCCATGTGTCATGCCTTTTCTGGATATCTTTATGCATAACAAAAATGTAACAAAACCAAAATAAGGTTATTTTCCACTGAATTGGTCAACACTTGATCAATAACTCTGTTGATTTTATGACCATGTGAATATTAATCAGCATTCAAAGTTTTCTAAAGATATATGATTTGACTATATTCGGAGATATGAAAATGTTAGCATATAGTAGCATATACTAAAATCAGGCCGTCCTGGGTATGATGATAAACTACATCCGCGTCCTGGGTAAGACGATAAACTATGTCCAACAGCAAAGCCGCTGATCAGGAGCGTGGAACCACCTCTTAATTTCTGATGTTCCCAGATCCACCCTGACCTGGAGTGGTAGCACCTGTTAGGATCCCAGCTATGGGCAAATAGTTAACCCACAAACTGTGGTCAAAACACTATGAAAGTTAGCAATAGGTTTTAATACCAGAAATACTTTGTAAAAAAAAAAAAAAAAAAAAATTATTGTCAGCCATAAATTTTTGGAAAAAAAAAAAAAAAAAAAAATTACCAGCAATACATTTTTGGAAAAAAAAAATATTACCAGTGAAGGAAAATTCTTACCAGAAATAGATTTTTAAAGGAAAAAAAATATTACCAACAATGAAAATTTTGTTGGCATTTAAATAACCCATTGAAGCTGAAAAATTCCGTAAAACTAACCAAACTTAAATAAGGCATTTTGTATTTAGCCCAACACAGTAAAACTATTGTAGGTCAGACCACAATCAAAAGTCAACCATGAAACTTTGTACATATCTTGCAATAAGGCAGACATATTCGTTATCTAAAAATAAAGAAAAGATTTGCTCATTGAGAAATTATTAAAGGATAAGGTCAAATTATTTTGACTGCTAAACAAAAAAATAAACAGCTCACATTTTAGATCTATCCATGTACTTTAAAATGGTATATAATTTAACTTCGTAGGTGAAAAAACAACTGAAATATTGACTATTTCACAAAAAATTCACATTTTCAGCAAAGGTCAAAGGGTCATATCTCTGGAAACATTTGACCTAAAAATGTAAAATAGGAACTATTCAGTTTGTATCATGAAGCTCTACGAATTTACCAAATGTGAATAAAATCTGTGTAATTGATGGCCAGAGACCCATGTTGATTTCACATGAGATAGTACTCATTCAAAGTGACAAAAAAGTTCTGACAACCTAAAATTTAAAAAAATTAGATCTGGAATGAATCACATACATTTGTTTTTTGTTTTTTTATTAGTTGTTGAAATGAATAAAGATTTTGTTTTAAAAGTAATTATTGATTTTCTTTTCACTAAAAATATATTTTTTTGAATTGGATGCTACATTTCAGTGTTATTTTGTAGTTATCTCCAAAACATTTGCTGGAAAAACATCATAACATGATGACAAAAGGCCCCAAATTGGATCCGCACTATCTGAAAATCAGCTGTGAATTCTAACATACAAACAAAACTCAATAAAACAAATATATTATTTAATTTCAAATGCTTTTATTTGCTTTTTAGTTGTTTTTATGAATATGGACAATATTTTCTGAAAGCCAAAAAATTTTTCGGTGAAAAATTAATTTTTAATACAATTATTTGTTATTTCTTTAATTACAATAAATTTTTACATTTAAGTTGTTATAAAATTAGTTAAAAGCCACATCGGGTTTCCTAAATGTCTTTATGAGATAGATCTTTTTTAGCGCGTTCTAAATTGTATCATTTTGTTTTGTCTAATCACTGAAGATCCGCAGTAATTAAGACATCTAAATTTTGTGTTTATAATCGGACTGTAATTATAAAGTATGGAAGACCAACAAGAATACAATTAAGTTGCGTTATTTGAGTTAAGCATTGTTCTCCACTGTTAAGGCTTTTACTTTTGCGAAACACAAGTGGAGAAGTTAATTTGATTTTGCAATTTCAACTGAGAAGGGTCGTACCTACAAGCATCAATATCATCTTGTGAAATTTATATGATCTTATTTTTATATTAATCTCAGTTATGACATTTTTCCAGAAATGAAATATCAAACAAGATTAATAATAAAATGTATGGAAATACAAATAACACAGTAAAATTAATTAGATACATTTCTTTATATTTTCCATAAAGCATCGTAAACGTAAAGGTGAAAGCTAAGTACAAAAAAAAAAAAGAGCGCTGAAAGTTTTCCTTTAAAAATAATGAGGTAAATAAATTGTTCACTTAAATCTAAATAATTTCACTTTTCGGCTCTATATAACAAATTATGATCACGTAAATCCGTCAATACGTCATTCATCAACTGTCAAGTGACGCGAAAAAGGTTATGACATAACCGATTATCTGTCAATTTTGATGACTCAAAAAAAAAAAAAATTTTTAACGAAAATTTCGGACGTGCTCGGAACGATTAGAAAAAGTAAAAAAAAAATATCCCCAAAATACTTTGATCTTTCCACTTAATAATATGAACATTTAGACGATAAAATTTTGTTTTCAAGTTTGGCGTCTATGCTCTTTTTTAGCGAGCTCCTGGAGGTACCTAGGTATCTCCAATAATTCGTTAAAAAAGAAAATATGAAAAAACTAAAAGGCTCCAAACTTAAACTTATGTTAAGAGCAAAGACAAAAGTGCCTTCGAATATTTTTTTAATTTTTATATTTTCCTATCACATCGGAAATTTTAGTTAAAAATCTTTACTTTTTTTGAGTCAGCTGAAAAACTGACGTGACTCTAATGCGCGAATGCGAAAAATTTTGTGTCTAAAAACATTTTAGTAAAATTGGCGCAACGACATCCAGTTAAAAATATATTTTTATATAATAATTTTTCATCTTAAATAATCCAACATAGAAATATGGACGTTTTTTTTTTAACTGAAAATAAATTTTAAAAAAAACAGAAAAACTTCAAAATAAAAATATCCTTTTTTAATTTTCAGTTTTTGTTTTTAAAGGTAAAGTTACAACTGAATTTACATCTTTTTTTTTACAAAATTTACAATTTTTGTATTGTTCGTTCAGTTTATTTTCATCTTTTTTATGCTGAGAAAAAGACAAATCAATTAAATAAGGAATTTTTTTTTATAAAAAAATTATCTGTATTCTTTTTTAACACTTACCTTTCCAGTCTAGAAATTCAACGAGAAAAACAAAACAGAATTGAATTATTGTTTCTTTGCCAGCAAATGATTCTCTTGGGATTTCCTGTCAACCTGCCCAATTTTTGTATTGTTCGTCCTTGTTCATAATGTTTAAGTTGAAATGTATGACAGAGAGAAGTAATTATGAAATGGGAAAACACAATACAAAAATGTGAAATTTATTTTGAGAAAACAATCTTGCTTGATAACCTACGACGCAAGCTGAGCGGTGTAAGATAAGATTCGGTTCCTTGTGTTTAAAATCCGTAGATTTCTTGGCCCAGATGCCTGACTTTTCAATAAACAAACACGGCGTTAAGGGCTAAATAACTGAATCTATGATACGAAATCCCCCACGCCACTCTATTTTCAGAAAGCCGAGTTTATATGAAATATAAATTTTATTGAAACCTTATTTAATCATAAAAATATTCGCATTAAATTAGGTGAATCAATTCTTGTAACAGTGAAGGAAATAAAAATAAATATTACCAATGGAACCAAAAATGAAAAAAAAAGAAACGTAGAACATTGACGAAAAGTATGACTTTAAACTCTTTGAAATAGTAGAGAAGACTTGGTTCTTTAGCTTTGGTGTGGCAACTACCCTAAAGGACTGCTGAATTAGTGATGTTAAAACATTCCTATTTTTAAAATTTTATACTTTTTAAATGTGGGGCAAAATATTGACTAATTTATATTATAAATTCTTTCATAAAAAAAAAAAATCAATCATAGTATTGGGAAGAGATGCCTATACAATTTTTTTCTTAATCTAAAAATTCTCAAAAATTCATTTTCATAGGAGCACAACTTAAAAATATCTTGTAAAATTGACATTAATTAACTGATAAGTCATATCTCATGAGGCTATGCATATAGCCGGACTGGATTAAACTTTTGGCTTAGTAGGCTGAAAATTAGAGCTTCAATGTGCATGGGAGATTTCAGCCAAGGTGTTAACAATTGGAAAAACCTAGAGTCCCTTTTTTATTAACTCAACTAGTACTGACAGATAGCACAAGTTTTCTAGTATAGAAAGTGGAAATGGCATGCAGGGTACCAAATTCTGACCAAGTATATTTTGTTTAATTTTCATTAATGCCCTAAGGAAAGGCATGAAACCATCTTTCTCTGGTTATTTGTTAAGTAACCAAGAAGAATCTCTAGACTTGGTTGGCAGCCAGTCTAAGAGAAGGAAAAGTATGAATTCAAACCTCTTTAAATAATAAGAGTAGACATAATCCATACCTGTGCTGGTAACCAAATACAACGGACCTATCTGAGTCTCAAATATTGTATGTGAGTTGGGGTGTTACATTTTGGTGAAGAAGGCATGCATTTCGTGCAATGAACTTCATTGGTTCTTTTCTTTACCTGGATTATGCCGTCTAGTAATTCAGTTCATTGTGTTATCAGCTGTGAATTTTTGTTCGTCTAGGTAAGAATTCAATTTACTGTTTCCTCAATATCAGGTGATACATCTGATAAAGGGGCAAGCATAAGTGGGAGAAAATGACACCGTAAAATTATTAGTAATTAGAGGTGAAATGTAAAATTCTACAACAGCCATATGCTGCTTTATCCCAACCATTCCTTTTCTACTGTTGAGACACTGAGAGATGTTTGTTAAGTAATGCTAATGATGCTAACATCTTAGAAGTGAATTATTTTTATGGCAGAATGTTTCTAATGTATGATGTTTGAATGGAGCATATTGGTTGTCACTGGAGAACTGTCACTCTTTGGTTGCAACTCACTGACTCCAACTCCGACTTGTTTGAACTATTAATTAAAGCTTGAAACATAAAAAAAAAATTTAACACAACCTAGTATACAAATCATATAGCTGTTTTCCTGCCTCCCAAATAAGGGCAATAACAAATAAATCTTTTTACAAAGGGGGAGAATTTTGAGAAATAGATGAGATAATAAGAGGAGGGAAGCCAGTGAAATTTGCTTGCAATAGCTGGTGATTGTAAAAGTTAATGAGAGAAGCTCAAAGAATGTTATGGTGGATGTTCTATATGTGACATTTCTATCATCTTCAGATTAAAGTTTATTTTATTCTGTTGTAGCAACAGCCAGTTACCCTCTTTACTATCATGAATGGACTGATCCATTCATGATAAGTAGTTTTGGGTAACTGCCTAGAAAGAAAAGAAGATAAAACTATTGCAGTGACTTGTTGAGCTTAGTACTGAATCACGTTGAGCTTATCACGACCAGTTAAATTCCATCCTTGGTCAAAGACCGACACGACATGGTTGAGATTACTCATCAACCTCGTGGGACTGATAAATGGTGTCTACTACCTATTCAGTCGACAGTTTTTCCAAATGGCTAGAAATTTTAAAATGCAACTTCTACAATTACAATAAATTTCTTGCATGAATTATTTGTTAGAGATGGTATCGCGGTTATCACTGTTTCAGACAATGTCACACAATTCACTGCTAAAGAATTGGCACATTTTGGTAAAACCTTTGCGATACAACAAAACTCCCCCCACTACCATCCAAGATTGAATGAGAAAGCAGAACACTTTGGTGGTACATTCAAAAGAGCATTAAAAAAACTAATGGAGGTGAAACTAAGGATTCCCACGATAAAAATGACCTTGTGTTGCATGCAACCCTCGTGGGAGGGTGGCTAGATACCGAAACTAAGGATATGTTATTACACCAGGTTTTATGTTTATATCAGGTGACTCAAATCCTGACACTGTATCAGGTATATCCCTGGCAGAACTAATGTTCACAAGGAAAATTAGATTGATGTTTGACAAACTGCTGCTGAATACAACAAAGGTCAAAAATAAGAAAAACTCTGATACCTAAAAATACTTCAAACCCAGTGACAAATTATTCTTTGAAACTTACAAAAATGAAAAATAATGCTGGGAAGATGGCGTAGTTGAGAGATGTATTGTAAAGTTATTGTGGATGATAAAACAGTTTACATGGGTGCATAAAGATATCTAAATCAAATAAGAAAAAATAGACAAACAGAACATCTGAGAGGAAGAGGAGCTGATGGTAGTTCTGTATGATGTTTTTAATGTCCCCATGCCTAAGATAAGCTCTGGAAACCAACATGCTCCAGTAAAAGGAAGAGATAGCCTATAGAAGTATTGGATTTTAACCCCGAAAGAAAAAAGTATAACTTCCATAGGAAGCAAGTCTCAAAAGGGGAGATTTTGTGGTAAGAGCCAATTACCCTCCTTACTATCATGAATGGACTGATCCATTCATAAGTAGTCCTGAGTAATTGTTTAAAAAAAAAGAAGATAATACTATTGCAAGGACTTGTCTAGCTGAATACTACTGTCACAACTGACTTGGTTGAGTTAAGTGTTGTCTCATGCCAAACCCCACATCATAACAATTTCTTAGTACATTCAATAGAAAATTAACCTGAAGAAAAAAATATTCAGTTCTTTTGAAGAGTGAAGAGAAAATTAAATGGTTCTAGAAACATTTGTTGTAAACATTTTTGCTGTAGGAAAACTCGCCTCAGGAATTTTTGCTGTAGAAACTTTGCCGTATAGGTTTTTTGCTGGAAGACAATTTTGCCACATTTTTTTTTAATATGCGAAGCACCTTGTTATCAAGTATATCTGGCAACTAACAGAAGTGTAAAAGGCTTCCACAATGCAGTACAGAGCTCCATGCACCCAAATTTGTGGAAACTAATTGTGTATTTGAAAAAGGAAGAGAATTTAGCAAGAAAAAAAAAAAATGTGTGATTTAGATTGAGGAGATGCCATACAAATGAAGAAAATATATATTGATATCAATGTAAGACTTCAGTGGAAAATACTTCATTACAGTCCAATGCAAAAAAACACATTATTTACAAAGCATTGTTTGGAATTTGCACACATTTTAAATTATTTCTTTGTTAATTTGATATATTTTCAGTCTTTTATTTTTTAAATAGATGTTTACTTTTTAATTTCTTTTCTGATGTTTGAACCTGTAAAAAAGACATCCATATACACATGATAACAAGCTACTTTGCATATTAAATTGAACATTACTCCAAAAGGGATGTTCAAGATAAGGGTATCGAAAAAAATTCTGCTAAAATCCTATCTGTCGAAAATTCCTGAGGCAAGATTTCCTACAGCAAAAATGTTTATGCCGAATGTTCCAGATACAAAATGAAATATTTACTATTTAAAATTTTTTCTAAGTTTTCAACGGCTAAACTTCTTGAGGATTTCTTATACATGATGTATACTTAAAGGTTGTTGAATGTAAAAGATATGATTTTTCTAATAAAATACAATGAAAAAAAATTAAAATTTAATAATGATGGTGTCTCAACAGTGAAAATTGAAAAACTATTTTTTCTCCCACAAGATGACAGTGAAACATTCATGGCTTATTTTATATTCATATAATAATAAAATGTTCTAATATTTACTAATAATTGATAAACTTTACTATTTAGTCTACACATGTACACTAGGGCAAGTTTGATTTTTCCTTTTTCAGAAAAATTAACATTGCACTCAGTTATATAAGCTGGGGTTTAAGGTAGTAAGTACTGACATCAAAACTTAGATTCATATGTTTTGCCAATTTTTGAGCATTTACGTTTAAAGATCATCTAAAAAATTGAACAGAAATACCTAATTTCCACAGGTTTTTGCTTACAAACTGACTTCAAAATTTTGCTATTTCAAAAATAAATCCAAATAAAGTTGATATTTTTTGTATTAGATACATTGAATGGAAAATGGATTCAAACCAGAATTCTATTTATGAAACATAAGCATTTTTTTTTTACTGTATTTGATAAGTGAAAACTGTAAAAATTGCAAATGATTACAAAAAAGGCTAATCAATGAATAGGATCTTACACCATAATTACTATAATTAAGTGTATATAATACTCTAATACAGCTGGGCACAAATAATTTCCCCTTAAATTAAATGAGGGCCTTATTTGATGGCACAATGATTTAGTAATAATGTGCTTGCGTCTTGTTTCTTGTCCATATACAATTTGTGAAACTTCAGTAGTAGTTAATTTAACTACTCTTTCCATATCTTGCAAATGTACAGGTAAATTTGGCAACTCCAGTGTTGTTCCATTCATTAGAACCATTTTCAGTTCATTATTTTAAAAACCTTTTGCAAACAGGTTCACTAACTCCATTTCATATGAGGTTAATTAAATTTGACCAGAGCATTGCTTCAGAGTTGAATGTAATTTTTTTCATCACTTCTCTGGTGGCTTGATACTTCTGAAACAAAAATATATTTTTGTGATGTAAATTTTTTAATGCAACATTCTGTATTTCAGTTGACTGCTGATTTATTCTGTGGATCATGTTAAAGATACAGAATTATTGGTTATGGAATTTATTATTCCTTTTAATTTCAAACCCACTAACAGCATATATTTCAATTATAAATATGATAAGTCTGTACTGTTTATCATAGAGCTCTGGTGGATAGGCACCTCTGGTTCATAAACACATTAACCTGATGATTTAAAGTTAGCCATCATGCTTGATTGAGAAACAGAATTTTCCATCCAGCAAACCTAGGGTTCACTTTCCCTTGAAACATTCCTGTTGCATATTCTAAGAGCAGTCTTTTGACACCATTTAAATCTTCTGTTGCCTCTGCAGTAAATCCTAGTAATCATTTCTGCAAATTTCCTTTGTAATCTCTCTATATCAATTCTGCAATTCATACTAATACAGCTTATATTTTCATGATTTTGAAAATGCTTTTAATGGATGGTTACTTTTACTCTAGCCTTTTCCCTGTCTATTTTTGACTTATCAATGATAATGGTCTTTAAGTTAAGGCTTGCACAAAGAAAGCCCATACCTTGTAGGTCTAATAAAGTGGTATTAGCAAGCCATGCTCCAAAGTTGGAAGATACATCACCCTTAATAAGTTGGATGGATTATCTAGAGACTAAGTTTTCTTAGACTGTCCCAAAAACTGTCATCAATTCTTTATTCACTGGAAGACATTGGTAGAAAAATATCCCATGCAGAGGCAACATGTGTAGAATCGTGTTGTTGTTATCTTTCAATCTGCTTGTCTAATCTCTCTACTTCAGTTGCATGTTTTTTTTTAATATTTTTTGACAGCATCTTTGTCAATAGTTTCAAATTGGAAACTGCCTTTTAGTCCTGTTTTTTCTCTTTGAGCTTTTAAATATTTATTTCTTCTATGGAAACCTGGAATTTTAAAAACAGATTTTTCAATTAATTTAAATTTTGAAAATCAGGACATGAACTAGTTCAAATTGAACAAAGAAAAAGAAAAATAAGCATAGAATTAATATTAACTTCCTGTGAAGAGAACGCATCCAAACACTACATTATTTTAATAAAATTTCAAAGGTGAATTTGAAGTAAGAAAATTAAAAAATAGAATGAAACAGTATTACGTACCTAAATGGAAAGATACTTTCTTCCATAGAAATAAACACATTTTAAATAAATGCCTGCAACTTCAAAAATACAAAATTATGTAAATTAAAATGTTTACTTTCTTTTTCAAATAATTAATTCTATTGTATAAAAATACAAAAGAACTAATTAATTTTACAGTGACAAACAAAATGTTTATAATGGTGAGAACTTAAATATACCCAGTGAAAGAAAGTTCTGGTATAAAATTCATAAACAAAATATATTCATTTTACAAAAGTTGATTTTAAAATGAAGAAATTTCTTTTTTTTTTTTTTATGAGTTATTATAGTGCGTTTCCATTTTTAGTCTAATTTATTTCCACTGAAAAATAACAAAACAAATTCTATATCAGAAAAAAATGAATTGATTTTTGTCACTGACCTCAACCTAAATAGATCTTGTATTGAATCTCCATAATTCTGGGTTATTTTGAACGAGTAAATGTTGCAATTGGAAAACATTTTATTAAATGACATTTACACATTTATTTTCCATAAGGGTGCAGGAGTTTTTGACAAGATTAAATCTTTCATTGATCACTGCAATGAAATTCCAACACTCCAATTTTTGACCCAAACTTTATCTTTAAAATCATTTCCTTAAAAAAAAAACAGTAATGATTTTGAAAAAGGTATTTTGTGTCATTATATCAAAACACAACTTTCAATTTGAGTGCAATACCCCTGTTTTAAAGCCAACATGCCATAATGTACACAGTATAAAAAACAAAATATTTTTTATATTCTTTAATAGATTTTAATGTTACAATACAGATAAAATGTTGAAAAATGTATAAAACCTCTTATGATTCATGAAAAAAAAAAAAATGCTTCATGGCCCAATGGTAAACAATACAGAAAAAAAATCAGCAAGCAGAGTTCAAATTACAGTTGAGGTAGTTTATGTTCACTTCACCCTAACATTTCAAATGTTTTAATGAATTTTCATTTGAAAATATATTGTCTATATAAAATCAGAAATCATACTGATATTATCAAAGAAAACATTTATGCTTTTATTTCATTCATCAATACAAACAAAAAATACAAACCAAAATTTCATTTGTATGCTGTTTCCCAAAAAGTATTTTCTTTATATAGAATAAATCAATTCATTGACCTGATTTTTTAAAATATAGAAGATTTTCTTCTTTCATATATAAATACATTGCAAATTAAATAATTATACAATGCACCCCAAATTTTCATACACTAAGTTATCATGTGCACTTTTGTATGCATATACTTTTGACTGATCTGCATGAAATTAATATACATTTTATTTTGTTGTTTCAAAAATGTTTTTTGATATGTGTGTCTTTTAACATGATGCATTAAATTGAATTTTCTACTAATGCAGAAATTAATTTGCATTAATATAAGTTTTCTATGTATTCACATGATGCAACAAAATTAATTTGTCTGAAATTTCATATAATCAAACATCACAAGAATATTTTTTCTCCAGTGTGTATACAGATGCCTCACCAAATATGAATTTCATGAAAATGCAGATCAAAAAACAAAACATATCTCACCAAATATGACTTCCCAAAAAATGATGATCTATAAAGTTCCCAAGAATAGAGTTTCTCTCTGTGTCTTCAAATATGCCTCACCAAACTTGACTTTCATGTAAATGCAAACCTACAAAGTTCACAATGATGTAGGCTCTCTCCAATGTGTCATTGCATAAGCTTCATAACTAAATTCTAACTTGTGTGTATTTGCATGTTTCACTAAACTTGACTTGACCAAAACTGCAGATCTACACACATCAAAAGAACAGTTTTCCTCCTGTGTTTCATCATGACACATATATGGATCCCAAATTTTCCCTTTGTTAAAATGTAGATCTACAAATTTCACAAGATTGTGATTTTTCTTCCAGTGTGTATTCATATATGGCCCACTAAACTTGACTGGTCTGTAAATGCAAATTCAGACATCATAACAATACAGATTCTCTCCAATGTGAGTACACATATGAAAGATTAAATCTGACTGCTTTGAAAATGTAGATCCATAAACATCATAAGAATGTAGTTTTTCCCAGGTGTTTTTCATGACACACATAAGGATCACCAAAGTTGATATCTGTGTAAAAGCAGATACACAAAGTTCACAAGCATATGGTCTCTCTCAGGTGTGTGTGTGCACATATGTGTCACTGTAATTAACTTATATGAAAATACAAACCAACAACCCCAACAAAAATATGGTTAATATCCAGTTTGTATTTGTATATGGAGCACTAAAATTATTGACTATAAATGCAGATCCACAAACATCATGAGAATATGGTTTCTCCCAGTGTGTATTCACACATGGAACACTAAACTTGATTGTCTGTAAATGCAGATTCACAAATATCACAACAATATTGATTCCAGCAATGTATGGACATATGGCACACCAAATATGACTTCCATGAGAATGCAGATCCACAAACCTCACAGGAATAAGGTTTTTCTCCACTGTACTTTCACACATCTCACTTAATTTGACTTTCTCGGAAAAATTGATCTACAAATTTCAAAAGAAAAAGGTTTCTCTCCAGTGTGAGTATGCATGAATGATCAAATCTGGTTTCTGTAAAAATGCAGATCCACAAACTTAACAAGAATATGGTTTCTGCTGTGTATGAATATGCATATGAATGACCAAATCTGACTTCCATGAAAATGTAGATGTGCAAAGTTAGCAAGAATAAGGTTTCTCTCCAAGGTGAGTATGCATATGACTATCTAAATATGATTTCCGTGAAAATGAAGAACCACAAACATCACAAAAATAAGGTTTCTCTCCAGTGTGAGTACGTATATGAACGACTAAATGTGGCTTCTGTGAAAATACAGATCCACAAACTTCACAAGTATATGGTTTCTCTCCAGTATGTGTTCTCATATGTATCACCAAATATGGCTTCCGTGAAAATGCAGCTCCACAAACTTCACAAGAATATGGTTTTTCTCTAGTGTGTGTTCGCATATGTATCACCAAACTTGACTTCCGTGAAAATCTATATCCACAAACTTCACAAGAATATGGTTTCTCTCCAGTGTGAGTACGCACATGACTGACTAAATCTGACTTCTGTGAAAATGCAGATCCACAAACTTCACAAGAATATGGTTTCTCTCCACTGACTAAATGCGACTTTTGTGAAAATGCAGATCCAGAAACTTCAAAAGAATAAGGTTTCTCTCTAATATGCTTTCGCATATGTCTCACTAAATTTGCCTTCCGTGTGAATACATATCCACAAAATTCACAAGATATTGTTTTGCCTCTGTGTGTTTCCATGTGGCCTATTAAATTTGACTTCACAACCGAGATTAGCAAAGATCACATGGATATGGCCTATATCTCCTATTTAATTGTATACAACACTAAATGTGTTTTTGTAGAAAGGCACACCACACATGTTAAAATATATCATTTCTTGCCAGTTGAAGTTCATTGTCATGCTTTTGAAAATGTAGATCCATAAATTTTAGATGAAGACTGTAGAATATATTTTTCTTCATTGAAAATGTCTCCTTCCTTCATTGAAATACTGAATAATAATCATTGAGATTTTTGTACAACCAGACCATCTGTGAACAACAAAAAGCAATAAAGGATACATTAATTTAGGTACTGAATAATATATGAAAGCATTCAATTTTATGATAGATACATGTAGTTATATATTAAGGTTAATTCATAAAATCAGCAACAGCCAGTAAATATCAATCATTTTGCAGTGAAACAAAATTGCTTTACCATCAGAATTTGTTTGACATATAAATGAACCTATCTTCACAAAAATGTATAATTAATAACTATGAGGATTTTGATCTTAAATAATTTTTTCTGTTCTGAGATATTAAAATAGTTGAAGATGTATCATGAAAACATTGATCTCTGTGTTAAAAAATGCTTTTTTAAGACTAAGTAATATTTGTTTCAGATCAGATTCAGCTCATCTTCCTCAAATAAAGTTTAGGAAAATTATAATTCTGAAATATTTTTTAATAAAGAGAATTATGTTGTGTTGACGGATTTGCCAATACAGCTGACTTGAAGGCATTTTAATGATTTAAAAAAATAATTTCAATCAATTTTAATTAAATTTGATCTTTTAAAATGCATTTTAGTCTTAGGTATTGCTTTTTTGTGAGAGGTACCTCTTTTCTGTGTGTGTGTGTGTGTGTGTGTGTGTGTGTGTGTGTATATATATATATATATATATATATATATATATATATATATATATATATATATATGCGTGTTTGTGTGTGTGCATCTCCAAAGATTTACTAAAAAATTACCATAGATAATGAAAAAATACCTAAGACTTAATAAAAACAAAGTTTTATCAGTAAAATCTTCCTTATTACTAGCAGGAAAAAACAAACGATTTTTTGAACATTAAATTTTAAAAAATCCTTTTTAGAATGTTCGAAATTGTGGTTAAAAATTTTGTTTTTCTTGCATCAGTGGCTGAGTTATAAATTAGCATAGCAAATTTTAGTGTCTTTCACACATTGATTTAAAAATTTCTTGCAAAAATCAAATAATTTTTGGATTTTAATTGAACATTAAAACTTTATTCAGAAATTAAATTATTTTAGAAATGTTTTGTTTTTTGGTGAAAATATTTTTTTCATCAATTAATCCCCCGACTCCCACCCGCTTTTATTTAATTTTATGAAATTTTGAGAAATTAATTTTTGTTGTGCTTAATGTTTATATTAGTCATATGTAGAACACCTTGAAGAATTTAAATTGTCAATTTCTTTTTTGGACAACAGAACCTCCATTTACTGAAAATCTATTCTCAAACATAAAATAAAAAAAAAAAATGTAAAAAGCAAAAACATTATTTAATTACAAAAGCTTTTAATTCCCTTTTGGGAATATATTAAGGACACTATTGTAATGAAAAAAGAATTTTCAATGAATAATTAATTTTTAAAAGAATTTCCTTTTTAAAATATTTATGAGTTGGAGGTGTTGCGCTGCATGAGACCCAATTGAAACCTTGCCTGTTCTGGGTTCTTTCTCGACATATTTAGCAAATTAAATTATCTAAAGGAAGAAACTTGAAAATGAAAAAAATGACAAGATTCCACTCTGCGAATGTGAAAGAAGAGTTTTTTGGTCTAAAAACATTTTTTAGCAAAATCTTAGTAACGACATCCAGTTAAAAATATATTTTTTATATTGTAATATAGGTATGTCCACTTTCGCTAAAAAATGCACCCTGATGAAAAAAAAAAAGCCCCAAACTTGATTAGAAAAATTTTGCTTTGTCTAGATGTTTATGTCATTATTTAGAGGAAAGACCAAAGTATTTTTTGAGTATTTTCTCAATTTGTTTAATCCTTTCTAGCATGTCCGAAATTTTACCTAAAAATCTTGTTTTTTTTTTTTTTTGAGTCATCAGAATTGACATAAAACGGTAAAATCAATCATTATTGACAGTTTTATAAACAAAAGTAAAGTTTCCCATTTAAAAATCTTGTAAAATTCAATTATACTTTTTTCAAAAGTTATTTTAGGAAAATTAGAAAATTTAAAGTATACTTAATGTAATTTGAAAGAAACATTACTTACTTTTTCATCAGAAAATTTTTTAAAAAGACATTTCCAACCATGGTGTTTGTTTTTAGGGGCCTGATTGAGGGGTGTTAACTGATGTACGTCAATCTGTCAACAACTTACGACAGGGGAATTTATCGGACGGTAGGGCAAAAGTGATATAAATCATTCTAGCTTTAAGCGAACAGTTTATTATATATATATATATATATATATATATATATATATATAAGCAAATATATGGATATAGATCCGACAGTATGAAGAAAATACAGTAAAACAAACAAAAATCTTAATATGTAATTATATTTGTATTAATGTTAATATAAAGTCAACGTCGGACGTTTCGGTCTATTTTAAACCATCGTCAGGACTTATTTATAAAACATCATTAACTTTATATTAACATTAATACAGCATAATTACATATTAAGATTTTAGTTTGTTTTTTCTGTATATTTTTTTCATATATATATATATATATATATATATATATAAACACTTCCATTTTTTTTTACCTTACATTTGTGGGAGAATTCTTGAATAAAAATAACATTTAAATTACAAAAAAATACATTTATAGTTCAAATTTTATAAGAGAAAAATTTTGTAACAATATTGTTATCTACACATAAAATTTTATGTTCATTTTTTTTTTTTTTTTAATTAATTTTTATCTCAGCACAGCTGTTTTTTGAGGGTTCCTAGCCCCACTAAACTTAAAGTCAGTTCAGGTTTGCTATAGTAAAAGTAAAAGTTTGTTTTGTTTTTTAACATCTACTGACCCAGGTGATGACAAAAACACTGAACAGATGACTTTTTTTTTTTTTTTTTGCCACATGTTTTCATATGACAAAAACAAGCGTTTTAAACAGCTATTTTTTTAGTTATGAAATATTTTTCTGAGAATTTTTCCCAAAGACCCCTTTTTTGTTGTTTCTGTCCCTAAATTTGAATTAAAAAATAATAATAATTAATATTTGCAGTATATCTCTCACTGAAAAAGAGTTTGATTATATATAAAAAAAACAAAATTATAAGAAAAGTTTTGACAATGCGACAATAATGAGAATTTGACAAGTGCGTCCAGAACAAAAAGATAATTTCACTCAATCAGGAGAATAATTCTAACTTTTTATTTTTTTTTTTTTTATAAATGGGCATCCATACTTTTGTCGGAGATGATTTTTGAAATCATAAAAAATTATTTTAAAATATGCTGCAAGTAAAACAGATTGTAATAAGCTTTCTAATTTATGATCTATAAAAATAGATCTTTTTAATGAGCCAAAAAAATGAGGGGCAACTGTTCTAATTTATTCATGAAATATTTATCAATATTATTTTTTATTTAGAAATGAAAAAAAAAAGAAAACATTTCTCGTAAAAATTTATTTTTCAACCTAAAAAAATTTTGACTTCAGACAAAAAAGTCCTTAATAATATATATTATTGATAAAATTCATTAAAAGCTGTTTTCATGAAATAATGTCTTAGTTTTCTTGCATTTTTGTATTTTAAATTCAGAGCTGAAATTGGGGTTCTTGCGAGTCAACATTTTACATGAAATTTATGATTTATATTCCTCAAAGTCTTCTTTATTTATCATAAAAATAGGGGCAACTATTCTAGTTTTACAGACGTAAAAATATTATATATATATTTTTACCATGACTTTCTAAAAGACAAACATTTCTAAAATAAATTTATTCATTTCGGAATAAGTTCTGGAAGTTTCACTAAATTGCGACAATTATTTGATTTTTGCAATAATTTCCAAATTAATGGGTTTTTAAGTGAAAAAATTGTTAATGCAAAGCAGCAAAATATTAGCGATTTTTCACTAATATTTTGGACATATTACAATGTAATCTTTAAAATAATCCACTGAAATTTAAACATGAAAATTTTCAATAGAAAAAAATATGAAAAACAATTTCAAAATAAAAAAAAATCATAATCATCTCTTTTCAGTTTCTGAGAAGATAAAACTATATAACTAAATTTACTTTCTTTTTTGTTGTTGTTGTTATTATTGCTAAAAAAATTACAAATCAATTAAATAACGAATTCTTTTGTTCTTCTTTTTTATTCTACCACTTACCTTTCTTCAGACTAGAAATTCAACGAGGAAAACAAAACGAGATTATTTCTTTGTCTGCAAATGATTTTGCTGGAAGTTACTGTCAACCTGCCCCATTTTTTGTATTGTTCGTTTAGTTCATAATGTCTAAGATAAAGAAACGAATGAAAGAAAAATAGATTTAAGAAATGAAAAAATACGGTACAAATGTGAAATTTCCTTTGAGAAAAAATTGCTTGATAGTCTTTTAAAAGCGAAAGCTTAAGCGGTGAAAGATAAAATTTGGTTCCTTGTGTTTTAAAATCATTAGATTTCTTGGTATTTAAACTAAAAAGGGTCAGTTAGTTATGTGCTATGCGTGATACACGCGTAGGCGATCATGTATCTTTCGATACATGACTGACGAGGCAGATTTTTTCCGCAGTAGGTTACCATTTCTTTCCGCGGTAGACCAGTTGCCATCCAAGGCTACAGAACGCGGTCTGTCCTACTAGAGAAGAGAGAGGGTTTAAAAATGAATTCGAAATCGGCTCTCCGATTCCTCAGTTCGGTTCGCTATCCACTACCCCACCGTGCCTCCGATTTAAGGGCCAATGTTCTAAAAAAATAAATTCCTGACATTTCTTCTCGTCAACTAACAGCGTTAAGCACTCAATGCCCGAATCTCTGATACGAAGTCCCTCACTTTATATTTAGAAAGCAGAATTCATATGAAATACAAATTTTATTGAAAACTTATTTAATCATAATTAATATTCACATTAGAGATAAATTAATAATTCTAACATGGGGAATTATGGAGCTAGACGAAACGGAAGGCATTGATTGCTATCAATTTAGTTATCACCACGCACGGACTTTTACTGAGAGAGAAAAAGACCTTGAAAAAACGAATTCTAAAATAATTAAGGGTCTCTCTAATCTGAAAACAAATTTTGGTTTTATATCAAATAAATAAGTTTAAATGAAAAAATATATACATTATTCGGACTATTCTCCTCATCTCTGTCGCCATATTTATCACAACGTTTCGGCCGTTGTACGCTCCGGCCTTCTTCAGGTGGTTGGAATTTCGCTCACTGGGGTAGACTGTTCTAGTTCCACGTGCCATGTTTGATGGATGTCAGTTATCAGTTATCTCCTGCTAATTTCCTTCTGACCGGGTATTGAACTCACACTCTTTGGGTCCTGTCACTGGATCTAACCAACACCTTTATCCACTGTGCCACTGGTATGAATTTCTGGGTATTATAAACCTAATGTCTTCAGCAACCATTTTACCAGAGCTCATATTGCAACTTTGTTATCATTGCTTTTCTCTGGCACTCCTTATTACTGGTTCCCATATTGTATTTATTTCTATGCTTGGTCACCACCTGAAGAAGGCCGGAGTGTACAATGGCCGAAACGTTGTGATAAATATGGCGACAAAGATGAGGACAATAGTCCCAGTAATGTAAGTAATGTACATAATACCTCATCTCAGAAATATAGACAAACTCTGAAAAAATATATTTAAGTATTTAAATAAAACCGTAAGTATTATTTTGTAGCGGACCCTGGGTTTATACATGTTGGTGAATTAGGAGCATGCACGTTTATTCCTCCTAGAAGAAGGTCCACTACAAGAACATTGCAAACTCAGAGATTGAATCCACCATAAAGAAGTGTAAAGAAAACCAACAAGTCCGATATGTATATACCACAAAAGTATATGTATTAAACAACAAAATTTACAGTGGACATAGACATTAACGTTTGTGTTCGTGTGTGAACATAAAAAGAATTTTTATTTGGGTGAATGGATGTGCATACGTGTATGTGCGTATAATGTTCATGGCGTCTCCCACAAATGGGAAGACGCAATCTTCTGCGGGAGCTTACATTGTATATGTGATCGCTGAAAATGAAGAAATGAAAAGGGGACCTTGGCAAAAAATCGCCCAGTATTTATAATGTAGGGGGAGCATCCCCTAGTGAACAATTTGGACGATTAAGGAGGAGTTAACTCCGACAATTTTAATTTAAAAATAGGGTCACTCGTTATTTATCGAACACTAGACAAAAAATGAAAATGAAAACAAATTTTAAAAATCAAATATTATAGTCCTAATGATTTCTTTCAAAGTAAAAAAATTAAATTAGAACGATTAATTAACCGAATTAACGCATTTTGGTTAATATATCGATAATACTTTTTATTTTTTACAAGTGGTAGTCATCAAGGTCACAGGTCAACAAATTCTATCACCAAAATTTAAAATGATTGCAAAAGAAGTGGAATAAGTATGGAGGATTAAAACTACTAAACTCTAGAAATAAATAACAATCAAAATCGGTACATTGAAAAATGATAACGTGTGCAAAAATTATTTATAATGTAGGGTATATGATTTTACAAACATTTAGTTAAATGTCCAATAATTTTATATCACAAATTCTTACATAAAAAAAAATTTACATATTTTTCAGAGGCTTCCAAGCAAATATTTGGCACCTGAAAAGCAAAAATGTTCTGAAATATTTACAATTAGATTTTATAAGAATTTTATTAGTTATTAACATGAAATAATTTAAAATAATAATTAATTAAAAACGTTAAATGAATAAGTATTATAATCGTTTTAGTTTGTCATATACACATACTTTTTAGAGAAGTGTATTTTAATGAAAGCTAGGTGCATTATAAATACATATATTTACGTATGAACTTTTCTATTTTTAGAATTTACTGTTAAAAACCGCCAAAATTATTTCGGTCAAGGTGAATTGTTTCAATTTTCAAATTCAAAATATATGTACAATTTTTATTTATTATCCAAACAAAGCATAGTTTTACTTTTACAACAACATAAATTTGAAGAATTTGTTGGAATTTAATTTCAATATTTTACAAGTTCACATTCTCGCTATTTTTTCTATCCTGACTCCAACCTCTCTTTTTACTTTCAAAACCAGCTCTCAAAGCCTTGATTCTTATCAGAGATAAGAATATATTTTCTGACTAAATAGAGAGCTGGAAAATATAAAAAGCAATTCCACCACCATTTTCCATGGGGCCATAAAGTCTGGGAGAATCCTCACAGCTTGTTCACTCCAATCTGTTTTCATTACTTTCAAAACCGGCTCCCACATCCCTGATTCTTATCAGAGATAAGAATGTGTTTTCTGATCAATAGAGGGGCCAGGAAATTTGTACAACAATTTTGTAGAGAAAAGTCCCCGATCCTTCTGATCCTACCAAATCTCCATAAATTGGGAGAATTTATGCCTATTTGGCAGTGAGAATTTGGCCCACCGTCTGTAAGGTCGACGATAGAAAGCACCAGTCAACTTCAGAACCACTTACAACCAAAGAAGAACTACCTACTAAAGGGCTGTCGAGAACGAACATCGGCCCACAATTCATGACCAATTCAAAGCTGCATCCATTCACCACTCCATCTGACGAGCCCACTGGACTTCTGTCGTCGACCTATGAACTCACTCAACTGCAAGACTCCTATATCTACCAACAATTTTCTTACTCTACAAGAACTGTGTTTCTAAGCCTTAACAAAATTCTAATTGCATAAAGAACTTTTTAGGCGCTCAGAGAAATATTTTGAGCAAGCCTTTTTTCTGTAATGAACATTTTCTCTTCCCTTAAGACATTTTCTCTTTTCCCTTTCTTTCACTCCTAATTGTCTTTTATCCTATTACTCTTCTTTTTCTGTATATGTAAATAAACACTTCTTCTTCAATTGTTATATACCGAACATGTTTTTTTCTTTATTCGTCAGCGCCTAAAAGAGAGAATTTGTCTCCTCTAACCTTGTTTTTTACTCGTGTTGTGTCGCAATTTTTTTAACCTCAACCCTTTGATGCGGGAAAGCCGGAACAATCTATCTTGCATCTGTCTTGAGCCACTTCGATTGTTATAAAAAGAGAATGGCTCTCGGATTAACTTCAGAATTTAATGAAATCTCAACGTATAAGTTGGTTAAATAGCAGAAAGAAATGATACGTCATCAAAATGTACAGAGTCTGCTGGCTTCTGAAGGTTTTCAAATTTCAGAGATCAAATTTTCAAAGAAGAATCAAATCTTTCAATCAAGATGAAATGACACAAAGATTTCTTCCTGACGGCAGAATAAAGATCCGGAGGAGAAAACTATATTTGGATGCCACCTGAGAACCATACACAAACAGGAACTAAACCTGTTATTAAAACTGTGTTCTATGAAAAATAAAATTATAAAGTCTTTGTGACATTGGTAGTTCGAAATTGCTTAAGCTCTCTTCATTCTGTGATTTTTTTTCACCTTTCTATTATGTGGGCACAACTTTAGCATTCAACTTCTACCTAATTATAATATTACTTTGACTCTGTGAATTCTATTGGCTGTTAAATACTTTAATTCATTTTTCATGTAATATTTCTCTTGACAACAAACTTTGTGTAAGCTAAACGCCAAAGTGGATCACAGAAACTTCGAATAAATTTCCGACTTCTGATTGGCTAATATATGTGAAAAATATTACAACGCCTACGCAGCTGTATTCAAAACTAATTGGCCACCAAAAAGTTTCTGAAAAGAATTAAACATATTCGCGAGCCGGTCACGTGACACACAACTAAATAAATATACATGAGTGAACCTAACAGTGAGATTTTTATCAGCAACAAGCGTGCCTCCTGAGAGCATATAATTTTCAACACACTCATTCAATTCATCTCAACCGATGTCATTCCTCTACAGTGAACGAATTTGAACGGCAAGATATTTTAAATTATTTATGCTGATTTTAACTCGGAAGTGTTAAACTAAAAATTACATTTTTAGTATAAATACTACTAAACTTGTTGATCATCAAGCAAAGAATATAATTTTCCTCTCACTCAATAAGTTTCTCTGAACTTATCTTATGCTGAACGTACGATACTTTCTTATTGAAAAATATTTCTTTCATCGAGATTAATTATTGTTTTCATGAACAGAAACCATTTCCTTGAGTTCTGTTAAAAACGTTTTACTTTTCTAACTTTGACCAGTTCAAACTAACAGTTAAAGGCAAGTATCTCCTGCTAAATTTAAAAGTTGCAATTTTCAACTTTAGAAATTGTTACAAACTGCTTTATTCATTTAAAAAAGATTTATAAATTACAACTTCTATAGAATTTCACACTCATTGAACATTTTTCGCAGGAACACATTTCACTTGTTGAAAGAACATTTTCAAATGGCTTAAATTAAAATAACATACTCTTCAACCAAACATTAATTCACTGAATTACACATCACTCAATCTTTGTATCGTTATATAAATATTTTTATTGTTTGTTGAAAGAGATTTTTCGTTGTATATTTATTGTTTTGTCAGTATTGTTCCAAAAAGAAAATTTCAAATTGTTTGTGGAGAAATTTCAAAACTAATTTAAATAGACTGGAAAGAATTTTCGTTTTCAAATTTTGCTGATTTTAGTGTCATTTTTTTTTTAGCCATCTCTCCTCAGAATGTAATTCTCTTTATTACAAAATCTTCCAAAAATAAAATATATTTTTCTAAACCTTTTTTTGCGGAATATTAGCTGATTTAAAGTATAATTAATCTTATTTGAAACAAATATTATTTAAGTTTAAAATATCATAGAAATACAGTTTTTTTTTAACCCAGCAATAGCTGTTTATTTAAGCTGTTGACATCTTGACAATAGATTGATATTTATCTAATGTTCTACAGGGACTTTATCTGTAAAACATAACTGATGAATATAACATGAGCGCCATTTTATATAATTTTTAAGTAATCTTAAAAATTTAAGAAAGTATTATCTGTAATGTAATATTTGATTGAATTTTAGATACTTTGGCTTTAAATTTACTAGTTATCATACTTTTTCTCACAATTTCATGTATGAATAACCGTATCTACAAAAGTCAGCACCTTTACACATACAAAAAAATTCAAAATTCTTTTAAAAATATTGTTGTTTGATGAATTGTACTAAGCTTTCCAATCTATGATTAATAAATATAGTTCTTACTTAATATCATCTAAAAGGGTGAAATTAAAACAGAATTTTAAAAGATTTAAAACATAAATTATTCTAATTAAAATTTAATAAAAGGAAAATAAATTCTTGTAAAAATTCATTATCTATTGAAAAATTATTTTTATTTCTATTTGTTAATTAAATAATGCCTTAGTTGTATTGAATTTTTCTTTTTTTGATTCAGAGCAGATTTTTCAGTAAATGGTGTTTCTGTTTAGCCCCCCCCCCCACCAAAAAAAAATTGATGATTTAAATTCTCCAAGGAGTTCTACTTTTAACTAATATAAATATTAATTGGGTGAAATTTAATTTCTTGAAAATTCATAAAATTAAATAAGTGGGAGATGGGAGTAACATGAAAAACAAGATTTTCTAAAACAAAAAATTTTGAAATAATCGAATTTATTTGTGAATAAGTCCTGAAAGTTTCATTAAAATTTAATAATTATTTTATTTTTCCTATTATTTCCAAATCATTGCATTTTGTTTTTTGCAAAATTTCCTGTACTAATCATTAACTAATCTTTGCCTTGCTTATGCAACGCAAAAACAATATTTTTAACCAAAATTCTAGGCATGCGAGAAGGGATTAAAAAAAATTAATAAAATAATCAAAATTTATTTGGTCTTATTAGAGATCAGAGTTCTTAAAGTCTGTAGTTTTAATGTATTGTCATAAAGAGTAAATGTTCATTAAAAAAAACATTACTTGATCTGACACAAAATAATATTAAAAAATGCTTAAGAGAGTTTGTCATTCATCAAAGGGATATATGGTTTGTGTACTTTCAAAAGTAGATGAAAAAAGATAGTTCTTTCTTGAACTGCTGAAAGAAAATTCTTTGAAGTACTGCATGCTGGTTAGAGGCTGATAATATAATTGGCGATTAATTTTACACTGGAATGTATTTCAATGCGGATTGCGAAGAACTGAAACAAAATCTTTCACATGACTTCAGACACTCTTCTCTTATTAATATTTCTCATTTTATCTCAAAAGGAATTTTGTTTAATGTCACAAATTTCTTTCTTTCTGTGAAGGCAAGGTTTTCATTAATCCAAAAACAATGTCCCATAGGCTCACTAATTCCTTTCTCTCTTCTTCTTCAGTACTCCAAATTTGAAGAGAGTGGTGTAGGGAGGTATTATTATTTCACACTCACAAAATCCAATTGATTAACTCCTAAATTTACTAACAGAAGTTGAAACACATCTCTAGGACAATTATTAAATTTTAAAGAGAATTTTAAATTTGTTGTTAAAAATTTCTTAAAAAGTTCATATTAAAATTAGTTTTGCATCACATTCATAAATGGTAGGAGTGGCAAACATTTTCACACGGTGGTCAACTTACATTAATATAAGTTGAAAAATTTTTTTTCCTTATAAAAAAGAAAAAAAAGAGACTGAGGCATTGTCACAAAGTACATTTGTAGACTCTTGTTAGGTAGCTGATGAAGAATATGTAATGGTGGGGAAGTTGATTTTTTTTTTCTCTTCCCTACAGAGGAAGAAGAATAGTCTCTCCTGACATTAAATTTTTTGTTTGCATTTTGGTTGGAAAGTCAAATTCAATACTAGTACTTCAAAAGTATGGAAGGCACAAGGGACAATTTTTTTTAAAATTAGAGGGAAATCAAGTTCATGAAAATGGTTCCCCATGGGGGCTAGGGAAAGATATTCTGTGGGCTACATGTTTGAAAACCCTTTTCTAAGGAAACACAGGACATAAAAGAAGTCTTTACTTGGTGAAGCTGATACAAATTTTCCTTTCCCTTAAAGTGAATAAGTTAATGAATTAGGTATTAATAAGAAATTTGGTCTAGTTGTTTTTAGTAAGCTTAAGTGAAGACTGGCCTAACAAGTAATCAGACTAGCTCCTTAGCTATTACCCTAGACAAATGCGCCAAGAATTACTGAGTAGATTTATAGGTTTCAGTTACTTTTTTCAAACGATATACATCTTTCTGATGATGAGATCAGGGTTCGAATCTCACCACGGTTGATTTGTCAGACTTCCTGATTTTATCCGTATGGAGGTGGGGGATGATCCCAGTGTGTGGCACCTTTGGAAAGTGCCTGAAAACCATACCACAGGTTGACTCAAGCCTGTGAGTGAAATTGGGTAGATGGTACACTTGAGGGACCATCGATAGCTGGGCTAGCACAAACTCACAAGTCATCGTGACTGAGGGTTTGAGTGTGCTGGCCTTGTTCACATTGTTGATCATACTAGATAACACACTCTCTCTAAGAAACTAACTAAGTTCTGCTCAGCATAGTTGCAGTATAAACCACAGGTGGGCTCTGTGAGTGTTGAACAAACACAAATGTGCCTGAGCAAGCATCTGAATTAGGGATTGGCTAGCCAGCTTAGTAGACTGGTATCCTCGAATATGAGTTCCCAACTATTATACATATATATATATATATATCACCATTATCATCATCAAATCAAATTTTAAAATTCAGTGATTATATTTTATATTTCCTTTTTAACAAAAAGAAATATCAATTAACTTAACACAATTTTCCCCAAAAGTCATCACTTTCATGCTTGAAGAATTAAAATTTAAAAAATATATTTCATCTAAAATATATGAATAAACTTACAACATGGTAATTTTTTTTGCCCATTAAATGAGATATATAAATGTCCTCAAGAAAAGTTATGGATTTAATATAATACAGTCCATCTGAAAGTTATTATGCAAATCACATATATTGAAATTTGCTTAGAAAAATTATTGTCAAATTTTAAACAATTACTTCAGACACCAACATGAAGCTCGAGTTAAATTTTTAAGTAGTTTCGTCAAGTTTTATTAAAATTATTGGATTTATTGTGTGAAGTTTATTGTTATATTTTTTATATTCAATGATTTTTTTTATACTCAATGATTTTTTTTTATATTCAATGTTTTCTAATGTCTTAGCAAATTTAACTTCTGTGAAAATGCAGTTCAAAATTTCACAAGAATATGGTTTCTTTCAAATGTGTGTTTTTATCTGGACTATTATGTCTGACTTCACAACTGAGATTAGAAAATGTTACATGAATATGGCCTATATCTACCGTTCATTCATAACACTTTTTTCTTTTGTTGAAAAAACAACATATTTCAAAGATAACTTTTTGTCAGTTAAATTCATTGCCAAGCTATTGAAAATATGACTTTTAAACATATGACATGCATGAAAATGCAGGCCTACTATGTTTCCAAGAATACAGTTTCTCTCCAGTGTGTATGGCTCACTTTGTCTGAAACTGCAGGTCTAGAATCACCACAAGAAAATAATTTCTCTCCAATGTTATTCAAATGGCACACATATCGATCAACAAATATGATTTCATGAAAATGTTGATCCATGAAATACACATAATTGTGATTTAACTCCAGTGTGTTCCTATATGTGAAAGCTATAAAAATACAAATCTAAAACAAGAATATGGTTTTTATGCAGTGTGTTCATATATGATGTACCAAATGTCACTTCCATGAAAATGTAGATCCACAATCTTCACAAGAATATAGTTTTTCTCCAGTGTGCATTCACATATGAAGCACTAATTTTGACCTGTCTGTAATGAATATTCACAAACATCACAACAATCTGGTTGAGATGGTTTCTTTCCAGTATGTGTTTGCATATGATATACCAAATCTGACTGTTTTGAAAATGCAGATCTACAAATTTTGCAACAATTAGCTTTCTTTCCAGCGTGAGTACGCATATGACGAACCAAATATGGCTTCCGTGAAAATGCAGATCCGCAAACTTCACAAGAATATGGCTTTTCACCTGTGTGTGTTCGCATATGACTCACCAAACCTGATTTGTGTGCAAATGCAGATCCACAAACTTCACAAGAAAATGGTTTCTCTCCAGTGTGTGTTCGCATATGTCTCACCAAATAGGAACTCTGTGAAAATACAGAGCCACAAACTTCACAAGAATGTGGTCTCTCTCCAGTGTGTGTTCACATGATGCACCAAAATTGATTTCTGTGTAAATGCAGATCCACAAACTTCACAAGAATATGGTTTTTCTCCAGTGTGTGTCCGCATATGTCTCACCATAACTGAACTCTCTGAAAATGTAGATCCACAAACTTCACAAGAATATGGTTTCTCTCCAGTGTGTGTTCGCATATGTCTCACCAAATACGAACTCTGTGAAAATACAGATCCACAAACTTCACAAGAATATGGTCTCTCTCCAGTGTGTGTTCGCATATGCCTCACCATAGGTGACTTCTGTGAAAATGAAGATCCACAAATTTCACAAGAATACGGTTTCTCTCCAGTGTGTATTCGCATATGACACACTAAACTTGTTTTGTTTCTAAATGCAGATTCACAAACATCACAGGAATATAGTTTCTCTCCAATGTGGCTTTTTATATGATGTACCAAACTTGATTTCCTTGAAAATTTAGATCCACAAACTTTACATGAATGTGGTTTCTCTCCAGTGTGTGTTCGCATATGGTTCACCAAATCTGACTTCCTTAAAAATGTAAATCCACAAACTTCACAAGAATGTGGTTTATCTCGTGTGTAGTCGCATATGGAACACTAAACTTGACTTAACGGTAAATGCAGATCTACAAATATCACAAGAATATGTTTTTTTTTCCAGTGTGTGTGCATATATGACACATCAAATGTGACTTTCATGAAAATGCAGAGCCACAAATTTCACATGAATGTGGTTTATTTGTAATGTCTGTTTCCATCTGATATTTAGTCTGACATCCCAACAGAGATAGCAAAGGTCATATAAGACATATCTCGCTTGTATATATATATACATATATATTTCATATAACATGAAATGTGGTTTTGTAGAAAAGACAAAGCACACAATGAATTTCTTGCTTATTAAATTTCTCTGCCATGCATTTGGAAATGCAAATTGATAAATTTTACATGAAGACTGTTCAATACATTTTTCTTCTTCATGGAAAGTTAAATGTCTTTTCCTTCATTGAAATTCTCAGTAATAACCATTACAATCTTCGTACAGTCAGAACTTCTGTGAACAACAAAATATAATAAAAGATATATTAACTTAGGTACAGAATAATATACGAAAGCAGTCTATAGTATAAGAGATACATGTTATATAGTAATTTATAATAATTATATGTTATATAGTAATTTCACATGTGCAGTAGCAGCAACCAGTGAAGATAGATATCAATATTCATCAAATTCATGCCCATCTCTATGTTAAAAAGTCTTTTTTAAACTAAGTATATTTGTTTCACATCAGATTAATCAAACATTAAATCAGTTAATCTTCCTCAAAGATTTAGAAAAGTATGTTTTATTTTTTAAGCATTTTTAATAAAGAGTATTATATGTTGACAGATTTTTTCAATTCAATCAAGTTGATATATAAATATATTTTTATATACATATATATAAAACATATATATACATATTATATCATATATATATATATATATATATATATATATATATATATATATATATATATATATATATATATATATATATATATATATATATACATATATATATATATATATATATATATATATATATATATATATATATATATATATATATATATATATATATATATATATATATATATATATATATATATATATATATATATATATATATATATATATATATATATATATATACATATATATATATATATATATATATATATATATATATATATATATATATATATATATATATATATATATATATATATATATATATACATATATATATATATATATATATATATATATATATATATATATATATATATATATATACATATATATATATATATATATGCAGCACATAGTTTGTGTGGACGCATATATATTTACACATATATATATATATATATATATATATATATATATATATATATATATATATATATATATATATATATATATATATATATATATATATATATATATATATATATATATATATATATATATATATATATATATATATATATATATATATATATATATATATATATATATATATATACATATATATATATATATATACATATATATATATATACATATATATATATATATACATATACATATATATATATATATATATATATATATAAATATATATATATATACATATATATATATATATATATATATTTATATACAAAATTATTTTTTTTCAAAAACATATAGCTGGCAACATTATTTTACTAAAAAAAAAACATTATCAGAGGCCTTGCTGTTGGATGTAGTTTATTGCCATACCCAGGACGTGGGTAAGGAAAAAAACTGGGAGTTCACTATTTGCCCATAGCTGGGACCCTAACAGGTGCTACCACCCCAGGTCAGGGTGGACCTGGGAACACCAGCAATTAAGAGGTGGTTCCATGCTCCTCAAAACCTCCTGATCAGAGGCCTTGCTGTTGGATGTAGTTTAACGTCATACCCAGGATAATCTATTAGCTTGGAATTAAAACTAAAATAAAAGATTCAAGAAGGATTTTTCAGTTTTAAAAATTCATTTTAAACCTTAGTTCTTGCTTTTTTTCTGGCAGGGGCTACCTATATATATATATATATATATATATATTATTTCTAAAGATTTGCTAAATAAAAAGCATACATGATGAAAATAAACTTTGTGCTTCCTGTTAAAAACAAATGAAAACACCAACCTCTTTGTTAAAAAATGCATTTTTGTGATATTTTAAACTAATAATATTTTTTCAAATCAGATTAATTAAACTTTGAATTAGGTACCTATAACTGAGCAATAACTCAGGTTTAAAATGAATTTTTACAAAAGAAAAATCTTGCTTGAATCTTTTATTTTAGTTTTAATTTCAAGCTAATAGATTAAATTTAAATGACTTTGTTGTCAACAGCAAATGGCCAGTAAAGCCACTACAGAGGTTTATAATCTGTTAACAAAAGAGTATCCCTACCTTCTATGAGGTGTTTAAAGTGCAACACTACTAGATAAACAGTGAGCAACTCACGTCTGAAGGTAAAATATTTTTGGGAACAGGTTGGTGGTTTATCATTTGATGTAAAGCGACATACCTATCACATAATTCTAAACTATCTGTGACAAGGTGATAAATTTTTAACATTTGAATCTGTGAAGGCTAATGCTGTTACACTTGATAATGAATCACAGCTTGAAAAGAAGCTAATACTTTCACAGTTAAAATCAGTTGTTTTGCATTTGGATTCAAACAGATACATTCTGTGAGTGGAAAAATTAAGTCACTAAACTTTGCTATTAATTTTCTGTAAAAACTGAGAATGCTCATCATTGGAGTATATTAGAATATCATTGATGTACACTCAAAGTCCCAGAAAATGTCATCCATCATCCTTTGGAAGGTACTTGTGACATTCTGCACCTCAAAAGGCATGTAGTGATATTCAAATAAAGACTGTCCTGTCAAGATAGCAATTTTACAAGCATCAAGATGAACGTATCTGGTGATATGCTGAGAACAGATCAATTTTTGAAAATTTTTTTTTCCTCAAGTAATTTCATAGCTGGTAAATTGACATTGTGTATCGTGTGGCAGTCCTGCTTCATAATACTATTTAGCTGTCTATAGTTACCCACTGACCCATTTAGCTGTCTATAGTCAACCACTGGCATATTTAGCTGTCTATAGTCACCCACTGGCCTGTATGTGCCATCCCATTTTGGCACAATGTGGAGTGCTGAACTCCACTCTGACTTGGAGGGGGAAAATACGCCTGCTTGTCAAAGCTTTTTAAATCCTTTCTTGGTTATATCAAACTTCTGCTTCCACAGCTGTACACTTTCATAAATACAGGAGGATTTGCTCCATTTCAATTCTGTGAAATACTTTTTTTTTTTTTTTTGCATTAGGGTCAATAATGTTATAGACAAGCGTATGGTTGCAAGAAGGAAATACGAAAACAGCAGAAATAGATTTACGTGATTTATTTCAATAGGAACGTGTGGGTTTAGGACAGCTACCTTGTGGTATAGTTCATAAGCTGGCTGCCAATCTGTGTTGATCTCTCATAGTAGTTCTCACTGGTTGGTGTAGCGCTTCTCCTGCTGACTGCCCAGACTGACCGTGACAGATCTCTTCCCTGGCCTCCTGTTGACTGTCAGTACTTCCCCATGTGACCCCTTTTATGGCGTTTTTTATGGCTTAACAGGTTCAAAAAATGACGTGAGTATAATTAGGAGGGAAGCATTTTTATTGGTCAAAAAACAGAAACACTTTAGAATATTATTTTATTTTTCGACCGGAACTCATGTGTCAGGCATATGCGCAAACGACGATAATGGTCATTTTGTGATGGGGCCTTGTCCCGTTCACATTCGGCTCTCTCTCATCCGGTGTGTTAGTTTATTTGCCTGCAAATCAGCTGAGATATGTCTTATTTTATTTTATAACAATATAATCAGCAAGCAATTTGACACTAGTGAAAATCTAATCACTGGATGCATGAACAGAAATGAAACTTTTCACATGACTGGACAATCTTCTTTTGTTGATTTAATTTTTCTCCTTATTTTATATCTAAAAAAGATTTCACATAGGATTGCTATTTTCTTATCTTTCTTTTTTTAGGTTCAACAGCTAATTCCTGTGAAAACCACATTTTCATTAGTCCAAAGAAAATTTCACACAGGCTCACAAATTGTTTTCTGTCTTTTTCCTCAACTCGCCCAAATTTGAAAGGAGTGGGTTAAAGGAGTTATTATTTCATACTCACCATATGCAGTTCTTTTATTAGTGAATTAGTAAGGGTAGCTACTTTAAATCAGCTAATATTCCTCAAATAAAGTTTCAGAAAAGCATATTTGAATTTTTAAATAATTACATTGTGCTGACAAAACTATGGAGGTACATACATTTAACAACATCCAGCTAAAAATATTTTTCATAATCCAATATTTTTTAAATAATTTTTTATTTTATTTTTGATTGTCAAAAATGAAGATTTTTCTTTTAAATTAAAAACGATTTGTGAATTTGTTTTTATCAAATATATTTTTCGAATCGGATGCTACAAGTCAACCTTATTCTGCAAATTAAATTAGTGAAAATTAATTTTGCAAATTCAGTTATTAAAAAAAAAAATTTCAATAGCGCGAATGTGAAAAAATAATTTTTGACAAAATCGTAGTAACGATATCCTGCTAAAAATAAAAAATATATTTTTACATCCTAATTTTTCATCTTTACAATAATTCAACATTTAAATTGAAATATGGAAGTCAATTGAAAAACTAAAAGCAAAAGACAAACACAAACAGAAACTTGAAAGTAAAAAAAAAATGTAATCTTTCGTAGTTTCCAGAAAAAAAATTACATTTTTATTTTTAATTATTTTTATGTGTGTGTGATGATCAGAAAAGGTTAAGTAAGTCAATTAAATAACGAATTCTTTCTTCTTTTTTTTAAAAAACTGTTCTACCACTTACCTTTCTTTCAGACTAAAATTTTAATGAGAAAAACAAAACGGTATTATTTCTTTGCCGGCAAATGATTCTGTTGAGGTTTCTGGTCATCTCATTCAGTTTTGAAACGAATGACAGAAAAAAAGAAATAGAAAAATACGATAGAAATGTGAAATTGCTTTTGAGAAAAAAAGTTTCTTTGATAATATATAAAAACAAAAAAAAAAAAAAACGAAAGATTAATAGCGGTGTAAGATAAGATTTGGTTCCTTGTGTTTAAAATCCTTAGGTTTTTGTTTTGTTGTTTTTTTTTTTCGCTTATTTTATTTTTATTCATTTTTTTTTTTTGTGTGTGTGTGATTTACGGAGTAATGCTTATGCCTGACGTTCACGTCAACAGATACTGCCGGCGTTAAGGACTCAGTGCTCGAATCTATGATATAAGGCCCCCTCGCTCTACTTTCAGAAAGAAAGATAAAAAAAAAAAAAACAGATTTCATACACTACACTACAGTACACACAATTGAAACCTTTTAATCATCGCTAATAATATTCATAAAAACTAAAAAGTGAATGAATTCTAACACGGAAGAAAAACAAAAAAAAAAAAACGAGCAAAACGAAACGGAAGATATTTAATTTCTGTCAAATAGTTACTAGCTCAGACTTTTAAAACATTTTTAGCACCAATAGCGGAACATGAGGTGGGGGAGGGAGACGCAGACACTTTGTGACGCACCGTCATGGGGTGTAAAACCGCTCAGTTTATTGCTGGGACTGGAAGTGAGTTGAAAGTGAAATAGTCCACTTCCAATATCTCCCCCCACACCAAAAAAAAAAACAAAAACTGTAAAACTTTCGCCTGTCTAGACCCAATCTAACCAAACTTATTTATGTGGGGGAAAATTTAGGCCAAGTTTTAACACATTAATGGCGAAAATGTCGGGAAATTAATTTTAAAAAAGTGATGTAAAAGGACCTAAAATTTCCTTCTTTTTATTTACTTTTTAATATAATTTTTTTTATTTAATATCCTTTTTGTGACTGCCAACAGATGTTATACGCCATAAGAACATCACAGCTGCTGCTGGTGATTTAAGTCTAAAAGGGATAGAGAATAAAAACCTTGGATATGAATTCACGTGTTGTTCTCTTCTTTCGTCAGCCTACTTTAACTTAAGTGTTAAATTTTCATACTGCTTTGTCATGACAGTGGTGTCTCGGTACAACCATAAAATTTTCTATTTAAGAAAAAAAACATAAACCCACTCCAAAGCCGTTAAACTTTTCTTAAGATAACTTTACACAGCCGCGTTGAAAAAAATGGAAGAATGAATTTATTTAACCTCTTCCTACTAGCAACGGAAAGTGATACCAAAGCAGGTAAAGTGACCAATTTTATTTTCTTAACACGCATAGGCTCAAAAAGTAGAGATATTTTCTCCACATTTATCTTCGATTCACTAGAAGAAAACAAATCTAGGAATTGTACTTTGGAAATTTGACGTATATTGTGAAAAGTGAACTGAGAAAAAATTAGATCATAAGGCATAAGATTTTTACGTGCAAACAAGGTTAAAAGTATGATGGCTATGTAAGCGAGCTTCACGGATAGCCTAAATTCAACACGTCTTATGTGGCATTAAATGACTCAAGGAGAACGTCTATTAATGCAACCTGATTTAACTTTAATGAAATCTTATTTTAAGGCACTTAATAAGGATGCTTTGAACCTTGAATTTGTTCTTATTATTTCCTTTCTAACTATTTTTATTTTATAAATAATCATGCTCTTTTTACAGTTTGCGTATTGCGTGCACATTAATCAAGAAGACAAGTGAAGCTTCCACGTATGGCTTCTCCGCAGCAAATGTATGTAAACAACGCCAGTAATGGCTGCCGTGCTGTAGCCGCGACACGAATGAGTTTGAACTTTTATTGTCGATACCTCCAAAACGGTAGCTTTTAGCAAAATTCCTTTATTTTCAAATTAAGAATGTATATTTACACCTAAAAATGTGTAACTATTCTGGAATTTTTTTCTTAGAAACTGAGCGCGGGGATTACACTGAAAATTACTCTCTTTTCTATTTCTTTATTGAAATTTTTTTTTGTTTCGACATTTATGAACTGAACGAACAATAGAAAAATTGGGCAGGTTGACAGGAAATCCCCATCCCAAATCATTAACACTAACAGACAAAGAAATAATCCCATTTTGTTTTTCTTGTAGTGGTATTGACGGAATAAATCAACCCACACATTTTTTACTTTACGAATGTGCAAGAAAATAAAAAGCAAACAAGAGAAGAAATACAAGAAAATAACTTTTCTTAATCAGGAACAATATTTATATTTATAAATGACAAGTTTTACAATAACAATAAGAGTTACTTCCCTTTGACTGAGCTAATGTTTTTACTAATAAAAATTCATTTTTTTATCCGAGCTCACAAAAACTGAATTAACTTGTAGTTCAAAATGTTCACTGAAAGAGAATCTTATAAAGCTGAAAATATGTTAATAAACTTTTAGCTTTAAAGAAATTGGAGAAGTGAATGTTCCGTTTGTTTTCGTTGCTCGTAGTTTTAAAATGTATTGTTCGTAATTGTTTGTACTTAAAGTTTCGTCTGATTCAATAACGTAATTGAATAAGTTGGTGAGTGAGATGTTTCGTTGAAATTGTAGCTTGATTTGCAGTGAAGTTATTTCATGTTAAAGAACTTTGTACTTCGCTGCAGTAATGATTCAAGCGTCGTGTTTAGCGAATTTGGTCGTCGTAAATTCTCATTATTTATTGTACTATGTACAAATGTGGCACAAGGCCGAAAAAGGGGCTGGGGGAAAGCACGGTCATCACTTGTCTTAAAATAAAACTTAGCTAGCCACAACCACTGACCCTATCATACTAAACAATATTCCTATCACCAAAACAACACATTTATCCATACCTTTCTTACTACATCCACCAAAATGCCTCTTTGACTCAATGGAAAATCCTAAATACACCCCTTATGTACAAATATTGTCTGTGGGGGAGGGGGCATAAAAACAACAACTGTTTTTTCAACCACGTGACTGGCTCCGAAGGCATTGTTTTTTCGTCAGGTCAAAAACTAGGTTGACGTTATTCGGACGTAGTGGTGAGCAGGTAAATTGTTTTTTTTAACATCTGTTAACTACTCAGAAAGCGCCTTACAAAACTCAGTCTGGAGCCTGATATGTTTTGTGTCGCTTATTGAGAACAATACACGTGGAGATATACGAGATAAATTTAATATTTATTATCCAATGAGAAGTTTAGGTTTTCAGAAACATTTATGAAGATGTGATCCGCTCTTTGCACGAAAATCGACATTTGTGAAAAAGTGGTAGCGGACAGCTAAATTCTCATTGAAATTCCAGTCTGAAAGGTCAGTGGTAGAACACAGAAAAAATTATTTAAATGGTAGGAAAAAGAAGAATGAATTCCTTATTTAATTTATTTTTATTATCATAAAAAATTAAAATAAATTCAACTGTAATTTTATCAGAAAGCAGATTACATTAAAAATGCACGTGTAATAATTACAAGAACATTTTTTTTAATTTGTATTTTTTCTGTTGCTTTTATTTCTGTTTTTTCAATTAATGTGATAGAATGTAAAAAAAGAAAATAAAATAATCAAAAAAGACATTGATCCTCTCTCTTCTTAATTAGGTACCTCTATGAAAACGCTAAGAAATTAGTGAGTATAATACTCTGATGAAAACATGGCCCCAAAACGTGATGAAAACGTACTTTTATTGTCAAACAAAACAGCATAGCATGATGAAAAAATGAAACCAAGCCTAAAGAGGAAAGGCTAAAGTATTTTTTGAAATTTTTTAATCATTTCTAGCACATTCGAAATGTTGGTTAAAAATCTTATTTTGTTTAGTTTACATCAGCGGTCAGTGTAATAATTACAATTAGTAAATTGATTTGGAAATTCTTGCAAAAATCATATAATTGTCAGATTTTAATTAAACTTTCAGGAATTAATGAAATTATTTTTTTTAATTCTTTTTTACACTTAATTCCATGAAATTTTGAGAAACTGTAAGGTCAAAAAATTGTTTTATTAATTAAAAACAGGACTCCTTGGAAAATTTAAATCGATTTTTTTTTTTTTTTTTTTTTGCAAAACAGGACACCCAGTCACCAAAAATCTGCTCTGAATTGTAAAATAAAAAATGCCATGTTGACATTATTATTGCATTTATAAATAAGATTTATTAAGGACACTGTTGTCTTAAGAAGAATTTTTTTAAATGAATTATTACAAAGATTTTCATTTTTTTTTTTTTTAATTTTAATTAAATAATTTAAATTGTTTAAAATTCTGCATTACTTCAAGACAGGTGATATTAAAAGAAAACTCAATTTACAAATCAAAAGTTTAAAAGCTCAATAACAGTCATTTACACACAATATTTAAAAAAAAATTAAAATAATTTTTTTAGTAAAACATTCCCATTTTGTAACTATGTTAATCCATACATGACATCCTCTGTAAAAGGTCATGAATTTTAAGAGTTGTCTAGATTTATTGTAAATAAAATACAATTGTGGCACAAGGCCAAAAATGGGTGAGGAAATGGGCTAAGGCTGATCATCACTTACTATCTTATACCTAGCTAATCAGATTCACAACCCATTCACTCATTACAATTTGCACATCCACCAAAAGAACTTATCCATCTTCATTCAATCCACCATATACCACAATACCACATACTCTCCGGGAACTTACAAAAACGCCCCATGACATAAAAATTAATGATTTCTATATACAAAAATCTATGGATGATACATAACGAGGGGGTGGGAGTGAACTCAAAAATAAACTAAAATATCAAAATTTGATCCTGATTTAAAACAAATATTGCTTAATTTGAAAAAGCAGAAAATAATCTTTTAACATGTAATGGGTGTTTTTATTAGACATCTTTGAAAATATTGATATCCAAGGAACAAAAAAAAATATTTTTAGTTATCAAAATACTTATACATCTTTTTGGAGACAGAATCATTTATATATTGAACAAATTGTGATGATAAAGCAGTTACTCATTGAAAATTTTTTTGTTTTTTACTGGCTGCTGCTGCATTACTGGACTAACCTAATGTATAACTATTTGTATCTATTATAAACTGGTTTTATATATTATTCAGTACCTAAATTAATGTATCTTTTATTGGTTTCTTGTTGTTCACAGATATTCTGGCTGTACAAAAATCACAATGGTTATTACTGAGAATTTCAATGAAGAAGACACTTACCATGAAGAACAAAAATGTATTCTGCAGTCTTCAAGTAAAAATTATAGATCTACATATTCAAAGGTGTGACAAAGAACTTCAACTGGCAAGAAATTATGTACTTTGTAATGTGTGCTTTGTCTTTTTTACAAAACACATTTAATGTTATATATGAATAAACAGGAAAGATAGCTCCATATTCACATGACTTTTGCTCATCTCAGTTGTGAAGTCAAATTTAATAGGCCAAATGGAAACAGAAACTGGAAAGAAACCATATTCATGTGAAGTTTGTGGATCAACTTTTTCAAGCAAGTCACTCTTGGACAGACATGTACGTACTCACACAGGAGAGAAACCCTATTCTTGTGATGTTTGTGGATCTACATTTTCTTTGAAGTCAAATTTAGTGATACATAAGCGAACACACACTGGAGAAAAACCATATTCTTGTGAAGTTTGCAGATCTGCATTTTCTGGGAAGTCAGAATTGGTCAGGCATGTGCGTACTCACACTGGGGAGAAACCTTATTCTTGTGAAGTTTGTGGATCTGCCTTCACACGGAAGTCAGGTGTGGTCAAACATATGTATACACACACTAGAGAGAAGCCACATTCTTGTGAACTTTGTGGATATGCATTTTCATGTAAATCAAATTTGGTGCAGCATAAGCAAACACACACTGGAGAGAAACCATATTCTTGTGATGTTTGTAGTTCTGCATTTTTACGGAAATCAGATTTGGTCAGTCATATGCGTAGTCACACTGGAGAAAAACCTTATTTTTGTGAAGTTTGTGGATCTGCATTTTCTTGGAAGTCATATTTAGTGAAACATAAGCGAACACACACTGGAGAAAAACCATATTCTTGTGAAGTTTGCAAATCTGCATTTTCATGGAAGTTAAGTTTGACGAGGCATATGCAAACACATACTGGAGAGAAACCATATTCTTGTGAAGTTTGTGGATCTGCATTTTCTTTGAAGTCAAATTTAGTGATACATAAGCGAACACACACTGGAGAAAAACCATATTCTTGTGAAGTTTGCAGATCTGCATTTTCTGGGAAGTCACAATTGGTCAGGCATGTGCGTACTCACACTGGGGAGAAACCGCATTCTTGTGAAGTCTGTGGATCTGCCTTCTCACGGAAGTCAGGTCTGGTCAATCATATGCGAATACACACAGTAGAGAAACCATGTTCTTGTTAAGTTTGAAGATCTGCTTTTTAGGGGAAGCTAGATTTGTGCGATCATATACCCTGGAGAAAAACCATATTGTGAAATTTGTTGATCTGTATTTTTATGAATGTTCAGTTTAGAAGATAATATGCATAACCACGCTTGAGTGAATCCATATCCTTGTGATGTTTGCCAATGTGCATTTACAGACAAGTCAAGATTAGTAATCCATATGCGAATGCACACTGGGCAGAAACCATATTCTTGTGAAAATTGCTGACCTGTATTTTAAAAGATGGCACATTTCATCCATCATATGCTAACAGATACTGGAAATAAACCATATTCTCTTTGAAGTTTGTGGATCTGCATTTAGAGACAATAAATTTAATGCTCCATATGTGAAATTCACACTGGAAATTATCCATATTTTTGTGAAGATTATGTATTTGGATCTTCATGGAAGTCACATTTGTTGATGTTCATACTCAAACTGGTTAGAAGCCTCATCACAGAGTTTGCTTATGGTGGGGTATATCCTCACACACTGACAAGAAACCACATTCTCTGTGGATCTCCATTTTCAGAAAAATCAAATTTGGTGATCAATATGTATTTCATATGAAAAAACACTGGAGGGAAAACAATATTCTTGTGTTGTTTGTTGATCTGCAGCTTCAGACATCAAATTGAGTGGGCGATATGCAAATACACACATATTCTTACGAACTTTGTGGGTCTGCATTCTCATGGAAATCATATTTTATGAAATAAATATTGACACTCACTGGAGTAAAACTATAATTTTGTGACTTTTTTTTTTTTTTTCATGGAAGTCATACTGTATCTGCTGTGTGTGTGTGTATATATATATATATATATATATATATATATATATATATATATATATATATATATATATATACACACACACCCTGGAGAAACAAAATTGTGATTTTTGCTTATATCCATTTTCAGACAAATCAATTTGGTGCGTCATGTGAATATATATCTTTGTGTATATTTACTTTATGCATTATTAGTGTAAAATCACACATTATAAACATTCCTATTTCATGTTCGATATTGATCCTATTCTTGTAAAACTGTAATGCATTAGTTTCAAAGACTGCAATAGACTGGAGAGAAACCATATTTTTTTTTTTTTAAATATATGTACAGAATTTCAGGGAATCTCCATTGAAAAAGCACTTGGAAACATGCCATACTTGTAAATTTAAGACATGTGGAGCAACATTTTACAAAGTTCTCATTTAAAAATAAAGATGCTGTCATAGAAACCAACATTTTATTTATCAATTACTATTTTCACAAAATGTAATTCTATAAACATCTGTGAAATCACAAATGAAATAAAAGAATCTGCATTTTCATTGAAAGGCAGAAATATAATTAAAAGAGAAAATATATATTAATTTCATGGAGATCAGTCACAGCTATATGCATACAGATGAAAACAGCACAATTCAGTGTATGAAAATTTTGGATGCATTGTATGATTATGTAATTTGCAAATGTATTTCTTTATCCATGAATGAAAGAAATCCATCTGTATTTTAAAGAATCAGGTCAATATATATTTATTTCAGATAAAATACTTTCTGAGAAGAATTTGATATACAAATCAAAGCAGCAGAAATCACTGAAAATTTTGGCTTGTATTTTATATTTTTATGCTTGAATGAAATAAAAGCATCAATGTTTTGGATCAGGTTAATTTCTGATTTCATATAAACAATATATTTTCAAATGATATATGTTTCAAAATTTGAAATGTTAGTGTGAACTGAACATAAACTATCTCAACCAGTATTTGAACTCTGTTTACTGATTCTGTTTTCTCTATTGTTTACCATTGTGCCATAAAAACTTCCTTTATTAAGTGTCATTAAGCTTAAGAGGTTTTATACATTTTTCAACCTTTTCAAACATTCACTTGTATTATACAATTATTAGAGTCTATTAAAAAATATTAAAGGTATTATTTTATTTTTATGTGGATTTTTATACTTTGAACATGTATAAACTTTAAATAGTTAAGTTTATAAATTGTTACCTATTAGTGATGATATATATTAGTAAGTATTCAAATTTTTTATTATCATTATATGAATATGAAATAAAGCCAGACACATAATTTGTCAATGTTGTCTTATCTTGTTGGAGAAAACATAGTCTTAAATTTTCTCAAATGAAACAGCATTATTAATAAATTTCTAATTTTTTCATTGTATTTTATATCTTTTTATCAAAGGATTGTATCTGTAAGTTTTTCAACCTTAAGCATGCACCATGGATAAACAAATTATGGAGAAGTTTATCAGTTGAAATCCTAGCAATAATTTTAAATATTTCATTTCGTGTGCACTCTGAAATTTGTATTTTATATTACTATTCAATAGAACTGATTGCAATATTTTTTTCTTTAAACTTAGATTAATTCATAAAAAACTTAATTTTCTATTGAATGTACTGAGAAATAAAATAAGCTTTAGTCTTAAGATGATGAGAAAGTCAGAAATAGAACACTCTCCATATATTACTTTGATCTTATTAAATTTTATGATCACCAGCTATTGCAAGAAATTTTCACTGGCTTCACACCTCTTATTTAACTTACCTATTTCTTGAAATTCTATGTTGGTTAATATAACATCATGTGAAAATACAACATAATAACATCTTGTGAATATATTTTAATTACTTCTTATTACATATCACTTTTGTTTGAACTTATTAAATTTTTGAAAATTGTGGCACCCCCACACCTTATTCTGAAGGCAGAAAACCACTGTTTGAGCTGTGTTCATCTCTGTTCAAGTCCTCATCTCTTTAATAGTCACCATTTTGTTTGTATGTTACTGTTAGCCTCTATGTGGATTCACTCATATTCTTGCTATAATTTATTTTTATGCCTTCATATTGTTTATGATGTTTGTTTTTAGATTTGAAAACATTAAGAAAAATAGGTATAGTTTGAAATTTTGATAAATCTATATCTCTTGGATAATTACCATTGTGTTAATATGTCTGTTAATTCAGTCATATTCTTCATATAACTTATTTGTATGCCTTTATGTAGTTTATGATGAGAACAGAAAAAATATCTGCTCTTTTGTAAACCTATTGACAAAAAATGAGTTATATCATAAAATTTTGATAGATTTATATCTGATCATTTCTATCATTTGATTGGTTAAGACTCTTTTCCTCTCTCGGCATAATGTTCAGTTTTTTTATATTTTTTTTATATTCATTCCTCAGAAATCTTTTCGCATTTTCTAGAAAGTAGCACTCCAAAATTTTATTCTTTGCTATCTTCCCATTTATGAAGAAAAAATAGGCAATGTTTAGATAGAAGATGACATTTAATATTTTTCCAGATTAATTTTTATCCTAGGTCTGATGATAAACTACATCCAGCAGCAAGACCTCTGATTAGGAAGTATTGAGAAGCATGGAAGCACCTCTTGACCTGGGATGGTATACCTGTGAATGTCCTAGCTATGGGCAAATAGCTGGGGTAAATAACTGAAATTAGAGATTTTTTTTTAAATTAAAGAATGTCACTTAAATGACAAACACATCCATTTGGTCACTAACTCTATGGGGATACTATTCTTCTGGGTAGTTGATTTAGATTTTTGGGGGGTTCTTTCTATCTGGAGGAATCATGAATGTTATTTATTTTGGTGGCTTCCCTGGTTTCTTTATTGTCAAGACAATTTTATTTTATCTGGCAGATTCATGGTTACCTTCTTATTGGCAGGAAGTGGGAAAGGATGTGTAGTCTTGGTTTTGCTCAAACTTACTGAATTCTGTCTACTTAAATTTGGGTTTGATTCTCTTTGGAATTGCAAGTTAGTGTGAGCATCAGTTTGGCATGTTGGCTTTGTGTTTTACTCTCTGGTAAAAAGCTTAGAATTATGTGGACTTGGAATCTTGTAAGTGTTAGAAAATTTTCTTAAGATGTGTAAATGTACCCATGCTTTGCTATACAATTTTGCTTTCATTCTTTGTGTTGATTTTCTGCCAAACTTATATTTAGCATTCTGCTGAATGAGTGTATTTTGTGTGTTAGCAGAATTATCTCTAAAAGAATAATGTCATTTCAGATATTAGAAATGTTTTTTAAACATACCTTAGTCATTTTATATTGTGTATTATTCTTTGCAACACAAAAGGAAATTATTTCAGATAAACTTAATGATTTTTCCATTCTTTTGATAATTCTTGAAAGACTTAGCAAGACTTTTGTTCTTTATTCACTTCATTTATCTTCACTTCTGTATAGAACTAGATGACGAACTAAGTGGCTTGTACAGGATTCCAGAGAAGTTAAATTCATTCAGTTAAGAGAATTATGTAGAGATCAAAATAAGCAATCATCCAAAAGTGTAAGATGAAATGAGTACAGTAGCTGTAGTAGGATATCCCAGCCAAGCTGTACTGATTTCTGCCAGGTCTGCAGAGATATGTGTTTTCCAAAGGTGTCTTGATGGAAGATGACACTATCCTGATTGGAAACTTTGAAACTGTTATGGTAAGAAATGGATAGACCTGTATCAATCACATTCTGCTATCTGACAAGTCAGTGTAAGGATCAATTTGGCAGTCTTTGAGAAAGTGACATGAATTATCAAAGTTTGATCTGAGCAAGATATTGGAATTCAAATTGATTATCCTTTCATTTTTGTATTTTTGGAATGTATATTTAAATGCATGATCACCCATTTTGAATAACACTAGTTTTCTCTCTTGAGTACTTGGATTTATCAGTACTCATTTCCCTGGGGTTTGGACATTTAAGAATTTTCAACAATGCACAGACTTCAATCAAAGTTCCGTTAGCATTATCTGCTGCATGTCTCTACTTTCTCCTGATCTATTGAAGCTTCTCTTGCTTCAAGACAAAACTTGGTTGGCTTTTAGTGACTGGCTCATGTGATCCTCAGCATCTGAGTCCAGAAAAGGGACTAACTTGCAAAGAACTGATTTCCTTTTGGATGTTTGCTGCTTAACATTTTATTCACTATTGAATCTTTCCCAATTATACTTTACATTCTACCATTCATTTTTCTCCAAAGTGCTTGATTTCTTGCTAAACCAGAACCATTTTTTCTTTCCATGATTCGGTAACATTTTCTAAGAACTTCACTTTGCTTTCTGTTATGGTCCGGTTCCTTGTACCACGGTAATAGTCCAAGGTAGAACCAATAAAGAAGAACTCAAACACGTATATGGAATAACACAGATATATTACAAACAGGAATATATACAGAAAGGTAAAAAGTGTTAGTACGAACAATCAGGTTTAGTAGTAATTGTCTGAACATCACTCTGTTTTGGATTGACTCTGACTTGACTGACTCCCTCGCTCTGACTGACAAACTCCTGACGGACCTCACTCCAGACTTCAGACTGAACTCCCTGCTCTCTCTTGAGGCACAGTATTTATTACATATCGAATAGTCCATTATGTTATTATGGGTAAGGTCCCATAACACTTTCCCAGTTCAACTTTCAGCTCCAAGGTTTGTAACATTGCTGGTAAACTGAACAAGGCTGTCTTGCCAAATGATCTTATTTAACAAATTGTATTTCTTATTTTTCTTTGAGTCTGTGATGAAAAACCAAAAGCTATATGCAGAGCCTTGTGTAGTTGATGGAATTTTAGTTCAGTTTTGGGTGTTTGGATTGTTCATATTCAGCCAGTAGTGAAAATTAGTTTAGCATGAATCAGAAGGTGATCTGGTTTTAGGAAGAATGTAACAAAATACATTTTATTGATTATTATAGAGATCAAAGTAAGCAATAATCTCATGGTAAAAGGTAAAGTGAGTTTGGCAGCAGTAGTAGGATATCCCAGCCAAGCAGTACTGATTTCTGTCAGGTCTGCAGACAGACATTTGAAGGTATCTGGGTGGGAGATGACTATCCTGATTGACCACATTGAGACTTTCATTGATTACTGTAGCAATCAAAAAGAGAAGAGACATAATCCTGATTGACCACTTTTCATTGATTACTCCCTCTAATCAATTCAATTAGGCAGGTTGTGTCACCATACATTTATATATATAGAAATGGATAGACCTGTATCATTCGCATTCTGATATCTTTCAAGTCAGTGTAAGTATCAGTTTAGCAGTCTTCGAGAAAGTGACACAAATTATAAAAGTTTGATCTGAGCAAAATATCAGATTCCAAATTGATTGTCCTTCCATTTCTGTATTTTTGGAGTGTATATTTGAAGACATGATTACCAGTTTTAAATAATACTCTAGTTCCCTCTCTTGATTACTTCAATTTATCTGTACTCGATTCCCCGGTGTTTGGTCATTTAAAATCTTTTTGGCCTTCAATCAAAGTTCAAGTTGTGTCCATTTAGCATGATTTACTGCATGTGTCAACTTTCTCCTGGTCTATTGAAGTTTCTGTTGCTTAGCAACTCAACTTTTGGTGACAAGCTCATGTGATACTCAGCATGTGAATCTGGAAAAGGGACTAGTTTGCAAACAACTGATTTCCTTCTGGATGTTTGCTGCTTAACATTTTATGTACTATTGAATCATTCCCAAGTATACTTTATATACTTCCTCTTCTTTGCCTTCAAAGTGTGATCATGCTTGAAGTCTTTCAAAACCAGCACTGTGTTTCCTTTCCATATTTTGGCAACAGGTTCTAAGAACTTCACTTTGATTTCCCAGTTCAACTTTGAGCTCCCAGTTTTGTGTTATTGCTGTCAGATTAAAGAAGATTGTCTTAGCAAAATATCTTATCAAATTTTTGAAGTCATGTAAGGATAGGTTGGGTTTTTGTTTAACTAATTGAGCCATTGTGGCCAGACAAAGTTTTAGCATACAGTAATAAGAACACAACTACAACATCGATCAGTTATAGTTTTAGTAGGCAGCCTGATAAGATTAGCCATTATTATTGCCAGACAAAAATAATCCAACCCAACCTTACATGACTCCAAAAATTTGACATATAACAAACACCCCTATTTCCATCAAACCTCCATTTCAAAACTATGAGTAAAACATTCTGTAGCATAGTTATTCCAAACATCACTTGAGGATGAGCCTGCCACCTGGTAGTTTAGTTAAGGTTTATTATTGAAATTAAACTTGAATACTGCTGACCAGCTTTGAAACAGTAATTTCTGTCGCAATGGAATCATATTAAAAAAAAATTATATCACCGATGCTAAGTTAAATTTCAACATATTCCAAAAAGCATATTTCTCTTGGAAATGCAAAGCATACCAATGGTAGAAATACTTTTGCAGGCAACTATCAATGGCATGTAAATTGATGAAAAGTGAGCAAAACATAATTTATATTTCCTGGATATTAATTAATTTATAATATAAATTAATTATATTTCCTGGATATTAATTAATTTATAATATAAATATAAATGTCAAAATGATGGCTTGCTTATTATTGGATTTACATTTTGGCTTGGTGGGCTGAAACCTAGAACCTGAAAATATCTGGGAGATTTCAGCCAAATTTAATGAAATATTTGTTAAACAATTGGAATAGCCTAGAGCCTCTTTTTTAATAACTCAAATAGCACCAGCAGATAGCCTAATTTTACTGCTATAGAAAAGTAGAACTGGCCTGCAGGGTACCAAATTCTGTCCAATTATGTTTTGGTCACTTTTCACAGTGACATTTGTACAGAGAAAATTTTATATCCAAACATTAATTCAGATTTCATTCCTATTTTGAAATGACCATAGGCAAAAAGCCTGGATGGTCTGTTCCATCATACAAAAAATGCATAGACAGAGAAAAGATAAACTTTCACTTTAAGAGGAAATGATTTTCTTTCCTAATTCTTGAGTGGTCTGGTTGATCAAGAGATCCTAGCATGGGGCAAGCTGATAGATAAGGATTAATGACTGAAAATACTTTTTCTTTTCACTACACCATTTGGAAGATGGATTTGTCACTTCAGTCCAGGGAGCAGGCTGAGAAAGTGGGAGAAGGAAGATAGAGGGATTGGCACCACCTATATGGAGTTATGGTGTAGTTGGAATTAAGGGATGGCTTGATCCCTCTGACCACTCTCAAAAGGGGGCTGGACAACTCCAAATATGGAAAACCACTTGAGTAAATGTATTTTTATATATGGAAATTTAGAAAAGGTTGATGCATAGAGTAGAAGACAACTGAGATAGATCCTAGTTAACTCCATGTCTACTGGATACGGAACAACATATAAGATCCATATGGACATTTTGGACGACTGGAACAGAGAGAAAGAAAGACATACACACAAAGAATCTCTACACTACTGCTACTAGAGTCCACTGAGACCTCCTGACCAAAACATTGTCTGGACATGAAGACCAAAACTTAGAAATTTAAGTTACTATTAAAACAAGCTGCAGGTTCCAAAGGGGAATACAGTGTCATTTGATTATAATAAGTGGGAATTGTTAAAACTGCTGTATACAGGAAATCATATATAAACAAAATCACACCAGTTTTAATCCAATTCTTCATTTCAAAGGATACTTTTTCCTTTTTTTTTATGTATAGCTCCTGAGGTGTTGAACAGTCTTCACTTTGGTCTTTTGCTTGGTTCATCAAGATCAAAAACACAACGTGGCAGAATGAATAGCCATGACCAGACAAATGCCAGATAGGCCAAGTGGAACTGTGCTTAATGTCACAACACCAGTCATGTGTGAAGGTGGCCATGGCGGTCTGAATTAACTTGAGGATCTACAAGCAGCTTGACATTATTGGCTGCCACTGTTTAGGGTCGATGACTTGGGGTTATAACTGAAGTGACCCAGGGAGGCAAACCTTACCATGGACACAACTTCAAGCCAACGGACTTAATTTTCTAAATAAGAGCTAGAGTAGTTTGCTTTTTACAAAAATCTATTCCTGGTATTTTATTCCCTTAATTGAAAAAGAAACAAACTTTACTTTCAGTTTTTTTTTTTTTTACCTGAGTTTCGTGGTTCACTATTTGCCCAGAGCTGAGACAGTAACAGGTGCTACCATCCCAGATTAGGGTGGAGCTGAGAACAGCAGCAATTAAGAGGTGGCTTCACACTCCTCAATACCTTCCAATCAGTAGTCTTGCTGCTGGATGTAGTTTATCGTCATTCCCAGGATAACATTTAATCTGGAGAAATATTAAATGTCATTTTCTATCTAAACATTGCGTAATTTTTCTACACAGTTGGCATGATGGCTTTACCAAAGAAAAAATATTCACACTAAATTATGGAATGGTACTTTCTAGAAAATTCAAGAAATTTCTGAGTAAATGAGGATTGAATAAGAAAAATAAAAAGCTGAAGATTATAATTCAGAAAGGAAAAGTCTTATCAAACCCAATGATAGAAATGATCATATATATAGATCTATCAAAATATCATGGTATAACTATTTTTTGTTAATAGGTTTATGAACTAAAAGTGCATAAAATATTTTTCTGTTCTCATCATAAACTACATAAAGGCATACAAATAAGTTACATGAAGAATATGATTGAATTGCCAGACATACTAACACAAGGGTAATTATCCAATAGATATAGATGTATCAAAATTTCAAACAATACTTTTTCTTAATGTTTAAAAACCACAAAAACAGATCTCATAAACTACATGATGGCATATAAATAAATTATAGGAAGAATATGAGTGAATCCACAAACACAGACACACAAAATGGTGACTATCAAAGAGATGATGCTTGATCAGAGACGTACACAGTTTGGTGATTTTCTTGCCTCCTGAAAAAGAGAGGGTTGCAGCAATTTTAAAAAATTTAACAAATAGGAAGCTTAAACAAAATTGATGTGTAATAAGTAAAATTTATTCACAGTATGTTATTATGTTGTATGATCAGATGATGTTATATTAACAAACAGAAAATTTCAAGAACTAGGTAAATTAAATGAGGAGGGAAGCCTGTGAAAATTGCTTGCAATAGTGGGAGAAAATCAAAGTAATATATGGGGAGTGTTCTATTTCTGACTTTCTTATCATCTTAAGACTAAAGCTTATTTTATTTCTCAGTACATTCAGAAAAAATTAAGATTTTTATAAATTCTAAACCTGATAAGTTTTTTTTATAAAAAAGATTTTTATAAAATTATGAACCTGATAAGTTTAAAGAAAAAAATATGGCACTCAGTTCTTTTGAGTAGTACTTAAAATACAAATTTCAGAGTGAAGACAAAATGAAATATTTAAAATTATTCCTAGGGTTTTAACAGATAAACTTCTCCATAATTTGTTTATCCATGGTGCATGCTTAAGGTTGAAAAACTTACAGATACAATCCTTTGATAAAAAGATATAAAATAGAATGAAAAAATTAAAAATTTATTAATAATGCTGTTTCATTTGAGAAAATTTAAGACTATGTTGTCTCCAACAAGATTAGACAACATTGACAAATTATTTGTCCGGGCTTTATTTCATATTTATATAATAATAATAAGAAATTTGAATACTTACTAATATATCTCATCACCAACAGGTAACAATTCATAAACTTTCGATTTAAAGTTTATACATGTTCACAGTATAAAAATTCACATAAAAAAAACAAAATATCTTAAATATTGTTTAGCAGACTTTAATAATGGTATCATACAAGTGAATGTTTGAAAATGTTGAAACATCCATAAAACATTTTAAGCTTCATGACACGAAATAAAAAAAGACTTCATGGCACAATGGTAAACAATAAAGAAAATGGAATCAGTGAGCAGAGTTCAAATTCAGGTTGAGATAGTTTATGTTAAGTTCACACTAACATTTCAAATTTTGAAACATATATCATTTTAAAATATATTGTTTATGAAATCAAAATCATATTAACATGATCAAAGAAAACATTGATATTTGAATTCATTCATAAACATAAAAATATAAAATACAAGCCAAATTTTTCATATACTGATTTCTGTGTTTCAATTTGTATGTCAAATTTCTCTCAGAAAGTATTTTATCTGAAATAAATATATATTGACCTGATTCTTTAAACTATAGATGGATTTCTTTCATTCATGGATAAAGAAATACATTTGCAAATTACATAATCATACAATGCATCCAAAATTTTCATAAACTGAATTGTGCTGTTTTCATCTGTATGCATATAGCTATGACTGATCTCCATGAAATTAATATATATTTTCTCTCTTAATTATATTTCTGCCTTTATGTTTTCATTGAAAATGCAGATTCCTTCATTTCATTTGTGACTCTATAGATATTTGTATAAATACATTTTGTCACTACAGTAATTGACAAATAAAATGTTGGTTTCTATGACAGCATCTTTATTTTTAAATGAGAACTTTGTAAAGATATGGCTGCACATGACGTGGATTTACAAGTACAGCATTTTTCCAAGTGTCTTTTCAATGGAAATTCCCTGAAATTCTGAACATATACTTCACAAAAATATGGTTTCTGTCCAGTGTATAATACATGTATATTGAATATTGCAGTCTTTGAAAATAATGCATTATAGTTTTACAAAAATAGGATCGATATAGAACATAAAATAGGACTTCTTAGAAAAGGTAAATCCCCAAGTTTCTGAATAATGATTTGGCATGAGCGAGTTTACATATGATGATCTAAAATTGAATTTTCTAATAATTAATAAAGCAAATATACACAAAGGTAAAGTTTTTATTCATTGTATATTCACATGATGCACCAAAATTGATTTGTCTGAAAATTAATATAAGCAAACAACACAATTTTGTTACTCCAGGGTATATATATAAATATACAGACATCAGACATGATATGACTTCCATGAAAGTGCAGATAAAAAAAATTTGCAAAATGAAAATTTTACTCCAGTGACTGTCAACATATATCTTTCACAAAATATGACTTCCATAAAAATATGATTTCTTTCCAGTGTGCATATCACCCACTAAATATGACATGCCTGAAGATGCAGATCAACATCACAAGAATATAGTTTCCCTATAATGTGTTTTTCATATGAAATACATACTGATCACCAAATTTGATTTTTCCTAAAATGTAGATCTACAAAGAATGTGGCTTCTCTCCAGTGAGTATATGCCTCACCATGATGAGGTTTCTCACCAGTTTCAGTATGAATATCAACAAATAAATCTGACTTTCATGAAGATGCAAATACATAACCTTCACAACAATCTGGATACCTTCCAGAGTGTATTTTACATATGGAGCATTAAAATTGTCTATAAATGTAGATCCACAAACATCAAAGAGAATATGGTTTCTCTCCTGTATTTGTGTGAGATGGATGAAACGTAACTTCCATGAAAATGCAGATCAGCAATCTTCACAAGAATATGGTATCTGATCAATGTGCATTCACTTATCAAGTACTAATCTTGACTTGTCTGTAAATGCTGATTAGCAAGCATCAAAAGTATATGAATTCTCAAGTGTGAGTACACATATCATCTACTAAAACAAACTTCCACGAAAATGCAGATCTGAAAATTTCACAAAAATATGGTTTTACTCTAGTGTGGGTCAGCATATGCCTCTTCATACATGAATTATTTAATCATGAAAATCCACATGAATATGGATTCTCTCCAATGCCAATAATGAACAAATCTGACTTCTGCTATAAGGCAGATCCACAAATTTAACAAGAATATGGTTTCTTAAGAGTATGCGTATCCATATGCCAGACCAATTCTGACTCCAATGGAAATGTAGATCCACAAACTTCACAAGAATAAGGATTCTCTCCAGTGTGAGTATGCATATGACTGACCAAATCTGATTTCCGTGAAAATGCAGACCTACAAACATCACAAGAATATGGCTTCTCTCCAGTGTGTGTTCGTTTATGTCTCAGCAAATTAGACTTCCAGGAAAATGAAGATCCACAAATTTCACAAGAATGTGGTTTCTCTCCAGTGTGAGTATGCATATGGTTGATCATATCTGACTTCCGTTTAAAGGCAGATCCACAAACTACACATGAATAAGGTTTCTCTTCTGTGTGTGTACACACATGCACAACCAATTCTGACTTACATGAAAATTCAGATCCACAAATTTTACAGGAATATGGTTTCTCTCTAGTGTGTGTTCGCATATGTCTCACCAAATTTAACTTCCCTGAAAATGCAGATCCACAAACTTGACAAGAATATGGTTTCTCTACAGTGTGAGTATGCATATGACGGACCAAATTGTATTTCCGTGAAAATGCAGATCCACAATCTTCACAAGAATAAGGTTTCTCTCCAGTGTGACTACGCATATGACTGACCAAATCAGATTTACATGAACATGTAGAATTACAAACATCACAGCTGTATGGTTTCTCTCCCGTGTGTGTTCGCATATGATTAACCAGATATGACTTCCATGTAAAGGTAAATCCACAAACTTCACAAGAATAAGGTTTCTCTCCTGTGTGAGTACGCGAATGCCTGACCAATTCTGACTTCCCTGAAAATGCAGATCCGCATACCTCACAAGAATATGGTTTCTCTCCTGTGTGTGTTCGCATATGACGCACTAAACGTGACTTCATTGAAAATGCTGATCCACAAACTTCACAAGAATATGGTTTCTCTCCAGTGTGTATATGCATATGACGAACCAAATTGGACTTTGTTAAAAATCCAGATCCACAAAGTTCACAAGAATAAGGTTTCTCGCCAGTATGACTATGCATGTGACCAGCCAAATCAGATTTCCGTGAATATGCAGAACTACAAATATTACAAGAGTATGGTTTCTCTCCAGTGTGTGTCCGCATATGTTTCACCAAATTTGATTGACATGAAAATGCAGATCCACAAACTTCACATGAATATGGTTTCTCTCCAGTGTGAATATGCATATGTCTGACTACATCTGACTTCTCTGAGAAGGCAGATCCACAAACTTCACATGAATAAGGTTTCTCTCCAGTGTGTCTACGCACATGCCTGACCAAAACTGACTTCAGTGAAAATGCTGATCCACAAACTTCACAAGAATATGGTTTTTCTCCAGTATGTGTTCGCTTATGTTTCATCAAGTTTGACTTACATGAAAATGCACATCCACAATCTTCACATGAATATGGTTTCTTTCTAATCTCTGTTTCCATCTGGCCTATTAAGTCTCACTTCAGTAGTGAGATGAGCATAAGTCTCATGAATTTGACCTATCTTTCCTGTTTATTCATATATAATACTGAATGGGTTTTGTAGAAAAGACAAACCACACATTACAAAGTACATAATTTCTTGCCAGTTGAAATTCATTGTCACACATTTGAAAATGTAGATCTATAAAGTTTACTTGAATACAGCATAATACATTTTTGTTCTTTATGGAAAATGAAATGTTTTTCTGCCATTGAAATTCTCAATAACCATTGTGATTTTTGTGCAGCTGGAATATCTGTGAACAACAAAAAGCAATAAATGATATATTAATTTAGGTACTAATAATATATGAAAGCAGTCTATAATAGATACAAGTAGTTATATATCAAGGTCAGTTCAATAATTCAGCAGAACCCAGAAAAGATGGAATACTTTGCAATGGAACAAAATTGATTTAGCATCACAAATAGTTCAATATATAAACGATCCTCCCTCTACAAAGATGTATGAAAATAAATTGATTTATTTTGATATATTCAAAACTTGTCTCACAAAACCACCCATTGCCATGTTAAAAAATTATTTTCTCCTATTCTTTGTGCAAGTAATATTTGTTTCAAATCAGATGAATCAAACATTAAATCAATTACTCTTCTTTACATAAAATTTCAATAAAGTATATTTTATTTTTCAAATAGTTTTTGATAAACAGAATTTTGTTTGACACATTTGTCAATAAAGTCTTAGCAAAAATGATTTCAATCTATTTAAATTCTGTTTGTAACACAGCAAAGGATTTTGCCGATTGCAAATATTAATTTTAATATATTGGTTTTAAAATAAAAGCTTAGAGAAAAATTTCTTGTTCATGTAACTTCATTCTAATGCATAAATTGAACTATTTATTTTTAGAGTCAAATATGATAATTTGAACTGGTTTCATATTTAAGGCTTTTATTTGGATGTACCAAATTCAGTCAATTCACTTGGAATTTAAAATAAAAAATAGATTCAAGACAGATTTTTGCTTTTAGAAAATTAATTTTAATCTTAGATATCATTTATTTATGGGAGGGGTACCTATATACATATATATACCTATGTATATACGAGTCCTTCTGTATCAAATCAACAAGTGTCTGACAATCATTGACATGGATTTTTTCAAATTTATACAGCTTCCCAACAGAAATCAAATGGTACCTATTTTACATCTCTATGTCAAAGGGATGCCAATATATGACTCTTGCTCAAAAGGTGAATTTTGGAAAATATTCACAAAATTTAAATATCAATATCTTAGTTGTTTTTTCACCTACAAAGCTAGCTTATATACCATTTTTGATTACTTGGATAGATCAAAACGGTGGCCTATTTATTTTTTAAGTCAAATAAGATAATTTGAACTTGACCTTAATGTTTGATATTTAATATCTCAAAAAAACAAATCTTTTTTTTTTATTTTTAAATTTCACAACAAATCTGTCTGCTTTATGTCATATGTACGTTTTATGGTGGACTTTAATTATGGCCAGAATTACAAGGGTTTTACTGAGTTACACGAAATTCAACATGACAGATTTAGATATTTCCTATTTTTGATGTTAACATTTTCATATCTCCAAATATGGTCAAGTTGTATAACTTTAGAAAGCTCTTTGAATGCTGATTAATATTCACATAAGACCTATGATCATAAAATCTGATTTTAATGTTGATTTATTTGGTGAGAAGTAAACAACCTTATTTTGGGTTGTTTACATTTTTTTTATACAACAAATAGATTTGTATATGAAAAAGTGACATAATGAAAATAAATATTTTTAAAAGTTTCATGAATTAATGTTAAGATAACAAAATAATATGAAAATATTCAACAAATGATGTTAATGGCTAACAAACTTTTGTTTACATTTGACATGGTACACTAAATGCACAAAACAAATTTTCAGGATTTTTTTTATATATGTAAAAAGTTAAGTTTTCATCTGAAAAAGTGATACATTGAAAGAAATATTTAAAAAAAGATTCTTTAACAGATTATCACCAATGCACTGCTGCTGTTACCAACAAGGAAAATAAATTTACTTGTTAATCTCTGTAAATGTAAAAATATAAAAATAATGAAAATTTGACTGTTTCCATATGGAGTCTTACAATCTTGCATGTACTCTGCATCTACACTGGCATGGGTCTCATCTACGATGCTTTGTGATTTAGTGGTATCTTTAAAAAGTACTTTTGTTCATATCTGTTTCACACTTTGCAGAGCTTTTCTTGCCTTTCTCACATGAACATCTGCACTGATGTGGGTGTGTTGTAACATTTCCTTCTTTAGCAGTTTTGAGAGTGCAATTCCTTCTATAGATAATACAAGATAGTTGTATCGGGTTTCAATATCATCACATTGTTCAGAGAGCATTTTATAACAATTTTGAACATCTACAGCAAAGGAGTCTCTCAAAAATCTGTCCAAGGATACCTTGGGATAATTGACTTGATTCAGGGGGTCTTGTACTGGTGGTTTGGATGACCTTAGGCTAAGAACAACATGTATCAAAACAACTCTATGATCAGAACTGGCAGAAGAGAAGAACACTGTTTTTCCACTCATTTCTCACAAGGATGGAATCAATTTGTGAACAAGGTTTGGAAGGATGTTGGAATGTCCACAGATGGTTTAGATGTTTCATAAACCTTGTGTTTGTAATTTGGAGTTGAAACTTGTGAGCAAAATCTGTCAGTTTTCCCTGCTTCGGTTAGGTTCCTTGTTATATGTGAATGGAGCATCCTCATTCCCTGTTTCACCATTAAAGTCACCTGAGATAATGAGGAAGTTATGGGGACTGACAATTTCTGTTCCTCTCTTCAGATTGGAGTAAAAGTTGTCTACTAGTTTTTCATAACTTGTGTTATTTGGGTAGTAAAAATCTTTCTTAAGTTTTCTTTTTAACTTCAATTGAAAACTAAAAGATTAAATTTCTTAATATCAGAAAGCAAATTACTGGGGTTTATTTTGAATAGAAATTAGAATGAATTTTAGTCATTTCATTTTTTAATTTTCAATTTTTTTGACAGATTGTAAACAAAACTTAATCCTCATTTCTAAAAATCTTGCAAAAATAAAGTATATATTTCTGAAATGTTATTTGTGGAAAATAAGCTAATTTAAAGTTAGATTCTGTTGAAATATTACTTATAGTATAAAGTTTTCTCTACAAGCATTTCTTTACTAAAGGGTCTTGTTATTCTCACATCTCCATATATTGATAGCTGAAGGTGTTGACAAGTATGGTGGACCAGAATTCTAAGTTAAAACTATTTTTAAAACTTTTTAACTACCAGGCAATTGTTTAAATTCATGAAATTAAGTGGGGAGTAACATATGTAACAAAAAACAAGATTTTTAACCAAAATTTTAAATGTGTTAGAAATGTTTAAAAAGATTTAAAAAATAATTTAAAAAAATTCTGGTCCTTCCTCTTAATAATAACAAATATTTTGACAATAGAACTTTGTTTTGATTAAGTTTGTCGGCTTTTTTCATCATGCTGTTTTTTTCAGCAAGCAAGTGGAGGGACCTAAATAAAAATATGTAGAGTAAGCATTATAAATGCATAATGGTATAACAAAAAATAAAATAAAAAAAAAATAAAAAAATGATAATTCAAATAATCAAGACATTTTAAATACGACACTGCTTGCTTTGAGCAATGAAAAAAACATGTCTGTTGACTCCAACATCAGCATTTCATTCTTTTAGATCTATCAACTTATGTTAAAATGTAGGCACATTCAATAATCCACCAAAAAACACCATAGCATGATGAAAAAGCCCTAAACTTAATAAACACAAATTTTTAGCACGAAAATGTTTGTTATTATTAAGCGGAAAGACCAAGGAATTTTTTAATCATTTCTTTAATTTTTTTTAATCCTTTCTAGCACATTGGTAATTTTGGTTAAAAGTCTTGTTTCTTTTTCATGTTAGCGGTTGTGTAATATTTAGCATTCATTTTTTTAGTGCTTTTTTTAGTTGAAAAACACATTAATTTGGAAATTCTTGCAAAAATTAAACAATTGTCAGATTTTAATGAAAATTTCAGAACTTAGTTCAATAAGATGGTTCACTTAAAATTCAAAAATATTGTCGGTTCTGTCCTTCTGTCTGATAAATGGTCCTGATGTTAGATGTTGATACATTGACATAAACATCAATTCCATCTCAAATAAAGACAGGCTTCTCTTATATTTCCAACTTTTTTTCTGTCAAAAAATTAAGTACTTTTGGTTTCCAATTACATTAAGTAGGTATCTTCATGAAATCAATAAAAAGAGCATAGCATAAGAATGGCCTTAAACTTGATGAAAAAACTTTTATCGCCTAAATGTTTATGTTATTATTAAGAGGAGAAACCAAAGTAATTTTGATTATTTTTTGAAAATTTTTAATCCTTCTTAGCACATCAAAAATTTTAGTTAAAAATCTTGTTTCTTTTAGTCAGCAAAATTACTAAAAATTGATATTTCAGACAATTTTTTAGGATTTAGTAAACAGAAGTCAAATTCTCTGTTTACAAATCTTGCAAAAATCAAATATACCTTTTTCAAAATTTATTTGAAGAAAATTAGAAAATTTAAAGTTTATTATATTTTGAAAGAAACATTACTTACTTTCTTCACAAAAAAAAAGTAGTTTTAAATAAGAGAAAACCTGTCTTTGAGTGATGGTTTCATCATGTATTGACACTTAATGTGAAAGGCAAATTATTGTACAGAGGGACAGAAATGACAATCTTTTCTAGTTTTAAGTGAACATAAGCTTATTTACCTCATAATTTTTAAAAGACAAAAAAACTTTTAGTTGTTTAATATTTTTTAATTTTTGTAAGTACTTAACCATTCAGCTTATGTTTGTTGATACTTTCTGGAGAAATTAAAAATATAAAAAAATTAAAATAACTGCTGAGTGAGATAAAATTACATAAGAAAGTTACATAAAATTATAGTATAATTTCATCTACATTTATAAAACTTTAGGGCATTATTTTTTTTCAGTTATTTTAAAATCATTGTGTTATTATTAAGAGGAAGGGTCAAAGTATTTTTGATTATTTTTTAACATTTTTACTCTTTTTTAGAACATTCAAAATGTTGATTAAAAAACTTGTTTTTCTTGTATTGGTGGTTGTACTAACTTTAAGTCTAGTAAATTTTTTACCCCTTTTTTTGTGCTGACAGACACATTTGGAAATACTTCCAAAAATCAAATAATTCTTAGAGCTTAATGAAATTTTCAGGACTTATTCACAACTGAATGAAATTATTTTTAGATTTTTTATTAAAAAATCTTGGTAAAAATCTTTTTTTTTTTTTTACTTGTGATTTTTCCCCTTACTTAATTTTATGAAAGCTTCAGAAATTCATTGAGATAATTTGTAGTGACTATATTAGTTAAAAGCAGAAATTTTTGAAGAATTTCAACCACCAATTTTATTTTCTGAAATCAAACCCTGTCTTACAAAAATCTTTTCTGAATCAAAAAGTAATATATTGTTTAATTAGAGAAGCTTTTATTTGCTCTTATGAATAATATATATTAAAGACAATATTGTCTGAAGAGAAACAGATTTTTCAATAAAAAATGAATTTTCTTTTCTTTTCATCTTTTACAATCTAAAATTGAATAATTTATAAAGATTTTGTATATTTTAAAGTTCAACCTTGATGAGATAATTTTTAGGGAATATTGTTATTAAGTAAAACTATAGTTACAAATCATATATTTTAAAGCTTCTTACTATCTGGAGACCTTGACTATTTTTATTTTTATGCCATCAATAACTCGATTAACACATCAGAAAAACCATGTGAGGTTTTCACATTGCTTGGGGCCATCTGTACATTTGAAATTAACCGTTTTTATAGACACAAGAACAATTTTAAATTCTATTTGTACATAATGGTCATTTGCAGATTGTAATAAAATTGTATAATTATGATCTGTAAAGATTATCTGCTTAATAACACCATTGCCTAGATTTTTCACTAATTTTAAAATTAGTAACAACTTTAATGTAAAAATTGTAAAAAAAAATAAATAATTGTTGCAAAACTATTTTTTACTGAAAATTTTTTTTGCCTTCAGACAATATTGTCCTTATTCATAAAAGCAACTAAAAAATTTTAAAATTAAATAATATCTTCGTTTTATAGAGATTTTTTTATGAATTCAGAGCTGAATTTTGGTAACTAGTCGTTTGACTTTACAAAATAAAAATTAATGATTTAAATTCTTCAAAAACTTCTGCTTTTAACTACTACTCAAAAAAAAAAAAAAAAAAAAAAACCATTGGATTTCTAGAGTTTTCATAAAATTAATTTTGAGGAGTGGTAACAATTGCAAAAAAAAATAATTTTTACCATCACTTTCAAAATAAAAAAAAAATATTTAAAGTAATTTCTTTCATTTGTGAATAAATCTTTCAAAATTTACCTCTGTCACTGCAAAAAAAATAGCGCTAAAATTTGAAATGTTATTTAATAATGACACTTTTGCAAAGACAAAGATAATTTTTTAATCAAAGGTTAGAATGTTCTAAAAAGGACACAAAAATTGAAAAAAAATAATCAAAAAATACTTTGGTCTTTCCTCTTAATAATAACATAAACATTTAGACAATAAAATATTGTTTTCATCAAGTTTAAGGCTGTTTTTATCATGCTATGTCTTTTTTTAGCGATTTCATGAAGTTACCTAACTTTAAATTTTCTAATTTTCCTAAAATTGAATTTTACAAGATTTTCACTTTTGTTTACAAAGTTGATCTCTTTTAGGTGAATTTTGCTGAATGAAAAAAAAAAAAGTGGGGGTTTTAACAAAATTTCGGACCTGCTAGGAAGTACTAAAAAGTTATAAACATTAATTAAAAAATACTTTGATCTTTCCTCTTATTAAAAACATTTAGACGATAAAAATATAGTTTATCGAATTTGGGATCATTTCAATCAGAGCATGCTCTTTTTTAGCGAAGTATTGAATATAACTATGAAAATGGCATGCAAGTTAGCTTTGTAGGCGAAAAAAAAAACCTATTGATATTGATATTTAAATTTTGTGATTGTCTAAAACTCACTTTTTTTTTCATTTTTTGGCAAGGGTGATATCATGGGAACACTTTGACCAAATATAATAGGTACTATTCAATCATGATTGAAGCTCTAAGTTTACCAAATTTGAAAAAAAAATCCTTGTTGATTTAACATGGAATGACTTCTAGGAACCTCCAAAGAAATGTGAAACTTCAGGTTTAAAATGAAAAATATTTCTTGAAGCTTTTAATTTAGGCTTGTCCCAGGTAATGCTAAAAAAGTGGTATACCCTGGAGAAAAAAGGTCCCCAAATCGATAAAAAAAATTTTTAATGTGTAAATGTTTATGGTAAAATTAAAGAGGGAAGACCAAAGTATTTTTTGAATATTTTTTCAGATTTTTTAATCCTTCCTATAAATTTTTAAAATTTAAAAAAAAAAATTCGTTTTTCTTGAATAAAAAAAAAAAATTAGTAAATTCGATTTATCGGATATTTCTGCCCGAGTTTGTAAACAAAAAAATCAAACTTAGTTCAAAAATCAATTAAAAATCAGTTACAGCTTTTTTTTTAGAATGATTAAAGTACACTTAATGTAATTTGAAAGAAACATTACTTACTTTTTTAGCAGAGATATTTCCAACCGTGGTACTCGCGTGGGTGCGTGATTGATGGGTGTCAATATATTGACAACTTACGTCAAGGGAATTTATCGTACGGTAGCGCAGAAGTGATGTAATTCGTTCTAATTTTAAGTAAACCTGGTTAGTAAATTTTAAAAAAAATTCACTTTCAAATCTTTTTAACCTTACATTTGAGGAAAAATTTCTGAAGTAAAAAGAACTTGCTTCTATCAAGAGAAACAAGTCTACCTCATGTGACATTATTTCAAAGCTGTGCATCCATACTTTCGTTGGAGACGATTTTATATACAATTTTGGAATATTAAAAAATTATGTTAAAAATATCACTGGTTGTCAGATTTTAATAAGCTTTCAAATTTATGATCTTCAAAAAGTAGAGAACAAAATATGTCATTTCCATGAGGTTGCATAAAGAAACTGAATTTTAAAATATATTTTAAAATTTTGAGACTTTTGTCATTTGTGTATTTAAAATAGAAAAAAATTATTGTAAAAATTCATTTTTCTTCAATTTTTTTTTTTTTTTTTTTTCAGATAAGAATTACCTTAGTATATGTTATTCAGAAAAGTCATAAAACTTTTTTAATTAAATATTGTCTTAGTTTTATTGGGTTTTGTATGTTTACAATTGAGGTAAAAGTTTGGACAATTCTACCCATTTTTTTACCAAAAAAATCGATGATTTAGAATCTTCAGAGGCTTGTGCATTTTAAAAAAAAAAATCCAGATACAAAAATAAATTTTTGAAGTTTTCATAAAATTAAGTTCGGGGGTGTAACATATATAAAAAAAAATATTTATACCATGAGTTTCAAAAAGACAAACATTTCTAAAATAATTTCATTCATTTGTGAATAAGTTCTGAAAGTTTCATAAAAATCCAACAAGTACTTGATTTTTGCAAGATTTTCCAAATCAATGTGTATTTTCCAACTGAAAATAGTGAAAAAAAAAAAAACTAATGCTAATATTACCTAATTTTTGACCTAAAAAAAAAAAAAATTTTCAAACTAAATTTAAAATATGCTGCAAATGAAAAAAAAATTTTTAAAAATATTTAAAAAATACCTTGGTCTTCCCTCTTTAATTTTAACATAATCATTTACACGTTAAATTTTTTTTTTTATCAATTTAGGGACGTTTTTCTCCAGGGTATACCGCGTTTTAGCGTTACCTGGGACAACCCTATTTTAATTTAGGTTTACTTTAATACTTTATTTCATAATTAATTTAAGAGGAAAAAACTAAAGTATTTTTTTATTATTTTATTAACATTTTTTCAATTAACGTACTAGAAAGCACATTAATTGAAAAAAAAAAGAAATAAAAGTAACAGAAAAACTTCAAATTAAAAAAAATAAATGTACACGTAATTATTACAAGTACATTTTTACTTTTGCTTTGTTCTTTTTACAATAAACTCATTTCTGAAATACAACCGAATTTATTTATTTTTTTATGCACATAGAAAATAGGAATAAGTTAAATAAGGAATTTTTTTTTCATATGAAAAATTATCTGTATTCTACCACTTACCTTTCAGACAGGAAATTCAATGAGAAAAACAAAACGCGATCATTTCTTTGTCTGCAAATGATTTTGTTGGGATTTCCTGTCAACCTACCCAATTTTTGTATGTTTACTTCAGTTCATAATGTCTCTGTTAAAACGAATGATAGAAAGAAGAAATTAAAAAATGGAAAAACTCGATACAAATATGAAATTGCTTTTGAGAAAAAAAAATTGCTTGTTATTTCAAAACTAAAAGGCGAAAGCCATTAACCGGTGTAAGATAAGAGTTGGTTCCTTGAGTTTAAAAGCCTATGATTAACGAAATAAATGTTAAAAACAGATGCCTGACATTTCTTATCATCAACCGACAATGGTGCCTTTAAGAATATTATGATATGAGGCCCCTAACTCTACTTTCAGAAAGCAGAGTTCATACAAATTTTCTTGAAACCTCAATGCTCTTTTTTAAAAATGTCTACAAATTTTTCTGCGCATCCATTTAATCTCGGGTGGTATGGTCGTGTCGTTATATGTTCAATGTTCTGTTTTATCCAAAATTCCTTGAATTCAGCTGCCATAAATGGTGTACTGTAGCATTATTTGTTATTATTATGTCAGGAATTCTAAATCTGGCACACAGTTCTTGTAATATTAATAATGGTACGCCTGATTGCTACTCTGCTCTTACCACGTCTGGCCACTTACAAACCTAGTATAGTTATTCATTGTACATAACACGGCCGGCCTGGCTCAATTATGTACGTTTACGCCTAAATGTAAGTATTCGAAAAAAAGTTCGGGCCCTAGTTTGCAAATTAACCAGTGGTGAATAGAATCAATATAGCGTTAGAGGGAAATAAAAATGTCCTAATCTGCAAATTAATCTCACCTAATTTCATGTGAGTATTTTTGGTGATTAAATGAGTTTTCAAGAAAATTTGTATTTTATATGAACTCTGCTTTCTGAAAGTAGAGTTAGGGGCCTCGTATCATAATATTCTCAAAGGCACCATTGTCGGTTGATGATAAGAAATGTCAGGCATCTGTTTTTAACATTTATTTCGTTAATGAATCCAAGGCTTTTAAACCCAAGGAACCAAATCTTATCTTACACCGGTTAATGGCTTTCGTCTTTTGAAATAACAAGCAATTTCTTTTTCTCAAAAGCAATTTCATATTTGTATCGAGTTTTTCCATTTTTTAATTCCTTCTTTCTATCATTCGTTTTAACAGAGACATTATGAACTGAAGTAAACATACAAAAATTGGGTAGGTTGACAGGAAATCCCAACAAAATCATTTGCAGACAAAGAAATGATCGCGTTTTGTTTTTCTCATTGAACTTCCTGTCTGAAAGGTAAGTGGTAGAAGACAGATAATTTTTCATATGAAAAGAAAATTCCTTATTTAACTTATTCCTATTTTCTATGTACATAAAAAAATAAATTCGGTTGTAATTTATATTTCAGAAATGAGTTTATAAAGGAAACCTAGAAAAAAATAGAATGAAATGACCTAGAAAAATAGGTACCATATTTGAAAAAAAAAAATATATTTTTCTAGGTCAAAGTGTTCCCGAGATATGACCCTTGCCAAAAAAAAGTGGATTTTAGACAATCACAAAAAAAATTTAAATATCAATAGTTTTTTTTTTTCGCCTACAAAGCTAACTTACATACCATTTTCATAGTTATATTCAATACTTCGCTAAAAAAGAGCATACTCTGATTGAAAAAGATCCCAAATTCGAGAAATTATATTCTTATTGTCTAAATGTTATTAATAAAAGGAAAGTACTTCCAAATGTGTCTGTCAGCACAAAAAAGAGGTAAAAATTTGCTAGACTTAAAGTTAGTACAACCTCCAATACAAGAAAAACAAGTTTTTTAATCAACATTTTGAATGTTCTAAAAACGAATAAAAAAATTAAAACAATAATCAAAAAAATACTTTGACCCTTCCTCTTAATGATAACACAATGATTTTAAAATAACTGAAATAAAAATTATCCTCTAAAGTTTTATAAATGTAGATAAAATTATACTATAATTTTATGTAATTTTCTTATGTAATTTTTTCTCACTCAGCAGTTATTTTAATTTTTTTATAATATTTTTAATTTCTCCAGAAAGTATCAACAAACATAAGCTGAATGGTTAAGTACTTACAAAAATTAAAAATATTAAACAACTAAAAGTTTTTTCTTACTTTCAAAATTATGAGGTAAATAAGCTGGTTTACTTAAAACTAGAAAAGATTATGTCACTTCTGTCTCTCTGTACAATAATTTGCCTTTCACATTAAGTGTCAATACATGATGAAACCATCACTCAAAGACAGGTTTTCTCTTATTTAAAACTACTTTTCTTTGTGAAGAAAGTAAATAATGTTTCTTTCAAAATAAAATAAATACACTTTAAATTTTCTAAATGCTCCTGATTTACAAAAAAACAATCAATGGTTTATATTCTTCAGAGTCTTCTGTATTTAACTAAAAAATTACAAAATTATACATATTTGAGTTTTCAAGTTTTCATAAAATTACTTAAGAGGCAAGTAAAAACAAATGTTTCTAAAATAATTTCTTACATTTTTGACTAAGTTCTGAAAGTTTAATTAAAATCATACAATTGTTTAATTTTTGCAAGAATTTCCAAATTAATGTGTTTTTCAACTAAAAAAAGCACTAAAAAAACGAATGCTAAATATTACACAACCGCTAACATGAAAAAGAAACAAGATTTTTAACCAAAATTTCCAATGTGCTAGAAAGGATTAAAAATATTAAAGAAATGATTAAAAAATTCCTTGGTCTTTCCAGTTTATAATAACAAACATTTTCGTGCTAAAAATTTGTTTTTATTTAGTTTGGGGCTTTTTTCACCATGCTATGGTGTTTTTTGGTGGATTATTGAATGTGCCTATATTTTAACATAAGTTGATAGATCTAAAAGAATGAAATGCTGATGTTGGAGTCAACAGACATGTTTTTTTCATTGCTCAAAGCAAGCAGTGTCGTATTTAAAATGTCTTGATTATTTGAATTATCATTTTTTTTATTTTATTTTTTGTTATACCATTATGCATTTATAATGCTTACTCTACATATTTTTATTTAGGTCCCTCCACTTGCTCGCTGAAAAAAACAGCATGATGAAAAAAGCCTACAAACTTAATCAAAACAAAGTTCTAGTGTCAAAATATTTGTTATTATTAAGAGGAAGGACCAGAATTTTTTTAAACTATTTTTTATATCTTTTTAAGCATTTCTAACACATTTAAAATTTTGGTTAAAAATCTTGTTTTTTTTCCCGGTGAAAAACACATTGATTTGGAAATTGTTACAAAAATCAAATAATTGTCAGATTTTAATTAAACTTTCAGAATTTATTCACAAATGAATGAAATTATTTTTGAATTTTTTGTTTTAGAAAATCTTGATAAAAACATTTTTTTGTTACATATGTTACTCCCCACTTAATTTCATGAATTTAAAAAATTACCTGGTAGTTAAAAAGTTTTAAAAATAGTTTTAACTTAGAATTCTGGTCCACCATACTTGTCAACACCTTCAGCTATATGTGAGAATAACAAAACTCTTTAGTAAAGAAATGCTTGTAGAGAAAACTTTATACTATAAGTAATATTTCAACAGAATCTAACTTTAAATTTGCTAATTTTCCACAAATAACGTTTCAGAAATATATACTTTATTTTTGCAAGATTTTTAGAAATGAGGATTAAGTTTTGTTTACAATCTGTCAAAAAAATTGAAAATTAAAAAATGAAATGACAAAAAGTCATTCTAATTTCTATTCAAAATAAACCCCAGTAATTTGCTTTCTGATATTAAGAAATTTAATCTTTTAGTTTTCAATTGAAGCTAAAAAGAAAACTTAAGGAAGATTTTTAATTCATGAAAATACATTTAAACCATATGTATACTGAATTTTTGGAGATACGTACATTTAGGTATCTTCAATAATTCACAAAAAAACAGCATAGCATGATAAAAAAAAGACCCGAGACTTAATGAAAAAATAGTTTTAGCATCAAAATGCTTATGTTAAGAGGAAAGACCAAAGTATTGTTTTGATTATTTTATTAAATTTTTTCATCCTTTCTAGCACATTCAAAATTCTGGTTAAAAATCTTTTCTTTTCTTGTTTTTTTATATCAGCGGTTAACACAATATTTACCATTAGGTTTTAGTGCCTATTTTCAGGTGAGAAAACACATTAATTTGGAGATTCTTGCAAAATCAAATAATTGTTGGATTTTAATGAAACTTTTAGAACTTATTCACAGGTGAATTAAATTATTTTAGTCATTTTTTTTCTTTTTAGAAAGTCTTCGTAAAAATATTTCTTTTTCACATCTATTACCCCCACTTAATTTTATGAAAACTCAAGAAATTCGATGACATGTCCTTTAGTGATTATATTAAAGGCAGAAGACTTTAAAAAATATAAATCATCAATTTTTTCTTTTTTCTTTTTTTTTTGTAAAATTGAAATACACCGCTACCCAAAATTCAGCTCTGAATTGTAAAATACAAAACCCAATAAAACCAATGCATTATTTAATTAGAAAAGCTTTTAATGGCTTTTATGAATAATATATGTTAAGGACAATATTGTTTGATGCCAAAATATTTTTCCAATGAAAAATGAATTTTTATGAGAATTGTTTCCTTTTTGCCAGTTTTAAATACAAAATGTGATAAATGTGTTAACTATTTTAAAATTAAGTTTCAATCCATGCCCTTTAGAAAATGCTGTTATTAAAAAGATTTTTACAGATCATAAATTTGAAAGCTTATAACAATCTGCAATATACAGGTATTTTAAAAAGCATTTTACAGTTTTTGAGTCTTTTTTCAAAATATATGGATAGCCTTAATGTGACATGTTTTAAAAGTTGATTCTCCTGATGACAATAAACTGATCTCAGAAAATGTTTCTTACTTTTCATAATGCGAGCATGTGTTGAATTTTTTGACTGAGGCATTTTCAAAAGTTTTATTTTTTTACTTCCTATTTCGATAAATATTTTAATTTATTGTTTTTCAGTAAGAAACATGCTGCAGTTATTAATTATTTTCTTTTGTAGTTTAAATTCTAATGACAGAAACAATGTCAAAAATAAGAAAAATTAACACATTAAAACAATAACATTTCATAAAAATGAGAGAGGTACCTATCTTACTTGTGAAATTTTATGGTATTATTTTAATTATTAATTTTTATATTATTTTAGTTGTGAGATGTTTTCATAACCAAGATATAAAAATAATGCTATAAAATTTCATAAGAGACGTAGGTATAAATTAGGCACCTCTTTCATTTTATCTCACTCTCAGTTATGAAATTTTAAATTTTCCCAGAAATCCTCTTCAAACATAAAGCTAAAGTACCTAAAAAAAATATCAGTAAAATATTAGACAAGTTAAAGTATTTAATTTTATAAAATTACTGCGTTGATTCAAAAAGAAATTGTCACTTTTGTTCTTCCATTTAATAAATTCCCCTGACATTAGCTGTCAATAATTGATGTCACCATCACTTAACACTACCAAAACAAGTCATGCTTCTATTATTTTCAACTAAATTTTGTCTGCTTAAAAAGTAATGTTTGCTTCCAATTACATTAAGTAAACTCTTTCTAATTTTCCTCCAATAACTTTTAAAAAAGGTACAATTGATTTTTACAAGATTTTTAAACAGAATTTAACTATTGTTTACAAAAGTTTCAAAAATGGTGGACATGATCACTTTTATAGCAATTTCACTGACTCAAAAAAATAAACAGGATTTTTAACTAAAATTTCGGACGTGTTAGGAAGGATTAAAAAAATATTCAGAAAATACATTCATCTTTCCTCTTAATAATAACAAACATTTAGATGATAAAAAATTGTTTTCATCATGGTATGCTCTTTTTTAGTGAATTAGTGAAGATACCTAATTTAGAGTTGTAATGTTTATCTTTGACTATTGGTTCAAAATTGTTGATTTCTTTATCATTTATAATTGAACCATCTTTTTAACAACATTTGCTTATAATTCTATTTTTTATCCTTTTCTTATTTATTAATTTTAGCATCACATTTTTTATGGATGAGGATGTATTTTCAAATTTATTAGTCATAATGATATTTTGTTTAGTTTACTACTAGTTAGTTTCTTTTATTATTTATCTTTCAAATATTTTTAACAAAAATAATAATAAAATGTTCTCATATATTTGATGATAATTTTATACTTTTATTTCTTTCTTATGTATTTCTATTATTATAATTTTTAAAATATATATAATAAAACATGGGGTACATTTAGTGGTGAACTGTTCACTTCAACATCCAGTATTAAATATATATATGTTTATGCATTTATCTGTACACTTCAAGTAGATGAAATTCATCTGCCTGGGAGGGTAGTCCATCTAAGGAAAACTGATTTTAAACCTCTGTTGCTTTGTGGCCATACCCAGTCATTGGGGAATGGCTTTGTGAGTAAGCCCTGAAGATGAATCGGAAGCTGGAGTAACTAAGACAGTCGATGGAAATTCAAACTCCAAATTGGTGTCTGTTGCAGGATAATTCACTTCATGACTTGAAAGAAGTCTTCAGCCTTGGGCAGCAGTCTTTCTGGAGATGGTGTCTTGACAAAAACATCCAGATGTAGGGTTAGCATTCCACATTTTGTATCAGCTACCAAAAGAACTATGATAACGTCCACTAACTGCACTAGGGTTTCAGCTCTTGCTTACCCACTTCCAATTCAAACCTTGTTTATCATGAAACAGATGACTAGTCACCTCTCAACTCTTTGGAGTGAGGTAATTGTGAAAAGGTAGATGCAGGGACAACAAACAAAAACTCTACATCAAAGTTCATGAATTGCAAAAGACCTATTGTCTACAGTATTTTCAGTTTACAAATTTTGTCAAAGACTAGCAGAAAGTGAGAGCTTCTATTTTGCACAAAGCAAAATAAAATTAACATCTTGATTATCCAGGAGGTCAGGTACCATCACTCTGACACTGACCTGAATTATAACAAACTTGATCAATACCAATTTATTATTGCCTCAGCCATGAAAAAACTACCAAGTCAGCAGGTTTGGTATACTTGTCTCACCTAAAGATTCAGGAAACTTACTATCTGTTGAAAAAATATCTGATCGCATAATTGTTGCTGAATTATAATTGTAATCCCTCAAACCACATTCACTCCTTGTTACTACCCAAGTAACACAAGTGACAAAAGACTAGTACATGACATTTACTCTGATCTGAATGTCTAAGAATTCTTTCTTCTGGGTTCTTTTGCCAATATTATCAAGTCTCTTCATAGTTCCTATACTCCTTAGACCAATTCTTTCTTAATAATGGTCACAAAATGATGACCTGGAGTTGCTATAAAAAGCATATTCACTGCTTTTTACTACCCAAATAACACAAGTTATGAAAAACTAGTAGACAACTTTTACTCCAATCTGAAGAAAGTAACAGAAATTGTCAGTCCCCACAACTTCCTCATTATCTCAGGTGACTTTAATGGTGAAACAGGGAATGAGGATGCTCCATTCACATATAACAAGGAACCTAACTTGAAGCAAGGAAAACTGACAGATTTTGCTCACAAGTTTCAACTCAAATTACAAACACAAGGTTTATGAAACATCTAAACCATCTGTGGACATTCAACATCCTTCCAAACCTTGTTCACAAAATTGATTCCATCCTTGTGAGAAATGAGTGGAAAAACAGTGTTCTTCTCTTCTGCCAGTTCTGATCATAGAGTTGTTTTGATACATGTTGTTCTTAGCCTAAGGTCATCCAAACCACCAGTACAAGACCCCCTGAATCGAGTCAATTAACCCAAGGTATCCTTGGACAGATTTTTGAGAGACTCCTTTCCTGTAGATGTTCAAAATTGTTATAAAATGCTCTCTGAACAATGTGATGATATTGAAACTCGATACAACTATCTTGTATTACTATAGAAGAAATTGCACTCTCAAAACTGCTAAAGAATGAAATGTTACAACACACCCACATCAGTGCAGATGTTCATGTGAGAAAGGCAAGAAAAGCTCTGCAAAGAGGGAAACAGATATGAACAAAAGTACTTTTTAAAGATACCACTAAATCACAAAGCATCGTAGATGAGACCCATGCCAGTGTAGATGCAGAGTACATGCAAGATTGTAAGACGCCATATGGAAACAGTCAAATTTTCATTATTTTTATATTTTTACATTTACTGAGATTAACAAGTAAATTTATTTTCCTTGTTGGTAACAGCAGCAGTGCATTGGTGATAATCTGTTAAAGAATCTTTTTTAAATATTTCTTTCAATGTATCACTTTTTCAGATCAAAACTTAACTTTTACATATATAAAAAAAAAATCCTGAAAATTTTTTTTTTGTGCATTTAGTGTACCATGTCAAATGTAAACAAAAGTTTGTTAGCCATTAACATCATTTGTTGAATATTTTCATATTATTTTGTTATCTTAACATTAATTCATGAAACTTTTAAAAATATTTATTTTCATTATGTCACTTTTTCATATACAAATCTATTTGTTGTATAAAAAATATAAACAAAACCTAAAATAAGGTTTTCTTCTCCCCAAATGAATCAACATTGAACCACAAATAACACAAATTCTGTTGATTTTATGATCATACGTCTTATGTGAATATTAATCAGCATTCAGAGAGCTTTCTAAAGGTATACAACTTGACCATATTTGGAGATATGAAAATGTTAGCATATATCAAAAATAGCAAATATCAAATTCTGTCATGTTGAATTTCGTGTAACTCAGTAAAACCCTTGTAATTCTGGCCATAATTAAAGTCCACCACAAAATGTACATATGCCATAAAGCAGACAGATTTGTTGTGAAATTTAAAAAAAAAAATAAAGATTCTTTCTTTGAGATATTAAATATCAAACATTTAGGTCAAGTTCAAATTATCTTATTTGACTTAAAAAATATATAGGTCACTGTTTTGATCTATCCAAGTAATCTAAAATGGTATATAAGCTAGGTTTGTAGGTGAAAAAATAACTAAGATATTGATATTTAAATTTTGTGAATATTTTCCAAAATTCACCTTTTGAGCAAGAGTCATATATCGGCATCCCTTTGACATAGAGATGTAAAATAGGTACCATTCAATTTCTGTTGGAAAGCTCTATAAATTTGAAAAAATCCATGTCAATGATTGTCAGACACTTGTTGATTTGATACAGAAGGACTCATATATACATATGTATATATATATGTATATAGGTACCCCTCCCATAAAAAAATGATATCTAAGATTAAAATTAATTTTCTAAAATCAAAAATCTGTCTTGAAAATATTTTTTCTTTTAAATTCCAAGCGAATTGACTGAATTTGCTACATCCAAATAAAAGCCATACCTAAGGATTAGAATGAATGTATATGAACGAAAAAATTTTCTCTAAGCTTTATTTTAAAGCTAATATAATAAAATTAATATTTCCAATAGGCAAAATCCTTTGCTGTCTTACAAACAGAATTTAAATAGATTGAAATCATTTTTGCTAAGACTTTATTGACAAATGTGTCAAACAAAATTCTGTTTATTAAAAACTATTTCAAAAATAAAATATACTTTTCTGAAATTTTATGTAAAAAAGAGTAATTGATTTAATGTTTGATTAATCTGATTTGAAACAAATATTACTTGCACTAAGAATAGCAGAAAATAATTTTTTAACATGGCAATGGGTGGTTTTGTGAGACAAGTTTTGAATATCTCAAAATAAATCAATTTATTTTCATACATCTTTGTAGAGGTAGAATCATTTATATATTGAACAATTTATGATGCTAAATCCATTTTGATCCATTGCAAAGTATTCCATCTTTGCTGGCTTCTGCTGAATTATTCAACTGACCTTAATATACAGGGTGTTTCAAAAAGAATACGCCAAAATCATCATGTGATATGTCAAAAACAAAAGAAATTACAAACCACTAGCATGAACACGTGTTATATATACATTCAAGTTTCATTTCATGTTTTATAAGTGCTCAATGTGGCCACCACCGGCAGTGCGGACAACATCAAGCCAATATGAGAATTCCTTCCAAACGCACCTCAGCATGTCACGGTCCACCGTGTTGATTGTAGCTGTTATTCAGTTTTTCAAGTCATCGATACTTGCTGGAAGTGCTGGAACATAAACTTGGTCTTTAACATACCCCCACAAGAAAAAGTCACACACAGTGAGGTCCGGGGATCTGGCAGGCCAAGCACAGAGATCAAGGTCTTTAGCACCTCTCCTCCCAATCCATCGCTGAGGCACATTTTCATTCAGATAAGCTCTAACCCTGAGATGCCAATGGGGTGGTTCCTTCAAAGAAAAAGGGACCATAGACCTTGTCTTGAGACACAACACAGAAGACGTTCACTTTAGGGAATCTTTTTCATGCTCAACAGTTTCATGTGGGTGCTCTGTACTCAAGCACGCAAAACGCCTTCTGCTGAGGAGTTGCCATTTTGATTGATCTTCCCACTATTCAGCTGCACCGGAAGTTATACTGAAACTGACACCCAATCAAACTTTGATAACTACTCTATCAAATAACCACTGATTCAGTCCACTACAATGCTATAGACCTGAAAAAACAGTGTAATGATTTTGGCGTATTCTTTTCAAAACACCCTGTATAACTACTTGTATCTATTATAGACTGCTTTCATATATTATTAGCACCTAAATTAATATATCTTTTAATGCTTTTTGTTGTTCACAGATATTCCAGCTGTACAAAAACCACAATGGTTATTATTGACAATTTTAATGGCAGAAAAGAACAAAAATGTATTATGCTGTATTCAAGTAAACTTTATAGATCTATATTTTCAAATGTGTGACAATGAATTTCAACTGTCAAGAAATTATGTACTTTGTAATGTGTGGTTTGTCTTTTCAACAAAACACATTCAGTATTATATATGAATAAACAGGAAAGATAGGTCATATTCATGAGACTTTTGCTCATCTCACTACTGAAGTGAGACTTAATAGGCCAGATGGAAACAGAGATTAGAAAGAAACCATATTCATGTGAAGATTGTGGATCTGCATTTTCATGTAAGTCAAACTTGATGAGACATAAGCGAACACATACTGGAGAGAAACCATATTCTTGTGAAGTTTGTGGATCAGCATTTTCACTGAAGTCAGTTTTGGTCAGGCATGTGCGTACACACACTGGTGAGAAACCTTATTCATGTGAAGTTTGTGGATCTGCCTTCTCAGGGAAGTCAGAATTGGTCAGGCATTTGCGTACTCACACAGGAGAGAAACCTTATTCTTGTGAAGTTTGTGGATTTACCTTCACATGGAAGTCATATTTGGTTAACCATATGCGAACACACACGGGAGAGAAACCATACAGTTGTGATGTTTGTAATTCTACTTGTTCATGTAAATCTGATTTGGTCAGTCATATGCGTAGTCACACTGGAGAGAAACCTTATTCTTGTGAAGATTGAGGATCTGGATTTTTAACAAAGTCCAATTTGGTTCATCATATGCATATACACACTGGAGAGAAACCATATTCTTGTAAAGTTTGTGGATCAGGATTTTCAATGAAGTCACATTTAGTGCATCATAAGCGAACACATACTGGAGAGAAACCATATTCTTGTGAGGTATGTGGATCTGCATTTTCAGAGAAGTTAGAATTGGTTAGGCATTTGCGTACTCACACAGGAGAGAAACCTCATTTTTGTGAAGTTTGTGGATCAGGATTTTCAATGAAGTCATATTTAGTGCGTCATATGCGAACACACATTGGAGAGAAATCATATTCTTGTGAGGTATGTGGATCTGCATTTTCATGTAATGCAGAATTGGGTGTAAATATGTGTGTACACAAACGGGAGTGAAACCTTATTCATGTGAAGTTTGTGGATCTGCCTTTTCATGGAAGTCAGATGTGATCAACCATATGCATACTCACACTGGAGAGAAAGCACATTCTTGTGAAATTTGTGGATCTTCATTTTCCTGGAAGTCTAATTTGCTGAGACATAAACGAACACACACTGGAGAGAATCCTTATTCTTGTGAAGTTTGTGGATCTACATTTTGATTGGAGTTGGAATTTGTCTGGCATATGGATACCCATACTGTTGAGAAACCATATTCTTGTTAAATTTGTGGATCTACCTTATAGCAAATGTCAGATTTGATCAGTATTCGTATTGGAGAGAAAGCATATTCATGTGAATTTTGTGGATTTTCATGATTAAATAATTCGTGTATGAAGAGGCATATGCAGACCCACGCTAGAGTGAAACCATATTTTTGTGAAATTTGCAGATCTGCATTTTCGTGGAAGTTTGTCTTGGTAGATGATATGTGTACTCACACTTGAGAATTTATATACTTTTGATGCTTGCTAATCAGCATTTACAGACAAGTCAAGATTAGTACTCGATGAGCAAATGCACATTGGTCAGATACCATATTCTTGTGAAGATTGCTGATCTGCATTTTCATGGAAGTTACGTTTCATCCATCTCAGACAAATACAGGAGAGAAACCATATTCTCTTTGATGTTTGTGGATCTGCATTTATAGACAATTTTAATGCTCCATATGTAAAATACACTCTGAAAGGTATCCATATTGTTGTGAAGGTTATGTATTTGCATCTTCATGAAAGTCAGATTTATTTGTTGATATTCATACTGAAACTGGTGAGAAACCTCATCATGGTGAGGCATATACTCACTGGAGAGAAGCCACATTCTTTGTAGATCTACATTTTAGGAAAAATCAAATTTGGTGATCAGTATGTATTTCATATGAAAAACACATTATAGGGAAACTATATTCTTGTGATGTTGATCTGCATCTTCAGGCATGTCATATTTAGTGGGTGATATGCACACTGGAAAGAAATCATATTTTTATGGAAGTCATATTTTGTGAAAGATATATGTTGACGGTCATTATTTTCAAAGACTGCAATATTCAATATACATGTATTACACACTGGACAGAAACAATATTTTTGTGAATATGTTCAGAATTTCAGGGAATTTCCATTGAAAAGACACTTAGAAAAATGCCGTACTTGTAAATCCAGGTCATGTGCAGCAACATCTTTACAAAGTTCTCATTTAAAAATAAAGATGCTGTCATGGAAACCAACATTTTATTTGTCAATTTCTGTGCTTACAAAATGTAATTCTACAAACATCTGTAGAGTCACAGATGAAATGAAGGAATCTGCATTTTCATTGAAGACATAAAGGCAGAAATATAATTAAAAGAGAAAATATATATTAATTTCATGGAGATCAGTCACAGCTATATGCATACAGATGAAAACAGCACAATTCAGTGTATGAAAATTTTGGATGCATTGTATGATTATGTAATTTGCAAATGTATTTCTTTATCCATGAATGAAAGAAATCCATCTATATTTTAAAGAATCAGGTCAATATATATTTATTTCAGATATAATACTTTCTGAGAAAAATTTGACATACAAATTGAAACACAGAAATCAGTATGTCAAAAATTTGTCTTGTATTTTATATTTTTATGTTTATGAATGAATTCAAATATCTTCTTTTAAATATTTTAAATGTTTTCTTTGTTCATGTTAATATGATTTTGATTTCATATAAACAATATATTTTAAAATGATACATGTTTCAAAATTTGAAATGTTAGTGTGAAGTGAAAATAAACTATCTCAACCTGAATTTGAACTCTACTTACTGATTCCGTTTTCTTTATTGTTTACCATTGTGCCATGAAGTCTTCTTTTATTTTGTGTCATGATGCTTAAAATGTTTTATGCATTTTTCAACATTTTCAAACATTCACTTGTATGATACGATTATTAAAGTCTGCTAAACAATATTAAAGATATTTGTTTTGTATGTGGATTTTTATACTGTGAACATGTATAAACTTTAAATAGTAAGTTTATAAATTGTTACCTGTTGGTGATGAGATATATTAGTAAGTATTCAAATTTTTTATTATTATTATTATATAAATATGAAATAAAGCCCGGACAAATAATTTGTCAATGTTGTCTAATCTTGTTGGAGACAACATAATCTTAAATTTTCTCAAATGAAACAGCATTATTAATAAATTTTTAATTTTATATCTTTTTATCAAAGGATTGTATCTGTAAGTTTTTGAACCTTAAGACTGTACCATGGATAAATAAATTATGGAGAAGTTTATCTGTTAAAACCCTAGGAATAATTTTAAATATTAAATATTTCATTTTGTCTTCACTCTGAAATTTGTATTTTAAGTACTACTCAAAAGAACTGAGTGCTATATTTTTTTTTCTTTAAACTTATCAGGTTCATAATTTTATAAAAATCTTTTTTATAAAAAAACTTATCAGGTTTAGAATTTATAAAAATTTTTCCTGAATGTACTGAGAAATAAAATAAGCTTTAGTCTTAAGATGATAAGAAAGTCAGAAATAGAACACTCCCCATATATTACTTTGATTTTCTCCCACTATTGCAAGCAATTTTCACAGGCTTCCCTCCTCATTTAATTTACCTAGTTCTTGAAATTTTCTGTTTGTTAATATAACATCATCTGATCATACAACATAATAACATACTGTGAATAAATTTTACTTATTACACATCAATTTTGTTTAAGCTTCCTATTTGTTAAATTTTTTAAAATTGCTGCAACCCTCTCTTTTTCAGGAGGCAAGAAAATCACCAAACTGTGTACGTCTCTGATCAAGCATCATCTCTTTGATAGTCACCATTTTGTGTGTCTGTGTTTGTGGATTCACTCATATTCTTCCTATAATTTATTTATATGCCATCATGTAGTTTATGAGATCTGTTTTGTGGTTTTAAACATTAAGAAAAAGTATTGTTTGAAATTTTGATACATCTATATCTATTGGATAATTACCCTTGTGTTAGTATGTCTGTCAATTCAATCATATTTTTCATGTAACTTATTTGTATGCCTTTATGTAGTTTATGATGAGAACAGAAAAATATTTTATGCACTTTTAGTTCATAAACCTATTAACAAAAAATAGTTATACCATGAAATTTTGATAGATCTATATATATGATCATTTCTATCATTGGGTTTGATAAGACTTTTCCTTTCTGAATTATAATCTTCAGCTTTTTATTTTTCTTATTCAGTCCTCATTTCCTCAGAAATTTCTTGAATTTTCTAGAAATTAGCATTCCATAATTTAGTGTGAAATTTTTTTTTCTTTGGTAAAGCCATCATGTCAACTGTGTAAAAAATTACGCAATGTTTAGATAGATGATATTTAATATTTCTCTAGATTAAATGTTATCCTGGGTATGACGATAAACTACATCCAGCAGCAAGACTTCTGATTGGAAGGTATTGAGGAGTGTGAAGCCACCTCTTAATTGCTGCTGTTCTCAGCTCCACCCTAATCTGGGATGGTAGCACCTGTTACTGTCTCAGCTCTGGGCAAATAGTGAACCACGAAACTCAGGTAAAAAAAAAAAAAACTGAAAGTAAAGTTTGTTTCTTTTTCAATTAAGGGAATAAAATACCAGGAATAGATTTTTGTAAAAAGCAAACTACTCTAGCTCTTATTTAGAAAATTAAGTCCGTTGGCTTGAAGTTGTGTCCATGGTAAGGTTTGCCTCCCTGGGTCACTTCATCGACCCTAAACAGTGGCAGCCAATAATGTCAAGCTGCTTGTAGATCCTCAAGTTAATTCAGACCGACATGGCCACCTTCACACATGACTGGTGTTGTGACATTAAGCACAGTTCCACTTGGCCTATCTGGCATTTGTCTGGTCATGGCTATTCATTCTGCCACGTTGTGTTTTTGATCTTGATGAACCAAGCAAAAGACCAAAGTGAAGACTGTTCAACACCTCAGGAGCTATACATAAAAAAAGGAAAAAGTATCCTTTGAAATGAAGAATTGGATTAAAACTGGTGTGATTTTGTTTATATATGATTTCCTGTGTACTGCAGTTTTAACAATTCCCACTTATTATAATCAAATGACACTGGGTTCCCCTTTGGAACCTGCAGCTTGCTTTAATAGTAACTTAAATTTCTAAGTTTTGGTCTTCATGTCCAGACAATGTTTTGGTCAGGAGGTCTCAGTGAACAATGTGGACTCTAGTAGCAGTAGATTCTTTGTGTGTATGTCTGTCTTTCTTTCTCTCTCTCTCTCTGTTCCAGTCATCCAAAATGTCCATATGGATCTTATATGTAGTCCTGTATCCAGTAGGCATGGAGTTAACTAGGATCTGTCTCAGTTGTCTTCTACTCTATGCATCAACCTTTTCTAAATTTCCATATATAAAAATACATTTACTCAAGTGGTTTTCCAAATTTGGATTTGTCCAGCCCCCTTTAGAGAGTGGTCAGAGGGATCAAGCCACCCCTTAATTCCAACTCACACCATAACTCAATATAGGTGGTGCCAATCCCTCTATCTTCCTTCTCCCACTTTCTCAGCCTGCTCCCTGGACTGAAGTGACAAATCCATCTTCCAGATGGTACAGTGAAAAGAAAAAGTATTTTCAGTCATTAATCCTTGCCCCATGCTGGGATCTCTTGATCAACCAGACCACTCAAGAATTGGAAAAGGAAAGAAAATCATTTCCTCTTAAAGTGAAAGTTTATCTTTTCTCTGTCTATGCATTTTTTGTATGATGGAACACACCATCCAGTCTTTTTGCCTATGGTCATTTCAAAATAGGAATGGAATCTGAATTAATGTTTGGATATAAAATTTTCTCTGTACAAATGTCACTGTGAAAAGTGACCAAAACATAATTGGTCAGAATTTGGTACCCTGCAGGCCAGTTCTACTTTTCTATAGCAGTAAAATTAGGCTATCTGCTGGTGCTATTTGAGTTATTAAAAAAGAGGCTCTAGGCTATTCCAATTGTTTAACAAATATTTAATGCTTTGGCTGAAATCTCCCAGATATTTTCAGGTTCTAGGTTTCAGCCCACCAAGCCAAAATGTAAATCCAATAATAAGCAAGCCATCATTTGACATAATTTTTCATTTATATTATAAATTAATTAATATCCAGGAAATATAATTAATTTATATTATGAATTAATTAATATCCAGGAAATATAATTAATTTATATTATAAATTAATTAATATCCAGGAAATATAAATTATGTTTTGCTCACTTTTCATCAATTTACATGCCATTGATAGTTGCCTGCAAAAGTATTTCTACCATTGATATGCTTTTTGGAATATGTTGAAATTTAACTTAGCATCGGTGATATAATTTTTTTTAATATGATTCCATCGCGACAGAAATTACTGTTTCAAAGCTGGTCAGCAGTATTCAAGTTTAATTTCAATAATAAACCTTAACTAAACTACCAGGTGGCAGGCTCATCCTCAAGTGATGTTTGGAATAACTATGCTACAGAATGTTTTACTCATTTATAGTTTTGAAATGGAGGTGTGATGGAAATAGGGGTGTTTGTTATATGTCAATGGAATGGAATCTGAATTAATGTTTGGATATAAAATCTTCTCTGTACAAATGTCACTGAAATTATAATGATGAACATGTCCAGTTGGTTTCTATCTGTGGGGATATTCTTATTCTGGGTGTCTGATTTAAAACAGATGGCTTCTTTCTGGCCCTTTCTGTCAGGAAGAATCATGAATGTTGGAGTCATGATTTTTTCTGACAGAAAAGGCCAGGAAGAAGCCATCTATTTTAAATTAATTTCAGCAATCACTCTGGTTTCTTTATCATTAACATGATTTTATTTTATCTGATATTTTCATGGATACCTTACTCATCTTTTTCTTATTGGTGGGAAGTGAGGAAGGACAGGTAGGTTTGATTCTCTTTAGAATCATTTCAAACACAGGCTTTTTAAAGACATTTAAATACATTTTTTTTTTATTTAATTTTCTTAACTATTCAATCCATTTTCCCGCATTTTCAACAATTATTATCCAGTTAGTAAACTTTCTCCTCTTCCCTGTTTCTTTCTCTTTTTGTTTAATCTGGAGATCTCATTGTCACACAGATGGACAGGTCATGCAAGTTACTCAGAATCTTGTTTGGTCCCAGCCTTTCCCAGGAGAAGAATCAGTTGGAAAATCTGGAAAAGGTTGTAAGAGGAGAATATTTGTTAATTAAAATTGAAGATTATTACTTAGGTAACAACTAAGTGTCTGCACATTTTTTGATAATGAAGCTAGGAAAAAAAACCAAAAGACTGCAGTTGTTAAAAATGTACTATCAGGTAATTATCTGAATTCAATGAAATTTTCATTATTGATTCAATAATGAATTAATTTTATACTGAATAGGACAGATATTGTGGAAATATTTTGGAGAGTCAGTTTCCCTCCTTCACACTTCATTTACTTTTTCTACTCCCAAAATGAATACAATAGATTAAATTCAGAAATATCATTTAACTTGTATATAATTTCATTTTTATATGCATAATAAAGTATAAAAATGAAATTATTTATTGTACAGAAACTTTTATAAAAGGCTTAAAATAAAAATAATATTTTGGACATATTAGTTAATTAAACAAAGATAATTTTTTGGAAACAATGTCAGTTTCTAGGGTGTAGTAGTTTTGATCCTCCATACTTATTTACCGTTTTATGCAATTGTTTTAAAAGTCTGTGATGACGTTTGTTGACTTGTGACCTTGATTGCTGCACAGTGGATACCATGCACAAGAAAAATGTTATTGCTATAGTATATTTTAACCAAAAGGTAAAATCCTATTTTTAATTAATTAATCATTATTTTTAATAATTTACTTTGAAAGAAATCACTAGAATTTTTAAAAGATTTTAAAATTTGTTTTCATTTTTTTGTCTGGTGCTAATGTTTGATAAATGACGACTGACCATGCCAATGTTTTAAAAATTAAATATGTAAATTTTATTTTTCCTCTTTTTTTTTTTTTTCCTAACCATATCAATGAAGAAAAACAAGACAAACTGCAGTTTAAAAACAATGTACCAAATGTCAGTTCATTTCTAAATTCAATGAAATTTTCTGTATTGATTCAACAATGTAAGAAGAATATTATGCTGAATGGAACAGATATTTTAATTAGTAAGTATTGTTGAAATATTTTAGAGGTTCAGTTTCATTCTCACACTAAATTTTAACTTGATCTTAATTTTCTTTTTATACTTCTTAAATTATTCATTCTATTAACAACTTTTATAAAAGCCTTTAGAATAAAATAAAATGTGAATGATCTTAGGATACAAATCATTCCAACAAACGAACTCAAACATTCCTTTTTTACCCTATTCACAAGATAATAAATACAATGTGCTATTTTCTACAAATACAACGCAAATTTCAAGAAGAAACAACACGATAAGGAACGTTTGTAGAAAATAGTACATTGTATATTTCTTGTGAATAGGGTTAAAAAAGATTAATATTTTAGTTCGTTTGTTGGAATGATATAGGATTTGTATCCTATATAATCTTGTTAATTTCGTCAATTAATCATTAGTTTACTTTGAGACTAATATTGAGTTTTTAAAGCATTTTTATATTAGTTTCGTGTTTTTGTTTCGTGTTCGATAAATGATGAGTAGATTAAAAAAAATTGAAAAATAAAAACTTTCATTTATATCAATTTTTTATTTTTCATTTTTTTTTTTTACGGATTAATATGGGTAATTTGCTTTTTAAGCCCCACGCTAAGTATCTAATAAAAATTTTCTGTATAGTTATATTGAGGTGTAAATTTACATGCTTAATTCGAAAATAACAAAGAAATTTTTCTAAAATCTACCGTTACTTTTGGTTTGGAGTTATCGACAATAAGTTCAAACTCGTTTATATTGGTATCGTTTGGATACATTTTGCTGCAGAATAGGCAATCATGGAAACATCAATAATTGTCTTGATTATTGGGCATGCAATGTGCAAACTTTGCGTGAAATTTAAAAAGAGTATGATTATTTACAAACCAAAAGACAAAAAAAAAATGTTCGAAAAGGAATTAATAAAGTATTTTGGAGTTTTACAAAGCATGATTACGTAAGATTTCAAGTAGTATTACAAGTTGTTGTAGTATTTAATTATTGTTTTATTATTTAATTTATGTTATTATAAAAAAAAAACAGTTGTCATTGCTTTTCTAAATAGCAAATTTACCAAAAAAATTAACCCATCTCTCGCTAAACCGTAACCCTTGTGTAGTAATTAAGACGAGTGAAAGCAGAAAAAGGGCCGTTAACTAAGTAAGCCTCCGCGCATAAGTGTTGCGGAGTGAATGTATGTAAACAACCTCAGTAATGGTCGACGCGAATTAGTCCGAAATTTTATTCTCGATAACCCCAAAACGGTAGATTTTAGCAAAATTTCTTTGTTATTTTCGAATTACGCATACACCTTTAATATGACTATTCGGGAAATTTTTATTAGTTACTTAGCGCGGGGGTTAAAAAGCATTGCGTTTGAAAAAAAAAATTTTTTTCAAAGTAAATAATTCTTATTTTTCAGGAAGTCCGTGATGGTAAATAAAAATTGAAAATAATGTTTTCCGTTTCGATTTCGTACGATTTTACCCCCATCTTAGAATTTAACGCGAATATTAATGAGGATTAAAAATTAGATTTCAATAAAATTTGTATTCCATATGAATTCTGCTTTAGAATGAGGGGCCTTCACGTCGGTATTATTATCAGATGACGGGAAGAAACATATAACATTTTTACTCCGTATATAAATCCTCCAAAATCTAAGGATTTAAAATACACGGAACAAAATTTTATCTGACACCGCTTCATAGCATTCGTTTTTTTGTTTTTTAGGTTATCAATCAAATGTTTTTCTCAAAAGCAGTTTCACTTTTGTACCTTTTATTTTATTTTATTTTTTTTTATTTAATTTCTTTCTGTTATTTGTTTCAACTTTATGAACTGAACGAAGAATATAAAAATTGGGCAGGTTAACTTGAAATCCCAACAAAATCATTTGCAGACAAAAAATAATCCAGTTTTCTTTTTTGTTTTGTTATTTTTTTTATTTTTATTTTTATTTTTTTGTCTCATTGAATTTCAAGGCTGAATGGTAACTGGTATGGTAGAATACAGATGAGTTATGACTTTATTTAGAAGTCATGGACAGAACTTCTGATAATTGGCTGAAAAAAAGAGCATAATGGAAAAGGCTCCAAACGTTGAATTTCTCAAGTTTTCATAAAATTAAGCAAGTGGATTAAAAGAAAATACATGTAAAAAATATTTTACCAAGATTTACTAATAAAATAATTTCATTAATTTGTGAATAACTTCTGAAGATTTCATTAAAATCTGATAATTATTTGATTTTTTTCCAGAATTCCTCAGTATCAGACGACAAAGAGGAAAGGACCAAAAAACTTTTTTTATTCAATAATTCGCCGACAAAAAAAAAAAAAAAAATAGCATAGCATGATGAAGAAAGGCTCCAAACTTAATAAAAACAAAGTTTTTATCATCAAAATGTTTAAGAGGAAAGACCAAAGTATTTTGTAATTATTTCTTTTAATTTTTTAATCCTTTCTTGGATGTTAGAAATTTTGGTTAAATATCCTTTTTACGCCAGTGGTCACGTAATGTTTATCTTTTTAGCATTAGTTTTTTTTTTGGGGCGCTTTTTTCAGTTGAAAAACAAATTAATTTAGAAATCTTGCAAAAATCAAATCATTGTCAGATTTTAATGACACTTTCAGAACTTATTAAAAAATGAATGAAATTATTTTAGAAACGTTTGTTTTTTAGAAAGTCATGGTAAAAAATATTTTTTTTTACATCAGTTGCTCCATCCTTTCCTTATTTTTTTGAAAACTCGAAAATTCAACTGTGTATTTTTATGATTATTTTAATTAAATGCAGTAGACTTCGAAGAATATAAATCATCGTTTTTTTTGTTTGTTCGGTGTTTTTTTTTTTTTTTTTTTTTTTTTTTGTAAATCGAAAAGCGTTTCTATCCAAAATTTAGCTCAGAATTGTAAAATGCAAAGACCAATAAAACTCGGACATTATTTAATTAGAAAAGCTTTTAATGTTTTTTCATGAATAATATATGTTAAGGACATTATTGTCTGAAGCCAAAATATTTTTCAGATGAAAAATTAGTTTTTACAAGAATTGTTTTTTGTTTTTTCAATTTTAAATACAAAATGTGATAAAATTGTTAAATATTTTAAAATTAAGTTTGAATATATATTGTTTTGGAAATCTCTTATTAAAAAGATCTATTTTTACAGATCTTAAATTTTATAGCTTATTACAATTTGCAAAGAGTTTGTATTTTTAAAATAATTTTTTAATATACCAAAAAATGTATTAAAAATGTTTCCGGCAAAACTACAAAGGTACAATTCAGAAATTTGTTTGGGGCAGTTTGTCAGTATGTATGCTCATTTTTTTTTTATCTAATTTTTGAAAGAACTTATTTGAGTCTAGTATCTTTCAATAAAACCTAAAGTTATGTTGAATGCCTATAAATTATTCAAAACATATTTATCTTTTTTCTTTTTAGGGAATCTGTGGTAGTACCTAAAGTGATGATTATTTTACATAATTGGGTTTCTGTAAAATTTGCATTTCTGATGCGTTCTGCTCTATTGACATGCAGTAGGGTAGCTACTGTCATGGACTTTATCAAAAAAAAATAAAAAAACCTGAGAAAACACATTTTAAAATCTTTCTTTTAACTTAAATTTTGTTTCTATTTCAAAAGAGATAATAATTTCCTTGTTTAAATAAACATTAGAGGCATTTTTAAAACATTGGTACATTTTTATCTATTCATCTTACCTTGATTTTTTTCAAAAGGTCTTTATTCAAGGAAATGAAAATCAAATAACTCTTCACTTTGGGAAAGCATAAATATTTACATGCTTTAAGTGAAGAAAATGATCATTCAGAGAGAGAGCAGATGTGACAGGTTTCGTCAGAATCAGACATAGACATTTTTTTTGTTTTTAAATTTTAAATAAGATTTTATATTTTGACAAAAGGTCTCAGAAAATGGTATTTATTGAAAATTTGTAATTTTTAATGTTAACTAAATTAATATTGTTTTAATTACCCAAATGAATATTGACATACAGTAAGGTAGGTACTGCTACAAACATTTAAAAAAAAAAAATATGTGAGAAAACACATTTTAAAATCTTTCTTTTAACTTAAATTTTGTTTCTATTTGAAACGATGTATTAATTTCTTTGTTTAAATAAATTTTAGAGGCATTTTTAAAACATTGATACATTTTTAATTACTCATCAAATCATTGTGCCATTATTGAACATGAAAAATGTAACAAACTCCAAACAAAAGATTTGTTTTGGTGTCTAAATTAATTATTTAAAATTTGACAATTTTTCAAAGCAAATTCAAGTTATTGTGGTTTATGTGATTTGCATAACAAATTCCAACAAACTATAATATATATTATATTAAATCAGTATCTTTTGCTGGAGACATTTTAGATTTGTTCTTAGATTACTGAAAAAAAAACAAGACTAAAATTCTTATTAATATCTAATTCATTGATTTTTTTCACTTTAAATGAACATAATATTTATATAAGCTTCATCAAGTCAAGAATTCTTCTTTCATGTGTGATATTCCCTGAGAATATATATCCCTGTGTATCCCTCCTGTGAACTATCTTTCTACTGCCCCCAGGTATGTCTCTATTTTCTCTTGATCTATTGAAGTTTCTGTTGCTTAGTGACTCAATTTGGTCAACTTTCAGTGGCGAGTTTATGTGATCTTCAGCACGTGAGTCCAGAAAAGGGACTAGTTTGCAAACAACTGATTTCCTTCTGGATGTTTGCAGCTTAGCATTTTATTCACTATTCCATATGTCCCATATTGACACCTTGACTGGAATCTCCCACACAAACCAAAAGCTAAATCCAATCTTGTGATAAGCATACCCTCATCCAACATGACTTATCAGTTAATGTCAATTTTGAGGCCCTATATTTTACATGATTCCCCTACCACCTTGCCTCGAATGTGTGATCATACTCAAAGTCTTACAAAACCAGCACCATGTTTCCCTTCTGTATTTTGGCAACAGTTTCACTTTGCTGGCAGGATGAAGATGGTTGTCTTTGCAAACAATCTTATCTTCTTGACTCTGATGAAAATAATGGTTTTCTTAACTGGGCAGAAATGGCTGATGCAGCCAAAACAGCAGCAGATGGTGTCTGCCCTAAAATTGATTGTATTGTTATTGATGTTAGTCAATTTAATATTTGAATGGTTTTTGAATGGATAATCTTGCTTCTAATAACAAACATTTAAGAAGAAATGACCCTCCTCAATATTTCTGTTTTCCATGTACCAATTATTGCTTGTATGCTTCTGGAATATGTAAATATTCATTGATTTTATCTTCACAGAAATTGTAATAAAGGAGATTATATTGCACTCACACACAGACACACATACTGTTTCTAAAATAATTTATTTTTGTGGAAATATATTGTCATTGCCAATAGTTGTGTATTTGTTCATCATTTGCTTGTAAATATTTGTTGCAACTGCTTTTAGATGAGCTAGAATTATTGACTGCAACAATTACCATGTTAAAATGTTGGCAGATTTTAAAGATGGAAATGTATATTACTAGGTCACAATTTTTTTTTTTTAATTTATATTTAAATATTATTTAAGTAAAAATTTTTGACAATGAGGATAAAAATAGCTAATTAATTTCTCTGATTAATAAACTTTTATTTTTTATATATTTTATATATATCCAGTAATATATAGTTTCTCATATAAGTACAAAGGACATGGGTCATTCAATGGCTTACATCTTCTAGCTTTTCATATTAATTTCATTTTACTGTAGGTGTTTTATTGGATTCTTTTAAGTGCCTGTAGTACTTTGAGAGAAGTGTTTAGGTTAGAATATATATATATATAAATATATATATATATATATATATATATATATATATATATATATATATATATAGGCATCTCTTCTCAATAGTCACAGACTTTATCTGTAACAATTTGTTTTAACATAAATTAGTAACTATTTTCAGCCTACATTTAAAAATTTTGAAATTTTTTAAAGAAAAAACATTGAACCTCACTAATTCAGCAATCTTTCAGTCAGATTGTCAACCCAAAGCTAAAAAGCAAAGTCTACTCTATTATTTAAAGGCTTTTGAATTCATACTTCTGTTGTTGACCTGTGACCTTGATGACTACCATGCATAAAAAATATTGCTATATTTTAACCAAAATGTAAATGCTATTCTTAATTCAGTCAATCATTATATTTAATAATTTACTTTGTAACAAATCACTAGGGCTAATATTGGATTTTTAAAAGATTTTTAACTTTGTTTTCATTTTCATGTGTCTATTACTTTAGTTGAGTTCAGTCACTCTTAGAGTAAATCCAGCTGCCAATTACTACTGTATTGTGTAAGATGACCATTAAATACAGTATTTGGTGTCTGCCATAGTCCCATGTTCTGTTCTCACATTTATACAGAAGGTGCATTATTTTCAAGAACATCCATATTCAGTTGACATGTATTATACACTGGAGAGAAACTATATTTTTGTGAAATATATATTCAAAATTTCAGGGAATTTTCATTGAAAAGACACTTGGAAACTCACCATGCTTGTAAATTCATGTTATGTGCAGGAACATCTTTACAAAGTTCTCATTTAAAAATAAACATGCTATCACAGAAACCAATGTTTTGTCATATTTGTGAATTACTGTGTTCACCAAATGTACTTCTACAAACATTTGTAAAGTCACAAATGAAATATGAAGGAATCTGAATTTCATTGAAACATAAAGGCAGAAATATAATAGAAGAGAAAATATATATTAATTTCATGCGGTCACTTAATGGTTTATGCATACAAATGCAAACAGCACAATTCAATGTATGAAAATTTTGGATGCATTGTATGATTATGTAATTCGCAATGTTTTTCTTTATTCATGAATGAAAGAAATCCATCTATATTTTAAAGAATCAAGTCAATATATATTTATTCCAGATAAAATACTTTCTGAGAAGAATTTGACATACAAATCAAAACAGCAGAAATCAATGTATGAACATTTTTGCTTTTATTTTATATTTTTATGTTTATGAATGAAATAAAAGCATCAATGTTTTCTTGGATCAGGTTAATTTCTGATTTCATATAAACAATATATTTTCTAATGATATATGTTTCAAAATTTGAAATGTTAGTGTGAACTGAACATAAACTATCTAAACCAGAATTTGAACTCTACTTACTGATTCTATTTTCTGTATTGTTTACCATTGTACCATGAAGTCTTCCTTTATTTAGTGTCATGAAGTGTCATGTTTTATGCATTTTTCAACATTTTCAAACATTCACTTGTATGATACCATTATTAAAGTCTGCTAAACAATATTAAAGATATTTTGTTTTTATGTTGATTTTTATACTGTGAACATGTATAAACTATAAATAGTTTATAAATTGTTACCTATTAGTGATGAGATATATTAGTAAGTATTCAAACTTTCTATTATCATTATATAAATATGAAATAAAGCCAGGACAAATAATTTGTCTTGTTGAAGACAACATAGTCTTTGATTTTCTCAGATGAAACACCATTATTAATAAATTTTCAATTTTTTCATTGTATTTTATATCTTTTTATCAAAGGATCATATCTGTACATTTTTCAAACTTAAGCCTGCACCATGGATAAACAAATTATGGAGAAGTTTATCTGCTGAAATCCTAGAAATAAATTTTAAATATTAAATATTTCATTTTGTCTGCACTCTGAAATTTGTATTTTAAATACTATTGAAAAGAACTGAGTGCCATATTTTTTTCTTTAAATTTAGGTCAGCTTATAAAAATCTTAATTTTCTACTGAATGTACTGAGAAATAAAATAAGCTTCAGTCTTCAGATGATGGGAATGTCAGAAATAGAACACTCACCACCTCTTAATTTGATCTTATTAACTTTTACAATTACCAGCTATTGCAAGCAATTTTCACTGGCTTCACTCCTCTTAATTAACTTAACTATTTCTTAAAATTCTATGTTGGTTAAAATAACATCATGTGAAGATACGATATAATAGCATCCTGTGAATCTATTTTAATTATTTCTTATTATGCATCACTTTTTTTTGAACTCACTATTTATGAAATTTTTGAAAATTGCAGTACCCCAACCTCTACCACTTATTTATACTCTTATTTGTGAGGTAGGAAAACTGCTGTTTGAGCTGTATATATCTCTGATCAAGGCCTCATCTCTTTGATAATTACCATCTTGTTTGTGTGTTAGTTTATGGATTCACTCATATTCTTCTAATAATTTATTTTTATACCTTCATGTTTTATGATGTTTGTGTTTTTGGATTGGAAATGTATTAAGAAAAAAATAGGTATAGTTTGAAATTCTGATATATCTATATCTATTGGATAATTACCATTGAATTTGTTAGTATGTCTGTATTTATTTCTATGCCTTTATGCAGTTCATGATGACAAAACAGCAATATTTTTGGTTCATAAACCTATTAACAAAAAATAGTTATACCATGAATTTTAATAGATCTATATCTGATCAATTCTATCATTGGACTCTTTTCCTCTTTCAATATAATCTTCAGCTTTTTATTTATTAGATTCTCATTTCCTCAGAAATTTCTTGCATTTTCTAGAAAATATCACTCCATAATTTACTGTGAACTTTTGTTCTTTGATAAAGCCATCTTCACAGTTATGAAGAAAAATTAGGCAATGTTTAAATAGAAGATGACATTTAATATTTTTTCCAGATTAAATTTTATTCCAGGTATGACGATAAACTGCATCCATCAGCAAGACCTCTGATTGGGAGTTTTCACAGTGCATAATACACTAACACTGAATGTGAGTATGAAAAGATGAGATACACACCTGTAATAAACAAAACCTTTAATAACTTAGACATACATGTTAAAATGATTTCCACATGTCCCAAAATAAATGAATGATCATACAGTTCAAATGATGAGAATGCTTGACTGAAAAACGATCAAAGAAATAAACATACCAGCATTATGTTCTTTGACCGTCCTTAACAAGGTAAATCGAAATGACTTTAGGCTGTGTACATGTTATCCATTTTCCATGTGTGAGGATGCCCCGGTGATTAGGAAGGTATTGACCATTCCAAAAAATGGAAGCAAAAAACGGGGAGGAAGAGTTCTCCTCTCTAAAGATGCTGAACTCCCATGTGATCAACCCAAGGGAAAACAATTATTGTCTCCCTACACTCCCAAGAAAATTAAATTTTGCCATTAAATGACCTATAAGCAGTTGATATGCCATTAAACAAACAGATTAAATTAGATAACAATAATATACTTCATTTTCCTCAATTGTGTTTCAGTGACTGTGATAACATATTCATGCTGATATGACAAAATTCATGACTTTCGCACAACTGGACTGCTCCCTCAACTGTTGCAAACTCTCAGCTTTTATGCCGGTGAGGCATACACTTATGCAAATGAATACGAGCCTCACTCTCAGTCTGGTCGCATACATGCACTGCCATTTTTGTGTCTTCCACCATGACGTTTGCCTCATCAAACGTTCACTCATGCATTTGTTACACTCCCCCCCGATCCTTGATGATCACAGCACGGGCAAGGTCGCGTTGGTAATCTCTGGCGTGTGCTTCGTCGCAAGTGTTGTTCTGTGGTTTCTCTATTTTGTGCTATTTGTCGGCTAGGCAGTGTGATATACCCAATGTCGTCAGAAGTCTCATCATCCATTTCGCCAGACGGGATGACATTTGTCCGGGGTCATACATCCTTTATATGGTGTGGGACTTCCATCGACAACAACGGATTGCGGGCTGATCACCCCCATCATTGTTCCTTCTTGGAATCTGCAAGTGCATCAATAATGGGGCGTTTTGTCCCACATAGGGTCTCCTGAACGGTATCTGTTTTGTGCAGGGGCTGATGATGTTGATACTGGGTCAATGTTTCTTATCCTGGCCTCATATCTGTAGATCCTGTTGGAATTAAAAATCAAGATAATGACTGACATTGTATTTAAATTGTGGAAGATCAGAATTGACAAGTAAATAAGCTGTCATAAGAGTGTTCCACTGGTAAGAAGTGTAATAAAAGAAACTGTTAGCATAGAACTTATGGTTATGTCTAGCTATTTCAAGTATAAAATGATGAGACCTTGCTGCCAATCTAGTATTGGACTTAAATTCATAAAGTCCGCACCCCCCGCCCTAATTCAAGTTATATTTGTTTTTGAAAAGAAAAAAAGAACTTTAGTTAAATAAAAAATTATGAGAGACAGACATGAGTTACAGGCAATTCTGACAAAATCATGTCTTACAAATTTAACTATATTTTATTTAAATTAATTTTTGAAAAAATAAGTCTTTAATAAAACTTAATTTCAAATTATTTACTTTTTTCATGTTAGTAACAAACCAAAAAAGCAATGAAGTTTATTTTTTAAAGATTGAATAAAACATTATTTTCCATAACATAAATAAATAATTTTTTCATATCATAGTTTCAGGATGGGATGGAAACCTTTGCACTGGCCTGGCCTGCCCTGGACTAATTCAAGATATTTTATTTGAAATTTGTATTTGTAAAGTAAAAAAAGAATAGATATTAAGTTTCGTTTTTAAAATCTGTAGTGATGAATGAATAATAAAAAGTTAAAATAATTACACAAAAAAAGAATCCAGAAATAAATTCAAGAGAATAGAAAATTTAAAAATACCTATAGCATTTCAAAATTATCGGCAGAATTAAAAAGTAAAAACGAATGGGAATAATAATCATTCCTATTCATTTTTACTTTTTAATTCTGAGAATTCTGAAATGCTTACATGGCTAAAAAAATGCATTCTCATGCAATTAGTACATATTTTTAATTTTAAAATATCTTCACAAATACAAATCATACAATGATAAATTTTTTGTGAAAAGGTCGGGTGGATGATACTAAATCTGTATATATCTTTATTTTGTTGTTAATTATTGTATGTTACAATTTGGAGCATATCTTGTGGAATTCGGCAACAGCTTAAAAAATTAATTTAAAAAAAAATCTGATGATACCTTGCTCTTAATAGCACAGTGAATAAGCACACTCTGCAATTACAGATTAAATCTACAGACTGTAAAGGATTACTCAGACATTCCAAAGTTTACACAAAAAAATATTATACTTTGGGAACTTTTGCAGTAAACATAATTTTGATTATAATTATGTAACATTTATGAGGATAATATACAGATATCTTTCCTTAGCTGTTTATAAATTGTAACAAAATTAAATTACAAAATTGTATTTGGATTAAGCGAAAATTACTTATAATATAATACATATTACTTATATAGTCCTTCTTGCTGTCAATTTTAATGACACAAGTAGTTTTTTTATCATTTTCCTTCCATACATGATCAGCCATACCTTATTTAATTATCTCACCTCTAATTATAACTTTTTGATGTTCTTCCAGCTTATTCTGAAGAGTCCATTCAATGTTGATCATTTTCTATTCATAGGTGTTTGGTTCATCACTTATAAATTTTGCAATAAGCTTAGCAAGTGGACCGTAAAATCATTTACTTGAGATTATAAATGTTTGTTACACAGGTTTTCATTTTACAGTGTAAATATTTTAATTGTTTTTTGCTTCTATTTTTCTATCATATACTTATTTATAATTTCTTTAGTTTAAATAAAAATAGTTTTTAACATAATATATAATTAAACTGAGCAGACAACAGTCCCTTAATTATGAAAATTAATGTTTACTAAGGACTTCATCATGTCTTCAGCAGTAGTAATCAAGGATGAGGTGACTGAAAGTGCAAGGTTCAATGCTAACTTGTCTGTCAGCTGTTCCATTTGAATTGCTTCTGAATCAACAATGTTGCTTCCAATTTTAATAGAAGATATTTCAAAAGAAATGACTCTAACTGCTTATGTAAATTATTTCTTTTTTACTATGGGTTTTATATTCCAACTGTTAATTATTAGTTTTATAAATATTTTGTTCAATTAAAATATTTGTTCATATAATATGTAATTATATGTAGCAAATAATGGCACATTAATTAGGAATGTTTTTTCTTTTTTATTCCAGTTGTTAACTATTAGTGTACTGAATATTTGGTTGCTTTCTCAGATGAAGTTTCAGCTCCCATGTTGGTGCTATTGCTGATAGGCCCAAGAAGATGATCTTAGCAAATGATCTCATCTTCTCCTAGGCACTGATGAAAATGTTTGTTTTTACTAGACAGACATGTCCGCAGTGGACAGTCTTGCACCAGGCAGTGCCTCCTATGAACTTGATCATGCTCTCTGTCCTATTAATCAAAGATAAGATACAAAAAAGTAAAAAAAATATATTTGAATTCTTTCTGAATGGAAAATGTTCTGATTTGAATCATATACATTTCAGAAGATATGACCCTCTCAAATATTTTCAGCTGTTCAGGTGACAGTTATTGAAAAATATCCAAATTTTCATTGGTATAATTTGATTTTTAACTAAATTTTTCTAAAATCAAGTACTTGTAATTATAAAAGCTTTTTGCACTTTTTTATTTGACAATGTACTTATTTTGATAGTTTGTTTCTGTTGTTTAATGAAGCATAAAAATTTATATAAATTCTTTAAAATATTTTAAAGTTAGAAGAAATCTTCTCAATTTTTTTCATTTTCTTTAATGATGTTTTCTTCAATTTTTCATATACATATTAATTTCCACAGTTTAGTATTCTTAAATGAAAATAATTTTTCACATATGTAATTACTCTGAGTGGACATTAGGAAAATTATTTAATTTTTAAAAACAGGTTTTAATTGTTAACTGTTAGTTTAATAAATATTTTATTGAATTAATATATTTGGAAGTTCAGTTCTTGGCAAAGAATATTTGTTGAAAATTAGCTAATTTAAACTGAAGTTTAAAATTTAGGTAAGTGCATTCACATTTTCAATAATGAAGCCAAAAAAAAATAAATAAAAATAATCACAAATTGCAGTTTTTAAAAAATCTAGCAAAAATTAGGTCATTATATGAAGTCAATAAAATTTATTGATTCAGTAATGAATAAATTTTATATGTTGTACAGGGCAGATATTTCAGCACATATTGTGGAAATATTTTGTGGGGTAGGTTTCATTTACTTTTTCTACTCCCAAAATGAATGGAACAGATTAAATTCAAAAGTAACTTGTTTTTAATTTCCTTTTTATACTCTTAATATACTATAAAAATGAAATCATTAATTCTGCTGACATTTATAAAATACTTTAGAATAAAAATAATATTCTAAAACTGTTGATTAAAGAAGCATAAAGATAATTTTTTTGGAACAGTGACAATTGATGAAGGACATCTTGGATATTTCTATAAACTACATCTACCAACAAGGATTGGGAGGTTTTGAGGCATATGACCCACCTTTTAATTGCTGCTGTTCCCAGGCCCACCCTGACTTGGAGTGATAGCACCTGTTAAAGTACTAGCTATGGATAAATTGTGAACTGACCAAACTAGGGTCAAAACATTGTGAAAGTATAAAAAGACATTTTCATAATAAAAAATATCACCAAATTTTTGTAAAAAGAATCATTCAAGCTCCCAAGAAAATTAAATACATTAAGTTTTAATAAATTTTTTCATTATTTTTTTTCTTTTTCTTATAATTTACTCAGTTTATTATTCCAATTGGTTAACAGTTTGTTAAAGATTTTTTCTGAATTTAAATATTTTTCCACATAATATATACTTAAGTGGACAATAGAATATTAATTGAAATAATTAATAGTTTTAATTGGATTTAATATTTTTTTAATTGGATTTAATATTTTTACTATGGATTTAACATTCCACTTATTAACTATTAGTTTAATAAATATTTTTTTGTATTAAAATATTTGCAAGTTCATCTCCATGTTTGTCAATTTGCTGGAAATTCTCTTCATCCACTGGATGGAACAAGTGACTATTCCTATGCAAGAACAAACATGGAGGCGACAGGATTTGTAATTTTTAGCCCTTAACGATGCTTAACACAAAGTGAAAGATTTTGACTAACGTACTGTTGAACCATTTGCAGGTTGTGCTCAATCCTCTTGTATCCCCTGAACAGACATGCTCTAAAGGGTCAGACAACCCAAGATAACCTTCATTTGATTTGCACACTCCTTGAAAAAGTTGACAGAAAAGACACACTGATCAATTTGAATTGGTCCAAGACCTTCAATATGATAGACCATCATTTCTTGGAGGATGTCTTGCCTATAGCCAGAATCAAGCTGAGCTTCACTCTTAGATTCGCCTCTTACAAGCAAGCCCCAGTGCAATGTTGGAAGTGAATGAGGTAAGATCAAAGCTCTTCTGCTTGTCTAGATCCATTTGTCAGGGCAGCCTCATCTCACCCTTGTCCTTACACTGGAGCCTTTCCTATGCAGGTCCCTGGTGGGATGATGCTACCTAATGCAACAACCTTGGCCAGGTACACTGCCTATGTCAACAATGTTTCCATGCTTGTAATGAGTATTACCGAGATCAACAAAGTCAGAATAGAAATCTGGGCATATGAGATGGTGACAGGGGCCAAGATTAACTGTGATAAGTAAAATTTATTCATTGACCCAAGCATACATTATATAATATATGCTTGGGTTAGTGAATGTGACTAGTTAAATTAAAGTTAGACCAGTGATGATCAGCCTACCTGAAATGAGCTGACAAGACTGGTATTCCTTAAGAAGGATTTATTTAATAAAACATTCCCTAACAGAGCAATTCGCTAACTGAAGAATGCTAGTAAGGGAGGTAATTACCATAACAAAAAATGCCAAGGGCAGATAAGTATAGTACATTCTCCCCTCCTTTTTATTTACAGTTTTTGATATCTCTTTGGCTTACAAATTTCCCATTGGGATCATCTGGGTATTTCAGGATTTCTTCAAATTACATGAGAGGGAGTAGTCTTTTGATCACTTGGAGAAGTTGTAATCTCTGGGTTAATGATAGTTTGTAAAGCACATAACTGTGAGAGATAAAGGATGCTGAGCCCCCCATATCCATTAGAACCATACTGGCACCATATTTTCTGGCTAACATGTATAATGCAGCCTGTTTTAGGGATCCTAAGGAAGCGAATGAAGTCTTTGATCTCATCAACATGGTCACAAGCCTGTGAGAGCATGTTGCAGCAGATGTTATTTTTAGGTTCGAACGACACATTTTTGAGAAATGACCTTCTTTTTCACATTTGAAACAAGTAGCATTTCTTGCTGGACATGCGTTTTTATTATGACGAGATCCTCCACAGAAGAAACAACTCGACTTGCTATTAGCCGAGGCTGCACAGATTTAAAGTTACATTCTTTTGCAATAACTGTAGTCTTTGTACGTATTCATCAATATTTTCCTCCTCTTTTTGGCCGCAAGTGGCAAGTAAATGCCAGGCAAAAACTTTGTAGGTTTTACGTACAGTTCTTTCAGATGGTTAACAGCAGTATCGAAAGTACTATATTCTGCAATGTATTCATATACATCTGGGGAAATATAATTTATTAATGTATCGAGTTTATCTATGACGGTATGGATGTTAGAGTCAATAATTTTGCGTAGGAACGATGAGAAGCTTTGAAAACAGTGGTTAAAATTCTTACTTGACGATGGTGTATTAGGAGGGGTGCTCAACGTCCCGGTTTCAAGTGTCTATCCATACTGTCGACTCGGTTTCATTAAATAAGTTGAAATGAGCTGACAAGACTGGTATTCCTTAACAAGGATTTATTTTACGAAACATTCCCTGACTAAGCAATTTGTCAACTGAAGAATGCTAGTAAGGGAGGTAATTACCATAACAAAAATGCCAAGGGTAGATAAGTATAGTATACGACCCTCTTTGGCCTTGTGCCACTTATTTTTTTTTTTATATACTATAAATATTCATTCCTATATGGATCAGAACAAACAATTCTCATCATTTTTTTCATTTTCTTAAATAATAATTGTTTTCATCAATTTTTCATATTCCTGATCATTTCCACAGTTTAGTATTCTTAAATGAAAACATTTTTTCACAGAAAATATAATTAAACAGACGAGGAAAATTATTTCATTTTACTATGAGTTTTTCTGATTGATTTGAAATTTCAGGTCCAACATGAGAATATTTGTTAAAAATTTATTAATTTAAATCGAAGATTAAAATTTAGATATCGATTATTAAATGCATGTGCATTTTCAATAATGAAGTCAGAAAAAAAAAAATGTAATTTTTAAAAATGTACTAAATTCAGTGAAATTTTCATTATTGATTCAATAATGAATGAATTTTATGCTGAATAAAAGAGATATTTTAGCAAATATTATGGAAATATTTTGGAGAGTTATTTTCCCTCCCTCACACAAGGACTAGATTTACTTTTTATACCCCCAAAATAAATGCAATAGATTATTAAATTCAGAAATATTTAACTTCTTATTTATAATTTTCCTTTTACATGCATGAGTATAAAAATGAAATTATTCATGAAGTAAAACTTTTAAAAGGCTTAAAATAAAAATAATATTTTAGAAATATTGGCTAATTAAGCGTAAAGATACTTTTCTGGAAACAATGTCATTTCTTATTTACCTTTTTATGCAATTGTTTTTAAAAGTTTGTGGTGAGATTTATTGACCTATGACATTGATTACTGCACAATGGAATAAATGTTAATTAATTGTTAAGTTACTGTGCCAATGTTTTCTTTTATTAATCTTAACAGTGAAGAAGAAAAAACAACACAAAAATGTACCAAAAGTCAGGTCATTATCTGAATTCAATTAAATTTTCAGTATTGATTCATTAATGTATGAATATTATGTTGAATAGGAATAAAAAATAGTTTCTAAATCTGTTGGTTAATTAAGAAGAGTAAATGGTGTGTAGTAGTTTTGAACCGCCATAGTTATTTCCCATTATGTATTCATTTTAAAAGTTGGCGATGACATTTGTTGACCTGTGACCTTGATACTCAATGGCTACCATGCATAATAATAGAAATGTCAAGTTATTATTATCGCTATATTTTAACCAAAACATGAACGCTCTTGTTCTGTTAATTAATCATTATATTTCATAATCTACTTTGCAACAAATCGCTGGAACTATTGGATCTTTAAAAGAATTTTAAATTTGTTTTTACTTTTTATTTTCATCTTTTTTGTCTAGTGCTGAAATTCAAAATGCCATTGTTTTAACAGAAATGTAAAAACTTTAATCTTGTTTTTCATTTTTTTTTTTTTTTTTTGCGTATTAACCTGTTATCTTTGAAATAAAAATAAAATTTGTTTTCAAAATAGACCTTTCAATTATTTAAAATTCGTTTTTCCATTATTTTTTTTTATTCCGTGATGGTTACTAAAAATTGACAACAGTGACTTCCGTTTCGTTTTCCTTCGATGGTAATATTTATTTTTATTTTACCTCCTGTTAAAATTGATTTACTGAATGCGAATATTAGTGAGGATTAAAAATTAGTTTTCAATAAAATTTGTATTTTATATGAATTCTGCTTTTAGAGTTAGAAGCCTTAACGCCGGCAGTGTCGTCATGGATCTATTTTTATATAGAACATTTACTTCGTAAATAAATCTCTCAAAATCTAAGGATTTAAAATACAGGGAACCAAATCTTATCTGACACCGCTTAATCGCTATCGGGTTTTTTTTTTTTAGGTTATCAGTCAAATTTTTATATCTAAAGAAATTTCACATTTATACCATGTTTTTCCATTTCTTAATTTCATTCGTTTCGTCTTAGACGTGAACTGAACTAACTAATACAATTGATCGGGTTGACAGGAAATCCTCCAAACAAACTCATCTTCAGACAAAGAAATAATCCCGCCTCGTTTTTCTCACTGAATTTCAAGCCTGAAAGGTAAGTGGTAGAATACAGATAATTTATTTTGAATTTAATAACATTTACATAGAGTCCTGATTTTAACTAATAAATGAACAGAGATAAGATTTAATTTCTGGAATTTTTATTATGTAAGGTTTGAGGGGTGGAGCTATTTCTACCAAGATTTTCTAAAAAAAAAAAAAAAAAAATTAAAAAATAATTTGTGAATGTCTTGAAAGTTTCATTCAAATCTGATAATTATTTAATTTTTCGAAGAATTTCCAAATCAATGTTTTTTTTTGTTTTTTTTTACTGCAAAAAAGACTAAAATTTCATAATCTTTGATGCCCTAGCTGATGAAAAAAAAAAGTAAAAGGATTTTTATTTGAACCAGAATTTAGAACGTGCTAGAAAGGATTTAAATTTAATTTACCTCCATGAAAATTAATAAATAGAGCATTGCATGACAAGAACGGCCTTAAATTTGATGAAAATTTTTTTTTAACTGCTTAAGTATATATATATCATTATTAAGAAGAAATACCAAAGTACTTTTTGATTAATTTTAAAATTTTTTACTCATTCTTAGCATAGGCTTGTCCGTTTTGTCGTCCCAAAACTCGTTGAAAAAACACATTGATTTGGAAAATCTTGCAAAAATCAAGTACTTGTTGGATTTTAATGAAACTTTCAGAACTTATTCACAAATGAATGAAATTATTTTAGAAATGTTTGTCTTTTTGAAAGTCATGGTATAAATATATTTTTTTATATCTGTTACACCCCTCGAACTTAATTTTATGAAAACTTCAAAAATTTATTTTCAAAGCCTGAATTTGTTTTTTCAACTAAATGCACAAGACTCGGAAGATTCTAAATCATCGATTTTTTTTTTTTTTTTTTTTTTTTTGTAAAAAAAAAAATTGCAAAGTGTCCAAACTTTTACCTCAATTGTAGAAATACAAAACCCAATAAAACTGAGACAATATTTAATTTAAAAAACTTTTATGACTTTTCTGAATAACATATACTAAGGTAATTCTTATCTGGAAAAAAAAAAAAAAATTTTGATGAAAAATGAATTTTTACAATAATTTTTTCTTTTTTTTTCTATTTTAAATACACAATATGACAAAATGTTATATATTTTAAAATTAAGTTTCTTTATAAAGCCTTATGGAAATGACATTATGTTTTCTACTTCTTATAGATCATAAATTTGAAAGCTTATTAAAATCTGACAACCGTGAATATTTTTAAAATAATTTTTTAATATTCCAAAATTTATTTAAAATCGTCTCCAACGAAAGTATGGATGCACAACTTTGAAATAACGTCACGTGAGGTAGAGTTGTTTCCCTAGATAGAAGCAAGTTTTTTTTACTTCAGAAATGACTTTGCATTCATTCAGTTAACAACAAAGCAAAATTTGAAATCGATTGCATAGCATTTCAATATTAATTTTGTTAATAAATAAAATATGTATAACTCAATTTAAAAAAATGTTGTTACTGTTTCATTTTTACTTGTAATATTTGATTTTTTTTCACAATTTAAATGTTATTTTCAGTGCAGAAATTTTTCTTCAAACGTAAGGTTAAAAAAAAAAAAAATTTGAAAGTTATTTTTTTTTTTTTTTTTTTAAATTTACTAACCAGGTTCACTTAAAATTAGAATGAATTACATCACTTCTGCGCTACCGTACGATAAATTCCCTTGACGTAAGTTGTCAATATATTGACACCCTTCAATCACACTTTTTCTTGAAAGTAGTTCAGTTGGAAATATCTCTATTAAAAAATTTTCTGCTAAAAAAGTAAGTAATGTTTTTTTCAAATTACATTAAGTATACTTTAATCACTCTAAATTTCCTCAGATAACAAAAGAAAAAGGTGTAATTGAATTTTAATTGATTTTTGAACTAATTTTGATTTTTTTTTTTTTGTTTACAAATTCGGCCAGAAATGGCCGATAAATCGAATTTACTAGGTTTTTTTTATTCAAGAAAAACGAGATTTTTAAATAAAATTTTTTAAATTTATAGGAAGGACTAAAAAATCTGAAAAAATATTCAAAAAATACTTTGGTCTTCCCTGTTTAATTTTAACATAAACATTTACATGTTAAAATTTTTTTTTTTATCAGTTTGGGGACCTTTTTCTCCAGGGTATACCACTTTTTTAGCGTTACCTGGGACAGTCCTACTTTTACCTCAATTGTAAAAATACAAAACCCAGTAAAACTAAGACAATATTTAATTAAAGCTTTTTATGACTTTTCTGAATAACATATACTAAAGTAATTTTTATCTGAAAGAAAAAAAAATTTTTGATGAAAAATGAATTTTTGCAATAATTTTTTCTATTTTAAATACACAATATGACAAAATGTTGTTATATATTTTAAAATTAAGTTTCTTTATGAAACCTTATGGAAATGACATATTATGTTCTCTACTTTTTAAAGATCATAAATTTGAAAGTTTATTAAAATCGGACAACCGTTGATATTTTTAAAATAATTTTTTAATATTCCAAAATTGTATTTAAAATCGTCTCCAACGAAAGTATGGATGCACAGCTTTGAAATAATGTCACATGAGGTAGACTTGTTTCTCTTGATAGAAGCAAGTTCTTTTTACTTCAGAAATTGCTTTGCATTTGTTCAGTTAACAACACAGCAAAGTTTGAAATCAATTGCATAGCATTTCAATGTTAATTTTATTAATAATAAAACATGTATAAAACTCCCATGACTGCCATATCACGAGTATTAATAAATAGAAAAAAAGTCTGCCTTAATAAAAAGAAATAAAATCTCATTTCATTAAGTTAATTTATTTCAATTATGAAATTTAATGGTGTTTCTTGCAATTTTTATATTCTCAGAAAAATATTTCATGATAAATAATACCACTCAATTTAATAAAAATGTTGTTACTGTTTTATTTTTACATGTAAAATTTGATTTTTTTTCATAATTTAAATGTTATTTTCAGTGAAGAAATTTTTCCTCAAACGTAAGGTTTAAAAAAAAAAAATTTGTAAGTGAATATTTTTTTTTTTTTTTTTAATTTGCTGACCAGGTTCACTTAAAATTAGAACGAATTACATCACTTCTGTGCTACCGTACGATAAATTCCCTTGATGTAAGTTGTTAATATATTGATGTACATCAATTAACGCCCCTCAAACACGTGCCAAAGCAAGCACCACGGTTGGAAATATCTCTATTAAAAAATTTTCTGCTAAAAAAGTAAGTAATGTTTCTTTCAAATTACATTAAGTATACTTTAATCATTCTAAATTTCCTAAGATAACAAAAGAAAAAGGTGTAACTGAATTTTACATTTTTTGATTACAAACTTGGGCAGAAATGGCCGATAAGATCAATTTCTTTAATTTTTTGATTCGAGAAATTTTTTTTTTTTAAATAAAATTTTTAACATTTATAGGAAGGATTAAAAAATCTGAAAAAATATTCAGAAAATCCTTTGGTCTTCCCTCTTTAATACTAACGTAAACATTTACACGTTAAAATTTTTTTTTATCAATTTGGGGACCTTTTTTCTCAAGGGCATACCACTTTTTTTAGTGTTATATGGGACAGACCTATAGCATGTCCAAAATTTTAGTTAAAAATCTTTTTTTTTTTGTCAGCGAAATTACTAAAAAAACTTGATATCAGCCATTTTTTAAAAATTTTGTAAACTAAGTTAAAATCCTAGTTTAAAATTCTTCCAAAAATCAATTATATGCTTTTCAAAATTTATTTGACGAAAATTAGAAAATTTAAAGATTATTTAATATATTTTGAAAAAAAACTTTTGCTTACTTTCTTTGAAGAAAAATGTTGTTTAAAATAAAAAGGAGGTGATCTTAACATCGTTGGCTATTGACAAGTGATAAATGATTGCTCACATATCGACAGCTAACGTGAGATTTGAGTTATCATACGGTAGGACATAATTGACATAATGTTTTTTTTTACATGAACCAGCTTATGTAGTACCTCGTAATTATTAAAAGTAAAAAAAAAACTTTCAGCATTCCAATTTCTTTTATTGTTTTTTTGTTTGTTTTTTTTTTTTTATTACTGTAGCTTACACCATAAGTTTGTTGATACCATCTGTAGAAATTATAAATACTATAAATAAATTAAAATACAAGTGCTGTACAGCTTTTTGAGGGCAACTGTAGACCCCTAAAGTCAATACAGATCTGCTATGATAAAACATTTCTATCCCTAGTAAAAATCATCACAAACATATCAAAAGTTATTTTGTTACACTACAGCCAATTTGAACTGAAAAAACAAAAAATGGAAAAATGACTTTTGTCATGATCTGCACCCTGTGAAACTAGGTATTTTCTGAAAGCAAAGAATGCTCTTTCATTTCTAAGTGAAATTGGTTGGTGTAAATGATTATAAAATTTTTTTCTGGGTATAAAATATGAAAAAATAGTTAAAATTGCTATTTCTGAACACTGGAAACCAGGATTTTTTTTATGTTTTTTTTTTTTTTTTTTTTTTTTTTAAGTCAGCGATAAGGAAAACAGTGTTGAAATTAAGCCAAAATTGACTTTGACATTGCTGGGTCAAAGGCCAGCCAGCCAACAATACCAAGCTGTCATCATCTTGTAAAAAACTCCCATTTTAATTTTTTTTATGTTTGAACAATGGCTTGATGTATTTTTATTTTCTAACACCTTTTGAGCAGGGAGATGACAACAACACTTATGGATAGAACCAAAAACAGTCTGTTTGAAATAATTCACATAAAACTGAGATAAAGATGACTCACTGAAAACAGTAAAACAACTTTAAAAAATTGAAATTGCAATGAAATATGTAAATGGTACTTTCAAAAATCTAGTGATGTTGATGGTGAAAATGGCTTAGGATGATGTTCAAATTTTTTTAATGAGTAAAAAAAAAAAAAATGTTCTGCATGTGTTTTGCATGAAGAATTTGCAATAATGTAATCGACGTTCAGTGGAGAATGCTTACACTCAAGCCACGTGACTTTTTATTGCTTGTGACCTTCTGTATTTTTTAATTACAACCATTCTAACGATTTTTATGAACACAAAATTACATTTCTTAATTACTGCGGATCTTCTGATTGGTCAAAACGACACAATTTACAAAGCGCTAAAAAATAATCTATCTCATAAGGACACTTAGAAAACCCGATGCGGCTTTTAACTAATTTTATAATATTTTAACAACTTAAATGTAAAAATCTATTATAATTAAAGAAATAACAAATAATTGTTTTAAAAATTCATTTTTCATTGAAAAAATATTTTGCTTTCAGAAAATATTGTCCATATTCATAAAAACAAATAAAAGCTTTTGAAATTAAATAATAATCTTTGTTTTATTGAGTTTTGTATGTTACAATTCAGAGCTGATTTTCAGGTACGTGGGGTCCAATTAAAAAAAAAACAAAAAAAAAAACATTTGCATTCTTCAAAGCCTTGTGCTTTTAACTATTGTAATCACTAAACCTGATGCGATCGAATTTGTAGCGTTTTCATAAAATGATTTTTTTTAATCCAAATTTAGAATGTTCTACAAAGAAGGAAAAATTTTTTTAAATAGTTAAAATAAACTTTAATCTTTCCTCTTAATAATAATATAAACATTACATATAAATTGCTAAAAAAAGTGCATAGCTTGATGAAAAAGACTCCAACCTTGCCGAAAACAAAATTTTATCATCTGTGGAAACAAATTCCTTCAAAAAAATTATAAAGAAAACAGCAAAAAAAAAAAAGGATAGCAACTGATAGTAATAAATAAATGTGTGGTAAAAGAATTTTCAAATTATTGAAGCTACTGTCTGACAATGACAGTAGTTTTCGGAAATTACATTACAATGACTGAAGGCTAAAAATGGTGCTAAATTAAAAAATTTCAAAATGAAAACTCCTTCACAATCAGTTTTATATTGTGTTGATAGAAAGTTAAAAGCAGTGCTAAAATTAGCAATTTCAAAAACATAAAGATAAGACGCTTTCAGTCAATTTAACTTAGTTTTGAAATTGAGAAAATTATTTTGCTTATTGAAAATATTAAATATCATCATCTATTACCTTGAAATTAAAACTTCAAGAAAGATTTTTCATTTTTTTAAATTAATTCAAACCTTAGATATTGCTAATCCTTGGAGCTCTCTTCAGAAAACTTTCTTTTTTTTTTTTTTTTTTCAATGAATAATGAATCCTTACAAGATTTGGTTTCATTTTTTAAAAGTTTAAATTATAAATGAAAATTTCATGGTTTTCTTATTTAAATTTTTTTGATGAATTTTAATCTTTTCAAGTTAAACTGAAGGCAATTTCTATGACAATAAAATAACCATAGAAATTCCCCTATCACATCATTAAATATTTGAATTTAACAGCTTTAACAAAATATGGGAATACTTGTGCTTGTTTTAAGTGGGTACAAATGAAAAGATTTGAAATTGACAGCTATTTTCATTTCATTGAAACAACTATTAAACACTTCTATTTTTCCTTTTCTTTCTTTCTTTCCTGTTATCACTGAAATCCAGTAGTATCTTTCCCCTCTTTCCACACAATCAAAATGGAACAGTCCATTATTTGTTAGGTATTGGCAGGAGACCTTAAACATTTTTATCTTTATAACCAAATCCCTGTTTTATGAACATTTCTCTTAATAATAATTTTAAAATAATTCAGCAGATGTTTTTATTTTATTTATTATTATTGAATTTTTGAGGATTGCTTTACTCGATTTCCATCATCCAATACTGTGTTTGAAAAATTTCATGTTTATAGCAGTCACCTCAGTGACTTCTCAGTAGTATCTGTTCTTATCAACTTAATCGTTCTCTTTCTCTCTCCACTTCTATCTTCCCTTCTTTTTTCTTACTGAAACTTTTCAATATTTAAAAAAAAAATGATTGATTTTTTTTTTTTTTTTTTTTTTTTTGTGAGTGTGTAAATGAACTGTTGTTTTTTTTAAATATAGATGTCCATATATGGCATTACAGAAAATAATAACAAGAGTAAATTTAAAGCCATATTACCTAAAATTCAATAAACATTAGATTACAGAGAATATTTTCTTAAATTTTTAAGATTACTGAGCATTTGAAAATTGTATAAAACAGGTACTCATTTTGTATTCCTCACATAAATTTTACCAAAGAAAAAAATTAGATTAACTTCCGTCTGTCAATCAAGTTGTCAACACCTAAAATAAACAACTGTCATCATGTTAAAAAATGGATTTCTGCAATATTTTAAATGTAGTAATATTTCTTTCAAATCAGATTAAATAAACTTTAAATTGGCTAATATTCCTCAAATAATGTTTCATTTTTGAAAGATTTTTTTAATAAAAAGAATTACATTGTGATGAAAGATGGCTAAAAATGAAGCTAAAATCAGCAATTTGAGAATAATTTGAAAACAAAAGCTCCTTCCAGTTTATTTAAATTATTTTTGAAAAGTATTTTGCTTATTGGAAATATTGAATTTAATCTATTAAGTTGAAATTTAAAATAAAATAAAATCTTCTAGAAATTTTCATTTTTAAAAATTATTTAAACCATAAGTATCATATTTCTGTGGATATGCCTAGTGTGTGTGTATATATATATATATATATATATATATATATATATATATATATATATATATTATGTGCATTCTATGCGTTCTTTAGGGACACCAATTTTCTGCAATCGCAGACTCATTAATCTGAAACGGAATCTCGTATTTTTTCATGCAATCATTTTCTATCATAAATTCTTTCTTTCTTTTTTTTTTCAAATATAAAAATGATACTTGAAAACTTTTAGGTTTTCTTCAATATTTTAATAAATAAAACAATGTAACATTATTTCCTTTAAATTTATTCTTTATAAATATTTCTAGTTATTTTTCCTCTTAAGACCTAAAAAAGAATTTAAAAATTCTGCACTCGTACAAAAAAAGTAGATTTTCCTAGAAAATTTTATCTTATTTTTAAATATTAAAAAAAAAAAAAAAAATTTATGTAGCAAAGCAGATAAAAGTCAGTTGGTTACAGCATCCACCCCCTCCCCAACCCAATGAGACTTGATCCCATTGATAAAGTGGAAATGGGAATTATAGACAATAGTTTGAACCTAAAAAATGAAAGAAAGAAGAGAGGCAAGATCAAAGCAATAAATTTTTAAAATCTATTTCTTTGGTTTAATTTCATAACTTGTTATTTTATGAAATGCTACATTTCTCTCATACGACTAGAAAAGTCATAGAAAAGTTTTCTTTTCAACATCCGACTACAGTAAAGCTGACAGTTACACTGCAATCCTTCTTGATTATTTTTTCATATTTTGTTTTCTAATACAATTAACAATTTTCCAAAATGGCTGAATTTAGTGAATCACTTTCAAGTTCAAAAATTGCACCTTCTCCTCCAAAAAGAAAAAAAATAACCCCAGTATCTAAAATTTGTGCTAAGGCCAGAGTTGAACAATTTCCTGATGACTTTTATGCAGAAGATAATGTTATTTTGCAAATTTTGTCTCCATAGTGTTGATATTTTTAGGGTTGATACAATCAAAGATCATATTAAGTCAAAAATTCATATGAGAAAAAAAATCTTCTAAAGGGTCATCTCAAGTGAAACAGAAGACAGTAACAACATTGTTCAAGAGTAAAGAGGTACGAGATGATTTTATTCTTGATTTTTTCAAAATTTATAAAATGAGACCATTCTTATTAAAACATTGTAAGGAAGGTGGAGCTATTCCAAGTGTCAATTGTATTAGGGAACTTCATCTTCCAAAATTATTTGCTTTGCTGCTCTCAAAGCCAAGCCTGCTAATGAATTTATTAGTATCATAACAGATGAAACAACTGTCATGACCACAGCATTTTGAATATCATTGCAAGCATTCATGGTGATGTTGTAACCCATGCAGAATGTAATGATCAAACTGTAAGTCAAGCATGCATCCGAGCTGTAACTCATGTGGATATTGAATTTGAAAATATCATTGCCTTTGTAACAGATTCAGCAGCCTATTGCAAAAAAGCTCATAGAGAAGTGTTGTCAAATTTCTTTAACAACAGCTACCAAGCATTGTGCTTGTCACATATTTTAAATCTTGTTGGTGAAGTATTTTCAAATTGGCCAGCATTTGATAATGTTACCCAGCTCACTATTTTCATCAAGTCAGCTCTTTTTAGAAAGCTGAGTCAAAAAAAATGATATTTGAAATGGCTTGAAAATTATTTGCCCAAAGAACAAATGAAATTACCTCCTGTACCAGTGGCAACCAAATGGAATTCCTGGTTTAATGCAGCCAGATATCGCTCATCCTTTATACAATTTTATGAAGGATTCTTTAAGCAATAAAAGAGTCATGGCCTTGCACTAGATAGAATTTTTGAATTAGTAGATGGTGGTTGGCTACATCATGCCTCTTTCCTTAATTTGTGCCTAAATCTGCATTTTATAAATGAGAACTGCACACATTTAATAAAAGCTTTGACAAGCTTAGAAGAAACTAAGTATCCACTTGCATGTGCTGTTTATAATATGATGGAGGATGTGAAACAATGTTTACGTGCTGGTATATCAAAAACAACATTTGGCCTTGAAACTGATCGTCTTCTGTCTGAACTAAAAACCACAGAGAGGGAGTTAGCTCATTTTCAATATATGTTTGGCATATCTTTTTCTAAATTGAATGAATACCTGGAGGCCCATCCTGTATATAACTTTTACAAGGCAGCTCGTCTATTTGATCCTAGACAGCTACCCTGTATAAGCCATGATATAGATAGTTTTTTTGCAGCTATTAAAGACTTGCAAGATCCTTTTACTGATCTTATAGAAGAAGTTCAAATTTATGTGAATTACAAAGATGACTTACCAAATCCTTTTAATATCCCAGCATTTTGGAAAGCAAATAAGAGCAGATTTCTTCTGGAACAGATTGCCAATAAGGTCATATGGATGTTTGTTACCAGTGTTGATGTTGGACATTCATTTTCTCAATATAAACATTCAATGAATAAACAACGTGAAAATTTAACCCCTGAGAATACCAAGCAACTTAAAATGTTGTATTTCAATGGAGATTTAGAGAAAAGATTTAATGATTGCTAATTTCATAATTTGGGAAATGTTCTAAATCAAATTTGAGCAGTATTTCAATTTGTGATAAATTTTATTTAATTTTGAATTAGTGCTTATATTTTGTTCCAGAGATTGATTTATGACTTAATTATTGTTTTGTAAAATTGTAGTCAAAGATTTTAATATACTTTGAGTTATTTTCTGTTGATTCTTTTGTTGTTTTTAATATTGCAGACTACCATATAATTATTAATCTGAATTCTTTTAAAAAATAGAACTTATTTTTGCAATTGAATTTTTTTTTAACATGCTAAAAAATGTAGTCATTTGCTACTTCTTCATATGAAATAAAACTTTGAATTATGATTTTTAAGTTTTAATTTATCAAATTTTCTCATAAAAGTTTTTAAAAAATAAATTAATTAAATAAAAAAGGAAAAATTAAATTTTGCAAAAGTGAAAACTGAAAAAAACGGAATTTACTAAAATTTGAAATGGAAAATCGGGGTCCCTGGTTCTTATTCATTATGGCAATCATACCCACCTTGTCGGTGATGCTAATGTAGATTTCCTTTTTTATTTTGCTACATTCTTTCATACATTCAGCTTTCTCTGGTAAAGTTCATTGTTTCTATAGTGGCAACACACACATGCATATATGTAAAGGTACATTTCACTGATTTGCTAAAAATTAGCATATCATGAGTAAAAGAAATGCTCAAAATTTAATGAAACAGATTTTTATCATAAAATTTTTTATTAAATGATATATTGGTTATTAAATGATATTTTTAATCCTTTTTAACATGTTCAAAATTTTGATTGAAATTTTTTTTTTTTTTTTTTGTAAAAATATTTTTTTAGATCTATTACCCCTACAAAATTATATAAAAATGGCACTCTTGTTATATTAAGTAATTTTTAGAAATATGTCAACAGTAGAAAAAGAAAGGATAAACTTCTGTCAGTCAACACATCAACACCTTAAATTAATAGCTACTTTCATGTTAAACAATGGATTTCTGTGATATTTAAAACTTAAATCAAGTAGTGTTTATTTCAAATCAGATTACTTAAACTGTAAATCAGCTAATGTTCTTCTAAAAGAGTTACAGTGAACTATAGTTTTTTTTAATAAAGAGTTACATTGCAATGATGTATGGCTAAAAATAGTGTCAAAATCATCTATTTTAGAAATTTAAAAATGAAAACTCCTCCCAGTTAATATAAATTCACTCAAAATAAAGCAAAGTATTTTACATATTGGAAATATTAAATTTAATCAATTAGCTTCAAAGTAAAGCTAAGATAAAAGCTTCAAGCAAAATTTTTTTTAATTTTCAAAAGTTCATTTTAAACCTTAGGTATCATGTTTCTGTGGAGGTACTTAAATGCACACATACAATTTCAAAGATTGGCTAAAAACTGCATGAATGATGAAAAAGTGTCCCAAATTTAATGAAATGAAAATTTTATTGTCAGAAATAGATTCCTAATGTTCCTTCTTAGCAACTAATAATTTCTGAATCCCAAATACATCATATGTGGTCCCTCACTCTGCTGTAGTTACTTCCACAGAAACGCAATACCTTTGGTTTAAAATGAATCTTTAAAAATTTAAATCTTTTCTTGATGTTTTTAGTGTTAATTTAAAGATTTAATTTCAAGCTAATAGATTAAATTTAATATTTACAATAATCAAAATACTATGCTACATTTGAAAACTAATTTAAACTGAATAGAAGGGTTTTTTTTTCTTTTTGAGATTGCTCTATTGGAACAAAAACTTACTTAAAAAAAAATCTTTCAAAATAAAATATACTTTTCTGAAATGTTATTTGAGGAATATAAGCTGACTTGATTTGAAACACATACATAGTTTTAGTTTAAAATATTGAAGAAAAGCACTTTAACACAGGTGCTTTCATTATGTGTTGATAGCTTTATTGACAGCTGGAATTTATCTAATTTGTTCTATGTTTGATCTTCACTGGTTGCTGCTGCATTAGTGAACTAACCATAATATATAACTATATATATATAATATAGACTGATTTCATATATTATTCCGTGCCTAAATTAATATATATTTCATTGCTTTTTCTTGTTCACAGATCTTCTGGCTGCACAAAAATTGCAATTGTTATTATTGAGAAATTCAATGAAGGAAAAGATTTCACTTTCCATGAAGATTTGGCAAGAAATGATGTACGGTGAAATGTGTGGTTTGTCTTTTTTGTAAAAACACATTAAGTGTTCTATAAACAGGAGAGATACGACATATTAGCGTGACCTGTGCTGATCTCTATCATGATGTCAGACTTAAAAGACCAGATGGAAACTCACATCAAAAAGAAACCATATTCTTGTGAACGTTGTGAATCTTCATTTGCACGGAAGTCACATTTGGTGTGCCATATGCGAACACACACAGGAGAAAAACCATATTCTTGTGATGTTTGTGAATCTGCATTTGCAGAAAAGTCAAGTTTAGTGGGCCACATGCGAATGCACACTGGAGAAAAACCATATGCTTGTGAAGTTTGCGGATCTGCATTTTCAGGGAAGTCACATTTGGTGAGACATGTACGAACACACACCGGAGAAAAACCATATTCTTGTGATGTTTGTGAATCTGCATTTACAGACAAGTCAAGTTTAGTGGGCCATATGCGAATACACACTGGAGAGAAACCATATTCTTGTGAAATTTGTGGATTTCCATTTTCACAGAGATCACATATGGTGAGGCATATGCGAACACACACTGGAGAGAAACCACATTCTTGTGAAGTTTGTGGAGCTACTTTTTCACGGAAGTCAGATTTGGGGATCCATATGTGTACACACAGTGGAAAGAAACCACATTCTTGTGAAGTTTGTGGCTCTGAATTTTCAAGCAAGTCAAGTCTGGTGCGGCATATGAAAAAACACACTGGAGAGAAACCATATACTTGTGAGGTTTGTGGACTCGCTGTTTCAGATAAGTCAACTTTAGTGGGTCACATGCGAATACACACTGGAGAGAAACCATATGCTTGTGAAGTTTGTGGATTTGCATTTTTAAAGAGTTCATATATGGTGAGGCATATGCGAACGCACACTGGAGAGAAACCATATGCTTGTGAAGTTTGTAATTCTGCATTTTCACAGAAATCAGTTATGGTGAAGCATATGCGAACACACACTGGAGAGAAACCACATTCTTGTGAAGTTTGTGGATCTGTATTTTCACAGAAGTCAAGTTTGGTGAGGCATATGCGAATACACACTGGAGAGAAACCATATTCTTGTGAAGTTTGCGGGGCTGCATTTTCATGGAAGTCATATTTGGTGAGACATATATCAACACACATTGGTTAAAAACTATAATTTCTTGAAGTTATTGGATATGCATTTTTATGGAAATCCTCATGTGAAACTAATACATAAGGAAAAAGCATATTCTTGAGATATTTGTGGATACATAATTTCTGGGAAGTCCTATTTTGGATCATATATGCATTATTTTCAAATACTGCGAAATTCAGCAGATGTGTATTATACACTGGAGAGGAAACATGTTTTATGAAATATATCTTCAGAATTTTCAGTGAATTCCCAGCTGAGATGGCACTTGGAATCCCGCTCTACGCTAACATAGAAACCAACATTTTATCATATTTGTGATTTTCCATGTTCATAAAATCCTCATTTCCCAAAACAAATATCCAAATTTTGTGCTTATAACTAATATAAGTAGCAGTGGGTGACATTCAAAAAAATAATTTTTACCAAGATTTTCTAAAAAGGAAATTTTTCTAAAATAATTAAATTCATTTCTGATTTCTGAGAGTTACAATTACCTGGTTTTTGTAAGAATTTCCAAATCCATGAATTTTTCTTCTCGAATTTTTCATACTAATTCAGGGTCCTACTTTGACATAAGAAAAACTAAATTTTCAACCAAAATATCAAAGCTTCTTAAAAAATATAATTTCAGAATCAAAAAACTCTTTATTCTTAAAAATAACAAAGATTTTCAAAATAAAACATTATTTGGGACATTTTGTCAATATGTATGCTCATTTTTTACCTAATTTTTGGAAGGACCTACTTGACCTATCTTTCAAATAAAACCCAAAGTTTCTTCATCAACTACCAAATGAGTTTACAAATGTATTTTGTGACAATACCTCAGTTTCTTTTTCCATTTTATAAGAAGAAATAAATTTGTGAAATGATATTTAATCAAAGCTGATCTCAGTTGAAAATTTTAGCTGCTTCCATCATTTATCACTGTGATGCAAAACTAATTTTAATATTAGAATATGAGCTTCTACAAGTGGCTTCCCTCTTGAGTTTGATGCCCCCACCAGTGGAATTGATTGTCACCCCATTGGTGATTAAGACCTGCTACACCCTTTACTCAGCAACATAATGGCTCATTTGTGTCCTTTAGTTTGAAACCCCTGCTTCATAATGTGAATGATCATGGTCCTCAATAATTTCCTAGCCCTTGTGAGTCTAAACTTTTAACAAAAGAATAACAAATTTAAAATTCTCTTTAAAATCCAATATTTATCCGAGAGATGTGTTTCAAACTCTATTAGTAAATTTAAGAATTAATTAGCTGGGTTTTCTAAATGTAATGCTTACCTTTTTACTTATAACAGAAGGAAAGTAATGTTTTATTCACACATGATAGCTTATGGGGCTAAAGGTCAGTTTAGAAAGACTGGAATTCTCCCACTGTCTGAAAAAGTGCAGGAAAACTATATATAATAGTTTAATAATATATTTTTATTATACCAAACACCTTTATTAAACTTAACAAATAATTTTACTTTATATACTAACTTAATATCATAATATATCACTGATATTGAACAGAAGTTAGTCATCATGAGATATCAGAATTATTTCCTTTTTGTACATCGATACCAAAAATCTGACAGTTGCCAAAAATAAAATGAAATTCTTTTAAAAAGGGTTATACTTGAAAATGATATTAAACTTTCCATTTTTAAATCTTCCAATATATCTATTTCATTAAATAAACTCTTGTGACAAACAGCAACAGAATTAATTTCAAAATTGCACTAAAAAGTTACAAGTAATTTTAAAATAGATATTAATGTTAGATTCTTTTTCTGTCAATTTGGAAAGAAAATGTTTTATTAAATTACATAAGCACCAATTCTGAAAAAAAATTTTTTTAATTTTATTGAATTGTTTTTTGCACTCAGTATTACATAAATTTTTTTTTTTTTACTGAAATAATATCTTCAGTGATTTCTTCTTAAATAACTGTAAAATGTTTGCATGAACCTCCAGTTAAAAAGAATACACAATATCAAAAGGAGAAACATACTTCCGAAAACATTTCTCCAGAAATGTTTTAATAAAATATCCTTTCAGTAAAATATTCATTCACTAAGGAATAAGTCATCAAAATTTCATTTGAATTGGATAAGTCTACAAACATCTGGGAAATTGCAAGTGAAATGTAAGAATTTTTATGTTCCTCGAAAACATAAATGCAGAAACATTCTGGAGGAGAAAATGTATGTAAATTTCATGTAGGTCAGTCAAAACAGTTTATGCATACAAATGCAAACGGGACAATTCAGTATGAATTGATGTATTCCATATAAAGAAAGTATTTTCTGAGAAACATTCAGCATACAAATGGAAACAAGACAAATCAATGTATGAAAATTTGGGATTTTATTTTATATAGATATATGAAATAAAATCATTTGTTTTCTTGGATCTGGTTAATATGATTTCTGATTTCATATAAAAAATATATTTTTTAAACAAAAGACCTAAAACATTTGAGATGTTAGTGTGAAGTGAACACAGACTCTCTCAGCCGGAATTTGAACTCTGCTTACTGATTCCACTTTCTGTATTTTTACACTTGGACCCCATTTATTTAGTGTTATGAAGATTCTACAATTATTAATTTTTGTTTTAATGAATCAAATGGTAGTTTTTGATTTTTTTTAATACTATTTTACAAGGTTTTCTACATTTTTCAACATTTTCAAATGTTCAGCTGTATATTAGTCTATTAAACGATGTGAAAAATATTTTGTTTTTCTGCACATACCCATTTTTTTTTTTTCTAACATAATAATAAAATTCGGACTATTGTCCTCATCTTTGTTGCCATATTTATCACAACATTTCAGCCGTTGTACGCTCCAACCTTCTTCAGGTGGTTAGAATGTCAAACTGAACCCTTTATTTCACTTGCTGGGGTAGACTGTTCTAGTCTCATGTGCCATGCTGCACAGACAATTCTTTTCCCTCAGTGCTGGTTCTGCTTGTGGCATCATGAGCTTGTTGGTGGACAGGAGGAAACACTCTTAAGGATACATGGTACAGTGGATAAAGGCGTTGGTTAGATCTAATGACAGGACCCAACGAGTTGTGAGTTCAATACCTGGTTAAGGCAGTAGAGAACTTTGTGAGGTGAATTAATAGGAGATAACTGACATCCATTAGACATGGCACTTGGAACTAGAAAATTCGCATTCTGATATCTGACAAGTCACTGTAAGCATCAGTTTGGCAGTCTTTGAGAAAGTGACATGAATTATAAAAATATTTGATCTGAGCAAAATATTGAAATCCAAATTGATTCCTCCAGTTATATATTTTTGGAGTGTATATTTGAAGACATGATCACCTATTTTAAATAATACTCTAGTCCTCTCTCTTGATTTTAAATGACCCACTGAGGTTGATATGCCATAAAACAAAACAACCACCAACCAACTCTCTCTTGATTACTTAGATTTATCAGTGTTCAGTTGCCTGGGGTTTGGTCATTTAACATTTTTGGGGCCTTCAACCAAAGTTCAATTTGTGTTAATGTTATTTGCTGCATGTCTCTACTTTCTCCTGGTCTATTGAAGTTTGTGTTGCTTAGCGACTCAACTTGGTCAACTTTTGGTGACCCTCAGTATGTGAGTCTGGAAAATGGACGAGCATGCAAACAACTGATTTCCTTCTGGATGTTTGCTGCTTGGCATTTTATTCATTTTTTTCCCAAGAATACTTTACATTCTACCACTCATTTGTCTCCAAAGTGCTTGAATTCTTATTATGTTATCTGAAGGTGTCTGGATGGAAGATGACTATCCTGATTGACCACATTGAGACTTTCATTGATTAAATAAGACACAATTCTAATTGGCCACATTTCATTGATTACTCCCTCTAATCAGTTCAATTAGGCAGGTTGTGTCACACCATTTGCCAAAAACATCACCAATCCCACATTTTATAAATTTACTAACATTGTTTGATTGTTAATCTTTCCATGGTTGAAATTGCCAAAGATTTAAGTTGTTAAATCTGAAAGAAAAAAATCGTTAGATGCTTAAACTTAATTCATATTTAAAATCAGTCCAAGTTATTGGAACACCCTTAATAATGTCTGTGTATAGAGACAAAATGACACCATCCTGAATGACTGCCATTTATATTTGCCTACCAGTCCCTGTGGCAAGGGTAGACTACTCATCTGGCTCTGTTGCCAGTGTACCCTCTAGGACACTTCCTCCTGCGAGAGAATACCACCTGTCCTCCTCTACAATGTGAAATAACATCTTTAGAAATTTCTCATTTAAAAATAAAGATGCTGATGTGAAAAGTAAGAATCTGTATCTGTATTTTATATTGATGAATGAAAAAAAACTTCAATGTTATTCTGGATCATGTCAATTTGATTTCTGAATTCATATATATCAGGTCATCCCATAAGTTCTGTCTGTATTTTGAATAAAGAAAACATTGTGACCAAATGTTACATGTAATTACAGATTCAATCAACAATGTATTTTCCCTGATCATCTATGACTTCCTTCCATCTATTAACAAGCTTACTAATTCCATTACTGTAAAATTCTTTTGGCTTTGATTCGAAAAACTCACAAATGTCAGTTTTAACCTCTTCCTGTGTTACAAAAGCTGTTTCTTTCAAATGATTCTGTGAGCTACGAAACAAATGGTAGTCTGAAGGAGCAAGATCAGGAGAATAAGGTGGATGAGGAATTTTCTCCCAACCAAGTTCTTCAATCTTTTGTGACATGATTCTTGCTGTGTGTGGTCGCACATTGTCCTGATGAAACATCACTTCTTTTCGATTCACTAGAGCAGGTCTTTTTTTTCCTCCAAGCTTGATTCAAATGCTCTAATTGCTGACAGTATATTTGAGCATTAATTGTTGCATTAGGTGGTAAGAATTCAGAGTGGATTATTCCTTGGCGATCCCACCAGATTGAAAGAAGAACCTTTTGCCCATGAAGTTCCCTTCTCGGCTGTGGCTGGAGTCATTCCCCTTTACCAAGCCACTGTCTACAGCACCTAACATTTCGATAAAAGATCCATTTTTCGTTGCCAGTCACAAGTCTATCCAAAAAAGGTGAAACAAGTTGGCGAGAATGAAGAGAAGAGCAGATGTCAACTCAGGATTTGAGGTTGTTTTCAGACAATTCATGAAGCACCCATTTTCCAAGTTTAGGAACTTTTCCAAATTGTTGAAGATGACGATAAACAGTTGTATGGTTTGAACTGAGAACCACTGCCAATTCCTCAACTGATAAAGCAGGATTTTCTTCAAGGGCTGCTTCAAGAAGCTTTTCATCAAACTCAACTGGGCGTCCGGTTCAATCTTCATCTTCAAGGGTGAAATCTCCACCTCTGAATTTTGCAAACCATCTTCTGCAAGTTCTTTCATTCACACATTCCTCTCCATAAACTGAGTGAATGTTTCTAGCTGCTGAGTTTCCTTTCTTGAACTCATAAAGCATTATGTGCCTCAAATGATTCTTGGGTACTTCCATGTTAGCAGGGTTTTAATCAAACAAAATTTAATTTTATTGTTCTCTGAAATAAAATTTGATCAGTTTAAATGCATCTAAACATAAAAATAATCTTCAGCTCCATTAGACATTATAAAATACTCTTTAAATTTCATTCATTTTAACAAAAAGTTAAAATTCGGACAGAACTTATGGGATGACCTGATATTTTTAAATGAAAAATGTTAAAACATTTTAAATGTTAGTGTGAAGTGAACACCTATTATCTCGGCAAAAATTTGAACAGTGCTTGTTGATTCCGTTTTCAGTATAGTTTTCTATTGAGGCATAAGATACTTTATGCATTTTTAAAAATTTTCAAACATTCACTTGTAATATTAAAATCTGTTAAACAATATGAAAAATCTTATTTTGTTTTTCATGTTGATTTTTAAGCTGTAAACATGTGTAGCTTTTAAGTAGTCAAGTTTATAAATTGTTACCTATCAGTAATAAGATATATTAGCAAATATTCAACGTTTTATTATCTTTAAAGAGAATTTGTCAGTATTGGCTTATATCGTGGCAGATAAAATAGTCTTAAATTTCCTTAGATGAAGCACCATTATTATTAAATTTTGAAATTTCATTCAATTTTATATCCTTTTATCAAGCAATTATATATGTACATTTTACAACCTTTAGGCATGCACCATGGATAAGAAATTATCAAGAAGGTTATCTGTTGAAAGTTAGAAATGATTTTAAATATTTCATTTTGTTTCCACTCTGTGTACTCTTCAAAAGAGCTGATTGACATAAAATGTTTTTCTTCTAGCTTAACAGGTCAATTTTCAAAAAAAAAGAATGTACTTTAGTCTTAATAGAATGGGAAGGTCAGAAATAGAACACTCGCCATATCATACTGTGATCTTCTCTCATTAACTTTTATACTCACAAGCTATATCAAGTAACTTTCAACAGTTTCACTCCTCTTATTTAACATCTATTTCTTAAAATTTGATGATGGTAATATAACATCATGTGATAATATGATATAACACCATCATGTGAATATATTTTAATTCTTATAAATAATGTATCACTTTTGTTTGAACTCCCTCTTTCTAAAAAAAAGATTCATTTGTTACTACCCTTATTTGGGACACAGGAAAATAGCTAAGTTTTGTTAAAAGTTTTTGGATTTCAAGCTTTAATTAATAGTTCAAATAAGTTGGAATTGGAGGCTTGCCACCAGACAGATATTTGTCCAGTGAAAAGTAGCTTTCTCCATTCAAACATCATGCCATAAGAGTAATTCACTTCTCAATTAATTGCAGCATTACTTAACAAATGGCTCAATGGTAGAAAAAGAATGATTGGAATAAAGCAACGCATAGCTATTGTACAATTTTACATTTCATCTCTAATTGTTAATAATTTTTCGACAGCATTATTTTCTAATGATGGATATATTTACCTCTTTGTCAGCTGAATCAGCTGACGTTTAGGAAATTCTCAACTGAAATCCATGCCTCGTGAGTTTCTGGTGTGTAGTTTGAGGAACTTAATTCTTAGACAATTCTTGTGAAGGAAATGAACCAATTGATGTTGAAAATACGAAAGTATTTACATGGACGGCTCAAAAGACGAAGAAAAAACAGGCAGCGCAGCAATAACAAAAAAAACAATTATCAAAAAACCCTTGCCAAATGAAGCATCAATTTTCAATGCAGAAGCCTACGCAATAAAACTAGCACTAAGTTTCATATCAAAAAACAAAGGAGAAAACTATATTATTTTCTCAGATTCATTATCTGTATTAACATCCCTAAAAGGGAAAAGACTGGAAAATCCATTAGTACAAAGTCTTCTATATAAACTACATTCAATGGAAAAAAGCAAAAATATCTTCTGCTGGATTCCTAGCCATGTTGGCATCCAAGGAGGAGATAAGGCAGATACTGCTGCTAAATCATCTTTAAAAATGACAATTGATGAAAATCTTCAAATTCCATATACAGACTTAAAATCTAAAATAAATAAATACATAAGAAACAAATGGCAAAATGTATGGAAAAACCAAACTGGAATAAACTATTTCAAATTGAACCTAAAATGGGGAAATACTCTGAAAAAACAAGTCGTCATAACCAGAACACATATAGGACACACATATTTAACCCATTCTTATATATTAAAAAAGACAAATCCACCAAAATGTAGATGTGGAAGCCTAATCACAATAAAACATATTCTATTGGAATGCAAAATCATAACTAGAATAAGACAAAAATATCTCAATGGAAAAAATTTAAAAGAAATTTTCAAAAATACAGACAGAAAAAATATACAGTTTTCTCAAGGAAATAAAGATCCTCAATAAATAGTGTATATGTATGTGTATATGTGTTTATAAACATATATATGCATGTATGAATGTAAATATTAAAATACGCAATCAAAAACAGTCACAAGAAAAAGCAATCCCAAAAAATACAGATTATGAAACCGAACAGCCTTTCAACTTTTTATACAAAATAACCATCTTAAATTCATAAATTAATAAGGCTTTGGCATAAATTGACCCAAATAGGAGTTGACATGCCGTTAAATCCAACATCTATCCATTCAATTGATGTTGATTGCAGCAAACACAAGCCAAATTCAGCCACAACCTATAGAAACAATATTTGGAACCCAGACTTGCATTTGGAAACCAGCACAAATATGTGTTATGTCTGATGGTTGCCAGATTATTAATTTTTATGTGAATGAATCAATCTGTGGTCTCTTTAATTTTATTTCCAGAAGTTTTATAATTTTTGAAACTGCAATTTAAATCTATTAAACCTTCTTAAAAATGGTGATTCCCTCCATCAGAATTTGGCAAGTGGTGGGTGAGTTTTGTGCATTTGTGTCGAGTAAGAGGGACTGATTTTGATACCAGTTAGGCTGCTGTAAGAATATTGTTCTCACTGGACTGAACTTTGACAACCCTGCCTGAAATTAGAATTGTTTTATCTTTTAGTTTATTCCGGCAAAGTTAACTTAGCTAGGGGATGTATGCTCATTGGCCCCTTTTATTTCTGTTCCCATTTCCTTTAGTTTAATTCCCCCACCTCTCACCCATTAGGTGATCAGTGATGTCAGTTCACTGGTGGATGTGAGGCGCCTTTGTTTTGGGTGTGATTTTTGTATTTATTGTTGTGCTTGAATGAGTGGTTGGGATGAATAATTGTTTTGTGTTATTAAAGTCCCACGTTGATTTTGTCCAGTTAACTGATGTTTATGCCACAATTAAGGATTGTGGGTGGTCTACTAACACTATCTTATTTAGTTTCTTGTTTTGGGTTAATTTGCAGTTTAGCACCTTCACTGACTTCGCATTAAAAATTTCCAGAATACTCACATTTATCTGTAATTATACATGCTTCATTCGAATCTGCCTTGATAAATTTAATAAAATCTAGCATTTTGGAATTATCAAATTCATTTGCATCATTGCAGGCAACTATTACTGGCATTGCATACATTTGCTGTGGAAAGCTAAGCACAGAAGAGAATGTAGTTAACAGCCTTGTTTACTGATCTTACTTGTCTTAATTACTATGCAAGAGAACTATATTGCATGCACAATAATCAAGACAAGTGAATATCCCATTCATAGCTCTTCTGCAGTGAATGTATGCAGACAACGTCAATAATGGCTGCCCACAACACAAATTAATCCAAATTTTTACTGTCTATAACGCCAAAACAGTAGATTTTATCAAATTTATCAAACCAGATTCAAATGAAGAATTTACATTTACACATAAATGTAAGTATTCTGAAAATTTTTAATATGAACTGAGTGTGGGTGTTAAACTGCTAATTAACCTAGTTTTGTTCATTTTTGTAAATACTCATTGGGGTTCGATTTTAAATTGTTGTTTTATCCCCTACCACAGACAAGAATTGTACATATGGGGACTAGTTAGGATTTTTATAGTAATTGAGGTATTATGGTGGATGTATTAAGAATGGTAAGTAAGTACAAGTTGTTTTGGTGTAAGGAATATTGTATGTTTGGGTCAGAGATTGTGGCTAGCTAAGTTTAAATTTAAAACAGAAAAACTGTTTCTCCATTTGGCCTTGTACCACATTTCTGTATTTCACAGAATAAATACTTTCAGCTCTCTGGTTTGTGCTATTGCTGATAGACACAAGAAGGTCTTAGAAAATGATCTTATCTTCTAGGCACTGATAAAAATGATGTTTTTACTGGGCAGAGATGTCTGCAGCAGATAATGGTGCTTTTACATCTAAGATTTCTGCTTTACAGGTGCCAATTATTGCTTGTATCATTCTGAAAAATACATAAATTTTCATTGATATTAATCATTAATATCAATGAAAATTTATGTATTTTTTAATGTGCGGTAGAAAAATCCATAAACCTGGATATTTGAAAGATATCAATAATATAGGTAATTTGAAAAATACATGAAAAAATATTCATTTTTACTTTGGAAAGGAACGATATTTAGTAATAATAACGTTAGGAAACAACAGTTGCTTTCCCCCTTGCATGTATAATTCACAGTTTAACCATTACCACGCTGGAGGTAAAAATTGTCGCCGTAGAATTCTTCCCCTTTGCTGCTCTAGAATAGATGCATTATGTCGCCTTGAGACTTGCTATAAATAAACACTTATCAAGTGTTATTTCCGGTATTTTAAGCTGGAAATCGCCTACTACTGCTTTGGAACAATGTTAAACTTCCATTTTCCAATGCCATGTTGAATTCTTAGACTCTACACGAGGCGTATCATCAAACCCATATTCATACTTTTTTGTAAACAAAAATGGCCGCATCAAAATCCAGCAAATCTTTTACCCAGGAGTTTTTCTTTGATTTGATTCCGATTATGATTTTGAAGGCTTTACTCCAGTGGATATTGACGGTGAAGTGGAGGAAAACATTGATGACCACTATCATCCATGGTTGACTAATCTACTGGCGACCATCGATATACCTAATCTTTCTGAAGGTGAATTATTTCGTCTATTTATAAACAACAAAAAAATAATAAATTTATTTATTAATGAGATAAATAAATATGCTAGTCAGGTGAAAGAAAGGCTAAAAATGCTTGTGTCTACTACTCGTACGTAAACTAAACACGTGGAAGCGTGTCACTTTTTGAGTCTGACAAAAAAATGAAAGCCTTTTTTTAAAAGCCATTTTGCTTCTTATTTGCATCACAAGGAGTTGTAAAAGTATGTTAAATTGTTAATGCATTTGTTTTTTATCTTTTTCAGCGTCAAACAAAACATGCATACAAAACGTAATGCATTACATCAAAATATTACTCATCCATTCTTTTATTAGTATACAAAAAATAAAATCTATACATACAATACAAAGTTAGTAAATTAAATTTTATAACAATTTCAAAACAGTATGTGCTCTTGAGTTATTTGCCCCTTAAGAAAAATGTGGCGGAGTGGGGAATAATTCTAGAAAGAATTTGGTGTGGTAAAGGTTAAAAAATCAGTTATTATTGTTGAGTGAATAAGGTGCATTTTTTTTTTTTTTTTTTTTTTTTATCACAAATTATTCATGAGCTTTCTTGTATTGTACATTGAATTTCAATTATATTTTTATTTCTTAAGAATTCTGCTTTATGAAAATTGACATACAGTGGTAGTGGCGGCGGCTAGTCTTAATCGATTCAGGAGTCAGACACTGGGTTCTAATTCTTAACGTCGCCAGTGTCGATTGACGGGAAGAAACATCAGGCACAAAAACTTTTTTTTGTATAAGTCCATAAATCCGAGGATTTTAAACACAAGGAACCAAGTTTTGTCTGACACCGCTTAACTTCTTTTGCCTTACATCAGCAAGCGGAAGATTTTCTCCAAAATAATTTCATGTTCGTATCGTTTTTTTTTTTTTTTTTTTTTTCCCCCATTTCTTAATTCTTTTGTTTGTGTCATTCGTTTCAACTTCGACATTGAACGAGAACAAACAATACAAAAATTGGGAGAATGACACTAAACGAAATCTCATTTGTACACAAAAGAAAGGTACCTTCATTCGCTATAAATTTTTGATACCTAACTTTTAGTTTTATGTTTAAAATGCATTTTAAAAAATAAAAACGTATTCTTGAAGACTTCTTTTAGCCTTAATTGAAAGCAAAAGGATTAAATTTAATATTTCCATTTTTAATTGGGGGGGGGGTACCTAGTAATTTTTACAAATTAACACTTTTTCAGTAATTATCTTATATTTTATTGATTTTTAGTTATGTTTGAAGTTGCTTTATGAAAAAATAATAAAATTTAAAGTAATATAAAATTTTCTTAGATTAATTTTAAAATTTAATACAGTGTAACCCGGATATAAGAGTTGTCGGGACCGGAGAAGAAGTCTCTTATATCCGGGTTTTGTCTATTTTATACATTAACACAGGCTCTGATTTGGGACCAGAGAAAATCTCTCTTATATCCGGGGTAACTGAGATGAAATACCATCATACGGGTAACTCAATAAATAACTAATTGTTTTTATAAATAAGATGTATTAAGGACACTATTACCTTAAAAAATTTTTTTTTTTTTTTTTTTTTTTTTTTTTCAACGAATAATTAATTTTTATAAGAATTTTTTTTTTTTTTAAATCTTAATTGGAAAAAAATATTAAGTTTTATTTAAATCTTTTAAAATTCTGTATTAATGTCAAACTTTTAGGTGACATTATTAAGTGAAAACTATCTTAATCATAAATAGAAAAATTAATACAATACCAATATTTTTAAAAGAATTTTAATTTTTTGAATGTGTATGAACGTTCCCATTTTTGTAAGCATGGGCAACCACACACAACATTATTAGAAAATATAAGCAGTGACTATAGTAAACTTAACATTGGCATTTCTAAAATTTAATAAAACACTAGATTACAAAGAATATTTTTATATATTTTTAAGATTACTGAGTACTTAATTATATAAAAAAGGCACTCATATCATTTTCTTAAATTATTTTTTTACAGATAAAGTCTCCATAGAACAATATTAAACCTGTCATCAGGCTGTCATTTTTGTGATATTTTAAACTTAAGGTAAATAATATTTGTTTCAAATAAAGTTTCAGAAAAGTCTAATTTATTTTTGGAAGATTTTTTAATAAAGAGAATTATATTTCAATGAAAGATGACTAAAAAAAAAGGATGCTAATCAGCTATTTTAGCAACAAAAAAGAATTCTTCCAGTCAATTTAAATTAATTTTTGAAATGCGGCAAAGTAATCCATTAGCTTGAAATTAAATCTAAAAAGCTTTAAGATTTTTCATTTTTTAAAAATTCATTGTAATAGTTAGATATCATTTTCTTTATATTTTGTGGAGGTACTTAATTTTATATAGACTTTTTAAGTCCTCAGTAATCTTAAAAATTTTAGAAAATATTCTCCATCTAATGTTTTATTGAATTTTAGATACTTTCTGGCATTTTTTTTTTTTTTTTTTTTTTTGCCGTTCTTGGATGGTGAAATCTCAGTTCATTTTTCTTCTCGTATTTTTTAGAGTGAAAGGGAAATAGAATAATACAAATATTTATATAAAAAAAAAAGAAAATTTATTATTTTTATTTATATTTTATGCTGCTATAGGAATTTTTTTTTTTTTCTTAGTAAATAAAACACTATGAAAAAATAGTCCAAACAAATCTTTGATTTAACATTAATTTATATGGCTACATAACAAAGATGGATGACATGAGCAGAGTTTAAAAACTTACAAAGAATTTATTCTTAATGCACAAATAATGAATTACATAAATTAAGTACTTTGTGTGTCAATTGATGGCCAATAACAGATATGTAAATTATCAATGAAAATTAAACCTGCCTTTCACAGTTAAATTTATAATGCTGCATAAGAACACCCTCCCCTCGGAAAAGAAAATTACATGAAGTGAAGAAAAAGTGAAAATACTTCTCTGGTTTTCAAAGAATAATTTGGTAATTTTGAAGCAGAGTTTGTAATGACAGCAAAAAATAGATCAAGCACACCAACTGAAGACTTTTCCTTGATGTGGAAGCAACCTTGAAATTCCTTTCGATTCTCATCTGTTGGTTATCAAATTTCTTCTACATTGTTTTCTTTCTAGACTAGAGGTGACCTGGATTCCTGCAGCAGCTGTTCATCAATTCCGAAAATCAAATCAAAGCCCTCCTTAAATAAGCTTCAGGTAGGCTCCAAATAAGTTGCTCAGAATTTGGAAGAAAACACTTTTATTGGTTTGGGATGAAAAACAAACAGATGAATTACCACAAATCAAAATGTACCAAAAATAATTTTGAAATTTTAAAATTCAGCAACAACTCATTGCAGCATCTGGTTTTTCCCTGAAAGGCTGATACATGATCAAGCAGCTTAAATTTCTTATATTTTCCAACAGGTTTTGCATATAAAATTTATAGATTTACACACCTTTTTTATGCAAGTAAAATTCTACTAAACTTTCTAAAATTTCAGATTGAACATTTTTTTCACAATAAGTACAAAAGATAATTGTACAATATTTTTATAGAAAATATACAATATTACATACAAGATTTTTTTTATATAGTGTTTGAACCATATTGAAAATATTGTTTTATACAAAGAAATTGCATTTCTTCATTTATACCATACAGTGGCCATTTACACAAAATTTTATTTCCATATTACCAAGAGGTCTTTGAATGTGAAAGTATTTTACAATAGTTAGACTTTAAAGGCTTCTGCTTTCTCTTTGAAAGCCTGATGCACACTCAAACAGCTTAAATTTCTTATACTGTTAACATCACAGTAAATGAAAATTCATTTGGGATTTTAGATTTTTTTTTCTTAAATACTTTCATGTTATTCTTTAGATTATTTTAAAGATGCATAATCATGGGATGAAAAAGATTGATGGCATGATAGCGTTATGATGGTTTTGGTAAAAAGAAAAATGTATTATAATATATTTTTCCTTTTAGTTAAGGAACCTATATATAATAATTATATATAGGTACCTCAACTGATTTGCTAAAAATTAGCATACCATAATGAAAAAATGCCCCAAACTTAAAAATAAAGTTTTATCGTCAGAATCTTTGTTGTTATTAAGAAGAATTACCAAAAGATTTTTTTTATTATTAAATGAAATTTTAAATTAAAATTTAGCATAGATTTGGCAATGAAAATACATTGATTTGGAAATTTTTGCAAAAACCAAATGAGTGTCAGATTTTAATTAAAATTGCAGGACTTATTCACATAGGAATGAAATTATTTTAGAAATGTATTTTTTAAAAACTCTTTGTTCAAAATTTATTTATTTATTTTTTTTTTTTTTTTTACAAGATACACCTGACTTATTTTATAAAATTGTGAGAAATTAAATTTTGTAGAGTTTAATGTTTGTATTAATTAAAGATAGAGTTCCTTGGATAATTTAAATCTTAAATTTCTTTTTTGTAAAGCATGATTACCAGTTACCAAAATCTATCATGAATCATAAAATAAAAATTGCAATAAAACTAAGTCATTGTTTAATTAGAAAAGCTTTTACTTGCTTATATAAATAAGATATGGACATTATTACCTTGAGAAAAAATTTTTTCAATGAATGATGATTTTTTGCAAGGATTGTTTTCATTTATTTTTAATTAGAATAAAGTTTAAAATTCTGTCTTATTTTGTAGAGGTTAGGTAATATTGTTATTAAGTAAAAATTATTATTACTAATCATGAATTGAAAAGCTTAGTACAATTCATATAGCACCAGTATGTTAAAAAGTATTTTTTTTAAAATTTTGTCTGTACAAACATACCAATTTCATTTTGTAAAAGTTAATTCTAATCGTTTGGCCTTAAATTTACTATTGTTACCTCCCTTATTTTCTGATATTTTCATGTATGGACATCCATATTTACAAAATCAGTACATTTATACACAAAAAAATTCTTTTTAAAATAGTCGTTGTCCCTGAATTCTCATAAGTCTCCATTTATGATTAGTAAATATAGTTTTTACTTAAGAACAATATCACCTAACCAGTACAAATTAATATAGAAATTTGAAAAAAATTATACATTACTCTAATTAAATTTTTTAAAAAAATCTTATAAAAATTCATTATTCAGTGAAAAAAAATTTTCTTAAATCAATAGTTTCCATAATAAAAGTTACTCATGAAAACAGTTAAAAACGTTTCTAATTAAATAATGTTTTAGTTTTATTGCTTTTAAAAAAACAAATAAGAGCAGATTTTTTTTGATTTTTTTTTTTTTTACAAAAATGAATTGATGATTTAAATTCCACAGGGAGTTCTGCATATAACTAATATAAACATTAAGTGGTACAAAAGTGATTTTATTGAAAATTCATAAAATTAAACAAGTGTAAGAGATGTAAAAAAATTTTTTACAAAACCTTTTTAAAAAAAACAGTTGTGAATTGAATTAAAATCCAACAATTATTTGATTTTTTATAAGAATTTCCAAATCAATATATTTTTCCCTGCCAGAACTTAATGTTCTAAAAAGATATAAAAAATTATAATTTCCTCATCAAAGTATAAAGATCTTATCGATGAAACTTTATTTTTATGTTTAGGGCACATTTTCATGATGCATGCAAATCTCTGGAAATACCTCTCTCTCTGTGTGTGTGTATATGTATATATATATATATATATATATATACATACATACATATGCAAAATATATTACCCATACATGTATATTTTTTGAATAAAAATTCCAAGAGGATAGAATCCAGGTAGAACTCAATGTCAGGACACAGTAAGGATATAATAAAAACTTTACTTTTCCATGGTCATAATTTTCCATTGGAATCGTAAATACGATCAATTCATTACAAATTCAAAAAGAAAACAGAAAAAACAACTCCGGAAATAAAAAACAGAAAGAGTGTAAGTATGAGGGGTAACATACTAGAAAGGGGATTAAACCATAACAGAGAGAATTTTGAGGTGAGTGGAAGGGGTTTAAGTAAGAGAAATATGAATGTTGTCGGATGTCTAATGCATAAAAGATACATTTCATGGTGACATCTAAAGTTGAAGGTCAGAATAAGAGGAGAGAAAGACAAAGAGGGGTAAAGTAAACTTGAATGACATTTACTGAAAAGGGCTGCTGTGTAATTAAAATTTGACAAATTTAATATCGACTACAGGTTACAAATCAAATATAAACATATAAAAAAATAAATATAATGATTATAATCTATATATATATATATATATATATATATATATATATATATCAATTGAAAAAAAGATAACACCTAAGATTGAAAGACATTTGAAAAGATCAAAAATCTTTCCTGAAGATTTTATTTTAGCTTTATTTCCAACATAACAGATATCATTTTGGTACTTCCAAGTAATAAAAGCCATACATAAGGTTTAAAGTTAATTTTTAAAAATGAAAAATCTTTCTGGAAGCTTTTATGTTGGGTTTACTTTCAAGCTAATATATCAAACTTAATATTTCCAATAAGCAAAATATTTGCTGTGTTTCAAACTGAATTTAAATTGTTTCATATTTTTGGGGGGAGTGTCAAAATCTCTATAAGACAGCTTCATTGGCAAATCTGTCAACACAACAATTCTCTTTATTAAAAATATTTAAAGATACTTTTCTGAAACTTTATTTGAGGAATATTAACCAATTTAACATTTCATTAATCTGATTTGGAACAAGTATTACTTACTCTTAGATTTCAAAAAGTAGTAAAGCATTTTTTTAACACAGAGATGGATGTTTTCATGGCATATCTTCAAGAATATTGATATCTAAGGAGCAGAAAGAAATTAAAGATATCAAAATGCTTATATTTATTCTTATATAGTTTTGTGCAGATGAAATAATTTATATATTGAACAAATTCTGATGGTAATGCAATCTTGTTTCACTGTAAAATGTTTGATCTTCACTGGCTCCTGGTACATTAGTGAACTAACCGTAATATATAACTACATGTATCTGTTATAATATTGACTGCTTTTAATATATCTTTTATTGCTTTTTGTTCACAGATGTTCTGGCTATACAAAAATCACAAAGCTTATTATTGGGACTTTTAATGAAGGAAAAGACATTTCACTTTCCATCAAAAACAAAAATATATTGTATACACCTCATGTAAAATTTATGGATCTGCATTTTCAAAACATGACAATGAACTGGCAAGAAATGATTTACTTTGAAATGTGTGGTGTGTCTTTTCTATAAAACACATTTAGTGTTATATATGAATAAACAGGAGAGCTGAGCCATATTCATGTGAGTTTAGCTAATCTCAGTTGCGAAGTCAGACTAATTAGGCCAGATGGAAAAACACATTAGAAAGAAACCATATTCTTGTGAAGTTTGTGGATCTGCATTTTCAGGGAAGTCACATTTGGTTATACATGTACGAACACACACTGGAGAGAAGCCTTTTTATTGTGAAGTTTGCGGGTCTGCATTTTCACAGAAGTCAGATTTGGTTGTTCATATGCGTACTCACACTGGAGAGAAACCCTATTCTTGTAAAGTTTGTGGATCTGCATTTTCAGTGAATTCACATTTTGTCCTTCATATGCGGACACATACTGGAGAGAAACCTTATTCTTGTGAAATTTGCGGATTTGCATTTTCAAGGAAACAATGTTTGGTTGTTCATATGCGTACTCACACTGGTGAGAAATCATATTCTTGTGATGTTTGTAGAACTGCATTTTCACGAAAATCAGATTTGGTTGTTCATATGCGTAATCACACTGGAGAGAAACCATATTCTTGTGAAGTTTGTGGATCTGCATTTGCACGGAAGCTAAGTTTGATTGTTCATATGCGTACTCACACTGGAGAGAAACCTTATTCCTGTGAAGTTTGTGGGTTTGCATTTTCACAGAAGTCACATTTGGTGAGACATATGCGAACACACACAGGAGAGAAACCATATTCTTGTGAAGTTTGTGGATTTGCATTTTCACGGAAGCCACATTTGGTAAGGCATATGTCAACACACACTGGAGAAAAAATATAATTTTGTGAAGATTGTGGAGCTGCATTTTCATGGCAGTCATATTTGGTGAGTTGGATAGAGAAAATATTATTGTGATGTTTGCTGTCATGCATTTTTGGACAATCTGTTTTGGTGCATCATAGGGAAAAGCAATTTTCTTCAGAGTTTTGTGGATATACCTTTTCTGAGAAATCTTACTTGGTATCTCATATAGATCTTTCTTGTAAAATCCAAATGCATGATTTTCAAATACTGCAAAATTCAATAGACATGAAGAGAAACCATATTTTTGTGAATTATATGCTCAGAATTTTCAGTGGATTTCCCACTGAAAAACACTTGTATACAAATCCTGCTTAGACATCTTGACAGTTCTGACTTAGAAAAAAAAATTTTGCAAGTATACTGCATCTTTACTGAAAACACAAAGGCAGAAATATAATAGTAAATATTTTTTGTGGAACATTCAAAATGCAATCAGGACAATTCAGTGTAGAAAAATTTGGAATGCATTATTTGATTATTTAATTTACAATGCATTTCTTTATACATTGTTGTATCCTAGGGAAAGTTACTAAATAGAAAAATCACACGAAGGTTGGTAATGAAAGATAATACTTAGGACACGAACAACACATATAAGATTCCCCAGTGGCGTGTCGAAGTAGCCAACTGCCAGAAGTGAGTCAAGTGAATTCTACAATGAATCTCCAACTGCAAATCAACATACAGTATTTACTACTGTATTTATGTGAATGGGGATGTACCCATTATCGTCTGTAGGTATGCTACAACATACATGAATGAAAGAAAACCATCTATATTTTAAAGAATGAAGTCAATATGAAGGAAATACTTTCTGAAAAACATTCAGAATACCAATAGAAACAGGAGAATTCAATGTATGAAAATTTTGGATTCTATTTTATAAAGATAAATGAAGTAACAGCATGAATGTTTTCATGGATCAGGTCAATATGATTTCTATTTCATATAAGAAATATATTTTCAAATGAAATGCGTTAAAACATTTGAAATGTTAGTGTAAAAACACAAACTATCTCATCCAGAATTTGAACTCTGCTTACTGATTCTGTTTTCTGCATATCATTGAGCCACATAGGCAGAAAGATATTAGAAAAGAAAATGTATATTAAAATGTATAAAGCAACATTTTTAGATATTTCTCATTTAAAAATAAACACACAAACATTGTTGTAGAGTAGCTAGCACCTCTTCAGCACTCTACTAGATGGCCCTGCTCATAGCCTTAAATAGTCTATGATTAAGGACTTCAACAGTTGATTTATAAGTTGATACTAAACTGATTAATATTCGGACTGATCTTACTTTGTCTGGCTATACAGCATTTGAACTTCCTCTGTACCTTGCTAGTTGTCTTGTTAATTGTTTTGTAAGTTATTGTTCTGTGTTTTTTGTATGTATCCATTAGTATTGGATACTGGTGCTGAATAAATATATTAATCACTCTTTCTTCTCTGTGTATCATTCACCTTGATGATTCAACATAGAAACCAACATTTCATCATATTTGTAAATTTCTGTATTCACAAAATATGTCTACAAACATCTGTGAAATCACAGGTGAAAAGTAAGAATGTACATATTCACTGAATATTTAAAGGCAGAAAGTTTATGAATATAAATGCAAATAGGATAAATCAGTGGATGTAAATTTGGAAAGCCTTGTTTGATTATTTAACTTAAACTCTATTTCTTTGTACATGAATGAAAGAAAACCATCTATATTTTAAAAAATCAGGTCAATATGTATTGATTTATTCCTTATAAAGAAAATACATTCTAACATTCAGTGTACAATTGGAAACAGAAGGCAATATATGAAACTTATGGCTTGTATTTTATATTGAATGAAATAAAAGCAATTAGTGTTCTCTAGGATCAGGTTAGTATGATTTCTGATTCCATATAAACAATATATTTTCAAATAAAATGTGTTAAAACATTTGAAATGTTAGTCTGAAATGAACGTAGACTATCTCAACCAGAATCTGAACTTGGCTTGCTGATTCCATTTTGTGTATTACTTACCATTGGGCCATGTAAACTTCCTTTATTTAATGTAAGGAATCTTCTAGAATTATTAATTTCTGTCTGAAAGACTCAGACACTGGTCTCTTTTTTTTCTTATTTTAAGAGGTTTTATGCCTTTTTCATCATTTTCAAATATTCACCTGTATTGTAATATTATTAAAATCTATTAAACAATATTAAAAATATTTTTTTTACAAGCTTTTTATGGCGTATTGACTTTAAATAGTAAAGTTTATATATTGTTACCTTTCGGTGATGAGATATATTAATAAATATGAAATAAAGTTATGTTGAAAAATTTTTCAGTGCTGTGGCAGAAAAATAGTCTTAAATTTCCTCAGATGAAACATCTTTATTAAATTTTGAATTTTTTTCATTGTGTTTTATATCTTTTTATCACAGCAATCATATCTTTACATTCTACAACCTTTTAAATATGTACCATGGTTAAAAAAACAAACTATTAAGAAGATTATCTTTTGAAAGCTAAGAAATAATTTTAAATTGTAAATATTCAATTTGTACTCTTTGCATGAGGAGGCATAGTGGAGTAATGGATAGCAGCTTGGATTGAGGAAAGCAGAGAGCTGAGTTTGAATTTCAGTCAAATCCATTCCATTCACTTTCGTGCTAATACCGTTGGGAAAGGTGTGAATCCTCTTCTTCTCCACCTACGGGTAAATAGCAGGACAGATTGGGTTCTATAGCCTTTGATGGCAACTGGTCTACTGCAGAAAGAAATGGCAACCTACTGTGGGAAAAAATCTGCCTCGTCAGTCATGTATCAAAAGATACATGATTACCTAAGTGTTTATCATGCATGGCACATAACTAACTGACAGAGTTTTGAAAATTGAAAATTCCTCATTTGGACCACCTGGGGAAATTTAGTTATGGGGGCTAAATTGCAAACCCGATCTGAAAAAAGAAACCCAAAGTAAAACGTAGCCATATTTCAACATTATCAGCTGGCATATATCAGTAATTATGTATATAGTAATGAAACAGTAGATATCATAAAAAAATAAAACAAAACGAAGAACTACCAGCTCTATATGCCTCAGTGAATGAAATATTGATCAAACACCCACAATTTACAGACCAATAATTTGTCTGTCAAATTGAATTTGACAAATAAAACAGCCTGCAAAGGGAGATAGATAGAGGTAACAGGGAGAGTAAAATATTTCAGAATACTATCAACCAACTCATATGGTGCTTTCAGATCTTGCCCTCACTGTGTGGAGCTTTCAAGATGGTCACATGATATCTATATATGTTAAGGAAGTTTTATATATCAGGAACTACTGATGCTGAGAACATGAAATTTTGCCTGGTTATAAGTGTTGTTAATAAAGACAAAATGGCAGCATAATTTTATTTTCATTTTGACCTCTTCCATTTTGGCACTCTGGTCAATAAATCATAGGATCTATTTGAAGAAGACTTGATGGTCTTGTGTGCTACAAGTTAGGTGTGATCAGAGAATGAAGAAAAATACATAGAACTAACTCATTACATCAAGCAACTGACTAAGCAACTTGAGGCCTGAAAGTCCTGTTTTGCTAAGCAAACTGTTGACTCACCCTGATAATGGTGGTGCTTATTAAAAACAGTGTGTATATCTTTTCACATGTTTTTGATGTCTGCTAAAAATGTGATCCTTGGTACAAAAAATAGAAAATTATAGAATTTGAAATCTTTAATTTAAACACTATCATAACACTAGCCCTAGAAAATAGCACTCCTCAAAAACTTTATAAGATACTATAAATGAGTATTGAAATGTTCCCAACCTCACCACCAAAAATAGCAAACAGAACAATGTAAATGGTCTGATAGAAATCAAAATGTTCAAATAAATTAGCATCCTCTTTTTGTAGAGCCAGACTAATGTTGTTGCAATTGGTGTCCCTACAATCAATGCATGCTGTTACACATGTGAGGCCAGGTTTCTAGCAAGAGCAGATGTTTGTGCTGTAAGGACTCTTGGACAAAATCTTGTTCTTATAACACACAAACTTCAGTAGTTCCTCAAGAGCAGGACCTTGATTGATAAGAAATGGGGCTAAACTACTATTTCTCATTTCCCAACACCAACTGCAATGATTAAGTTGGCAATGACTTAAATTTTTTCCAAATCAAACTTGAAGATTGATACAGAGACTGTGGAACAAAGCTGACCATTCAGTTGGAAGCAGTCTTAGGGCTGTAACTTCTTCGTCAATGTTGCAGCATACACCATATACTTGATGTACCTGGATGAGTCCAATGTATCATCTGGTTTTCCTCCATACATCTTGACAAAAATCTGCAACCCTGCAGATGCAATTTTGGCAGGAGGATCAGTTGCATCAGCTAAAGTAGCACAAGACTGGATCTCCTTTGATCTATGAATAAGCCCGATTATCTCATATTTCACAGATGCTGAGCAGCTTCTTCATCTTTTCCCAAGATATCATTCCCTTGGCCATGTCTGGGGAAAGTGGAAAAGAACAAGGATATCTGTGTCATTAGCTATTACAGTCACTAAATTCAGTAGCTCGTTAGAGTGATTCAGAAGTAATGTCCATGTTTGTGTTTCCTTCACTTTGGACCACCCAATGATAGTCTGCTTCCAAGGAATGACATCTTGACAAACTGATTTTTGTGCTTCTTGTTTGAGATGAAGAGCTCTTGATGAATAGCAACTTGCAATCCATCTTCAATTTGTATGTTCTGAGCTGCTCTTTGCTAATGTTCATGGTCTTTTATGGATGGGCCTGCATAACCATAAAAAATGATGCTTGGTACTTGGCCTTCATGTAACTAAAGTAGTGTGCAACCACATCACTGTATGTCACCCTAAGCATCCACTTCACTCAGTAGAGGAGAGCACCTCAATCTAAAACAAACATCATGTCAGTTAGTGCCTTTGATTCAGGTACGTCAGTGGTCAGATGATGTTTCAGCATATCTTTGTTTGTCTTTCTCATTTGGAAATTCTTGAAAATTGAAGTTGATAATAGTTGTAACCTAGGGAAGGTTACTGAATAGAATAATCAAACAAAGGTTGGTAATGAACGATAATACTTAGGACACAAACAACATATATAAGATTCGCCAGTAGTGTGTAGAAGTAGTAGTCAACTGCTTGAAGTAAATTAAGTAAATTCCACAATGAATGTTTAACTGCAGACCAACATTCAGTATTTACTACTGTATTTATGTGAATGAGGACATACCCATTATAGTCCGTAGGTATGCTACAACAATAATGGAGTTTGAACTTGAAGAATAAAATCACATTTTTGCATCTTTCTAGCAGAACAATCAAAACAAAGCATTAGGGTCAACATGAACATTTTGACCATCAATCTTGACAGATTTTTCCAGCTCAACAAGTGTACACACTTGAAAACTTCTTTTAGTCAGCTCTCTAAATTGTTTATGTTGTCAGGCTTCTTCTGAATAGAGTGACTAATCTCTTTAATGATATCATAATTGATATCACCATGGGATGCTGTCAAACCAGAATACTGATCATAGTTCTGGCTGGCTTGGATGAAAGGGGTTGTACTGAGAGATTCAATTGAAGACATGGATCATATCGACAAGATCTCTCTTCTGACATGCACAGGGTCACCTCTACATGCTGCTCACTGATTCTGTAGGCAAGGCCAGTCAATGTTGTCATGGTATCATGCATTTAGGTGCAGGTGTGCATTCTATACACCCACATCAATCTCACTGATTTCGTAAACCTTTGTCCCCTAGTTAGCCCACCCTTGCTCTTTATGGATCTCATCATCACTTGTTCAGTAATGAGGTCAGTTGACAAGCTGGCCTCATAATGGTCACCGTGTTGCACAGAATGAAGCATATACTCTGAGAACTGTTGACACCAGGTACAATTGTGCACTCTTTGCATAATTGAAATGCCCAGTTGCTGATATGTGTTTTCAGATAAATTAATTTTGCTGCATCATGTTAATACACAGTAGATAGAAACCTTGAGGCACATTTAGTTTCTGCATTAGTAAAACAAAAATTTAATCGTACAACATAGGAAAACAAACATTCTTTTAAGTTTTGTGGCTATATCTTTTCTGAGGTGTCCTATTTCGTGTTTGATATGGATCACATACTTTTAAAATCTGTAAAACTTTATTTTCAAATGCTATAAAATTCAATAGATATGTGTTATACACTGGAGAGATCATTTTTATGAAATGAATTTTCATGGAATTTCTAGCTAAAAAGACACTTGGATACACATGCTGTCTATGCATCTTGGCCTTTGTGAAGCAACTTTTTTAGAAATTTAAAAATAAATAGGCTGATATAGAAACCAACATTTCATTATATTTATGAATTTCCATGTTTACAAAATGTAAGTCTACAAACATCTGGGAGATCACAAATAAAATGTAAGAATCTGGATTTTCATTAAAATGATAAAGACAGAAAGATAATAAAAGAGAAAATGTGTATTAATTTCATGCAGGTCAGTCAAAAGTTTATGCATACAAATGCAAATAGGATGCATGAAAATTTGAGATGCATTTTTCTATTATTTAGTTTTCAATCTATTTCTCTATACATGAATGACAGAAAACTATCTATATTTTAAAGAATCATGTCAATATGAATTGATTCATTGCATATCTAGAAAATCTTTTCTGAGAAACATTCAGCATAGAAATGAAAACAGGTGAAGTCAATGTCTGAAAAATTTGGGTTGTATTTTATATTGATGAATGAAATAAAAATAGTGTTTTCTTGGATCAGGTCAATATGATTTCTGATATATCAACAATATATTTTCCTGATTCTGTTTTCCATTTTGTTTGTGAACCATGAAGCCATGTTTTATTTTGTGTACTGAATATTCTACAAGTTTTCATTGTTATCTCGATGAATCAGTAGTCTCTTTATTAAACATATTTTAAGAGGTAGTATAAATTTGTCAACATTTTCAAAGTTTCCCCTGTTAAATGATATTAAAAATATTATTTTGTTTTTCATGCTGATTTTTATACTATGTTCAGGGTGCAATGAGTAAACTGTCACAATTTTATATTTTTAATTTTGCACATGCATGTTGTTTGTTTTTGATTTTGTCAACTGCACAGTATAGTATGGTCAGTTAGGCAATGTCTGTGTGAAAAAAGAGCACAATGACTTAATCCACTCTGCCAGAAATTTGGGAACAGCATGCTGTACTGGTTGGCATTTGTGCCAGAAACTCCAATACAATCATTTCAGAGTATTTGGGTGTCAATCTGAGGACAGTGCAGAGGATTGGGAAAGAGACGGATGAGTCTAATGTTGATTACAAAGGTATTTGGAGTGATCACTAGTGATGGGAACATTATACCTCCATTCATCTTCCCACAAGGCCTCAGACTAAACATGGAGGCCTACATCAAGTGCCTTGAGGAGGTAGTGTTGCCCTTGGTCAAGAAGATGGCTGCTGTAACACCCGATGTCTGGCACCAAGACTCTGCACCATTTCACACAAGCAAAAGAACCCAGTCATGGCTGTCAGACAGTTTCTGTGAGCACATCTCCCCTTAAATCTAGCCACCTAACTCCCCAAACTGCAACCCTCTTGATTATTATGTGGGGGGCACAGTTGAGCAAGAAACAAACAAAATTCTTTGTAATACCAAAGATGAACTGAAGGCAAGGATTATGGCAGCATCCACCAACTTAAACAAGAAGACTGGTCAGAACAGTTGCAGTAGATTCTGAAGTTGTCTGGAGGCTGTGGTTGAATCCAAAGACATTTTATTGAATAAATTTACTCTATAGTATTTCATGATATTTTTTGTGTAATTTTGGTAAATATATCTGCTAAAATGAGATGTCAATGTTATTTTCATAATTTAGACGTCAATTTATCCATCGCACCGTGTACATGTCTTGTGTAAATAGTCATGTTTATAAATCGTTACCTATGAGATATATTAGCAAATATTCAACTATTTTATTATCATTTATACTGATATGAAATAAAGCCATGATAAAGTAACACCATGTAATGGTAATGATAGGTGGTATCAGCATACATTTTTCATACCTTGGAAAGGTGTAGTGTATTATAAGAGTTTAAGTAAAGCATGATAGTGGATGCCAGATGGATGGTATATTCCCTTTCTGAATTTTTGGAACACATGTTATGAAAGCATAATCACCATTTTTGAAAAGAACACTAGACAGGTATTGTAACCTCTTTCTTGATTTTACACAAATTTATCATTACTCAGATTTCCTGTAGATATTGGTTTTTCAGTATTTACATTAGTCGGACTATTGTCCTCATCTTTGTCGCCATATTTGTCACAACGTTTCGGCCGTTGTACACTCCGGCCTTCTTCAGGTGGTTGGCGACAAAGATGAGGACAATAGTCCGACTAATGTAAATACTGTACATAATACCTCATCTCAGAAATATAGACAAACTCTGATTGGTTTTTCAGTTTTTCAAAAATTCAGCACCTTCGGACCAAGTTGATTAAGATCCACTTTGTTTCCAGTTAGGATTTGTGATCAAGGTAAAGCTTTTTCCTGATTTGTCTATTGAAGTTTCCGCTGCGTCAAGACACAACTTGATTACCTTTCAGTTACTGACTAGAGGAGGAGTACCTGCAAACACCTGATTTCCTTCCAGACATTTGCAACTTGCCATTAAACTCATTTTTGAATTTTAACCCTCTTTACCGTCTTTCTCTCATTGAAAGAAAAGATCTGCCTAAGAGAAAGATCTGCTTAGAAGCATTATATTTCACTTTAATGTTGTGGCAACAGTTTCTAAGAACTTCACTGGCTTTCTGGCATACTAATGAAGGTAGCTTTATCTTATGTCTCCAGTAGATATTCCCAGAGCAGATGGTGTCTGCTATGAACTTGATCATATTATCAGTGATGTCAGTACAAGATAAGGTCCAAAAAAGAGATTTCAACAGTCCTATTAGAATTTTATTTTAATGTACTATCAGCTACCTAATGAGAGACTACAAATGTACTTTGTGAGAATATCTTGGTCTCTTTTATAAATTTGTTTTATTTATTAGTAGCATAAAATAATTAAAAATAATAATAAGTGTGACTAAATGTTAAACAGTCTGAATTTATTAACTTTTGGGAGAATTGTATTAAAGGAAAGTCATTACAGTAAAGATTTTCATTTTAAATGTAAAAGTTTCTTTTTTTATTTAGACTTGTCGCTAAAAAGGACTACTCAAAATAACTGCCATGGGGAACTGTTGCGGATACATTTTTCAAATTCTGAAAAAGTATATTGCCTTCAAATTTATTGTCCGATGAAAAGGGTGTTTTTCATCATCATAAATTTAAAGTCGTAATCTGTTGAGCTACTTCCAAGGGTATTTAAAAACATGGGTTAGCAGATAAGTGGCAGTAGGTAATTAGACAGCTGAAGGGAAGAATCTTGTACATCACACAGAAGGGATCAAATTTTTCAAGCGACAAAAGTCAGCTGATAGGAAGGAAGCGGGAAACTGACTTGAACATCAGATACTAATCTGGCAGTGGATAGGACAAAGGCTTCTTCATGAGAAAGTCATCAACATAGCAAAGGGGAGAAAGGTCTTGGCATTCTTAAAAATTATGTTGATGAAAAAGAAGAATAACAAAGTGTACTCTTAGGTTATTGATGAAAGGGAAACTTTAAAAAAACAAATTGCAGAAGATTGTTAAACCTCCCTACAATAATTGTCGAAAAACATATAAGTTTTTCCCCTATCTATTATGTGGGTGTACCCTTTTGTTTTTTCTAAGAGTAATTTCCTCTTTTTCATCAACAGTTTTCATTTCCCTTTCTCAAAGTTTTTTTCTTTCATGATCTGATAAAATTTGTATTGTTAATCTCTTTTAGAGCCAATTGTTTCTATAATTTTGTTATCTTGCTTTGTCCTAAATAAGGCACGGGAAAGGAAATTTTTGTGCAAGTCTTTTTTGTAAAATTTGTGCCCTTGTTATATTGTTTGGAACAGTTTGATAAATGTTTGTAACTTGCAAATTTCACAGTGTAGTTTCATGTCTTTGTTTCTGTTTGCACCTTTTGTAATATTTGGGATAAGAAAGTGAACATTCTCTCTTCTCCCATTCACTCTCAGACAAAAAAAAAAAAATTATGTTCTTTTTTTTTTAAAATTTTATAAGTAAAAATAAATTTGTCAACTCATATTAATAAATGTTGGCTCCCTCTGGAGTTGATGCCCGTTGGTAATACCCTGGTGACCCACTAAACCTCACACTCAGCAGTAGGGCCTAGTTTGTGCCTCGGAATATAAACAACCTTGGCCCTTAACAATTTCCTGGCCCTCTAAAGAACTTTTAACAATAAATAACAAATTTAAAATTCTCTTTAAAATGTAATATTTGTCCTAGAGGTGTGTTTTGATTTCTTTTAGTAAATCAAAGGATTAATAAAGTGGATTTTCTAAAAGTAATGTTTACCTTTTAAACAGAATGAAAATAACATTATTTAATTTACACATTCTAGCCTGTGAGGTCAAATAGAAAGACTGTAGTGTAGTGTAATTCTATCCCTGTCCAAAACAAGTGTGGGGAAAAAACTAAAAAAGTAAAGATAAAAAGTCATAAAACCTAAAGAAGAATCTTAAAACGTCTTTATTTAATAAAATAAACTCTTGTAACAAACAGCAATGGAATTAATTATCATTAATTTCAAAATTGCGTTGAAATATTATATATTTTTTAAAATAATAAAGTTTAAATTTTTTCTGTCGAATTTGAAACAGTGAATTAAATTTCTATTTTAACATCCGCGCTAAATGTCCCTTAAAATTTTCCAAAATCGTCATAATTCCATGTAAATGTACATGCTGAACTCAAATTAACAATTAAATCATGAAGAAACCTACCGTTTTAGAGTTAACGACAAGAAAAAATCGGACTTTTTGTTGGTCATTCGTCCCCCATTTCCGTCATCAGGATATATCTGATTCAATGCTGAGTACTTCCGCTCTAGCAGAAGAAAAATTTTGGCCTATTTGCTTCTTTTACAGATTTTCGTTGCAGAAAATCACTACGCACTATCTACACAGAAAGAAACCAAACACAACCCCTAAAAAAGAAAAAAAATTACATTTCTTTACGGTAGTGCGCAGTGATTTTCTGTCGATTTTTTTGCTTTCATGACAAGAAAAAAAAAAGTATCTATGTGATGACTACAGAGAGTGAAGATGGCTCGTATCATAGATTCGGGCACTGTCAGGCATCTATTTTTGAATAACTTAACAGAACTCTGTAAAGTGTGAAAATGAAAAATGGCAAGAAATCATGGGATTTGTTGACACAAGCAACCAAACCTTGTCTAACACCGCTACAGCGCGTTCGTCTGATCATTACAAGAGTTGAAATTGCTAAAAAAGTTAGAGGTAATTTCGTGTTTTTTCAATTCTTTTCCTTGTGTCATTCTTTTCAACTTGGACATTATTAGAACTGAAGAAACAATACAAAAATTGCGTAGGTTGACAGAAATCTCAACAAAATCAACACAAAGAAATTTATCTGTTTTTTGGGGTTTTTTTTCATTGATATTTCAAGTCTGTAAAAGTGGACTGAAAAGTAAGAATTCGTTATAAGTAACAATTTCTCTCTTTCCAACTATTTTTTTCTGGAGCAAAACAAAAAATGAAAAATTCAGTTGCAAAAAATTACTAGGAGATTATATTGCAATTAATTACATGTTCATTTTGATGTTTTTTTTTTTTTTCTGTTCCTTTATTTTTAGATCCCATTTTCAGTCTTCGGCATAAAAAAAATATAGTGCTTCATCAATTTCCCAGGTCTCACTTTGACAAACAAAGAAGATTAAATTGAAAAGATAGAAAAATTGTCGGGTAAAAAACTTAGTTTAATTTGCAACATGATTGAAAACTAGTAACAGATTGAAAAACCTGTTTTTGGTTAAAAACCACAAATAAATCTTTTAAAAAAAACACAATCTTTGTTGTTCATTTTAAAAGGCGGAAAGATATGATGTTTCTTTTCAGGACGATTTTGAAAAGTTTGTTTAGGAATCTCCGACAGATTGTCAATTTTTTTAGTTTAGGTACCTCGAAAGGTGCCTAAAAGTTTATTAATTTTTTTTCTTGAAGCTTTTTTTTTTATTTTAGCTTTAATTTTAAGGTACCTCCACTAATTCGTTAAAAGTTTAATTAAAATGAAATTTTAAAAATGAAAAGCTTTTTTAGCTTTTTAATTGGAAGCTAAAAAAAAGTAAAAAGGATTTAAAACGTACTATTTCCAGTGAGCAAAATACTTTGTGGTGTATTTCAAACAGAAATTATTGATAGGAATCAATTCAATTTTTTTCATTAAAAATCGATAAAAACGCTATTTTGACATCTTTTTAAACAAAAGTTAATTCTCGGTTTTAAAAATCTTGCAAATTATATTTGCAAGATATATATTTTATTTTGTAATAAAATTTCTGAAACTTTATTTGAGGAAAATTAGCAAATTTAAAGTTAAATTAAATCTGATTTGAAACAAATATTGAATACAAACATTTCTGAACTACGAGGTTTATTAAATTTACATTCGGTAACATTATTTTTTTTCGCCAGAAGTGAGAACAACCTTAAAAAAATGTGACGTTTAAATGCTAGATTTATTGGTTTGTACATCCATACCCCAGAAATTCTGCACGTAATCACATGCAAAAACAAATCGAAATTCTTTTAGGAGCCATCAGATTGTAATAAGCTTTCCTTTACAATATAATTAGTAAACATAGTTTTACTTATAGCAGTATTTACTATGAATTATCTAATTGAAAATGAATTTTAAAAGATTTTAAAACTTTGTAAATTATTCAATTTAAAACTGTAAAAAAATGAAAACAAATCTTGTAAAAATTCATTTTTCACCAGACAGTATATTGTCTTTATATATTATTCATAAAAAAAGCAATTAAAAGCTTCTCTAGTTAAATAATGTCTTAGTTTTATTGTTTTTATTTTTTAATTCAAATCAGATTTTCGGTAAGACATGGTACGATTTTGCAAAAAAATTTGGTGATTTATTTTAAACTTTTCAAAGAATTCTGCTTTTAACTAATATAGTCACTAAAACTTGATGAATTTTTCAATTTTTTATAAAATTAAGAGGCTGAAACACATGTAAAGAAAAAATATTTGTACCATCATTTTCTAATAAAAAAATTTCAAATAATTTCATTCATTTGTGAATAAATCATGAAAATTTTATTAAAATTTGACAATTTGATTTTTGCAAGAATTTCCAAATTAGTCTGTCAACACAAAAAATGAGGTGAAAATTTACTATGCTAAAAATTAGTACAATCGCTGTCGCAAGAAAAACAAGTCTGTTTTTTTCTAATCAAAATTTCGAATGTTCTAAAAAGGAGTAAAAACTTTAAATATTAAAAATACTTTGATTCTTCCTCAATAATAATGATTTTAGACAATAAAACTGTTTTCATTATGTTTGAAGCATGTTTTCATCAGGGTATGCTGATTTTTTAGTGTTTTTGTGATGGTATCTAGACTTAATTTAGTTATGTTCGCTAATTTGCTGAAAAAAGAGCATACAATGATGAAAAAAAGCCTCAGACTTGATAAAAATAAAGTTTTATCATCAAAATCTTTGTTATTAAAAGGAAAGACCTAAGGATCTTTTGATTATTTAATTAAACTTTTCAATCCTTTTTAGCACATTCAAAATTTTGGTTGTTAAAAATAATGTTGTTTTCTTGCATCAGTATAGAAAATATGCGATAAAAAACACATTGATTCTTGCGAAAATCAAAGAATTGTCAGTTTTTAATGTAACTTTCAGGACTTAGTCACAAGTGAATTAAATTATTTTCAATTTTTATTTTTTACAAAATCTTGCCAAAAATATTTATTTTAAAATCCACCACTCAATTTTATGAAATTTTGAGGAATTAAATTTTCATTCCCTTATGTTTAAAAAGCAGGACTCCTTGGAAAATTTAAATCATCAATTTTATTTTTTGTTAAACAATTTATTAAGAATTTGCTCTGAATCATATAATTAAAAAAATGCAATAAAACTAAGACATTTTTTAATTAGAGAAGTTTCTTAATTGCTTTTATGAATAAGATATATTAAGGACAAAATCAGTCTGCCAAGGGGTTGTATGGGTTTTCCTTCATTAGACACAGCTTGAAATGGCTCTCAGGATCATGATCATACCAAGTGGAAGAGGAAAGCAGAAGTTTGTGTAAACATCTTTTCTTTGTCTGAATCAATAGAAGATTGTTTTATGCAAACATATCTAAGGGATTCAGCTTAAAGAGTTTTATTTTTTTCTTGTCCTTTTCCACTCCAAAGCTAAATAAGCCAGTCTTTTCTATTTAAAGTGGTTTGAATTCATACTTTTTCTTCTCTTAGACTGGCTGCCAACCAAGTTCTAGAGATTCTTGGTTATTTAACTAATAGCTGGAGAAAGATGGATTTATGCCTTTTTGGAGGGCATTAGTGAAAAGTGAACAAAACCTATTTGATCAGAATTTGGTACCCAGTTTCATTTTTGATACCAGAAATCTTATGCTGTCTACCAGTTCATAAAAAAGAAATCCTAGGTTATTCCAATTGCATAACAAATATTTGACACCTAGGCTGGAATCTGCCACTCATTTTGAGGCTTCTGGTTTCAGCCTGGAGCCAAAAGGTCTGGCTATATGCAGAGTCTCATTAGATATAACTTATCAGTTAATGATAATTTTTCAACAGATTTTAAGGCTTTAAGTTTCAACTACCAAGTCAAACAGTAAATCCAGTCCTGCTATATGCATAACTTCTTCAGACACAAATTATTACTTAATGTCAATTTCTCAACACATTTATTAGGATGTGCTCACATGAAAATGATTTATTAACAGCTTGTAGAATAAGGAAATATTTATATCAACATCTCTTTGCAATACATTCATTAACCTTTTTTGAATTACTTTCAAATAGTGAATATTTTTGTACTATATAAAACCTTTAAATTTTTTAAATCCGGCAGAGTTGAACATCTCTAATAGAACAATCTTTCTACTAGACAAATACCTCTTTTCTGTTACTATGGTTCACACATAATAATGTAGAGATAACAAGATATATTAGCTGACTGCTATATTCAAGCTAAAACTACATTTCAAAACAAGGTACACAATCCTGTATAAGAGTGATAAGTTAGACAACCCAAACTTAAACATTACTGGTGTCTTGTGAAAACTACAGTTCTGTTGAAATATAAAGATAGTTATTGAAACAATAACTCTCTCAAAAGAGGCTCCTATCTTTGTTAGGAAGTCTGCAATTTGTTCATGACCACTGATCCATTGATTGTGGATTTCTTTGTTATCATCATTTCTTTTGCTCTAGTTACATCAACTCTCAGACACCAATCACTCACAAAATTTGATGAATTTAAAGTCTCTATCAGAAATGCATTGTCAGTCTTGGAAAGAACTTCAGGCAATATATATAATCAAAATATATTTAGCAACTATTAAAACACCAGCATCAGCTGCTTCACTAAGTGCAAGCGTCTCTGAGGCGAATGGATTCTTTGTTACCAAGTCAAGTTTTTTTTTGATGGCCTGTGTGCATTTTGCACTTCCTACCACAAACAAATTTGATAAAACCACCATCTTCTAGGCTACCATCAGAATAACAAAAAATATTCAGTTCTGAGAGTTTTCCTAGCTCTGTAAGATATGGAACCTCTCTTAGATTTTACCTTTGATAGCGACTTATTGGCCTTAAAAATCATCATCACCTTAGGATGTTTTCCAGTATTGCTCATTCTACAGACATCAAATGATACATCTGGTCATGTCTGAGCAGATACCTATATCATTTAACTCTGTCTTTTCAATTCTGTTCTCTTAAGGACCTTCATTTCTTTATCTCTATTGGGTATATGAATGATACATAATAATTCTCACCAATAATGATTTCATTTTTCTATTCTTTTGATAATTATGATTTGCCAATATTTATGTTTGAGCTTCACTACCTGCTGCTGCATTAATAAATTAGCATTAATATATAAATACATGTATCTATTATAATATATTATTCAGTATCTAAGTTAATATATCTTTTATTGTTTTTTCTGTTCACAGATGTTCTGGCTGTACAAAAATCACAATGATTATTATAGAGAAATTCAATGAAGGAAAAGACATTTCACTTATGAAGAATAAAAAAGGTATTCTATACTCTTCATGTAAAATTTATGTATCTACATTTTCAAAATCAGGATAATGAACAATAATTGGCAAGAAATGATATACTTTAAAATGTATGGTGTGTCTTTTCTACAAAAACACTTTTCATATTACAATTGTATAAAAAGAAGAGAGAGGCTATATTCATGCTAAATTTACCAATTTCCATTGAAAAGTCAGACTTAATAGACCAAATGGAAACACTCATTAGAAAGAAACCGTATTCTTGTGAAGTTTGTGGATCTACATTTTCACGGAAGTCACATTTGGTGTGCCATATGCGAACACACACGGGAGAGAAGCCATATTCTTGTGAAGTTTGTGGATCTTCCTTTGCGTGGAAGTCAGATTTGGTGATCCATATGTATAGACACACTGGGAATAAACCACATTCTTGTGAAGTCTGTGGAGCTTCATTTTCACGGAAGTCACATTTGGTGCGTCATATACGAACACATACTGGAGAGAAACCCTATGCTTGTGATGTTTGTGGATCTGCATTTATAGACAAGTCAAGTTTAGTGGGACATATACGAATACACACTGGAGAGAAACCATATTCTTGTGAAGTTTGTGGGTTTGCATTTTCACAGAATTCATATCTAGTAAGGCATATGCGGACACATACAGGAGAGAAACCATATTCCTGTGAGGTTTGTGGTGCCACATATTCACGGAATTCAGATTTGGTGGTCCATATGTCTACACATACTGGAAAAAAACCACATTCGTGTGAAGTTTGTAACTCTGCATTTTCAAGCAAATTAACTTTGGTGCGTCATATGAAAAAACATGCTGGAGAGAAACCATATTCTTGTGATGTTTGTGGATTTGCAGTTTCAGACAAGTCAAGTTTAGTTAGCCATATGCGAATACACACTGGAGAGAAACCATATTCTTGTGAAGTTTGTGGGTTTGCATTTTTAAAGTCTTCATATATGGTGAGGCATATGAGAACACACACTGGAGAAAAACCATATGCTTGCGAAGTTTGTGGATCTGCATTTTCGCTGAAGTCAGTTATGCTGAAGCATATGCGAACACACACTGGAGAGAAACCATATTCTTGTGAACTTTGTACATCTGCATTTTCACAAAAGTCAGTTATGGTAAAGCATATGCGAACACACACTGGAGAGAAACCATATTCTTGTGAAGTTTGTGGATCTGCATTTTCACAGAAGTCAAGTTTGGTGAGTCATATGCGAACACACACTGGAGAGAAACCATATTCTTGTGAAGTTTGTGGCTATGCATTTTCATGGAAGTCCTGTTTGGTGAGGCATATGCGAACACATACTGGCGAGAAACCATATCCTTGTGAAATTTGTGGATCAACATTTGCATTGAAATCATATTTGGTGAACCATATGTCTATACACACTGGAGAAAAACTATAACTTTCTTAATTTACATGGGTGCTATTTGGTGAGTTGTCTGTTTTTACAAGCTAAAGGGAAACAATATTCTTGTGATGTTTGCTGGTATACATTTTCGGACAAACCAGTTTTGTTACATTATGTGAATGCGTATTGGATAGAAACCATATGTTAGTGCAACTTGAGTTTCTTCATTAGTAGAAAATATAATTTTAGCGTATTATGTGAAAAACCGCACGTATGAAAAAACTTATTCTTGTGAGGGTTGTGTGCATACCTTTTCTGAGAAGTCACATTTTGTGCCTGGTATTGTTCATATTCTTGTAAAACTGTAATGCATTATTTTCAAATGCTGCAAAATTCTATAGACAGGTTTTATCCACTGGATAGAAAGTATATTTTTGTGAAATATATTGAAAAGGCAACTGGAGACACACCCCACTTATAAATCTGTTGATGTAAAGCAACATCTTTGAAAATTGAAATATATATGTATCACTATGCAAAATTGAAACAGATATGTATGAATATACACTTGAAAGAAACCATATTTTTTTGTGAAATAGTTCATCTGATATTTTCAGGCATACATGGCTGAATAAACAATTATAAACACATCTTTGTTGTAAACTTTAATCCTGTGAAGAAACATCGACAAATTTAGACATATTGACATAAAATACATCAATCTTTTTTTTTTGGTTTATGGATTTACAGGATTTGTACAGATGACTCTTTGAAAAGTCCTAGAAAATTGACAGGGTCTTTTCCAGGACTTGAAAAGTTCTGGAAAAATGGCAATAGCTCAAAAGCTCCTTGCAAAGTTCTGAAATTTTCTTAACTGGGCTGCCCACACAGCTCTTTTTTTCAGTTCATGGAAGTTAAAGTGCCAGATCCTCCAGAAATCTGATTTTTTTACAAGCTAAAATTGTCCTTTAAGAAAAATGTTTTTTTAGTTGTCAGTAATATTTGGTAATTACTGCGAAAAGTGGTTTGTTTCCTTGATTAGAACAAGTTCATGACCTATTAGTTACTTCTGTATTTTCTTGCCTAGGTACGAGAAAGAAAGTGAGAAAGAATATGTAGGCATGTCTTCTAGCTGCTACATTCACTCAACAAGGAAAGAGGAAAAGCAAAGATAAAAGCAGAGAAAGTAAACATCTCCATCAAAGATAAATTAATTCACCCTCATTGAATTTGTAGCTGAAAGGAAAATAAATCATTTTAGAGTGATAAAATACATCTTAGTAAAATCTTGAGAAATTTATCTGTTTTTTAAAATCTGAGCAATTGAAGAAATTTTATTCACATGTCAGTTTCAAAAGTAAACTGAATTTTTCTTAGATGAAACACCATTATTATTAAATTTTATATTTTATATCTTTGTATCACAACACTCATATTTTTACATTCTACAACCTTTAAGCATACACCATGGAAAAGAAACATATCAAGGTTATCTTTTGAAACCTAAGAAATTATTTTAAATATTAGATATTTCATTTTATCTCCACCTTGTGTACTCTTCAAAAGTACTAGTTACCATAAAATGTATTTCTTCAGGCTTAACAGGTTAATTAATGTACTAACAAAAAAAGGAATATAAGTCTTATGGTCAGAAATAGAACACTCACCATATCTTACTTTGATCTTCTCTCATTAATTTCTACAATCACTAGTTAAGAAATAAATTATCAAGAAGGGTTTCTTTTCAAACCCAAGAAATGATTTCATTTGTGTTTGGTCACATTGATGGAGCATTGTCAAGTTGTAGGAGGGCATGTCTTTAATTGACCAATGCCAGGCAGCAAGCTTTCAAAGCATCATATACTCAATGCAGTTGTGGAACATAAAGTTCAGCATTCACTGCATGACCATCTGGTACAAGCACAAACTGCAACATCCTCTTTAAGTTCCATCATATACTCAGTATGACCCTCTGTTCAAACCACCCTTATTTAAACAGGTTGTGAAACCTTGCCTGAAGTCAATAATTTCTCTTAAGACTGCAAACATAGATCTAATTTCTTTGCCCAGTTAGAATTTAATATTTTTTTCACTTTTGCAGGCAGTCTCTCATGACTACACATTAAAAATTCCAAGAAACTGAAGCCATCATGTTGCTAACAAACGTTGCCTGCTTGAATTTGTTCAAGGGTGCAGAATCAGAGTGTTTCCCCTGTTTGCTTTGAATCTTTAATTCACATTTGAAGTGGTGATCCCAGGTTTCATCTTGTGTTACTAATCTGCAGGGGAAATTCTCAGGATCAGCCTGGAAGCAAGTCAGAATTGTCCTAGAAATGTCAACCCTTTTCAACTTCTGTTCTGGTGTTCTTGGGATCCATCTTGCTCATCTCCAAGATCTCATTTAAAACAGTATGGTCCAAACCAGAACTAATGCCTATGGACGTAGCTATCTGCTGGACAGTAAGAAGTCTGTCATCAACAGTCATACAGTGAATGGCATCAACTGGTTCATCAGTGGTTTTTGAATAACCTAACTGAGGTTCATCTTCTGTGCTGTCCCTGCCCCTCTTGAATTCTGCAGCCAGCTTTTTCACAGTTGCATAGGAAGAAGAGTCCCCAGCAAGTGTCTGTACCATGTCCTCATGGATTTCCTTGGGTGTCATACCCTTTTTTTTTTTTTTTTTTTTACAGATACTTTATGAGTTCAGGCCTCTGTTTTGTCCATTTTTAAATCTGTTGCACACCTCTCACTTTTGTATGAGCCTCACCTGCACAGAAATTAAGACAAAGATCTAAATTAGATTTTCTAGTTTTATAAAAAGTAGTAGTGTATTGCCACAATGAAAATGTTCAGCTATATCTCTTCTTTCTGGGTGAAGCTTAGAACTTTTTGAATGACCCTCGTATATAAAAATGGATAGACTTGTATCATTTGCAATCTGATACTTGGCAACTCCGTGCGACCATCAGTTAGGCAGTCTTTGAGAAGGTATCATGAATTATCAAGGTTTGAACTGAGCAGGATATTAAATTGCAGATCAGTTGGCCTTTGATATTTGTATTTTTACAATATGTATTTAAAAGCTTCATCACCCATTGTGCACAGCACACTAGACAGGTCTCTTGTCACTTCTCTTGAGTATTTGGATTTATCAGAACTCCCTTTCTTGGGGGTTCAGGTGATTAAATCTTTTCAACAATATAATGTCTTTAGCCAGTTTCAGGTTATGTTCAGTTAGTATTATCTCACACATGGCTCTCCTTTCACCTGGACTATTGAATCTTCTGTTATTTTGAGACAGGAAAAAACATCATGCATCTATTTTTAAATAATTCTACCAAGAAATCTAAGGATTTTAGTAGACACAAATAATCAAATGTGTCTAATATTGCTTTATTTCTTTCAGATTCTGTCTTAGATTATGAAGTGAAATATTTTCTCAAAATTAATTTCATGTTTGTTTCATCATTTTTTTTTTTTTCATTTTTTTAATTTGTGTCATTTACTTGAACTTTGATGATATTATCTGAACTGGTTTGGTTCGCTTTGTTTTGTTTTATGGCATATCAACCTCAATGGGTTAATGCCGACAAAATTTTTATTGTTGGTAATGTTTTTTTCCAAAAATCTATTTCTAGTAATATTTTTTCCTTCAAAAATCTATTTCTGGTAATAATTTTCCTTTGCTGGTAATATTTGCTTTTCAAAATGGTAATATTTTTTTTTCTTTTTTGCAGTTAGCATCACTAAAAAAACTTAGTTATGATTTTATCTTCACAGAAAATGTACCAAACAAGATTATATTGTATTTTGCCATTTTCTTTGCTAGTGTTCATTTTTTCTTTGCTAGTGTTCATTTTTTCTTTCTCTCTCAAGGTTACAATAAATAAACAGAAATATGTGAATTACCTTCCTTATGTCATTTGGTAGGAGTATAAAATACTATGTTTTTTCAAAAATCTTTTTCCTTTCACATTTTTCTGTTCTCTTGCTGCTGTTTAGCAAGTAAGTAATTCTGTCACAACCATCAATCACTCACATATGTGTGTAGACACACACTTACTGTTCCCCCAAAATTAATTTTTGGGGAAATGCATTGTCATTTTAAACAAAAATGTTGTTTATTTGTCCATAATTTACATGTAAAAGGCTTTGTTGCCATTGCTTTTAGATAAGCTAGTATTATTCACTGCAATAATTTCCATGTTAAAATGTTGATCAATGTTAAAGATGAAAATTTACTGTATGAAAACATTTTTAGTTTGATATTATTATGATAATCTTATTCAAATGGTTTTAGACAAAAAAAGAAAGATCTTTTTCTCATATGCTCACTAGCGCCCCTCCAATTTTTCAGATTCTCACCTCAACTGGTAAAAAGGTTTTAAAAAGAAAAAGATATAAAGAAATTGTTGGATTTTAATAATTTAATTTGCCAAATAAATTCGAATTATAGTTGGATGATACATTGGTTGGATCAAATATTGGCAGAAGTTGAAGCATTGGATATCACTACCATGGTCAATATGACAGTGATGTCCAAATGCTTCAACTTCACACAGTAACCAGGTAGAATGATGGCTCAGTAATCTAACTGAGATGTGACAACAAAGATGTTGTTTCACCCTTCTCTATTGGATATATATCATGGTGCCAATCTACAACTGATCTGCTGGATGAGTTATGTGAAGAGTTTTGGCTGGGGTCAGATGTCTTTGTGCCATGATGAAAGCATCCTGTAAGCTGTCAGACCAATCCACTAAATCTTTCTTGAGACAGCCTGATTGACAACACTAAATAAGTGGGGAGAAACCAGGGATGACACGGCTTTGGACTTTGTATTCAACCATAAATGAGTGTAAGTTGTTCATTCTTCAAGAGTGATAATAAGATCTGAGTGTTGCAAGCATATGAGGATCTGATGACAAACACCCTTCAGACGAAATCTATCCAAGAATGGATGTGTTCGTTGGGTCTAATATATGTTTAAATTGGCTATTGACAATGCCATGCAGATTCTGTGAATCAATTAGAAAACAACTCTTCTGTAATACATTGTCATTTTAAACAAAAAAAAATTGTTTATTTGTTCATCATTTGCATGTATGTTTTTTGTTGACACTGCTTTTAGATGAGCTACAATTATTCACCAAAACAAATTCCATGTTAAAAATGTTGGCCAACTTTAAAGATGAAAATTTACTGTATGAAATACATTTTTACCTTAATACTATTATTTCATTATGATGATTTTCTTAAAATGGTTTTAGACAAAAAAAAAAAAAAGTTTTTTTTTCTTCATTCACTTAGTAACATCAGTAATTTTTTTCAGATTTTCACCTCAACAGGTAAAAAGATTTTAAATGAATAAAGATATATGGAAATTGTCGAATTTTAATAATTTGATTTGCCAAATAAACTTGAATTATATCTGGGTGATATGTGGTGTCACTTCACATCATACCATTGGATATCCTCACGTTTACAGGGATAAAAACATACACAGGAATAAAACTAAGAGCATGTCAAATTTTAAATTAAAACCATTCAGTTTTATTTATTTATTGTACTGATGTGTGTGCATATTTTAGTTACATGTGTTTTAAAGTTGTATGTGATAAAGGAAGAAGCCACTTTGTATTATAACAAGCAATGTGCTGAGGAGATGGATATCTTGACCTTCCAATGGTTTGTTGTGAAAGAGACTGAGTTCAGCATTTTGGCATGAACTCCATTTTCAAGCAGGAAAAGTTTCTGTTATATTCTGGGATAACTTTTATTATTTTGATCTATTTATTTTAGACAAAGTTTTAATGACATTTGTTTTATTTTATTGATTATTATTATTTTTTTTTTTTTATTAATAATAATAATGTCTCTACAGATACAGTGATTGGATCAAATATTTATAAGTATAACTGCCTTTGGTGGTTAGATAGTATATAAATATTAATATTTCTCCAGATTAAATTGGACAATAATATCACAATTCACCCCCCCCCATTGTGACTTACTTAAAGGAAATAAATATAAATATTTATTGACACTTTTAGCCATTTGTTGATTCAAGATGGAATGAACAATAACAGATGCTAAGTTAAACTTTAATCCAGAATGCATATTTCTCTTGGAAATGCAAACCTTATAAGGTACAAATACTCTTGCTGCCGTAAACTTTCAGTGGTATATAAATAATTGCAATTTCTATCTACAAATTAAATATCACAAATGCTGAGCAAAATCACTTTGTATTTAAAAATATTCACCTGATTTTTGGTGAAAATGTTTCCCTAAAGGCTTTTTTTTAATAAAATACCCTATTCATTAAAAAAAAAAAAATTCCATTCATTGATGAATAAAAATATTGACGGGTTTGTTTGAATCAAATAATTCCCTGATTTTTTGGTAAATATTTAAAGAGGGTAGCGACTTTTTGTTTTCATTTTTCGGGGTCCGGGAACGTCCATTTTGGTGGTATACCATTCCTTTTCGTTTTGGGCTATATAGCTTAATATTTACAGTGTAACCCGGATATAAGAAAGTTGTCGGGACCGGAGAAAAAGTCTCTTATATCCGGGTTTCTCTTATATTCGGGTTTCTCTTATATCCGAGTTTGGTCTATTTTGTTTAGGTAAGTATGGGAACACTTTGGGACCAGAGAAAATCTCTCTTATATCCGGGTTACACTGTATTTTATTTTACCCAGGTTAGAAGGTATTCACGATATTTCTTTGAATACAATCCGGAATGGTGGTATTGAGCTTTTAACTAACACCAGCGGTCTCAGTGACCGGGAAGAAGCGTCATGTTTTTATTTTTGAATAATTTCGCAATAAAATGCAAAGAAATGTGAGAATTTTAAACACAAGGAACGAAATCGTGTTTAACACCGCGAATTGCTTTTGTCTTCATTTATCAATCAAAATTTATAGTCGGAAAGGTAAGTGAAAAAATACAAATATTTTTTATATGAAAAAGAAATTCGTTATCTAAAAAATGACTTGTATTGGTTCTCTCTTGTTAGCATGACAAAATTAAAAATGAATTTGTGCTTTTATTAAAAAACTGCTCAAAAACGAAAGATAGCTAGAAATTTAATTTGTATTTTTTGTATTTTTCTCTTATGTTCTACTTTATTTCGCTCTCTCAATTAAAAGAAATTCCATAGTCTTTAAACATTGGATAATTTTTAAAGACGAAAAAATAAAAAGATAATAATGTAATCTACAGCGTAATCCCCGTGCTCAGTTTTTTATAAAAATTTCCCGAATAGTTACATTACCCTAGGTGTAAATGTTTTGAATTGATTTGAAATAACAAAGAAATCTTGATAAAATCTACTGTTTTGGACTCATTCGTATCGCGGTGACAGCACGACAGCCATTACTGGCGTTGTTTGCATACATTTGCTGCAGAGAAGTCATGCATGGAAGCTTCACTTGCCTTAATTAATGCGCACACAATCCACAAATTTTGCACAAAATTTAAAAAGAGCATGATTATTTACAAAATACTTATTGCTTTTCTAAATAAAAATTCAATACATGCTTCAAATTCAAAAATGTTCGATTTACAAAGAAAAATTCCAGAAAGGAAATCAAGAACAAATTTAAGGTTCAAATTTTTTTTAATTAAATTTTGGAGTTTTACAAAGCATGATTATTACGTAGCTTAAAATAAGATTTCATTAGTATTACAATTTGTTTTATTATTTATTTAATTATTATTTGTTTGTTAAAAAAAATCAACACTTGTCATTGCTTTTCTAATAACTTAAAAAACAAATTTACCTCTAGGTAAATTTGCTTTTTAATCCCCGTGCTAAAAAAATGTTCCCAAATCGTCATAGTTCCATGTAAATGTACAGTGTAACCCGGATGTAAGAGAGTTATCGGGACCGGAGAAGAAGTCTCTTATATCCGGGTTTCTCTTATATCCGGGTTTGGTCTATTTTTTTATATACATTTAACACAGGCTCTAATTTGGGACCAGAGAAAATTTCTCTTATATCCGGGTTACACTGTATATGCTGAACTCGAATTAGCAATTAAATTATGATAAAACCTATCGTTTTGGAGTTATCAACAAGAAAAAATTGTACTTAGTCGCGGTCATTTGTCCGCCATTACGGGCATTGTTGTTTCACTTTTTTTGGAGCACTTCCGGATATGCAATAATTTTTGGCCTATTTATTACTGCTCTTACTCGTCGAAATTACTACGCACTATCATAAAGCAATGACAAGAGAAAACTTTAAACAAAAACAAATTAAATAATACAATAGAATTTTTTAATAGAACTGGGCGTGGGGATTACACTGCAAACTAACTGAATAGTGTATATTTAAAAAGAAACTTTCTTTAACCTTGTATAACCAGTAGTTTAAGAATATAATTTTTTCTTAGTATAATTAATAAATTTGAAAGCATTAAATTAATATGTAGTAGTGTACTGTAAATTAGGTACCACCCAATGATTTGCTGAAAAATTAGCATATCATAATTAAAAAATGCCACAAACTTAATAAAAATAATTTTTTACCATCAATTCTCAAATTATTAAGAGAAAAGACCAAAGGATATTTTTACCATTTTGTTATCCTTTTTATAATGTTTGAAATTTTGGTTAAAAATCTTGTTTTTCTTGCGTCAGCGGTACTGGGGGGGAGGAGCATAAATTTGTCTAGGACATTTGCAAAAATCAAATGACTGCTGGATTTTAGTAAAACTTTCAGGAATTATTCACAAATGAATGAAATAATTTTATTTATTTTTTTTTTTTTTGAGAAAATCTTTTCTTTTTTTTTTTTTTCAACACACACTTAATTTTATGAAATCTGAAAAAATCAAATTTTGTGCCAAGTTTATATTAGTTCTCCTTGGAGATCATAATTTTTTTTTTTTCTGTAAAACAATATCTAGTTACCAAAAATCTGCTCCGAATTATAAAATAAAAAATGCAATAATACTATGATGTTATTTAATTAAGAAAGCTTTTAAGTGTTTTAGATGAATAAAATATATTATGGATACTGTTGCCTTAAGAGAAACAAATTTTTCCATGAATAATGAATTTTTATAAGAATTGCTTTTTTTTTTTTTTTTTTTTTAATAATTTAAAAATTAAAAAATCTTTTCAAATTCTGTCTTAATTTGTCCCAGTTAGGTGATATCGTTATCAAGTAAAAACTATATTTACTAATGATAAACTGGAAAGCTCATTACAATTTAGCAACAGTGAATATTTTAAAAACAATCTTGATAATTTTTTTTTTATCTGTATAAATGTGTCAATTTTTGTAAATACAGATGTCCATACATGACATCATCAGAAAATAAGAGTGATATCTCTATACTAAATTTAAGGCCAAAGTATCTAAAATTTAATAAAGCATTAGATTACAGAGAATATTTGATGATTACAGAGTTTAAAAATTATATAAAATATAAAGACACTCATGTTATATTCCTCAAGTAACTTTTACCGATATATACACCATAGAAAAAAAATTGGATAAAATTCTGTCTGTCAATCAAGCTGTGTTATTTGGTGCAGTGTCTATTCTGGCACGATTTTGGGTGGGACATAGAATACACATCTCTACATGTTCTATAATATTCTCTTGGAAGTTAAACAGAATTTCTTCAAGTGCCTGAGTGTTAATAATTATTGAGTAGTATACAAGAAATGCATGCATGTCTGGAGGAAAGCATGAATTTAATAAATAATTTTGTCTTCATAAACTCAGGAGAGCCTGGAAATTACTTAAAAATATGCAAATGTACCCACACTCTGCTATGCTAGCTTGTTTCTTTGTTCCTTGTGTTAATTTCTGGCCATCACTTTTATAATTTACTAGCAGTAGAGCCCGGTGTTGTAAGAGGTAGATTAAGTATCGACCATCTTAAAGACTGAAAAATAAAATTGACAAAGATTATTGTTTCAGGTTGATGGACACGCATGTCTTAATTGTTTTTTTTTTTTTTTGCATTGCTTCTTTTTTTTTTTTTTTTTTACGAATTGGTCAAACTCAAACAAAAACATTGTTTTCAATCATTATGAGTCTACCGATTGAATAGAATTTTATTATAAACAAGTGTCTTGTAAATGGAATTTTTAAAGCATTCTGAATATAAAAATAAAGAAAAAAGTGTGCAAGACAATAAGAAACATTACCTGTCAAAAAAAAAAGTTTTGTTGAAATCGGTTGAAAAATGTAGGAAATTCAATCCCATATATAAACGAACAAAGACACACACGCACAAACAAACTGGGTTTTATAAGTATAACTCGATATGAGTTGTCCCCCTTCCATTCTCGTGATGCCTCTTAATCGTGTTTTCAAATTGATTTTGTGCAAAAACAATTGTGTTTTTCCAATTTTTGGCGCTGTCAGAACCACTGCAAGGTAATTTTTTTCTCAATATGCAATAAAAATGTGTTGGTCAAAAATTAAATAAAACTATTTAAATTTCTGTTTTTTGTGCTTGAGCTGTGATCTTTTAGGCTTGTTTTTTTTTTCCAAATATTGTGTTATACTGTACCTATGGACTGTAATGGGTATGTCCAAATCTGTATAAATACAGTGGAATATATTGTGTGTTGGATTCATTGTGGGATTCACTTACAATTCACTTCTAGCAGTTGATTACTTACTACATGCCGCTGGGGAATCTTGTATGTTATTTCTGCTATAAATATATTATCGTTCCATTTCCAATCTTCGTTTTGGTTATTCTTATTCAGTAACCAGTCTCGAGGTTACAACATTTTGGTGATGAGGATTGGCCAAAATACAACATTTTTAGTGATAAGGATTTGGCTCAAATCAAGTAAATATCACTAGTATGACATTTTGCTGTCAAGGATTGGGCCAGAACTGAAGTTCACCAGTACAACATTTGGTGAACAAAGATATCACCAAAATCTCATGTTAACAATTCACCAAGGCTTCAGTGGCAAAAAAATTTTTTCTAAAAACCTCATGGAATTGTACCAAGCTGTGCGGAATACAACAATAAGCAAAACACAGGATTTTATTCCAACAACAAAAACTACAAAAGGTACGTGAAATTCAAGTTTACAAAATTCATGTATTGTCGATAGTATTTCTCACTGTAAAAGTATTACATAGAAATACTTAATGTGTTTTGACAGTGTGTAAAAAAAGAAAAAAAAGTTTTGTGAAAAGTACTTCATATAAAAAGTCAAAATGGAGGAATTTAAAATGATATTACTAGAAATATCCAAACAGCAAAAAGAGTACAGACAAAAACTCAAAAAACTCATTGAAATGTTGGTAGAACAACAAAAAATGTTCACGAGTAATGAGAATGGATATTCAGAAGACACTAGTAAGTAACACAAGTAAATGTGATTGCTGAATTTCACTATATGCCAGAAGAGGAGGTAACTTTTTTGTCAGATATCCGTAGATACAAAGACTTGTACATAATACTGTGCAAACTGGTCTGATAGCAAAAAGTCAGATTTTGCTAAGGAAACTAGGTGCTGTCAAACACATAATGTTCGTAAATTAGATATTACCGAAGAAAACTGGTAATCTAACATTTAAACAAATGGTTACTTTGCTTTTAGAAGTTTTCAGCCCAAAGACCTCTTTGTTTCATGAAAGATGGAAATGTATGTAGTAAAAAAGGAAGATGATGATTTCACCTTTGTGAACGAAAATTGTGAGAAGTTGAAATGGGCAGAATTAAGCCCTGACAATGTTAAATGCCTGATATTTGTTCAAGGGTTGGTATCAACAAAAAATGCTGAAATCCAGAGAAGGATTTTAAAAAAACTGGAAAATGAACCCAATCTAAGTTTGCAAAACCTAGCAGAAGATTCTCATAAAATTATAAATGTTCACCAAGATGCCAACGATATTGAAATAAGCGCCATTTTGCACATTAAAAAAGTGCATCAGAAACATAAAGTAAAAAAGGAAAAAAAACATTACTCCTAACCCCTGGGGAAATTACATTGGTATAAGGACTGTCCTTACAAAAAGAAAGAATGTTTTTAGTGTGGAAAAAAAAAGGACATAAAAAAAAAACACTGCAAGACAAAATTTAAAAAAATAAGTGAGGAATTACATTAAAATTACTAATATGGATAAATCTGCTATAAGGAAATTTGTGCAGGTAAAAATCCTGAACAAAAGTGTCAAACTGTGACTGGATAGTGGATTTGATTTAAATATAATGTTTATACATGAAGAAAATTGGGTAAACCAACATTAATGGTTACCAAGAAAATCACTTGTAGTGTTACAGGACAGAAAATAATATTTGAAGGAGAATTTATGACATATGTGACATTAAACAATAAAATCTTGAAGTTAAGACTTTTTGTCATGAAAAATGCAAATAACCTACTTGAAACGAACTGGATGGAGCAGTTTAACTTATGGAACATTCCAATCAATTCATTCTGCCAAAAAGTTAAAGGTTTTACCAACGAAGCAGAAAATTGAAAAGAAGAATTAAAAACTAAATTCCCAAAGGTATTTTCTGGTGGGGTTAGGCAGGTGCAAGAAAATGAAGGCTGACTTTGAGCTAAAAGAAAATGTACAACTGGTTTTCAAAAAGAAAAGGAATATACCATTTGCATCGTTAAAACAAATTGATGATGAGCTTGACAGACTCAAAAAAATAGGTGTTTTGTTGAAGGTGGAATATAGCAATTGGGCTTCACCAACCATATATCTAAAGAAAAACTCAAAAGAAATACATATCTGTGCAGATTTTTCCATGGGCTTAAACAATGCCCTCAAAAGTTATCATTACCCACTTCTGGGACTGGAAGGGGATTTTGTGCAACTTAGCAGGAGTCGAATATTTTCCAAAATTGACCTAAGTGATGTGTATCTTCAGATTCAAGAGGACGATGAATGTTCAAGATTATTGACCATAAATACACATCAATGAATGTGTTGATTCAATTGTTTACCTTTCAGTATAAAGGTTGCTCTCTCTACAATCAAAAGTAGAGATAAAAAAAATATACTATGCAATACCATGCAGGAACTACCTGTGATGTTGGTAGAAATAAAAAGTAGAGTGTTGGATGACAAGTTTATTATTGAAATGAAGAAAAACTTACGAGTAAAACAGAATCTGAGGTATATTCAATGTGCAATGACATTCTCGCATAGAGCAAAAGAGTGGTACCTTTGGTACTACAAAAGAGAATACTGAAAGAATTTTATGCAGGACACCCTGGTCAATCCAGAATGAAAAGCTTAATGAGAAATTATGTATACTGACATAGCATGGATAGAGACATTGAATGTTTGGTAAAGTCATGCAAAGGCTGTGCTTTGGCAGCTAAAGAACCACCAATTAAGTTCAACCAATGACCAGAAATTGACTGCCCATGGTCACGTCTGCATAGTGACTTTGCTGGTCCACTTAATGGATTATATTATATATATGTATATTCATAGTAGACAGTTTTTCCAACTGGCCAGAGATATTCAGATGTAAGTAACCAATCATGCAAGTCGTAATTCAGTTTCTACGTGAACTGTTTGTGAGGTTTGGAGTACCAGATTTGATTGTTTCAGATAATGGCACTCAATTTATGTCAAAAGAATTCAAAGAATTTTGCAAAATGTTTGTGGTAGAGCACATAACAATTGCTCCTTACCATCCTAGAAGTAACAGCCAGGCAGAGCATTTTTTTGGATACCTTCAAAAGGGCTCTAAAAAAAGCCAATAGTAGATCCACAGATGCATCATTATAGCAGTTTTTACAGGTGTATAGGCTTACACCAAATAGAAATGCACCTTTAGCCCTGACTCCATTTTTGAGAAGCTGATACCCAATAAGAAAAAACATAATCATGTGGTAAAAAAAAACCTGGAAAGAAATTTTACAAAATTAGTCAAAAGGTTTTTTACCGGATGTATCCGATAAATAAAACATTGAGAAGTTGGAACTATCAAGGGTTACTGAGTGTAGTAAACTATGAGAAAAATATATTACTAAGGAGAGAAGAGAAAACAAGAATTAAGAAAAGATAATGATTGACATTGGATTTAAATTTTTGAAGATCAAAGTTCACAGGGAAGCAAGGAGCTGGAAGAGATCCACAAGTGAGAAGTGCAAGAGAAGAAACTGTTAGCATAGAATTTACAGTTACATTTCAATTGCTAAATGATGAGACCTTGCTGACAATCTAGTACTGCACTTCATAAAGTCTAGGTACTATAATATAGAAGAAAATTTATCAGAACAATTAACATGAAAGTATTTATAGAAAAGGCACAGGGAAGATATGTTATAGCAGTGGGAAAGTGACTGAAGCTGAGATGCCAGGTCAGAACCAGTAAAATTGCAGATTCTTCTTTGGATTTTATCAAGGATCTCTAAATATATAGCAGGAGCACCATACCAGATATGGCAACAATTTTCAAAGAATAGTAATCTTATAAATATGTAAGATAAATTCTATCACAAAGTGTTTCATCTTCAGTGGCTACTGACTTAATGTCCTTGTGTCAAACTAAACTAGTCTTAGTCTATAAATAGATGTTAATTAAAATTTATACAGATTTCTCATTATTATTCATATATTATTCACTGTCTATGTTGATATAATTTTTATTGCTTTTTGTTCAAATGTTTTGGCTGTACAGAAAATTGATATGCATAAAATTTGTTACAATTTGGAATTTTAAATGAAAAACAACCTCTTCACTTTTTGTCAAAAAGAGAAAATACATGCTCTAGTCTTCATGTGAAAAATGTGTATTTCCATTTTAAAAAAATTATGATGATTCATTATTGCAATACAAAATTAGAAAACACATCTTCAACAATATTGATATCTAAAAAATAGAAATGAGTTATTTAGTGGTATCAAAATGCTTATATTTATACATCTTTTTGAACATAGAATCTTTTAATATATTGAACAAATTGTGATGGTAAAGCAAAATTGTTTTAATGTAAAATGTTTGATTTTCACTGGCTGCTGCATTAATGAACTAACCTTAATATATAAATATATGTGTCTATTCTAATATAAACAGCTTTCATATATAATTCAGTACCAAAGTTAAATTATTCTGCAGAATCAATGTTTCTCTGTACTTTATTCATTTTCCTTATTTTCACTTCATATTACTTTTCTCTCGTTTATGTTACTATCAAACAAGCTACACATTCATTAACATTGATTTCCTGTCATAAAATTATCAAGCTTTATAGAAGAAAAAGAAATGTTTAACTTTAGTACTTCATTATTTATACTCTATTTTATACCTTATACTGATTTCCAGCCAAATTTATAATTGCCATTCTGTTGAGTATATTATGTTAAAATTGAGTTTATTTATAAGAAAACAGAATTCTCTATAAGAATAACATCATTTGAGACTACTGAATTTTTTTGAAAAATACCTTAGTCCTTTTTTATTTTGTATTCTTTTTAACAACAGAAAAATAATTAAGATATACTTAATGATTTTCTATTCTTCTTTCGGCATTTGTTGAAAGATTTTTGTCAAATAATAAAGTATTCTGCAGAAGCAATGTTATTCTGTACTTTCTTAATTTCCATTATTTTAACTTCAGATTACTTTTCTCTCATTTCAGTGTTACTATCAAACAAGAAGCAGTTATACATTCATTGACTCCCCATTACAAAATTATCAACTTGCATATAATAAAAAGAAAACAGAATTTGATTTTATGTTTCAGAAATAATAATAAATTATGCCAATGGATTTTAAGTATTTTATATAGGCAATACCTTGCTCTGTAAACATGTGAACAATGTTTAGTGAGCAGTTTATTATTGCAACATAAAATTAGAAAACACATCTTCAACTCTATTGATATCTAAGGAATACAAAAATTATTTAAAGATATCAAAATGCTTATATTTATTTTTATACATATTTGTTGAAGATAGAATAATTTATATATAGAAAAAATTCTGCTATAAAAGCATGTTAGTAAAAAATTGAACAAAAATATAATTCTTGTTCATATATAAGCTGTTGGGAAAAGTATGAATTTAATGAACAAAGTCAATTCGATAAGTTGGGGAGAGTCAGAAAATTTCCCTATAATGTGTAAATGTACAAATACCTTATGATGTAAGATTGGTTTTATTTCTTATACTGATTTCCTGACAAACTTATAATTGCCATTCTTTTAAGTAAGCATGATTTGTTAAAATGGGGTTTATGTATAAGCAGAAAGAATTATACCTACAAGAATAACATCATTTCGGACAATTGAACATTTTCTTAAAAAGTACCTAGGGCTTTTTATGGTGTGTATTATTTTCCAACATGAAAAGATAAACTTAATGATTTTTTTTTATTCTTTTGATATTTGTTGAAAAATTTAGCAACACTTTTGTCTGATAATAAAGTACTTTACAGTAGCAATATGTTACTCTGTACTTTCTTCATTTCCATTATTTCCACTTTAGATTACATTTCTCTCATTCCAGTGTTACTGTCAAGCAAGATGCAGTTATACATTCATTGACTTCTCATTAAAAAATATCAAGCTTCATGACAGAATAAATAGAGATTGAATTTTTAGTTTATAATAAATTACAAGACATTCATTTCTCTAACTTGTGACATTAATTTCACTTCTTTAAATCAGAAAAAAACATCTTCATCTCTATTGATATCAAAAGAAATAAAAAAATATTTAAAGGTATCAAAATGCTTATATTTATTCTTGTACATCTATATATGTGAAGATAGAATCATTTATATATTGAACAAATTGTGATGATAAAGCAATCATATTTCACTATAAAATGTTTGGTCTTTACTTGCTGCTGCAGCATTAGTGAACTAACCCTAATATATAACCACATATATCTATTTTAATAAAGACTGCTTTCATATGTTATTCAGTATCTAAGTTAATATATATTTTTATTACTTTTTTGTTGTTCACAGATATTCTGCCTATACAAAAATCACAATGGTTATTATTGAGAATTTCAATGAAAAGAAAAGACATTTCATGTAAAATTTATGGATCTACGTTTTCAAAAGCATGACAATGAACTTTAACTGGCAAGAAATGATATACTTTGAAATGTGTGCTTTGACTTTTCTACAAAACACACTGCTACAAATGAATAAACAGGAAATAAAAACATTTTGTGCTACATATGAATGAACAAAAGAGGCCATATTCTTGTAAACTTTGCTAATCTGTATTTTAAAGTCAAACATAGCAGGCTATATGGAAACACATTCTGGAGCCAAACCATATTCTTGTGAAGTGTGTGGATCTGCATTTTCACGGAAGTCAAATTTGGTGTGCCATGTGCTTATTCATACTGGAGAGAAACCATATTCTTGTGAGGTTTGTGCCTCTGAATTTTCACAGAAGTCGCATTTGGTGTCCCATATTCGAACACATAGTGAAGAGAAACCACATTCATGTGAAATTTGTGGCTCTGCATTTGCACGGAAGTCATAATTGGTAAGCCATATGTGTACCCACACTGGAGAGAAACCATACTCTTGTGAAGTTTGTGGAACTGAATTTTTACAAAGATCCCAGATGCTGAGCCATATGCGAACACACACTGGAGAGAAACCATATTCTTGTGAAGCTTGTGGATCTGCATTTTCACACAAGTCAAGTTTGGTTTTACATATGCGAACACACACTGGAGAGAAACCACATTCTTGTAAAGTCTGTGGATCTGCATTCTCACGTAAGTCATATTTGGTGAGCCACATGTTTACACACACTGGAGAGAAACCATATTGTTGTGAAGTTTGTGGATCAGCATTTTCACATAGGTCACTTATGGTGAGGCATATGCGAATGCACACTGAAGAGAAACCATATTCTTGTGAAGTTTGTGGATCTGCATTTTCACACAAGTCAAGTTTGGTATGTCATCTGCGGGTACACAGTGAAGAGAAACCATATTTTTGTGAGATTTGTGGATCGATATTTTCATGTAAGTCACATATAGTGAACCATAAGCGAAGACATACTGGAGAGAAACCATATTTTTGTGAATTTTGTGGATCTGCATTTTTGCACAAGTCAAGTTTGGTTAGACATATGTCTACTCACACTGGAGAGAAACCATATTCTTGTGAAGTTTGTGGATCTGCATTTTCACGTAAGTCACATATGGTGAGGCATATGTCTACACACACTGGAGAGAAACTATAACTTTGCGGATTTGTATTTTCATATAAGTCATATTTGGCGGGCCATCTTTCTGCATGCATTGACGAGAAAAAAATATGTTTTGTATCGGCATTTTCAGACACCTCAATTTTGGTTTGCCATGTGAATACGTACTTGACAGAAACTATATTATTATGCAATTTTTGTTTGCATTTGCAGAAAATTCAGTTTCTGTGAATACTTTATAATCGCCACACATGTGAAAATCCACATGTTTTTGAGTTCTGTGGATGTACATTTTCATAGAATAATATTTAGTTCCCAATATAGGATCATACACTGGTGAAAAAAGCTATATATATATATATATATATATATATATATATGCTACAAAATTTAAATACATATGTACGACTACACACAGGAAAGAAACCAGTAAATATATGATCTGAATTTTCATGGCTAAATTGTACTTGCTAACATGTCCTTGTTATAAACCTTAGTCCTGTGAAGCAGCATCTTCACAAATTTCTTATTTAAATTAAACATGTGGATGTAGGAACCAACAGTTTATCTTATTCATTAATTTCATTTTAAAAAATGTTAGTCTGCAAACATGTATAAAATTCTAAACGATTATAAGAATGTGCATTTTTATTGAAATTTGTATTGAAAACACAAGCAGAAAAAGGCAAAGTATGTATTAATTTAATGCAGGTAACCCCAAAATGCTTCTGCATTGAAATATAATATGGACAATTTATTGTATGAAAATTAAGAACGCATTGTTTTATTCAGTTTGTAATGTATAAATGAAATAAAACCGTCTATATTTTAAGATTCAAGAAAATATCAATTGATTTATTCCACATAAGGAAAATAAGTATAGTTTACCCAAAATCTCTCTACAAAAATTGTGGTCAAAAGAACAGTTTTCTCTTGGCAGTGCTATTACTGTATCCATCCTCAGCAATGTTTATTGTTTTGTAAACCTATTTTATGAAATTTAATAATAAAAATTTACACAATTGTTCGTTGATACATTGTTTATTTAAAAGATTAATTTTATATTTACAAATATATATACAAATATATGAACTATCTACAATGCAATATTTATTATTTACCATTTTATAAAAAAACAAATATAAAAAATGTGTATTTTACTAAAAATTTACAAAATTATAAAAATGTGTAAACAATCTACAAGACATTATTTACTATTTTATAAATATGAAAATATTTTCATTCATAAAGATGGGAATTATAGAAGTAAATTTAAATAATTTTATGAACCTAATATATTTTTTTTTAGATTATTTTGTATCTCAGATTATTTCTGGTTTATTTAATACCTGGAAAATACATTATTTTAAATCTATAATTAGTTAAGTTCTTCAGGCATTTTATAAATTTATGAATAAAAATTTGTTTCACATTTATTTCATTACCAGTCTACTGCAGAAAGTAACAGCAACCTACTGTGGGGAAAAAAGTCAGTCATGAATTGAAAGACACCCAATCACTTGCCAAACTGTTTATTGCATATAGCATAGAACTGACTGATGACTCTTGTACCTGTGATCTTGATGACAGCTCACAGGCTACCATGTGCAAATAAACGTTATTTTTTGCTATGTCTTAACCAAAAAGTAAACCCATTTGTTAAAGATCCTATTAATTATTTACAATTTACTTTGAAAGATATCTCTAGGACTAAATGTTGGATCTTAAGAAATTTTTTCAATTATTGTTTTCATTTTCTTTTATAGTTGTGGTTCGATGAGTGACCGTGTCATATGTACCACAAAAATTGGGGAGTTTTTTTTTCAAAGCAAAAGCTTGTTTCTCTCTTTTATTTTTTAAAATTTACAAAACAAATCATGGAATTCTTGTAATTAAACAATTTTCAGTATAAATGACTTGTGTAGGCGCAAATCACAAAATAAGTCTGAACCACTGCCTTCTGTAATTTCGAAGGAAAAACATTACACAAGTAAAGACAAAAAAGGTACAAATACAAGATTTTCACAAAAATATCCTTTTGTATGCCTATTAAACTAGGATAACACATTTCTGATGTTTTGAAAAAGAATTGCCATTGAAAAATGAAAACAATTATGATTTCAGTTTAGAAAAAAATCAATTTTGAAAATGATGACAGAGAAAGTAATTCTAGAAGACAGAAAAACCAAGGTACAACCACCTTTTAGAAAAAAACCCCAAAACACCTATTTTCATTTGCCCAATGAGTGTCTCTGGGACATAAAGTAATTTAATCTTGTGAACTTCAAGGGTCTCTCCATTTGGCTGGTAACTGATACGTTCTAGAATGTCTCTTCCTTGAGATCAATTTACCTTGTAGCCTTGCTGTCAAAATGTCTTCTTCCCATGTCCACTGACCTATTTATTCTGAAAAATAGGTTAACAGAAGTCCCTCAACCAGGTTCTTGCTCGGGCTTGAGATCATGTCTATCATTCATCAAGATATACGAAAAAATAATTTTCCATAAACTGGATAAAATGGATCCTTCACAATTTGGGCAGTTTTTATCCGTTGAGAAGATAAAGATATACAAATGTAACAATTTTTTTTGTGCACAAATCGTGTACCTTTCATGAAAATGCACTTATCTTTAAAAAAAAAAAGTGCAGTCAAAACAACTTAGACGATTAAACATTTATTCAAAGCTGATATTTTTAAAGTAGTAGAAATAAAAACTTATAGAATGTAATATTTCCATGTGGGGTGCTTTGGTATAAAATACAAGACGATCTACTTGACAGCTGTTTATTCCAAGTTCACATGTTCATAATGTCTGTACAGTGTCCGCGTCATGTGTTTTTTTCCTCACCTTGTTTATGAATGTCTTTTATCAAGGGGCGTAACTCGTTGTTTCTAGTTCCTGTGCACATGCTACATCTTCACTTTCAAGATGACAGCACAGATATTTGTAGTAACGAAGCATATGTGATTTGCAACAGGCGCACAAGAATGAGACAAAAGAGAACAAAAATACATGTTTAGTAACATACATGGAAACAATAAAGAGTTCCTGCATAGAAAAAATAACATTTAAGTCTAACGTATTCGGTGGTTTTAACTTATGATTTGAAAGTCGCAACTCTGATGGACTGTTTCCGTTTTTTGTTGTTACTGAACTCTGTTGGTCAGAAGTTTTTTTTCTTTTTGCTTTCTGTTCACCTAGGTGAACTGGCACCAAAGATTTTCGTCAACGTCGTCCGTGTGTGGTGGTGGTGGTGGTGGTAAAAACGAAGATGGATCCTTCATTTGGATGGCCTTTGCTTATTTTTAATGTCCTTTCCGTTCCGTCGAAAGACAACTCGTGTTTGAGTGCGAACGGTAAATGATCTGGGCGCTATATCTGCTTGAACTACACCTGATTCATTCCTTCTCTTATGCACAGGATCTTGGATACGAAGTACATCCCGTGTTTTTTTTGTTTGTTTTTTTTTTTTTTAAACACTTGAGTTCCCCATCAGTAGAAATAATATTTTTGTCCTGCTTTTTACTTTTTACTTGGTGCACTTTTGTTATGTTTATTTATTATGAGTAGGTTGCTCATTAGCTTTCTTGCCATCAACGTTTCTCCTAGTTACGATCAGTGATTTCCTGGCGTTCTACGGTGGATTAGTTGTCCAAGCGATGGGCCTCTGCATTTCCATTATAGAATGTTTTTTACGGTTGTCACCTTGTTATTGTTTTTTTTTTTTTTTTTAGCGGGACTATTCCCTTGTGGGTAATATGGGGGTGATATGACTTTGAAGTCCCATTTTATTGCAAATTATCAATATTCTATGAAACTGTTCCTTGAATAAAGTTGTGTTGCATATCTTTAATTAAGGCTCCACTGTTCTGCGACGGTATTCGGTATACGAGAAAAGTCGGCCAAATAGTTGTCGAACTGATCCAACCCCAAACCGGGCTCCCTGATGAAAAGCTTTTGAAAGTAATCACAAAACTTCTCACATAAGCCCTTGTCAGGGTTCCCCCATCCGGCGATGGGAGACTAACGATATACCGGTCAGAGGCACTGTGAAGTTCCTCCGCACACAATTCTATGGGGATATTCGTGACCTCGGCTGATATTCGATTTAATATAGCTCTAACTACCAGAGCTGGGAACTTCTCGTTAAGCAATGAGCCAACTTAGCCTTAGCTACCTTATTACTATATCCCGATTTGTCAGCGCCCCCATTCTAGATTCTCATGTCTTTTGCACCGCTAGCCTATCTGGATTGTGTCGTCAGCTATAATTGGTAGCAAAAGACCTAATGTGTCATTAAGGTGTTCCTAACACTTATTCCCAAACACATAACCTGTAAATTTCTGCTGTATTGTTAGTTTCAGATGGTCCTGGAAATCCTTTACATTGAACAAAGTGTTACATTTCCAGTAGCCAGACACTCTAACCTTTGTCTTATCCAAGTTTATACGGACCCGGCCGTGCCTATGATTGGAACCTCCTCGACACCACATACTCATAGTCGCTTGGAATCAGACATTCACACCGAGGCGTTGGAGATAACAAGAGATTCGAGCTCTTTTAGACTCGAACCTCAATCCTCGGCCATTCGAACTTTCTAACCAGAGAGTCATGATCAAATCTTACTAGCTCAACTGGGACGAACATACCAGATGTCAGGACACTAACGCCATGTCTCATATAACCTTGGTTCATTTAATTTTTAATGGGTCTGTCTTACGACGGCACTCTCCCCTGATGTCCAGAAGGAACGTTAGTTTGACTCTTCTATACAGGGAAGGGTGAGTAAGTATGGGGTCTGTCACTGAACAAAATTGCTTTTTTAATTTATAATTATCAAATGAGGCCATCTTTGTGGTTTGGTTAGCTTCCTTCAGCACTGCTTAAACTTGTTGTGTGCCCGGATCAACACTGATGACGCTTAATATTCTCTACGTCTGAGGGAAATTTTGGTGGGGTCCTCCACGCTCTTACGTCGAGGCTTGATAGTCTGGAAATTTTGTAGTACCTTTTCTTTGGATGTGACGGGGTGGAACAGGTGGAGAGGGGCGTGGAAGTGGACGGGTGAGGAGGTGTGGAAGTGGTGGGTGGAAACGAAGCAGAAGTGGGTGAAGGGAAGAGACTCCTTGGTTCTGGGGCAGTGTCCGTAACCTTCGCCGGCGACGCAGGAACACAATGGGACCTGGCTCTGTCCATGTCCTTCGCCACCCTACATTGTCCGGTGCATTTCTCTTTCCTCGTAGGTTTCTCGTCCTCTTCTTCTTCCCTGCTCCTCTTTACGGGGAAGGACCGGAGTGGAGGCAATTCCTCCACCTGCATGTCACTGTCTTGTTCCTGCTCTTTATGTTGCTGCTGTTTTTGTTGTTTCTGATGTTTATGTCGTTGCTTCCTTTCTGGCTGTTTTCTTGCTGCTGCTGCTACTGCTTCTGTTGTTGCTTTCCTTTTTGCTTCTGTTGTTCCTTTTGTTATATCAGTTCCTGTTGTTGAAGTTGTTCCCCCGGTTGCTCCTCCGGCTGCTCCTGGAGTGTTTTTTGCTGTTTCAATGCTGTTGGCGGGGTACTGTTGTCGACTTTCAGTCACTGTCGACTGCCTCCACTGTGGCGTCACGTTTCTGCCGGGACACGCCTTCGCCATGTGCCCCGAGCCCTTCATATTTTTCTTTTGCAATTCTGCGTAGTACGCAGTTTTTTTTTTTTTTTGGTCTGTTTTCCATCCAGGTCGTTTTTTTTTTTTTTTTTAAGGGCTACAACCTCTTCCTCATGCACGGGCGTTGTTTGGGTCAAATCCACCATGATAGTGCAGACACTGTCACGACGGTAATAAAAAAAAAAAACATTCGCCCCAAATTTAGCTCAATTTACAAAACAAAATCTGTAGAATGCTTAAAAAAAGTATTTGAACAAAGAAAAACGGACAAGAGTTGGAAGGTGAATAAACAAAACGAAATGTAAATTAACAAACTTGGCTTGCCAAAAACAAGTCACACTAAAAAATAAAAACTCAAAACAGGAGAGGGGTAAAACAAAAAGAAAATATACTAAAAATTAAAGCTTACAAATCCACAAAGACATGAGAGCTGACGTCAAGACGCAGAAGGTTGCTGCTGTCAACAGAGAGGCGATGGAAGAGGGCTTAAAGGACTTAAATATGGGGGCCAAGGTGTTTCAGAGAAACTGAAAATAAAATACAAAAGGTTTCAAAGATAACAGAACAACAAAAAAAAAAAACCTTTTCGTATTTCAACAGTTCACAAACAGAAAATCCAAATTTCTCGTCCAGCGAACTTAGGCTAGACCAGAATAAAACACACTGTCTGAGCAGAGGAAAATAAAACTAAAGATATTATTTCGTCTTCATAGAAAATTTATAGACATGAGTTCCAGTCGACCACATCTGATTAGAGGGAAGTCAAAATTTGCATATGTATTCGAAGAGAGATATATAAAATTCTAAAGGCTGTATTATTCTTTTTTTTTTTTTTTTTCTGCTTTGCTCTCTCTCTTTGTAGACACAACCAGAGTGTGTTGGGAGTTTTTGAACTTTTGGAAAATTAAGAAGTAAGTATCGTATTTTTGTTAACGTGCTGTGTATTATTTGTTTGTTAAAAATATCTGTCCATTTATCTATGCTGTGAACTTTTCGCTATTTTTACTAGGGCAGGAAACCCTCCACTATGGCGAAGCTCTCCCCCAAAGCAAAAGAGCCATTAACCACTGAGCCATCAAAGTCTGCGGGGGCGGCTGAAAAGCCCAAGAAAGAGCCGGACTATTATAAGGGCCTGAGTGAGGAGTATAACTCCTTCATCTCAGGCCATGCACTATTAACAGTGCTGTTCATTATGAAGTCATTAACAGCAAGGACCATCTTCGTGTTGAGAGCCGACGTCAAGACGCGGAAGGTTGCTGCTGTCAACAGGGAGGCGATGGAAGAGGGCCTAAAGGACTTAAATATGGGGGCCAAGGTGTTATCTCGAAGATCCAATGTCATGTGGGACATCCTGCTGGCAACAGAGGAGGCGGCAAAAGGAGGGGGTGAAGAAGGACCGCATTTGTGGTCGGCTCGGCTTTTCGGCATCAGAGTTGTACTCTTCCTGGTCTTGGGCGCCAACGGCGAACTATGTCAGCAACCCTGAGTTTTCGCTTACCTGGCGATTGATTCATAACGTGCTACCTCTCAATGACGTAGCCTTCAGCTGAAGCTGAGCCGATTTGCCGGACTGTCATCGGCGTTGCCTTGATTTAGAATAAACGGCTTCGCACACCTTCTACCACTGCCTCAGGTGCGCCCTTTCTGGGCTATGTCGTCGAGTTGACGGTTCGTATCGCTTCCGATCAGCTTGTGTCTGTCGATCTCGCGTACCTGTGTGACAGTGTGTCGTCCCCGTTCTCCGGGGTGAAACGGATGGTGTTTCTCATGTTGCTAGCCGTAGCAAGAATGGTGGTATGGACGTCGCGAATGGAGGGAATCTTGTGATATAAACGTTATTCTCATCGGGATCTGGTTAGATTCATTGGGCATCAGATCAATAGGAAGATCAGATCGGATAAGAAAGCGTTTGATATCGGCAGATTTCAGCGAAACGTGGGCATCTATGGCGAGCCTGGTTCATGTGAACGGGGCTAGCCTTGATTTTCTCTTTTAAGTCCTTTCCCTGGTTAACTTATAAGCTTCTTGTTTTCCTTTTTAACGTAAATAAGTGTTGTTCCTGGCCTGCTCCTGGCACACGCTCTCTCTCTCTCTCTCTCCCTCTTTTGTTATGATCCATGTCGAGATTCCCAACCTCCCCAATTTGTTTTTGTCCCCGTTTTTTCATCTCGGCTGTGTCAGCCTTTGATTCCCCCATTCCGTCTTTTGCTTTTTTTCATCCTTCCCACTCCATTTGTGGGTGTGCGTCTTGATTTTTTTGTCTATCGGCAGAATCCAGCGGCCACTCTTATTATTTTGAGGCGTCCTACTAACATCTGTTTCGTTTTAATTTGAATATTTTGTTGTATTTTTTGTTTCGTTTTTGGGTTCATCCCCTTCCCCATCATTTCATGCTTTGTGAATTTTTTTATATATTTTTGTTAAAAAAGGGAAAAAAAGAAACCAAAAAGAGATTTTATTTGTAAAATTTTATTTCATAGGGTGTTTTATAGGTCTTCTGTGAATATGTGGTACTTTGGTATAATTAGGATTGAGAGGTGATGGACGAGTTCTTGTGGTGATTGAGTTCATTGTAATCAATGGATGGGTCATGGTTGTGATTAACTAAGACTAGGATAATCAGTCTAGACCAGCCTTTCCTCTCGAAGCTGACTGGACGTGTTACCAAAACTGTTCTAACTCTATTTTCTACCGTTAGGAGAATTATTTGCAGGCAACATATACTGTTTTTTTTTTGTTTTTTGTTTTTTCAATTTGACACAAACGATTCCCACCGCCAAAGTCAAAATTTATTATCATTTCTTTTTCTCTGGGCTGGGTTTCGGTTCATTCAGATGCTAATAGTTACCATTATAGTTTTTCTACCTTCCCCTTCCTATAACAGTCAAATTTAAAATCCAGACACTATACATAGCCATGTCTTCCTTTTCTTTTGAGACTCTTATATTTTCTTTTTTTATCCATGTCAAATGATTCACGATATTTCAAATAAAAAAACAAACAAACTGCATTTCATATGAATTCTACAGCATGAAAATGAACATGCAGTTAGTTATGACCCCCTACCCCCACCCCCTAAAATCGATTGAGGAATGGGGCAATAAACTATTTTTGAATGACTTACTCCAAAAAAGACAAGAAATCAGATGATCTTAAACACAAAGAACTGAATCTAGTCTAACACCGGATATTTTAAAATATTTTCTCAAAAGAAGCTTGTTTACAGTTTACATCGTGTTTTTTCTCATTTCTTCATTCTTTTTGCCTTTCGTTTTAATTTTTTTGACGGTATTAATAGTATATTAACTGAACGAACAATACAAATTGAAAAATTGGTTTGGTTTGCATAGAAATATCAACAAAAAAACAATCATTTGAAAACAAAAAACATTCTTTTTTTTTTTTTGTTTTACTCGTTGCATTTTCTGGTCTGAAAGGTAAGTGGAAGAATACAGATAATTTTGAGAAAAATGAAAGAATTTGTTGTTATCTATTTATTATTTTAGCTATTAACATCACGAAAAAAAAAAAAACGAAAATTCAGTAGATCTTTCAAATTCCTTTTTCTACAAGATGTGCAGCTGTTTACCTGGTAAAAAGCCTAGAATCGAGGCCATAAGGCAAGGGACATAATTCGCATGCGTAAAACTGTAAGTAATTTTAAATACACTTTATGGGCTAAAAACTTAAAAGATGTCCTGAATGGTTGATTTTATTGTGATTACAGTTACACGAAACAGATTTTGTGGAGGTGGTGCTGCTATTTCACTGAAAAAAAACAAAAAACAAACAAAAAACAACGCTGGTGATAAAATTGGAGGTCCAGACAAAATAGCGCAGATTGATGAAACATTGATTGTAAAAAGGAAAAAAAAAAGAAAAAAAGAAGAAGAAAAACCGCGGCTGAGTGCTTCATCAACAATGGATCTTTATGGGAATTGAAAGAAATTTTGAAGAGTTTAAAATCACTTTGTAGAATTTGTTCCTGATAGGTCGAGAAGTAGTCATCCAAAGACGTATTGAACAAGGTTCTATGTCTCTACGATCATTAGTAATTTTTGGGTGGCTATGGGCTCTTTAAATGATAAATGGGTTACAATCACAAAGTTATAAATAATACATGAAAATAATTTTGATCTTTGCATGAATATTTCTTTACTTCATACTGAAACAATAGAGAATAGCTGGCTTCATCTAAAGCGTTTTTCAAAGAGAAAGGAATCGACAAGCATCCGCACGAATGAGAATCTCAGAATACTGAATACATTTAAAAAAAAATCAGATGTATTTGAAAACATTTTAAAACAAACGATAAATTTTAACTAGCGAATTAAGGCCCTGATTCTTGGCTTCTTTTTTATGTTTTTTACCTTTTACCAGATATCAGTAGTGCAAAATGTACAGAAAATAGACTTTAATCAGAATTTGAACTTAGTTTACCAATTCTACTTTTCACACAAAAATTAATGCTATTTGCCAGTGCTAGTTTACATAACAAGAATTCAAGTCCATGACCGGTGCCTACTATCCCTGAACCCCACTCCTTCCTGACCGTGGGTTGGGAGGGGGGCAGATTGGAGGCCCCAGGCAGTGCTTTGTGACCCTCACTATCTTATCAACATTTGCTTTTTTTCTGCTTACATTTATTTATGTTACAAATGTAACTAAGCATAACTGTCTATTATAAAAGGAGGAGAATTTTCCAACAATTTTTACATCATTCTGAGGTCCTTTTTTTTTTTTTTTTTTTTTTGTCCCAATCCGTGATTTTGTTTTGCTCATGTGAAGTCTCGAAAAAAAATTCTATATAAAATTCACTATTTTTTATCCATAATGTTGAATGTGTTAAAATTATTCAAATTTTTAACAAGAAATATCTCAAGAAAATTGCTACAAATGCTGAAGAGTAGGACTAAGAGGAAATGATCTATTATGAAATGTCTCTAATTTATATTTAGATACATTGTATTTATTTTCAATTTTTCTAGTTGAATTGTTCACCTATATTTCATATGATCGATTATTGTACATAATTCAGTTACAATAAAATTAGTATTTTATATGAATACTACCTGGTCCCATATCATAGATTCAGTGGAAGTCTATGAGAACCTTGCGCCAGCTCTGTCCTAGGCTATTCCAATCATGAGACATTGAACAAGAAATAAAAACCTGCTAAAAATATTCGACACCTTTGCTGGATTTTGAGATCACAGGCTTTTGCCTACTGAGCCAAAAGTTTAATCTAGCACAGCCATATTTGTTAGGACTTATTTAAATTTAATGTAGGTACCTCCAAAGAAATCTGGTACCTACTTTAAAATTAATTTTATAAAACGAAAATTCTTTCTAGAAGCTTTTATTTTAGATTTAATTTCAAGCTAATAAACTGAATATTTTCAATTAACAAAATAATTTATTGTATTTCAAAATGAATTTAAATTGATTGGTATCATTTTTTTATTTTCTAAAAATAACAGATTTTAGCAATATTTCCAATTCTCTCAGTGCAATGTAATTCTCTTCATTAAAAATTTTCAAAAATAAAATGCTTTTCTGAAACCTAATTTGAGGAATAATACTGATGTAAAGTTTAATTAATCTGAATTGAAAGATATATTAGTTAGATTAAATTAAAATCTCATTGAAATGCTTTTTTTAACATGGAGGTGGGTGTTTTTTATGAGGTGTTGACAGCCTGACAACTCTTATTAATAGCTATAAATTTAACTTTAATTTTTTCTACAGGGAACATATCTGTAAAAATTATTTGACAAATATGACGTGAACATTTTTTTTATATAATTTCTTTAGCTACTCAGTAATCTTAAAAAATTAGGAAAATAGTCTAAATAATAATCTAGTGTTTTATTGAATTTTAGGAACTTTGGTTTTAAATTTACTATAGTTATCTTCTGATAATGACTTTTATTGTTCATAATCATCGGAGGCAGATAATTATTGCCGCATAAAATTAGTAAACACATTTTCAACTGTTTTGATAGCCAAAGTAAGTTGGTGAGATCATTTGTTTTTTTCTACAGTTTATCAACCCTTTGCGGGTTATTTAAAGCCAGAAAATATTTTCAGATTATTAGAATTTTTACTTTATTTTTTTTAGGAGATAATAATGGTTAAGTGATAATAATGAACCTGACTGTAATTGCCACTCAGCTCTCCAATTAACAATTATGCGCCATTAGCCATTTCACCACCCACACATCCAAACTTACAGCACCTGTTATATCCAAGTCAACCATCTAGGTACTGACCAGGCTTGACATTGCTTAACACTGGTCATTGTACAGGAACCAGTTTTTCAATGCTATGTGGTCATAAGGCCCAAAAGGTCAAAATACGACATAAATTTCTTTTTGTACATTTCTATGCATGTAGACCAATTTATTCATGAAACAAACTGATGCTTAAGTCATATTTCACATTCAGCTTTTATTTCTTTTATCATTTTACCCCAAGCAAGGCAATAAAGCCACTAAAATACAAAGGGTTACTGAGTGTAGGAAAGTATGAGAAAAATATGCTGTTAAGAAAGGATAACAATTGACATTGGTGAACTAAACTTAATATATAATGACATATATCTATTATAATAATGACTGCTTTCATATATTATTCAGTACCTAAGTTAATATATCTTTCATTGCTTTTTGTTGTTTGCAGATGTTCTGGCTGTAGAAAAATCTTGATGGTTATTATTGAGAATTTCAATGAAAGAAAAGACATTACACTTTCCTTGAAGAAGAAAATGTATTCTACAGTTTTCAGGTAAAATTTATGGATCTACATTTTCAAAAGCGTGAAAATGAATTTTAACTGGCAAGAAATGATGTACTTTGAAATATGTGCTTTATCTTTTCTACAAAACACTTTTCATGTCACCAATGAATAGACAGGAACACGTTTTGAGTTGGATATTAATGAAGAAAAGAGAGAGGCCATATTCTTGTAAACTTTGCTAATCTGTATTTTAAAGTCAAACTTAGCAGGCCCTATGGAAACACATTCTGGAGCCAAACCATATTCTTGTGAAGTGTGTGGCTATGCATTTTCACAGAAGTCAAATTTGGTAAGACATATGCGTACACACACTGGAGAGAAACCATATTCTTGTGAAGTGTGTGGATCTACATTTTCACGGAAGTCACATTTGGTGTGCCATGTGCTCGTTCACACTGGAGAGAAACCATATTCTTGTGAAGTTTGTGCATCTGAATTTTCACAGAAGTCCCATTTGGCGTCCCATATCCGAACACACACTGGAGAGAAACCACATTCATGTGAAATTTGTGGCTCTTCATTTACACGGAAGTCATATTTGGTAAACCATATGTGTACACACACTGGAGAGAAACCATATTCTTGTGAAGTTTGTGGATCCGGATTTTTACAAAGATCACTGATGCTGAGCCATATGCGAACACATACTGGAGAGAAACCATATTGTTGTGAAGTTTGTGGATCTGCATTTTCACAGAAGTCAAGTTTAGTTTTACATATGCGAACACACACTGGAGAGAAACCACATTCTTGTAAAGTTTGTGGATCTGCATTCTCACGTAAGTCATATTTGGTGAGCCATATGTTCACACATACTGGAGAGAAACCATATTGTTGTGAAGTTTGTGGATCAGCATTTTCACAGAGGTCGCTTATGGTGAGGCATATGCGAACACACACTGGAGAGAAACCATATTCTTGTGAAGTTTGTGGATCTGCATTTTCAGAAAAATCAAGCTTGGTATGTCATCTGCGAGTACACACTGAAGAGAAACCCTATTTTTGTGAGATTTGTGGATCGACATTTTCACAGAGGTCAGTTATGGTGAACCATAGGCGAGGGCATACTGGAGAGAAACCATATTCTTGTGAAGTTTGTGGATCTGCATTTTCTCGTAAGTCATATATGGTGAGGCATATGTCTACTCACACTGGAGAGAAACCATATTCTTGTGAAGTTTGTGGATCTGCATTTTCACGTAAGTCATATTTGGTGAGGCATATGTCTACACACACTGGAGAGAAAACATAACTTTGTGAAGTTTGTGGATCTGCATTTTGATATATGTCATATATGGTGGGTGATCTTTATACACACATTGGTGATAAAAATACACTTGTGAATCAGCCTTTTCAGGCATCTCAATTCTTGTTCACCATACTGGACAGAAACTATTTTCTTGTAAAATTTGTGTGTCTGCATTTGCAGAAAATTCAGTTTTAGTGAATCCTGTATAAGCCCCACACGTGTGAAAATCCACATACTTGTGGAGTTTGTGGATGTACATTTTTGTGGAATGATATTTAGTTTCCAATATAGGATCATATATTGGTGAAAAAAATATATTCTCATGTATTTTTCAAATACTGCAATATTTAAATACATATGTATAACTACACACCGGAAAGAAACCAGTGAAATAAATGATCTGAATTTTCTAGGCATTCATGGCTAAAAATGTACTTGCTAACACATCCTTATTATAAACCTTAGTCCTGTGAAACAGCATCTTCACAAATTTCTCATTTAAATTAAACTTGCAAACATGAAACCAACATTTTATCATATTCGTTAATCTTGTTTTCAAAAAATGTTAGTTTACAAAGATATATAAAATTCTAAATAATTATAAGAATCTGCATTTTCCTTGAAATTTGTTTTAGGAACACAAGCAGAAAAAAGGCAAAATGTGTATTAATTTCATGCAGGTCACTGCAAAATGTTTCTGCTTTCATATATAATAAGGACGATTCATTGTATGAAATTAAGAATGCATTCTTTTATTATTCAGATTACAATGTATTTCTTTATGCATGAATGAAATAAAACCATCTATATTTTAAGATTCAAGAAAATATCAATTGATTTATTCCACATAAGGAAAATAAGTATAGTTTACCCAAAATCCCTCTACAAAAATTGTGGTCAAAAGAACAGTTTTCTCTTGGCAGTGCTATTACTGTATCCATCCTCAGCCATATTTATTGTTTTATAAACCTATTTTATGAATTTTAATAACAAAAATTTTACACAATATTTAGTTGATACATTGTTTGTTTATTTACAAGATCAATTTTATACTTAGAAGATTATAAAATATATGAACCATCTGCAATACAATGCAATATTTAGTATTTAACATTTTATAAAAAATAAATATGAAAAAATGTATGTAACTCTCTTTACTGCTTCAGTTTTCCATATCGTTTCCTGTTTGGCCATGATACCTTCCTTTATTTTGTGCAATAAAGGTTGTACAGTTATTAATGTTTTAATGAATCAGACATTAAACTCTGAAGTGCCATCCTCCAACAAGAATGGTGAGTTTCAAGAGAAAATCTGCTTGCAGGCTTCCAAGACTAGAACCACATTAATGTTGTAGCAACAATTAGTAAGAACTTCACTTTGCTTTCTCAGTTCAACTTTCAGCTCCCAGATTTCTGGCATTGCTGGCAGACTGAAGAAGTTTGTCTTAGCAAATTATCTTATCTTCTTGACTCTGATGAAAATAATGGTTTTCTTAACTTGTCTTAAATGCTTGAAGATTTAATTTGAAGATTAGCCCCAACTTAACAAGCATAACAAAAAACAACAAAAATGTAAACTCTACTTTTTAAAAATTTACGTCAACTCATTTTTTCTCAATTATATTTTTCTTCAATTCACTTCAGTTGCAGATGGAAAATATGTGTTGAAAATTGATTAACGTATTATTATTCAAAGCTCCCAAGAAAAATAAATTTCAGCATTATATAACCCATAAGGTTTTGATATGCTGATAAACAAAATAAACTAACAACTGAACTCTCTTTCTACTTTCTAATGCATGGTGTTTGCATGTGTCTTCCAAAGCCTTCACCTATGAATTAAATCAACTTTTTCTTTGGTCATCCCAATTCAGTAAAAGTTTACCTTGAGCTCAACCATTAGAATCATTCTGACACTCCACCAATGAAGTAAAAGTAAGTCTCTTTGGTGGTTCCAACTCAGAGCATGGCTGACTAATGTGCAAATATTAACAATGCTTATACATACTTATAAAAAAAAGGAGGCAGACATAGCCAAAAGACATTGAAAACTTTGTTTCATTACAGTTCATATATTAAAAAAGAGAAATATAGAAACCCACGTTTTGTATGCTTCTTAAATGTTTACATGTGAACGTGTGAGCTAGAAATACCATAGTACTTATTAAATTGATGAATAAATTTTATGTTGAATAGGATATTATTTTAGTAAATAATGTGAAAATATTTTTTTTCAGTTCTGTTTTCCTGCCATTTCATTATTATACTCCCCAAATGTAAGGAGTAAAAGATAGCGGTTCAAATTCCAGTCAAATTCAATGACATGCAAATACCTTCGAGAAAGGCATGAATCCATCTCTTCTCCCTGCAGCTGTGGGTTAAATAACAGGTCTGACTGGGTTCTATAGTCTTCAGTGGCAACTGGACTAAGAGAAGGAAAACTAAATTCAAAACCAGCCTGGAGAGGGTTGGGCACTGTCAGCCTATCTTGCTCATGACACACATCTACTGTGGTTGCAGTACATTTGGTGTCCCTATGACTGAGTTATGGGACTGCCAGTAAAAAAGCAAAGAATTAAACCCAAAAGTATCATCAAACTAATTTTTAATTCCCTTTATAGTATGAAAATAAAATTATACATTCTACTTTCATAAAAGCCTGTAGAATAAAATTGTTATTTTAAAACTGCTAGTCAATTAAGGTTAAAGGTAAATCAACAATAATACCAATTTCTCAAGTGTAGTAGTTTTGATACTCTTTACAATGTGTGTTGATGTGTAATGGTTGCTTGTTTTCTTTAGCAGCATATCAACCTCTATCGGTTATTTAATCCTGAAATCTAAATATTTTAAATGCTATTTTATGCATTCAACTTCAAATATTTTCTACATAATTTTATACTTTCAAGGTAAACTTATGTTTTTTTAGATGTATAGATTGTAGATGATAAAATGTATTGTTGGTAATTTTTTATAAAAATGGTTTGCTGGTAATTTTACTATAAAAATGTATTTTTATACTTTTTTTAATGTTGTACAGACTGTCATTTTACCAGAAAAATGCATTGTTGGTAATTTTATTGTCAATTTTTGTTTGCGGGTTCACTATTTGTCCATAATAGATGCTATGACCCCAGGTCAAGTGGACCTGGGAACTCCGGCAGTTAAGAGGTGGTTCCATGCTCCTGAAACTCTCTCTCCTGATCAGAGACCATGCTGCCAGATGCAGTCTGTCGTCATACCAAGGATTTTGGAATGAGAAATCAAAGGGCTGAGTTCAAATTCCAGTCGGGTACATTACATTCACTTGCACACAAATATCCTTGGGTAAGGTATGAATCCATCTCTTCTTCCCCTCCACCCTAGTTGTGTCCCATAGCCATTGTTTGGCAACCAGTCTTCTGCAGAAAGTAACAGCAACCTACTGTGGGGAAAAAAGTCAGTCATGAATTGAAAGACACCCAATCACTTGCCAAACTGTTTATTGCATATAGCATAGAACTGACTGATGACTCTTGTACCTGTGATCTTGATGACAGCTCACAGGCTACCATGTGCAAATAAACGTTATTTTTTGCTATGTCTTAACCAAAAAGTAAACCCATTTGTTAAAGATCCTATTAATTATTTACAATTTACTTTGAAAGATATCTCTAGAACTAAATGTTGGATCTTAAGAAATTTTTTCAATTATTGTTTTCATTTTCTTTTATAGTTGTGGTTCGATGAGTGACCGTGTCATATGTACCACAAAAATTGGGGAGATTTTTTTCAAAGCAAAAGCTTGTTTCTCTCTTTTATTTTTTAAAATTTACAAAACAAATCATGGAATTCTTGTAATTAAACAATTTTCAGTATAAATGACTTGTGTGGCGCAAATCACAAAATAAGTCTGAACCACTGCCTTCTGTAATTTGAAGGAAAAACATTACACAAGTAAAGACAAAAAATTTACAAATACAAGATTTTTCACAAAATATCCTTTTGTATGCCTATTAAACTAGGATAACACATTTCTGATGTTTTGAAAAAGAATTGCCATTGAAAAATGAAAACAATTATGATTTCAGTTTAGAAAAAAATCAATTTTGAAAATGATGACAGAGAAAGTAATTCTAGAAGACAGAAAAACCAAGGTACAACCATCTTTCAGAAAAATAACCCCAAAACCCCTACTTTTATTTGCTCAACGGGTGTCTCTGGGACTGAAAGTAATTTTAGAAAAGTCTCTTTTAAATTCACACGTTTCGTACTTTGGAAAATTTCCTTGAATTCTTTTCATTTTTTGTTGTCCAACTGTAGGAAAATTTTCCCTTGTGAACTTCAAGGGTCTCTCCATTTGGCTGGTAACTGATACGTTCTAGAATGTCTCTTCCTTGAGATCAATTTACCTTGTACCCTTGCTGTCAAAATGTCTTCTTCCCATGTCCATTGACCTATTTATTCTGAAAAAAAGGTTCACAGAAGTCCCTCAACCAGGTTCTTGCTAGGGCTTGAGATCATGTCTATCATTCATCAAGATATACGAAAAAATAATTTTCCATAAACTTAAAATGGATCCATCACAATTTGGACAGTTTTTAACCGTTGAGAAGATAAAGATATACAAGGGTAACAAATTATTATTTTTTTTGTGCACAAACCGTCTGGCTTTCATAAAAATACAATTAACTAAAAAAAAGTGCAGTCAAAACAACTTAGACGATTAAACATTTATTCAAGGCTAAATTTTTAAAGTAGTAAAAATAAGAATTTTATATCATGTAATATTTGAATGTGGGGAGTTTTGGTATGAAATACAAGACAATTCAGCTGTTTATTCCAAATTCGCATGTTCATAAAGTGTCTACAGTTTCCACATCTTGTGGTGAGCTCTTGCTTTTTGTGTTTTTTCCTCACCTCATTCATGAATGTCTTGTATCAAAGGGCATAACTCATTGTTTCTAGTTTCTGCACACATGCTACATCTTCACCCTCAAGCTGACAGTACAGATATTTGTAGTAACGAATAGTGGCATGCTGAGGACTGGTAGCACCTGGAGTGATGATTGTGACTGGTGTCTCATACCCCAAACAAAACCACAGCAGTCTACTTAGTTTATCTTTTGGACAAATCCATTGTTCATAAAGGTTTATCACAATCAGTTAGAAGGAATGTTTATAACACATTTTAAATATTGGACAAATTTTATTTATTTTTGAAGTTCCTTTTTTGAAAAAATAATAGCAAGCAATGTGATTCTGTATTATTCAAATACAAAAATTCGTAAGGCGTTTGTTAAGAAGATTGCCATGTAGTGAATGGTGTGTGTGTGTGTGTGTGTGTGTGTAACATGTTTGGAAAGGGAGGTTATTATTTTTCTCTCATAAATAGAGAAATTACCATAAGTTCTCTATGAAAACAAATAGAGTTCCTTAAATTATTATATTAGTGATTTTCATTTGTTCTAAAATAGTTTATTTGTTTTTATTACTAATTTTTGCAGGAAAAATTATTATAATCTTGGAGACTGGAGCCTTAAATATTTTTGAAGGGAAAACCATAACGGAATTACAAGACAGTCTTTCTTAAAAGAAGGATTCTGATTGGCTAAAAAAACAAATTTCACTTCTTCGAAAATTCTTAATTTTCTGGAGCCTGTTTTACTTTTGTAGAATGATCACATCTTTTTGTTAAGGGAAAATTGTTGGTTTCCGATAAATCTGTCTGTGAAATATTTAATTTAAAGCCTCCTTCCCAGAACGCCAGATATTACACATTTATCAACAAATTCTTTTCAAACACTTTTCTTTGCTTCTTCTGTTAGAAATCGTTTTTCAGTATTTATAAGTGAGAAGTTTATTAGTCTATCCTGTTACATTGTTGAACATAAATAATTTCTAATCATTTAAAGTTTAGAAAACAATCACAAGAAGCAATTGAAACTTCTCTTAGCAATAGTCTGTATGCTATGGATAATTCACTAAAACATTCTTTGCCATATTCAATAATACACTTTAATACATCAGGAGATCAGAATGTACCTCTTTAGATCCAGTGTGAATTAGCAAGATGAAATCTATCATTTCATAGTATAAAAAAATAATATTAATACCATTCAGATACTCATTTTGAAAATCCAAACATTCATTTCGAAGGCGTGTTTTCTCATTTTCATCTAATAAATGCAGGTTAGGAAGCAATTCAAATTTTTTCTCAGTTCTGCCAAATACTGGCCCCTCTCTTGAATCCCAACGACTAAACGATTGACAACTTCATGCATTACTCTTTTCATCTCTTTCTTTGCTGTTTAAGCAACATCTCTAACTTCTCCTGACATATTTTTCCATCTAGCTCGATGCTCAATTTGAATTCCATATTCTTCACAATATTTTTTTCAGCTAAGTTCAAAGCATTGCTGATTATTTTTCTTTTTTTTTTTTAATTACCAGTATGTTGTTCAACCCTTGCAAGTACATATCCGCTGGATTTAACTCAACATTAGGATCTTGCATCATCTTCTGGACTATCTCCACAGAGCATAAAATTGGATGCCAGAAGTTAAGTAGGGTGATAAATGAAAATTTTTGAAACAAGTTTATAAGCATCCCAGAATCACATTTTATTTCCTGACTGCACTCTTCAAGTTGTAAATGTTCAAGGTAGGCTATTATTTCATTTAGGTTTTGGTACACTACAGTCGTATCTTGCACTCCATCTGATTTCATACTGTCATTTTACCGTTCGAGAAACGTACTGCTTCAGTATTGCTCATCTTGATGAAGAAACAGAAAAGAACATGAATAGTCTGTCAATGACACTTGTACTGACTCATCCTTGTGTTCATCTCTTTCTGCAACTGCAAGTGCAATTTGTGTTTTTACTTCCTTACTCTACTTAAAAATGCTGCCAATGCTCCTCTTTGTCTCCCATCATCTTCTTTTCTTGCTTTCTTCTGTTTCCGAAACTGAGAACCAAATGGTTTTGCTCTCTTCATCTTTGGATAAAAGGATAGGACTAGGAGATTTGTATTTAGTTTCAAACTGGAAAGTAAGACCAAAATTATATATAATTAGGGCCAATAAAGCAACGAAGACCAACAATCAATTTTATCCAAAATTTGGGCGAATACCGAGCAAGAATATCCAAAGGTCCCTATAGTATAGGCACCTTCACTCTTTCAGTATAAATTTTGATATCTTTGGTTTAAAATGATTTTTTAAAATGACTACGCATTCTTGAAGATTTCTTTTTAGCTTTAATTGAAAGCTAAAAGGATTAAATTTACTATTTCTAGTAAGCAAAATACTCTGGTGTATTTCAAATAGAAGTTATATACATTGGAATATCAAATATTTGCTCAATTAAAAAAATCTATTTTCTCACTTTTAAGAATTTGTAAATGAAACAAAATTATCGATATATATTTTATTTTTGGAAGATTTTTAAATCTTCCAAAAATAAAATATATATTTGTGACGCATTATTTGAGTAAAATTAGCAAATTTAAAGTTAAATTAATCTGATTTGAAACAAATATTAATTACTTATAGCATAAAAAATAGTATACAAGCATTTCTTCTTACGCACCTAGATTCAGCACTTAAAGGTGTATTTTAATAATTTTAAACTTGTTATCAACAGTGACTACTAGGAATAGTCTGGCTGACGACTGAGGAAAGACTCGGTGACAGCTGGAAAGACAGTTAGCAAGCCGGAAAGACGGGTATACGGAGTCTGCAGGGTTCACACCCCTAATGACATGTCTCTTTGTTGTAAAGAGATTCCCATTTCATGCTACAAGTAGATCACGGAATACATACCCCCAGGGGGTCCCAAGACGTGGGGAGCATGAGATTCCTGCTAGGACAGATACAACGGTTACGACCACAGCAAACGTCCAAAGGACTTCTGACTCAATATGCCACTGCGGAAAAAAGTGCAAGAATCAGCGTGGCCTAAAAATACACCAGGCCAACATGAAATGTGCAGTAGTAGCTGAGAACACACAACGCATAGGTGTTACACCAAGTAAGACGGAGGTGAAGCAGGTCCCGGTGACAAACCACAGCGCTCAGCATCACCCAGTGTGGACTCAGACCTTGCCGGACAGAGTAGTTTCTAAGCGGATTAAATGACCCCCAGCATGCAATAAGAAAGCTTGGCGCGATTTTGATGAAGATATATGCATTATAATCCAAAGTACGTCTGCAGGTAACATAGACCGACGACTTCAAGCCATGAGTAAACTTATCGTCAGCTACAGATCAGAGCGTTTCGGCCACATTGAAAAAACGAGAAATAAAGTCTACACTCAGAATAGGCGTGAAGGAAGGATAAAAGAAGTAAGGCAGGAATTAAGATCCATCAAGAAACAATTTAAGACCGCTTGTGAAGAAGTGCGACCAGCCCTTTCGTTCTGAGAGCTATTTTAAGACAGAAACTGAAAAACCTGTGAAGAGCAGAAGGACTTCGTCGACGTAGGAAAGAGCGGGCCAGGAAGAGGGCTTCGTTTATCTCCGACCCGTTTGGTTTGGCCAGAAAACTTCTGGGAGATAAGAGGAGCGGCAGATTAGCATGCCCAAAAGACAGGGTGGATTCCTTTTTGAAAAGCTCTTTTAGGGACCCAAGAAGGGATGAGGATTTAGGATTTAATGATCACTTCATTAAACCCAACCTCCCAGAAGTTGAGTTCGACACGAGGGTGCAAATTTTGAGAGAGGTCAAACAGATAGTAATAGCAGCTAGATCAGCTTCGTCTTACTCCGTGTACAAGTGTTGCCCAGGTCTTCTCATGAAATTATGGAAGATCATTTAAAGTAATTTGGCAGCAAGGTAAAGTTGCAGGACAATGGCGATATGCAGATGTTTGGATCCCAAAAGAAGAAAATGTCGAGCAGTTTCGATGTATCTTGTTACTGAGCACAGAAGGCAAAATATTTTTTAGTGTGATTTCCCGACGGCTATCAGCTTTTCTGCTAAAAAATAGCTTTATAGATAGAGCGGTACAAAAGGGCGGAATCCCTGGTATGCCTGGCTGCGTTGAGCATATAGGAGTTTTGTCGCAATTAATAAAGGGTGTAAGGAGGAATAAAGGGCACCTGGCTGTTGCGTGGTTGGATTTGGCCAATGCTTATGGATTCATACACGTGGAAGAAGACATTACGTCCCATGTAGTATCCGCGAGCTTATCCTGGATTACTACATTCAATTCCATCTAAGGGTTTCATCCGGTTTGGTTTCTTCAGACTGGCATAGACTCGAGAGAGGAATTATTACAGGCTGTACATTGTCAGCCAGGCTTTTTGCTCTCGCGATGAATATGCTCGTGAAGTTCACTGAGGTGGAATGCCGTGGCCCCGTTTCCAATAACGGAGTTAGGCAACCACCCGTCCGGGCTTACATGGACGATCTTACAGTCACCACACATTCTGTTACAGGCTGTAGATGGCTATTACGCGGTTTAGAGAGACCGACTGAGTGGGCAAGAATGAATTTCAAGCCAAACAAATGTAGATCAGTGGTAATAAAAAAGGGCCAGGTGGTGAAACACTATTTCACAATAGAAGGGAGAGCCATCCCGACGTTGGCCGATAAGCCTGTTAAAAGTCTAGGGAAATCTTTTTGTAATGCTCTGAAGGACACATCAGCTATCGAACTTATACGCACTGATTTTTACTCGTAGCTGGCGAAAATATATAAATCTGGATTGCCAGGGTGTTTCAAAGCCTGGCTATACCATCACTGTGTGCTCCCACGAGCATTATGGCCACTCCAGGCATATAGCGTTCCCATCTCAACTGTGAGACTTTGGAGAGGAGAACTAGCAGTTTCCTCCGTAGATGATTAGGATTACCTCGGTGCTTAAGTAGCGCAGCTTTATATGGATCATCCAATGCCATCCAGCTGCCATTCAGAGGTCAGGTCGAGGAGTTCATGGTTTCATGGACAAGGGAAACCTACCCGTATAGAAACTCCAGAGATCCCAAAATGTCAGGCGTGGGAATTAAGGTCAAGATGGGCAGAACATGGAGTGCAAATAAGGAACTGGTTATCGCAAAAGGGAACCTGAGGATAAAAGCAATTGTGGGTTCAGTCGCGCAGGGAAGAGCAGGCCTGGGACTGATTCCTTCTTACAGATTCGGAAAAGTCACCGTGAAGGAGCGTCAACACCTGATACAGGACGACGTAAGAGCGGGGATGGAGGAAAAGTGGATGACAAAAATGGCAGGTTATAGCCAGCAGGTTGCATGGCCAGGTGGGATTGTGTAGATCGGCGGAAAGTGTCGTGGTCAGATCTTTGGAATACCGACTTCAGCCGATCTAGATTCCTGGTTCAGATGGTGTACGACGTATTACCAAGCGCGACCAACCTACACCTATGTGGGAAAATAGATTCACCAAAGTGTCCCTTGTGTTCAGGGAGGGGATCACTGCAACACATTGAGCGGGTGCAGAACTGCTCTGACAGACGGACGTCATGACAAGGTTTTAGAGGTGATAGCGTTCATTATTGCTGAAGCTTTGCAGAGCAATAAACTCATCCCAGAAAGAAGAGCTATCCGCTTCGTTAAAGCAGGTGCAAAGCTGAGTAAGAAGGTTGCAGGATCCCATTCACTGTTATCGTCCGCGTCTGATTGGCAGATCCGAGTCGATCTTGGGAAACAATTGAAATTCCCAACACATATCGTCCTCCAAACTCCGTCCAGACATAATCGTTTATTCGGACGCCACAAAACAGATTATTTTGCTGGAGTTAACTGTCCCATGGGAGGAGCATATGCAAGAGGCATTTGAGAGAAAGTACAGTAAATATGAAGGACTCTTAAATGATTGCAGAACTAAAGGATGGCGTACTCATTGTTTCCCGGTCGAGATCGGACAGTTAATGATACGAGCCTTTACTAGCCTAAGGATAACTGGACAAAAAAGAAGGCGGGCGATTCAAATGATCCTGGAGTTCGTCGAATAGGCCACCAGGTGGTTGTGGATAAATAGGGCTAATGAGTGGCCCAAAACTACTAAAAGAACGTTCCCAATGCAGATGTGCATACGTCGTAAATACTACCACTAAATACTTTTAAAGCTGGTTTGTATATATATATATGTTAAAATTGTATATATATATGACGAGGAGTTTCAGAGAATCAATTTATTCGCTTTGCATTCAGTCGCATATTCAACGACTTCATTTTGGCATTTTACTGGTCTTCCGAGTAGATTTATTTTATTTTTTATTATCTTTCCTTTTCTTTAATCGAAATTTTAACCCCCCCCGCCCCGGTAATAACCCTTGTTTCGTTTCTGGTGTTTTTTTTTGTTTTGTTTTTGTTGTATTTACTAGTTTTTTCAATCGGTTTCCTTTATGGATAATCTTTTTTAGGAGCAACTTAAGCAATTTTAGTTATGTTATTTCTCTTAGTTTTTAAACGAATTCTTTCCGGTAAGGATAATATTTTTGCGGGGGGGGGGGAGTAACCTATTTTATCTAAAAGTAACACGTTATGTTTTTTTTTTTAACTAGTAGTTAACATGTAAATAGCTTGATTAATTTATTTTTTAAAAGCGATTTTAGTTAAAAAAAATTTTTTTCTTAGTTACAAGTTGTTAATAATCTTGTTGCGGATGTGTGTGTGTGTGTGTGTGTTGGAGAGGAATAGAAGTTTTGAATTATCAGAAGGCTTAAAATTGTGCGTGTTCAATAATCTTCCATCCACAACAATTAATACAAGATAGAGAATAAAGATTCAGAAACATCTCGTTTCAAAACGTAACAATTGAATTTATTAATATTTGATATACATGCATGAATACTGAGTGAAAAGGTTAGACAGAGTTGTGTCTCTTAGATTAGGTAATATTTGTACCTAAGTTCATAAAGTGAAAGTAATTATTAAACTGTAGTTTAGAAGAATAAAGTTTCTTTTTAGCATGTTTGGAATTGTGTATTGTACAAGTTGGTAAAAGTTCAGAAGAGATTTCAGAGTTCGTACTTGCGTGAATTTTGGTAATGGTCTTTAACGTCTGACTGCAAAGTCTAAGACGGGAGTTCTTGAAGATTACATCTTGGTACTTGGTAGCAAGGAATGAGACGCGAGAGAGAGAGATGTAGAGAAATATGAGGGAATTTACACGTGTTCTGTTTTTATAAGTTTGTTGTACCACGTGGGAGGCTCAAATGGAGAACGCGGGAAAACAGATTGGTCGCGTGCAGGCGGTTTGATTGGTCGGAACTGACCAACCAGCAGGCTAGATTGAAGGTGATTAACCAATGAATGTTTGTTATATACTTTGTAAGATTGTGATGGTGAAAATTACAACAGGAATAGTGCATTTCCTAGCAGGGGTTTATTGGCTTGTGGAAGATTCCACAGTCTGTCATTTTAATCACTCTATTGTAAACATTTTATTAAGTGTAGTTTTGAAAAGAATAAGAAAAGAAAGAAAAAGAAGAATAAAAAGGAAAGTTAAAAAAAAAAGAGAAAGAGCAAACAATAAGTTTTTAGAGAAGTTAAAAGGGGAGGAAGAGAAAGAAAAGTAAATCGTAAGACAAACCAATATAATAAAACGTTTTTTTTTTTGGGGGGGGTATTTTATATATATATATATATATATACACACACACTAGCAGTAGAGCCCGGCGTTGCACGGGATGTAACAGTAAGAGATAGATCAAGTATCGACCATCATAAAGACTGAAAAAGACAAAGATTATTGTTTAAGGCTGACGGACACGCATGTCTTAATTAGTTTTTTTTTTTTTTTACGAATTGGTCAAACCCAGACTCAAACAAAAACATTGTTTTCAATCGTTATGAGTCTACCGATTGAATAGAATTTTATTATAAACAATTGTCTTGTAAATGGAATTTTAAAAGCATTCTGAATGTAAAAATAAAGAAAAAAGTGTGCAAGAGAATAAGAAACACTATCTGCCAAAAAAAAGTGAAGTTTTGTTGAAATCGGTTGAAAAATGTAGGAAATCTGATCCCATATATAAACGAACACACACACACACACACACACACACACACACACACACACAAACAACCTGGGTTTTATAATAAGTATAACTCGATATGAGTTGTCCCCCTTTCATTCTCGCGATGCCTCTTAATCGTGTTTTCAAATTGATTTCGTGCAAAAACAATTGTGTTTTTCCATTTTTTGGCGCTGTCAGAACCACCGCAATGCAATTTTACGTAGTCCTGTGAAGTTTTGTTGAAATCGGTTGAAAAATGTAGGAAATCCGATCCAGTATATAAACGTACACACACACACACACACACACACACAACCTGGGTTTTATAATAAGTATGATATTGGTTTGTTTTCTTCCCAAAAACACCCTGTCTTGGCCGTATGTAGGAAGATCAGTACAACGAAGCATACCCACAACATCGAATAGCGCAAGTGAAGTCTTGATTGGTTGTTGTTTACTGGGGCAACTTATATAATGCACGTCCTAAAGCTAGTGGCAAATTTTATTCTGGGTGCGGGCCGAATACTGATTATATTCGGTCGGGTCGCCCATCGAAGAAGTCTGTTGTTTATTTAGACCCGAAACTTCTATGGGAGCAACAACACTGACGACGCATCTAGATTCGGCACTTAAAAGTGTATTTTAATAACTTTTAAAAATGAACATATTTTCCGCAATTATCTAATATTTTATTGACATTTACTTTAAATAAGATGTATGAAAAAAATGCTAAAAATTAGAATACTGTAAAATTTTTCTTGAATTAATTTTAAACTTTAATTTAATAACCGAGATATGAATGAAATTCCATTATAAAGGTAACTCAGTTTGTGAAATGTTATGGTATTTTATTGAATAATAATGTATATTTCTAAATAGCTTTCTTTTAATTTTAAAGTTAAGACGTAAAACATGCAATGAATAACGAATAGCAGACAAGCTAATTTCTCTATAAATGGAGACAACTCTTACAACACATACATGACCTTAAATGGCATGTATGTACAGAATACCATAATAAGAAAAAAAATTAAGGTTAAAATTTTTAAAAATTGTAAAAATTATTTAAAAAATACTGGGTGTCAACGACTTTTACTAAACTTTTCAATTTTTGCTTCGTAAACATTTTTTCCACTTAATTACAACATCACCTAAAAGAACTGAAGTGAATGCAGTATTTTAAATGATTTTTAAATTATTATAAATGATTTAATTAAAATTTAAAAATTGTAAAAATTCATTATTCATCGAAGTTTTTTTAAGACGATGGTGTCCTTAATATAACTTATTTATAAAAGAAATTAAGAGCTTTTATAATTAAATAATTAAATAATTTTATTGCATTTTTTATTTTATGATTCGGAGCAGATTTTTGGTAACTCCTGGTCGAGTTTTTTTAATAGATTTACATTATCCAAGGAATCCTACTTTTAATTAATAAAAGAATTTCTGGAACAAATTTAATTTCTTGAAATTTCATGAAATTAAGTAAATGGGGGGTAACATGTAAAAAATATTTTCTACAACAAATACTTTCAAAAATAATTTCATTCATTTGTGAATAAGTACCGAAAATTTAATTAAAATCCGACAATGATTTGATTTTTGCAAGAATTTCCAAATCAATGTGGAAAATGCGCAAAACACTCAACGTAATTTACTAAGCCAATCGCTGACGTTAAAAAACAAAAAAAAAACAAACAAGATTTTTAACGTGTCAGAAGGGATTAAAAAACTTAAAAAAATAAGAAAAATACTTTGTTCTTTCCTCTTAAAAATGATGATAAATCTTTGTTTTATTGAGTTAGGGGCCTTTTTTTTATTATTGTACTATGATATTTTAGCAAAAAGTAGAGATGTCTACTATAGTACAATTGAAAGAAAGATCTACTTCTACAAAGAGAAAACAATTTAAAATTTCACATTAGAATATAATTTTAAAAACAAAGCTTAATAAAAAAAATATGCTAGCAATTGATTTTTCATTTGTTCCTTGAATTAAAATTTAATTTTCTTTAAAATAGAGATAAGAAAATGAAAATAAACTTACATTTATGTTGAAGTCAAATTTTCTTTGCTTTTTAAGTTTTTAGTCTGGAAGAAGTCGACGCTTCAAGAGTGAAAATGTAACTGTTTTTCAATAATAGCTCAAAATCTTTTTTTAAAGTAGTCTTTGATTTTGTGGCATTCTATCTCCGCACCCAACCTTTTGAACTTTCTTTTCACTACCAATTCACAGGCATGAAAAATCAAAATGAAAGAACTGACGCCAAATCTTGGATTTCTCACATAGTTGGGAAAAATTTTGGAATCAAGTAGGTACTCACAAATAAACTAAGGGGGAAGGGATAACTCATGGTATACTTAATAACCAGCCCAAATTGATCACCGTGGGTAAGTGGGGTCCATCCCCACCGCCAGACAGTGTTTAAAACATGCTGGCGTCATTTGAACCTTATCTAAAATTTTCTTCACATGTTTGGCTAAATTACCAGCAGTCAAATATAAACATTTTTAAACTAAAATTAAAAACTATTTTATTTATTTTTAATATCTAATTTTAGGTGTATTTGCTAAATAAAAACAAAAATAATATACTCCATCGGAGATGCCGCCCTCCGTTGTTTAAGGAAAAAAATTCACCAGACACCAGATTTTTAAAATAAGAACTTATTCAAGTCTGCCTCTGGTGTCTGGGAAAAGCCTTTTAGCACCCTGCCAATAAAGTAATACTTGAGTTGTTGCCGTGTTAAAATTCGTTAGAAAAAAAAGAAGTTTTCCTTGGGTAATTCGGTTAAAAAAAAGAAAGCAAAAAAAAGAGAACTCAACCTAAAACAGTCACGCATTGTGAATATCCTGAATGCAATTATACAAAAAATAAATAAAATAACCTGTTTATGGCCCTCTGTCGCAAATCCACCTCATAGGTTTCTTCTCACTGCCGCTGACGTCATGCATTCGAAAGTAGATTCATTAATCCGTGGTCTTTTGAAATGGATGGGTAAAAGACCTACTGCTTAAAAGTTTAGGATTTGCAAAAAAAAAAAAAAGAAAAAGTTATTAGCATCCCTGATGATGAATCTGCAGTTATCTTAACCGCTTGACAATCTTTATTAATGTACAACAACTCTATTTGGGTTAAAAGACAAAATGATAATTTCGATGTCCCGATGGGAACATTTGACTCAGCTCAAATTGCAGACCTAGTAGGTATCTACTTACTGGACACTCTTAGTAGAATTATCGACCCTCAACAAGTAGGCCTTTAGAGGGACGACGGTCTGATCTACATTTCTAACAGCAACGCCCCCCAACCTTTAGACTACAAAAAAGTATAAGAGTCTTCCAATTTTTAGGTTTTAAAATTGATATCTCGTCCAAACTCAAGATAGTCAATTTTTTAGATATTATCTTTAACCTCTCGAACAACACCTATCAGCCGTTCATAAAGCAAACCAGACATTAACGTAAACCCAAACCACTCTAACTACATAATTAAACAAGTTCCCCAAACTATAAATACTAGAATAAATAAATTATTGTCAAACAGAAAAATACTTAATGAAAGCAAATCGTCTTATGATGAGGCTCTTAATAGGAGCAACTTCAAGCAAAAACTAGTCTATCGTGAACCTCCGGAAAATTCTAAAACAAAGTAAACCAAAAACAGAAAAAGAAAGTTAATCTGGTTCAACCCCCTTTCTGTAAACGATCCAATCTAAATATAGGTAGATATTTCTTAAACTTAGTTGACAAGCACTTTGACCAAAACAACCCTCTACGGGAAATCTTTAACAGAAATCCATGAAAATTAGCTACCCATGCACCAGAAACAGGCAGAACATTATTAGTACACACAACAGCAAAATATTAAAAGCATCACAAGACAGTAAAACAACAAGGTTAAAACATAGTGTAACTGTAGAAACGGAGCTATTTGCCCAGTCGAAGGCACCTGTAATTCGAAAAATGTGATATACCAGGTTACTCCCAAGAGAGAACATGAAAGGCGCAAAACATACATACGGAAATTGGAAACAAAGCCTATTCACCCACCGACATTCTCTCTCAAATATTAACCTGAAAAACCAAACCGATCTTTCAAAACATTATTGGAAAATTAAGGATAATAACCTGACCCCAATAATCAAATGGGAAATCATCTATCGGTCCTCAACAAGTAGGTCTTTAGACAACAACAACTTTCGGGACAGATGCGATCTGTGTATACAGGAAAATCACAATAATCAAGTACACAAATGCTAACTAATTATTAAACCAAGGTAGTGAGCTTATCTTTAAATGTAGGTGTAGCGGTTGTTTATATACACCACGACCACAAAATATTCATTGGATAGAAAATAAGCACTATTTTCTATAGGACAATTTATGCATCGCATGAGCCACATCAAATTTTCTGATGTTTACTTTGCCTAAACCTAGTTTAGAAAAAAAAAAAATCAGTGATTGGTTGATTTTTGACCAATAATATAATATAACACTCCTTTCAATATTTTTCCCGCTCTCGTTCCTAGAGCCTACTCAGAAAGTATAAATAAAACGAAAATCAAAGAAAAGAGCAGTAGTAGAACAGTAAATCTCCAGAGCTCAACCATGTACGTGAATTCTATTTCTTCTACTCACACACACAGACACAAAATTACAATTGCACTACGCTGTGAACTGTCTGTCCAAAAAGCCAAGTAACCAACTCAGAATTCTATCATTCTTTTGTACAACTTTCTCATACTTAAACTCAGTTATCACATATTGCTGAACTCTGAACATTTTAAACAAGGAAATTCTTTTAACACATATTTACAATCTCACATCAGTACAAGGGGAACTACTTCCTTTTTCTTAACTTTGTTACACCAAACACAATTGTTGTACTCGCTTGTTTTTCAATACGTTATTGTTGATTACTGAATAATCTCTTGTTATTCCTTCTTTGTGTTTCTTTGTAAAATTTAAATGTGATGTGATAATCAAAAACGCAAACTTCACCAACGCCTTCTTAACAATTTTATACCAAATCTCATTAGCACGCCACATAGGTATAAAGACAAACTTAAAATCCTCTAAGAAATGCTTACCGCATGGATTTTGAGAGGATGACACAGGAAGTGGTGGTTTGTTGATAAGGAGAGTAGCACATATGGGAGCACACACCCAAGCTGGAAGTGCGTAAGTGCGTACGTGATAGTATTTTGTGAACTTCTACATACATGGTGGAACCCAACACTGTCTTACCCAGTTTTCCAAACTAACACATTTTATAGCATTTCCATAATCCATGGCTTCTTACTTAAGTTTGATATTTATTTTTGAATGTCTCTTCGCCTCTTGTTTCGCTAAAGTTATTTGCTGTGTCCGCCTATAATGTATCTGACAATATCATAGTGATTCTTATTATTAACTGTAACAGTGACTACTACAACAGCATAAACCCATTTACATAGTATCAAAAGTTAAGAAATATCTAGGCAGGTCAGGCTGCTAAGCTACCACTACCCCGCCGTTTCCTTCTCACCCTCTTCTTCTCTAAGCCCCTCACCCCTCTACATCTCCCTCTTATGTTCCCCTCATTTCGATATCTCGACTAGCCATCAGACATTCCATAAGCCAAAGCCCTCCCTAAGTTTTGTTATTTATTTTTTGAATGTCTATTAATTCTGCAAAGCCATTTAATGCACCCAGCTATTGTATTTGACATATTATTGCGATTTCTAATTATTATTTGTACTTGTAGACTTGTCTTTTTCTTACCTATCACCCCTAGCTACAGAACAGTCTATATCTTACGCCTACGTACGGAAAACTCCAATCTAGCTTGCTTGATTGGTCAGTTCCGACCAATCAAACCGCCTGCACGCGACCAATCTGTTTTTTCCGCTTTCTTCGTTTGAGCCTCCCAGTGCTTCACGGCCATTATATAAACCGAACACGTGTGAACTTTTTAGAGGAGTAGTAGCTTTCTTTTCATTCATCTCTCTCGCACGTCTCAAGATGTAACCATCACCACCTTCCGTCTTAGTCATTGCTGACCAGACGAACTCTGAAATCACTCCCGAACTTTAACCAACTTTAGAAAGTCAGTAACAAACACCCCCAGAGAAAGTGCCAACATACTCCACGTCACTCGAAATCACGATATTACCGCGCAAAGGTACATCAACGCTGACTCACTCACGATCAAAACTCAATCAACTCTGTAGACATCGATTCTCAAACATTGCTTATCTAAAGTAAATTATATTCACTACCTATTAAGTAAATATCAATGTGCGAACGACATTACAGTCAAAGGTAGATCACTCCTTCAGAACTCCTTCTAAAAAGACACTTAATATCGACAAATATTAATATCAACGCAAACCTAAAAAGACTGTAAATGAACGAACAATTACAAAGAGAGACATTATGAAATCTAAAACATCATACACATTTTGCCAACATAACATATACCAATTATCCTGCTTGTATATTGTTTTGAATTGTATATAAATGTTATATTAGTTTCTAATTGAATATGTCTTGTTCTTAATCGTATTTTAAATTTCGTTTATTGATTTGTTGTGGATACAGAAAGTCACGCAACCTACACAAATTCCTTCTGATTCTTTCAAGCATAATTAATAAATTCTGCACATCCCCAACATACTAGTGACCACCAGTGGCGATTCTGGAAATCTGAAAGTAGTGGGGAGGGGGGAGATTTTTCTGCGAACGAGGGGAGGGCAAATAAAAAAAGCTAAATGAAAAAGAAAACGCAGAGGAAAAGTACTGAAAATCAAATCTTATCAAAATCAGAGACTGATCAGTTTCAGAATTTTTTTAAGCTTAGAAGGGTGGGGGGCAACCGAGGGGCCAGCCAGAATTCGGGGGGACATTGGCCACTTCTGGCCACCCCGTAGAATCGCCACTGGTGACCACCTCATAACACTCAACCTACGATAGAAACCCACTTACATATTTCCAAAAATTAAGAAGTATCTTAGCAGGGCAGCCTGCTAAATCTACCAGTACCCCGCCTCTCTCCTCTCACCTTTCTCTTCCCCAAATTCTTGGTTTAAGGAAACCCGACCACTACTAACCCCCAATCTCTAAGCCCTACCCAACCCCTTTCTCTCACCTTTCCTCTCCACTACCAAGCTTAAGTATCCGCCCGGTGTAGTTTCTCCATTCGTGTAGCAGATTATCGTTCTGATGAGATGAACATCTCAGTGTTCATGAAATAAAAATTACAAACGAAATGGATGACTAAAGTCTCCCTCTTTTTATTATCAATACGCCGAGTGGTTAGAACGTTCGCTTTCTGACCATGAGACCCGGGTTCGAATCTCACCATGGTCGACTTGTCAGGAAGAAGATTTCCTGATCTTATCGGACTGGATCGAGGTCGATCCTAGAGGGCAGCACCTTTGGAAAGTGCCTGAAAACCATACCACGGGTTGACCCAAGCCTTTTGAGTGAAATTGCGTAGACTGAACTCTTGGGGCCCTCAATAGCTGTGTTTGCAAGAAGCCACAAGATATCGGGGCCGAGGGCTTGAGCATGCTGGCCTTGATCAAATTGTTGATCACGCTAGATAACTGAGGTCTGCTCAGCAGAGTTGCAGTATAAAGCACAGGTGGACTCTGTGGGTGTTGAATAAATATAAATGCACCTGAGCAAATGTCTGGAATAAGGATAGGCTACCCGCTCTAGTAGACGGGTATCCTCGAATACTAGTGGCCAACTCTATCTATCTATCTATCTATCTATCTATCTATCTATCTATCTATCTATCTATCTCTATATATATATAATTATTTATTTAAAAATATGATTCCAAAACGCGACATAAGAAGTCCCATGTTTCAAAACAAGAGCCGAAAACTTCAATATAATTATTTAAATTAAATTGAGTTAAAGTGAGCTCTGTTCCATCTTCAAGCGAAATTTTTATTGGAATAACGTATTTCTGAAATTTACGTGTTTTAAAAATTTTTGTATCGAGCACTATTTTAAAAAAAAATAATAACTAAAATACTAAGGGACATTGGATTATTTACCTAACCAGTTCCTTCCTGTTTTCTATATATTTTCACACACACACACACACACACATATATATATATATATATATATATATAGTTGCTTTTAGATATTTTTATGATCTTGTTATAAAATTCTATTAAATAAACAATCTAAAAATTAAATAGTTTTTAATATCTTTGTTGCTAATTCCCAAGAATAAAGAAAATGTATAAATACAAGACATCTCCAGTGAATCAATAAAATATATTGAATCTTTTACATACCTAAGAAGTGAAATAAATTCTACTGTAAAGCATGTGAAAATTTGCATAACTAAAGCCTGGTGCCTCCTTGAATTTTAATGCATGTAATGTAGAAATCTTATCTACCAGTCAATCTCAAGCAGAGATTCTTTTGAGCCACTGCCTGGATATTAACTAAAATCTTAGAGGCTAAGTTTGACGGAACTTACACTGGGATACTGAGAGCTATACTTAACATTTGTTGGAGACAACATCCAACTAAATCCCAGCTTTATGGATATATCCCAGATATATCTGCAATCTTATGTGAATGCAGAATGCACTTCGCTGGCAAATAAGACAAGAACTCCTGGATGATCTACTGTTCTGGACTTCTAGCCATTGTTTAGCATCCTGCTACCACTTTTCTTTCAATGTCAGTTTTTATGCAAATCTGTGCAAAAAAGTGGATCACAGAGCCTTGGCATTTTTCTCGTTTCTCATTGGTCAATTAATGTTAAATTCTTGTTCTCAACTACGTCCGAATAATATCGACCTAGCATTTGACCTGACAATAATACATTGCCACCAAGAATCTGTTAATGCCTTCCGGTGCCAAACACGTGACAAAGTTAGTTATAAATTCGGTAACATGACACTTCAGTGAGCTTTGCAATAATTCGGCAAATTCACGCCGTTCAAGTCTTTGAAGTTTCTAAGTTAGATTTCCTAAATCCCAAAGTTCTAATTCACTCACTCACAAAACAACTTCACTTCAACTTTAACATCAACGGCTTTTATCAGAACAACAGGAATTCTATGCAAAAACACAGCTTGCCAAACAAACATAATATTCAGAAAGGCAACGTTGAACATGTCCAGAAATCGAAAGATTTTAAACAAGGAACTAAATTTTGTGTAACACCGCTCTTTTTTTTTTTTTTTTTGTCTCAAGAGAATATTTTTCCAGAAGTAATTTCGCGTTTATGCCTTTTTTCATTTCTTCATTTTTTTTTCTTTCAACTCCCGCTTTAAAGAAAGAACGCAACAAATATTGCCTAGTTTGAGAGAAATGCCAGCCAAAAAATCATTTGAACAAAAAATTATCTCGTTTTGTTTCGCCGTTTGAAAGGTAAGTGGCTGGAGAGAATATAATGATTTTTTTTTGTTGTTTGATCGGAAAAGAAATCATTTTTATTCTATTCACATTTTATTTCTTTTTCAACAGTATGGATATGCTAAAAAAGCAAAAATATTCAACATCCTATTAAAAATATTACTTTCATTTAACTTCGATTATTTTTTTAAACTGAAAATAAATTTTTATTTCTTTATGATAAGAAATAAAAATTTATTTTCAGATTTAAATGGAATTTAAGAGGAATAATTTAATTTAGTTTAGTTTTTTTAATTTATTGAAATTGATTTTGACAAAATGAACTTTGAACTTTTCAGATTCCTTCTGCAGCAAAATATTAAAACTTAAAACACTAATTGTCAGATCTTTATTTAATAATGTATTAACTTTCTAAAATAACGTTGTTATCTTGGAGTAAAAAACTTCTTTTTTTTATTTCGTACGTCATAAGCAAAACTTTTTTAATGCCAAAAAGTAAACTATTTATTAAAAATTTCAAATGTGAGTTCTTGTGATTTTGCAAATATGTTTTATTGGCAAACTATGGTACCGCTGGGGAATTTCTATAAAAAAAACAAAAAAAACAAAAAAAAAACGCATTTTAAATTAAAAATGTCTTTGACTTTGAAGTTAAATTTTATTTTGCATTTATTTATTTATTTGATAACAAAAGATAATAACAACCTCTATTAAAAGAAAAAATAATTTAATAATACAATTAAAATTTTAAAAAAACATTTAAAATCTTGGTGCACTTGTCAGTCATCAAACAGCCATTTATTTCAGGTACCACTAATGGATACTTTTTTTTTACAGTGAAATAAAAAATTGACACCACCTGTTTTTAAATATATGCCAAAAATCAGGAAATTATTGATTCAAGCAAAATTTTCAGGACTTATTAATGGATGAATATTTCAATGTATATGATATTTTGTTTTAAAAAAATACATCATTTTTTTAAACAAAATATCGTATTCATTAAAAGGCCATGTCCTCGTAAATTGATGACATATTTGTTACCGAGAGCATATGCACTGCAGCACATGTAAGGGCACATCTTTAGCAATTCGGACTTACAAGGATCCAGAGTGTTTAAAGAGTGGCACCCATGTCTAGGAGGAGTGGGGCAAACAGCAATTGAGTTGTGGGAATGACCTCCCACTGTTACCTAATGTGCTCACTTGTTGAAGCATCTTCTCCCTGGGAAATTGACTGGACAATTGCCATTATGTGGCTGGCTCAGCGTTGCAACTGCATTCATAAAACAGTGCACAAACTCTGGGACAATGAGATGCAGGACCCACCCCTGACTCAGACACTGATGGACATCATTACCAGATTGCTACTGAAGGATCCAGCACAAGGTAATTGATGCGTCGATGGATGCAAAGTTACTGTATGGCTTGATGCAAGCTTCTTAGCCACTGGCAACATTGTGGAAAGCGGTGAAACCCTGGTTGAAGATGGCTGTTGGCTGTGATCAGAATGTGAAGTCAAGCATATCAACCTGACAGAGCTTGACACGATCTTGAGAGGTATCAACATGGCACTGCAATGGAGAGTGACTGTGGTTCACCTGAAGACTTGACTCGATGTGTGTGCATCAATGAGTTTCTGATATGCTGTCTGGAAAGTCTTGAATGCACACAAAGGCAGTGACAGAAATGTTGATGAGACGTCAGCTCAGCACAATCAAAGAACTGGTGGAGGAATATAAATTGACTGTTGACATAGAGCTCATCAGATCCCATGCAAACCGAACTGATCAGATCACCAGATGTTGACTGAGTGTGGTTTAAAAAGAAACGGAACCCGTGTGTGCCACATCTATGGAAGAGCAGGTATCAACCCACATTCAAGCAATCCATTGATGTAGTAGGCATCCCAGTGTGAAGTGCACTTTGTATTTTGTAAGACAGATCCTAAGGCAGTTGTCCAGCGGTGGTTAGAGAGTGCAAAGTGTGCTAATCCATTGACCTGGTGCCAGTGCATTGGCAAACCAGATGCTTGGATGTGTGTGAGAATTGAAGCAGGCTGGGGATGGACATCATATTATGAAGGCTGGCATTACCTGACTCTGATAGATTGTCGTCTTAGTTGTTTTTCCATCTGACAACCATTACCACATCAGGATACTGCCAGCATCATCCGACAGCTGGAGCCGCTATTCTGCAAGAGGGAGCCACCTGCTGAGCTGCTGATCAAAAATGGCATGGCATTCTGTGGGGAGATGTTTGCAAGGTTTGCAGAGAACTGGGGTGTCCAACTTAGATTCCGGTGTACCTATCAACCATCAGGGAATGGCATCATAGAGGGATGTCATCACACCATCAAGCATATTTCTGCTCGGTCAGGACGATCCATTATGGAGGCGTTATATTGGTATAACGTGATGCCAAAAGACGATGCAACAGCTTCATCAGCTGCAGCTAACTTTATATACAACTATCAAGCCTACATAAAGGGCATTACTGTTGCATCCCAACTGAACATGCAGATCCTGGAATCTACAGATTGGAAGATGCAGTATAGGCAAAGACTCCACATGGTTGATGTCTGACACAATTCAAAAAAAGAACAGTAACAGGGGTCTACAGCCCACATTCAGTTCTCGCCAATGGAATGCCACACCATATCAGAGACTTCCGCCCGCATCAGAAATCTGCATCGTTGGAAGATGACAGCAATGATTAGTCATTCCAAATTGATTCATGAATAAGTACTAAAAATTTTATTTAAATTTGATATTTACCTGATTTTTACACATTTTTCAAAACGGTAGGTAATAATTTTCTGCTTTCATTTTGAAAAAAATTTTCTGTCTTTTTTTATAGAAACTAATGCTTGCATGAAATTGATAGTCTTCTGGACACAATATATACTGGTCCCATCACAGCATTTGGTGTGTCTAGTGTAAGAATGTGTGAGTTTTGTCCTTTTAGACTGGTTTCAGTCTGATGGCTAAAGAGTTCAGTCTGCACTTTTATTTACTGGGGTTTGAATTGAGTGTTTTCCTGCTCCAAGACTGGTTGCTTAACTAAAGCAAGAGAGTCTGCCTAGCTGTTTATTCAATTACAAGGAAAAGCTCCATGCCTTTTCCTGAGGATTTAATGCAAATGGAACTAAACAAACTTTGTCAAAATTTGGACTGTGATTTCACTTTCTACATCAGTAATGTTATGCTATCTATCGGTGCCTGATTTAGATAAAGTGAGGCTCTAGATTATCTTGTGAGGCCTCTCTCAATACCAATAACTGTGCTTTCAGCCTACCAAGCCTATAGTAAATCAGGTACTGCTATCAGCATAACCAAACTTTGTTTTATTAGCAGTTTGTAGAAAAGGGAAGAATTCAAAGGCATTTCTTCTCAATATAATTGACTTTTTTCATATAAAATTCATATTTGTACATAAACTTGGAAATATTTTTTCCAACAGCTATTTAAGAAGTTTAATATATGCAAATTGCTACAGGTTCAACCTCACTAGTCTGGTAAGATACAAGTTAGCAGAGATTCTGAAACAGTGAAGCATGGGCTGGATAAAACAGTGAAAAAATAATGTATTTACTCTACACTCTTGTTAATATTTATGTATTTTAGCTTATCTTTCATTTTCTTAAGCCCAAAATAAGCCATCCATATGTATGCTGTGGTATTTTCTTGGGATGACAGAATAATGTATTTACTCTACACTCTTATTATTATTTATGTATTTTTGCCAAATGGAAATTAAGAGCAACTTTCTGATTTTTCTTTCTTCAGTATTAGTTGAAAGACTTAAGATTTTTGTCAAATAGAAAAGTATTCTGTAGAAGTAATGTTATGCTATTTTTTATTCAGTTCTCTTATTTTTATTTGAGGTTGCTTTTGTATTGTTTGAGTGTAACTATCAATCACAAACCAGTTACACATTCATTGATTTCCCATTACAAGATTATCAAGCAGTTTGAAATAAAAAAAAAAACACAGTATGTTTTAAATTATAATGAATATTTGTTTACTGAAGGACATCTTGTTAACCATTGGTTAAGAATTTTCTTTGAGGTTTGATTCCAAAAGTTTGTTTATTGATATTAATTTTTTTCCCTTACATGTCTTTGTATAGATAGAGCCATTTCTACATTGGATAAATTCTGATGGTTAAGAAATCTTGTTTCATAAATGGTCAGCCACTGCAGTTAGTTTGCTCTTCACTGGCTGCTGCCTTTTTGTGTCTCTGTGTTGAACTAAATCAGCCTTAGTATATAACTACATGTCTCTATTACTATATGAACTAAAGTTAAATATTATTCACCGTGCCTGTTAAAATATATATATTTTAGGAGAAACCTCAAGAAATCTAAATAAAAGTTAATATGAACACAAAAGGGACATTTTACAAAACAATACATGAAATGCATTAGTTACTCACCATAATGAGACTAACCAAAATTTTGACATAAAAATGCTGCTCTGATCAAAGAAGAAACAATTCACTAAGATGAAAATGTTAAGAGTGTATCTTGATTGCAAGGTCATCCACAGTAAATTTGCACCCTGGCTCTTAGAATATTCCTGGCAGATCTATTATCAGAATGTGGGATATCTAATAACAAAAGTGATGCAAATAAAAAGAAAAATAATCTAAATGAAATAGGCTATATATATATATATATATATATATATATATATATATATATATTTCAGTTATATGATATCACCTTGAGTGACTTGAAACTGATCCATCAAATGTGAGAACGCTGGAACAAATATAAATACAAACATAAATACACACAGTACATTCTTTGAAAATGAATGGAGCAACATTCAAAAGCACTTGGCAGGGAAAAAGAGATAATTTAAAATGAAACTGAATAAAAATTTTGGCAAGATTACCAATAACAAAAACAACATTCTCAGAAATTTGAAAAATTTAATAAGAAATTTATAGACAGAACTTGTCCATATTATTTAGCAAAACATGTTTGAGAGAATTCTTGCTATCAAAATATATATAATCTAGAAGTCTAGACTCAATGAATTACTTAATTATGATTATCTCAAATCCTCCTAATAATTTCTATCACTGTAAAATAAATAATAATAATTATGTAATATAAATAATGTAAGAACTGTCAGCCCCTACAATGTGTTTGAACTTCACTGGCTGCAGCATTACCGTTTCTCTATGTTAGAATGAACTAACATTACAGTATAACTACATGTGTCTATTACTGATAGCTGATGTTAATATTATTTACTGTTACTGTTAAAATAATTTTATTTTTGTTTGTTGTTCACAGGTTATTTTGGTTGTACATAAAGATTGTCATTATTGTGAATTTCAATGAAAGAAAAGACTCCTGAGTTTCTATGAAGAACAAAGAAAAATAATCTATAGTTGTCATGTATTGACATCTTGCAAGCATAACGGTGAACATTTGCCAGCAAGGAATCAAGTACTTGTGATACATATTATTGTTTTTCTACCGAAACACAGTAATCATTGGAGAGAAGCCACATATTTGTAAAGTGTGCAAATCTTTGAACTGAACTCGGATATAGTCTGCCACATGGAAACAGCAGAAAGAATTCATATTCTTTTGGAACTTGTCTTTTCATAAATTATATCCAAACAGACACTGGAGAAAAATCACATCACATTCTTGTTATTTTGTCAATCTGTAACATCGGACAAGTCCTATTTGGTGAAACACAAGAGAAAAAGATATTCTTGGGAAATTTGTAGATTTGCATTCTCAGAAATGTCAAGTTTAGTGCACCATATTAATTCAGACATTGGAGTGAAACCATATTCTTGTGAAGTTTGCGGATCTGTGTTTTCACGGAAGTCACATTCATTGAGCCATATGCGTACACATACTGGAGAGAAACCATACTCGTGTGACATTTGTAGATCTGCATTTTCACAGAAGTCAAATTTAGTGCGCCATATGCACATACACACGGGAGAGAAACAATATTCTTGTGAAATTTGTGGATCTGCCTTTATAGAAAAGTCATATTTAGTACGTCATATACAAACCCACACTGGAGAAAAACCATATTCTTGTGAAGTTTGTCAATGGGCATTCTCACAGAAATCCTATTTGGTGAGACATATGCGTACTCACACTGGAGAGAAACCATATTCTTGTGAGGTATGTGGATCTGCATTTTCACGGAAGTCACATTTGGTTGGTCATATGCGTACTCACACTGGAGAGAAACCATATTCTTGTGAAGTTTGTGGTTTTGCATTTTCACGGAATTCTAATTTGGTGGTACATATGCGAACACACACTGGAGAGAAACCGTATTCTTGTGAAGTTTGTGGATCAGCATTTTCACTGAAGTCAGAATTAGTAGGTCATATGCGTACTCACACTGGAGAAAAACCATATTCATGTGAAGTTTGTGGATCTGCATTTTCACGGAAGTCATATTTAATTAGTCACATACGTGTGCATATTGGAGAGAAACCATATTCTTGTGAAATTTGTGGGTCTGCATTTTCACGGAAGTCATACTTGGTCAGTCATATGAGTACACACACTGGAGAGAAACCATATTCTTGTGAAATTTGTGGATCTGCAATTTCACGAAAGTCAGATTTGGTAAGTCATATGCGTACCCACACTGGAGAGAAACCATATTCTTGTGAAGTGTGTGAATCTGCATTTTCATGGAAGTCCAATTTGATACGCCACATGCAAATACACACAGGATAATCCATGTTCCTGTGAATTTTCTGGATGTATATTTTCTTGGAAATCATATTTAGTGTGCCATATGTGAACACACAGTGAAGAAAAAACAGATTCTAAAGTTTGCAGATTTGCTATTTCATAAATAAAAGTTATATATAGTGTCTTATATGTGATTTGACAGTGAAGAAATATAATTCTCATAAAATCTGTAATGCATCCTTTTCATGTGTTTCATATATCCATACATGACTGCACACTGAAGATGAACAATATTCTTGTGAAATATCTGAATTTTCAAAGAATTCCCAGCTAAGTTGGCACATGCAATACACCCTAGTTATAAAACTTAATCATGTACATCAGTAATATATATATATATATATATTTATATATATACACACATTTATGTGTGTGTGTGTGTATGTCATTTAAAAATAAATATGCTAACTACAATCTGTAATGTTAAGCTTGAATATATGTAGATATAAAACACATCTGTGTAATCACAAATGACCTGTAAGTGTTTTCACTTTGAAATTTGCATTGAAAACCAAAAGGTACAAACATATTACAAGAAAAAATGTATATTAATTTTATGCAGGTCAGTGAAAGATTTATGCCTGCAAATGGGACAAGTAAGTGTATGAAAATTTTGGAACGGATTTGGATTATTATTTTCAAGTATATGAATTCTGATTTATTTCGTATAAACAAAATATTTTCAGAAGAACATTCCTTTTCAGGGTCTTTTCATAAAATATTGTTAAATCATTTAAGATATTAGTGCAAAATGAAAACAAACTATCTTGACCAGAATTTGAACTCCTTTCATTGATTCATTTATCCATATTGTTTACTGTTAGGCAACAAACTTTCAATGAACTTGTAGTTCAGTGCAACACATCTGGCCACAATTTCAATAATGCAAGTGTGTTCTGGAGAGAAAAATAATTACTAAGAAGAATATGCATTGAAAGTGCTGAATTCTCAATGATAAACCCAAGACCAGGTTTATATGTAATAAATGGATCATCACAAAAGCAATAGCAGCACAATGCAGTAAATGAATAACACATCTACTCAGAATTCCACAAGCAACAAGTAATAGTGAAGAAACTGTTAGCATAGAATTTAAAGTTACATCTAGCCATTTCAATTGTAAAATAAGACCTTGCCACTAAACTCATACTGCATTTAAATTCATAAATTCTAAGTACCATAGATAAAAATTCATCAGAATGATTACCATGAAAGTATTTATAGAAAATTCACAGGTAAGCTATGTTACATTGTTGGAAAAATGAATGAAGCCACGATACCAGGTCTAGAGCAATAACATTGCAGATTCTTCTTTGGATTTTATTAAGAATCTCTAAATATATAGCAGGAGGACTAGACCAGATGTGGCTACAATATTCAAAGCAAGGACAAATGGTAGTCTTATAAATATGTAAGATACTTTCTGCCAAGAAAAATTGCCTAGATTGACACAGTGAACCAAATTTCCTAGCTGAGGACTTTGCAATTGATTTAATATACTCTTTCCCCTTTATATCAATGGAAAATATTTGTCTGAGTAAGTACAATGAGTCACTCTCCTGGAGGTTAGCATCAGCCATGGAAGCTATAAAAATTTTTGATTATTATGAAAAGATCTTAATTATTGTTACAGTTTTAAAGGGCATACCTTCACAATTATAATTTTCTTTTCTATTTTTTCATAATCACTTGTACAATTAGGTATAATGATTGATGAGTGGGTAAGGTAACAGATATCAAACTCCAGCTTAACCTTTTAAGTTGACGTTTGCAAAATGCTCTTAGAAAAGTTATGAGTACATTTCTTCTCACAGTTACTGGCTAACTAGCTAGAATGATTTAGCCTGCAGTTAGCAGAAGTAAATTTATCCATTAGCTTTCTTGGATAATAAAGAGAAAGTAATCTGGAGAAACATGATTGTGCCTGCAAGTAAAACAGTGTGTCAAAAGGCTGGTATTCCCTTGATACCCCTATTATTGTATATACTTCTGACTCCTTCAGCAATGTTTATTTACCACATAAAAATATCTGAACCAAGTACAATGCGATATTATTTACTTTTTATAAAAATTTATTATTCACTGTTTTATAAAGTAATACATTTGACAATATTTCTATTAAAAAATTACAAAATTATCAAATATGTATACCAACTACAATGCAATATTATTTACCATTTTATCAGAAAATTTGGGTAAACATGACAAACATAAATTAAAAGAATGCTTGATTCAGCAAAATAGATGTTATTCACCTACTTTGGTGAGTATGTGGCAAGAGGAAATGAAAGAAATATATATAGTTTACATATTTTTAAACTCTTGTTAATATAAGATATTATTAACTAAGCAATCTAAAAATAAATTGTTGTCAATTCTCAACAATAAAGAAAATATACAAATAGTCTCCAGTGAATCAGTAAAATCTTGAATCTTTCAGATAAATTTTACTGAAAAGGATGTGAAAATTTGCATAGTTAAACCCTGGGCCTCCTTAAATAAAATGGTTGTAATCTGGAAATCTGATCTCCTAGTCAACCTCAAGGAAAGATTCTTTTGAGCTACTGTTGAAGTGGTGTTAATGTAAGGTACCACTACCTGGATATTGGCTAAAACCCTAGAGTTTAAGCTTGATGCAACCTACACTGGGATGCTGAGAAATATACTTAACATCCCTTGGAGACAACATTCAACTAAATCCCAGCTCTATGGACACATCCCTGATATCTCTACAATCTTATTCAAATGCAGAATGCACTTTCCAAGACAAACAAAACAAGAACTTGTGAATGATCAACTGCTCTGGACTCCTAGCCATAGAATCAGATTGGTTAAAAAATGACCAGCTATGATATATCACTGAATGCACCCCTAATGACATTCAGACCACAATGATTGGTATGATGCTTACGAATGTCTGAGCTAGCTCAACCAAATAATAATTGTGTTTTCTCAAAATTCTAATCACTTTTTCAAACTAACATTGCTGGTAGAGTGAAGGGAGTATATAGTAATTGTGTGTATGTATATATATTCATTCATAACGGAGGTTTTTGTATATTATTTGAATTGTTTGCGATGATGGATTTCTTGCCAATTAAATCATTAACCTTTGCATTTGTTTTGTGTGAATAATTCATGAATATATATATATATATATATATATATATATATATATATATATATATATATATATATAATTTTTAAAAAGTATATAGTAATCATGGTGCCATCCTTTTTGAAACATTTTCTTTTTGTTGGCATAGTTAAACTTTGCTTAAAGAGAGATCCTTCTCTAAATTATTTTCAACCAATCAATGGAATGGAATTTGAAACCTGTAATAATTTTGAAACATTCCTTTGGGAGCTAACCAGCACAAATGTTATGGAAATGGTCGGCTGTATTAAACCACTATTTATCTGTAATCTTGTAAGTATAAAATTATTCTTATAAATAAGTAATCTAATAAAGAAATAGTTTAATATCTTTGTCAATTCTCAAGAATAAAGAAGATGTATAAATCCACTTATATATGTTTGGGTTTTATGACAGAGAGAGAGTCTGGGAAACATACACACACACACGTATATGTTTTTTTAGTGAAATTGGAATAGATTTGAATAGCAAAATTAAATCAGAGCATTTTGTTTACTGATGGGGGAAATCTGATCTAGGGCAGAAGTTGTACCCATTGAATCTGGGTCATCAGAGACAATGGAAATGGTTGAAATAATTTTTATCAATTAAAAATTGAAATAGAGCTGAGTTTCTCTTCTCTACTATTCTTTTCTGCTATATAAAAGACATTAAGAATTCAACCATTGAATCGATGTTTTCCGGCTTTCTGCAGATATTAATTTGTTGTTTTTGCTGCATTCTAAATTTCTTCAGTTGACCGTGAATGGACGACACCACTTCTGCTTTCTGGATCAAACAAATCACAACGTGGGCAGGAAGCAGGATTAAACCAATGGACCGGTCGAATAATCTATGGATGCTCAGGGGACCTATGGCCACTCCCTTAAGTTTGCTTAGGACCGAGTAGACACCTCAACACCGAGAGTAAGACATCGGAGGTTGAGGGGCTGGGGCGAAAGTGTTCTAATCATCACTTTTTAAAAAAAATAAACATTGTTGAGAGAGTCAATAGTGTCTACAGTAATAATTGTGCCGAGGGAATAATCATCCTTTTGATAAACCAGATGGTTAAACATTGCCAAAAATATTTCGACCTCTCACCTCGTTCTCTCCAGGTTTATGTATCATTTACAGCCAAAATTTACATATGTGCAACGATAATCTTGCAAGAGTGTGTCTGACTCAGGGATCTATCTGTTTTAGATCTGTAACCCATGAATACGCCATTTCTTTCTTCTTTGAACAGTTTACATACGAGGCATGTTCAAATCTTTTTCATTTGCACTGGAGGTAAGATATTTTATTCTCGTGTTACAAAAAATGCATGCAACTCTGAACCTTTTTGCCCTCTGAGTTAGTTCACTACACTGGCTATGTTTATATACATTACGAATTAAACTTAGCACAACTGATTATGCAAAATTTTCACAGATTCTGGTGTCATTCTGCAGCTACTTTTTTAAAGTCTCAAAAAGGCACTAATAATCAAATGTTTGGGTTTTATTAAAATTCTAATCATTGATTTTTAAACAATAAACATTGTTGTGGGAGTCAACAGTATATACAGTAATAGCCATGTCAAGGGAATAATCATCCTTTTGACAAACCAAATTTTTGTTGTGCATGGTGTTACCCATTGCCAAAAAGTTTTATTTTAAGAGAATGGCTCATTTAATCAACTTTCACCAAATTTTTCACATTTTGGGAATTGCTGTCTATTGACACAAGTTTGAAAAGTATCTCAACTCCTGGTTTGAATTCAGTTTTGTCCTCTTATGTTATTTGATCTGCCAAGACAAAAGCCCTTCAGTATTTTTAAACATCATTAAAATTCCATGAAGGCAAATGTTGCATGTTATGAAGCCATTTCAATTATTTCCTAATACACACCACTTTTATTTGAAACCCTTCTTATTATTTGATACCTGTCCTTTTTATTTGTAAAGCAAAAGTGCAAGTACATGATTTATATATATAATCTAGACCCCCATTGAACATTAAACCTCCATTAAGCACATTTAAGCAGGGCCTGTGCATACTAGCCTTTAACCCCCAGACTTCAAGCCTGATCAAGTACCCCAGGCAGTGCTTTGTGACTCTTGCTTTATTATCAACATTTGCTTTCTTCTACCAGCATTTATATACTTTACAAATTAAACTAAGTACAACTGACTGTAACATGATGCAAAATTTTCATGGATTTTGGTGTAATTCTGTCACCATGTTTTTTTAAGTCTGTAAAAAAAACACTACATAAAATTCACTATTTTTTATCCATAATGTTGAAGGTTTGAAAATTATTCAACTTATTATGAAGAAAAATCTCAAATTAATGTTAAAAACATTGTCGATTTATTTAAAATGTAATGATCTATTATGCCTAATTTGTATTTGGATACATCATATTTATTTTCAATTTTTCTAGTAGAATTGTTTGCTTATATTACATATGATACACTATTTCATAAAATACATCTATTGGATGCTTTGGCACACATCATCAGTGATGTTTCTAGCTGAGGTTCATTAGGGGTTTTGGGTCTTTCAACATCATACCCCCCTCTCCACGGTGACCCAGCAGATACTGATCGGGTATCAACTTGTGTACCTTCCGTTACCTACAATTTTTTCTATCTGATCTGGAATATGGCGGTGGGCTTGGCTTGAAGTGGTAAGTACTGATTTGATTCCCCTCACTATAACATATACACACACAGAGAGAGAAATGCACTCATGCATCACATAATAAGGTTACAAAAATGTTTGTATGCTATTATTTGAATATTACTTATAGAGTGTTGTATCATGAATTGAGTAGTACCAGCCTTGCCATTAAGCATATATATGACCATGCCTACTTCTTATTTTTATTGCTTGCCTGTTTCCACTGCAAGTACACATTGCCCAATCCAGTCACTATATCACCACATTCACAAACCAACACTTTTATCCATCAGGCCATTGTCCTAGAGGACAATTTCCTGTAGTGAACTTGGGATTTAAACTGAACTTCCTTGCTAATTAGGCTGCAGCAGTTGCTGCTGCTGCCCTTGTATTATTTCAGTACTTCAACTGCAGTTGAAGACTTGCAGCAATCAAAACAGCAATAGAAGGAAGTACTAGACAATATCCTTGACGTGAGCAGTGGAATGAGAACAGTCTCCCCCACCCCACATAGATTAAATAAAGGGTTCAGTTTGGAATTCCCTGTAGGTTACCCAAATCAACATACACCTGATGAAGGCAGGAGAGCACTATGTCGGAAACTTTATAACAACAACAAAAAAATTCAGGACAATATACTGCATACAAATAATGATGAATCTTCTTCTGGACAGTAATTGTAGTTGCAGTGATTAAGTTGATTTAAATCATGAAAGAAAACTCAATCAGTTTCTTTCAGACATCCACATACAAAATTGTCAATTTCAAATTTTTGTACATTGACTGCATTTGTTTGAGTGTCCTCTGGTATCGCTGATACTAGAGTATCCTGTTCTCCCTCCTCACAGGTGAAATATTTATTCACTTGATTAGCCCAACTCCCAGGCTATATCCACACCCATTCGTTTTCTGAATAAATAGTAGTTAAACCAGATGGCCATTCCTCTAATATTTGTGCCAGTTGGATAAAAAAAAAACATTTCAAAATTATTGCAGGTTTCAAATTACATGCTTTTGATTGGTTGAAATGATCTCTCTTCTCAATCTTTAAATTTTACAGAATATTTAAAAATTTTTAATCTTTGTGTCCACAAAAAATGTTGTTTCGAAAGTATTGTTTTTCCCTTGACACCGTTATTACTGTAAACTCTTTTCCCTCCCTCAGCAATGTTTATTGTTTTAAAAAGTGTTGATTAGAATTTTAATGAAATCAGACACATGAATATGATTTTATACATTTGAGAGTTTACAACAAAAATATTAAACACTATTTACAAGAATCATTTTATATTTATTATAGTATTATAAAAATAAGAAAACCAACTAAAATACATTGTTCATCATTTACTTAGTGTTCTATCGTCATTTAGAGTTTCATTATCAGTGAGCATTTGGGTGACAATAAATATAATCTATTATTAGATTTTCTGGGCATTTTTAAAAACTCAGTAAGGTTTTTCAAAATGTTTTTCAAAGTAAATCAGTAAGGAAGATAACCTATAATTGCTGAAGTTCCTTGGATTTCTATTGATTAGACACGCTTGATCTTATATAAGAATTATCTGGTAAATTTTCATTTTGTTTCCTGAGTGCTAATATCCCTTCAAATTTTACCAAAATAGTCTTATTTCCGTGCAAATGTACATACTGAACTCAAATCAACAATTAGATCATGAAGAAACTTACCTTTTTTGATGTTAATGACCAGAAAAAATCGGACTTCTTCTCAGTCTTTCATCAGCCATTGCCGGCTTATTGAGAAGTAATTCACTGCTGAAAGATTTGTGGCGGAGTCATAAAATTTGGGCCTTCTTTTACAGACTTTCCTTGCAGAAAATCACTACGCACTACCGTAAAGAAATGTAAATTTGTTTTTTTTTTTTTGGTAAGTTTAGTTTTATTTATAACAAAAACAAATTAAATAATACAATAGAACCTTTTTTCTGTTTCGAATAGCAATGATAAATTAAAAGTACAAATTAAATAATAGAAATAAAGCATTTTTTATATTGTAAAATTGAAAAAAAAATCGGACTTCTTCTCAGTCTTTCGCCAGCCATTACTGGCTTATTGAGCAGTAATTCACTACAGAAAGATTTGTGGCGGAGTCTTAAAATTTGGGCCTATTTACTTCCTTTGCAGAAATCACTACGCGTTTCCGTAAAGTGATTTATTTTGTACTTAATTTAAGAAGAAAGTTAACTTTCAAATATATGTAAACATCAACAAATAAAAGAATAAGAAAGTAAATTTCTTTTTTAAGAAGAAAGTTAACTTCCAAATATATGAAAATATCGACAAATAAAAGAATGACAAAGTAAGTAGTACAGTAAAGCATTTTTTTAATATTTAAAATTGAAAATAAGACAATAATTAATTTAATTGTAAAAGAGGAAGTTAAAAGTTTCATATCTATGGAAAAAATGACATTGACAATTTTAGAAAAATGCTATAAAGGAGATACTTCACTTACAAATATACATGAAAATTATAGATGTCTATAATGAAGTAGTTTTAGGGTCCTGGATACAATCTGCTTGCCTCTCTCGGGAAAATGTGAAGGCACTGACTATGTTTAGGGATTGCTTTTAAAAATAAAACGAGCAATATATTGTTTTAAATAAGCAGTTCTGTGTCCCAATCTTTTAATTATACCCTTAGTCGTCCTCCACATTCTTTTGTCGGAGTTACTTCCTCCTTCGCTCCTTAAACTAAGAGAACAGGTCACTTCGACCATGACCTCTCGGTTGTGCTCCCTATACGCTGTAAACCTGTGGTAGAAACTAGCAAGTTCCCTTTTTAGTTAAGTTATATTACAAACCTAGTTTGTAATATACTTCTGAACATTTTAGGCCTTAGTTCCTTTAGCTAACCTCGACTTATTTTTTATAGAGAGACTTTACTGTTTAGGTTACCCAATTCTCTTGCTTTTACCACAAGACAGCGTCTCCTCGCTAAGTTTGCGGTAGGCGACTGAAACGGTCGGGTACGCAAGCCCCTGGCTTTCGCGGCCAGGAACGTCGATCAACGGGCTGCGTATTAAGTTACGCTCCCATTTTTTTTTGTCTGCCAACTTGACGACACTCGGCGTTCCGTCCCTACTAGCTGCCTGCACGTCGTCCTTAACCTTTCCCGTACACTATGTTAGTAATTATTACGGGACTAATATCGGACTCGACCGGCAAACACGCAACGCCTGCACAGGACCTTTGACATGCCCGAACAACGCCAGCTCCTCTTTCCTTCCCAACACGTCAAGTTGGCATCCCGGCCACGACCAACATCAACTGCAACAACCAACAGCGACCACCTGCATGACCAGTAGCGATCATCTGTAACGCGGCAACGACCAACATCAACTTCAACTACAGCGATCACACGTTTCCTTGATCTTAGCTGGTGCCACAGGATAATTTTCAAAAAGTTGGACATTGCGAAAGTCATTTCTGTGAATAGGCGCTCCTGCAGTGAGATGTGCCAGTTTTGGATAGAAAATGTGCAGGAGAAGTTGGGTGGACCCGGTGTCGTGGTAGAAATCGACGAAACAGTTATCTCAAGGCGAAAATATAACCGGGGATGTCTAATGAAAACGGTCTGGCTATTTGGCGGAATCGAAAGAGTCTCGAAGAAGACCTTCATGGTACCACTTACGTCTGATTGCGTGGAAGGAGAAGCCAGGGATGCCCATATCCTTGTTCCCTTGATTATGTAACACATCCGACCAGAATCAATCATTTACAGTGATTACTGGTCGACGTATGTGCGGATAACGGAACACGGGTACACGCACAAACAAATCAACCATTCTGAACACTTTGTAGATCCAACAGACCAAACTATCCACACGCAGACGGTTGAAAGGCTATGGAGGACGACTAAGGGTATAATTAAAAGGTCGGGACACAGAACTTCGTATTTAAAACATTACATTGATCGTTTTTTATTCTTAAAAGCAGTCCCTAAACATAGTCAGCGCCTTCATCTTTTCCTGAGAGAGGCGAGCAGATTGTATCCAGGCAGCATATTTGCATTAACATTGTCAGAAATGTACATTCATGCATACACATGATGATACATAGAGATTGTATTATTATTATTATATACAAAATATAAGATAGTTTTCTATTTCTGACTTTCACATCATCTAAAGATTCAATACAACCAGCAATAAAGGATCCTAAAGCAGATAGCAAGAAAGGTTTATGGTCTTGGAAATACTTGTAACAGCTAAGTACTGAGGTTACACCATATAAACGGTTGAATTAGAGAATTAATATTATAGTGTAATGACTCAACATAAAAATCCCTATCAGTCAAGCCAATTAGGTGACCATCCAACCTTACTTTAGCCTGGGCATTGCCTTACATTTGTCATGGAAGGCGCACACGTATTTTTCAAGAAAAAAGTATGTCTTGTGAGCCAGGAAATACAGTAATTTGCTTTTACATTCCTGGCTGAGGAAAAGCTTTCTAAAAGCTTATTAATGTCATTAGTTTTCCTAAACATTTTTTATACCCTTAACCACTTGGTATTTTTATTTTTCAACAATAAAACACCTTCAGCAGAACTTGGTGAAGAGTCAGCTTGTGTCTAATTAGCATTACCTTACCTATGGCTTTCTTCTCTTAAGCTACTTCTTGAAAAAACTTCTGCTGGTCAGTTGTCTTACAGTATGTATCAGATTGGACTAATGACTTACTCATTCTTTCTGAGGCATCTTTATTTTTCTTCCACTTTTTATATTCATCACCTTGATGATACAGAACTTGGTATTCGGTACTTGGTAATATATAGTTATATAATTTGTAACGGCAATGATACTGTAGCTGACCCCTCGAGCGCTCTCGTATCGCAAAAGGATGATGAGATCACGAGAGGCCCGCTAGCATTTTCGAAGACGTTAAATCTGACAAGGTGAAACAACATAGACGACAGAACGGGGATATATAAGATATAAGCTAATTTATTCTAGAAAAGTAATAAAGAAATAAAGGTGGTCGGAACGGTAGAGATGCAGATGTTCCGGTGCAGGCATTGATGGTCGAGGTTGGTTGTTACAGGTGATCGCTGCTGGTCATGCAGGTGGTCGCTGCTGGTCGTTGCAGATGATCGCTCTAGTTGAAGTTGATGTCGGTCGCTGCAGATGATTGCTGCTGGTCATTGTAGTTTGAGGTTGATGTTGGTCGTTGCTGGGATGCCAACTTGACGTGTTGGGAAGGAAAGAGGATCTGGCGTTGCGATGTTGTTCGGGCATGTCAAAGGTCCAGCGCAGGCGTTGTGTGTCTGCCGGTTGAGTCCGATATTAGTAACCTCCCGTAATAATTACTAATGTAGTGTACAGGAAAGGTTATGTACGACGTGCAGGCAGCCAGTAGAGACGGAATGCTGAGAGTCGAACGCTGGTAAGGAGCCAAATAAAGATGCAAAGGAGAGAGAGAAGGAAAGTTTTCAACTATCGTCAAGTTGGCAGACAAAAAGAAATGGGAGCCCGGTGGTCGACGTCCTGGCCACGGAGGTCAGGAGCCTGCGTACCGACCGTTTCAGTCGCCGACCCTAAATTTAGCGAGAAGTCACTGTCTTGTTGTAAGGGAGACTAGCAAGAGAATTGGTAAGTTAAACAGTAACGTTTACTAAAAGAAGGAATCATTGAACCAAGCATATCACCATGGAGGGTACAACCATTAGTTGTAAAAGAGGACGGAAACCATAAAAAGAGAATGGTTATTGACTATTCCCAGACAGTCAACAAATATACACTGTTAGAGATGCATGCGCAACACCCAACATTGAAAGCACTATCAACTAGCTAGTCCAGTACAAGTACTTCAGCACAATAGATTTAAAAAGTGCATATCACTAAATCCCACTGCATCCTGATGACAGGCCTTATAGAGCTTTCCATCTGGGGGTCGACTCTACCAATTTACCAGGATGCGGTTTGGTGTGACCAATGCGACTGCAGTATTTGTTAATCATTGGAGATGAATCTTCCAGGGACCCATGCCCAAACATAGAAGTTAAAACTGTAAATAGCTGCTTGTTCAATCTATTCTCTATATTTGGCATGCCCGCTTACATCCACAGTGACAGGGGATCCTCGACAAGAAACAAAAAATTCCTACACGATTAAGGAGTAGTTCTACTAGTAGAACTACTCCTTATAATACAGAGGGTAATGGCCAAGTAGAAAGATACAATGGTGTCGTCTGGCAGTCAATACTTCTAGCACTGAAAACCAAGAACCTTCCAGAATCACATTAGGAAGAAGTCTTGTCTGAAGCTTGACATGCTAGTCGTTCGTTGTTGTGCATTGCAACTAACTGCACCACATGAATGACCATTCAAGTTCAACAGACGATCAATAATGGGGACTACCTTACCCGCATGGCTAAGTCACCGCGGTAAAATATTGATGAAACGATATCACCGGAATATCAAGCATGAACCACCATTGTATCTTTTTACCCTGGAAGCAAACCCTAAAACTCACAATATGCCCACATCAGGAAATTAGACTTGTAGTGAGGCCACTGTCTTCACTTAAAAAATCACCTAGCCCAAAAAGGAACTGAGGACAGCAGCTTTGCTGAATTACGACAGGTTCATATTCCCATGGAATTACCAATATCAACCCAGTCAGGAAATCAATCCCCTAGACAGATCGGCAACAGTTCGCCCGACAAACTATGAACGATTCTACAAAAAAAGGATCCCACAAATGCTGCGCCGCTCTAGTTAAGATGTAAAATCACCCAACCGCTTAGACCTTTAAGGATTCAATTTTATTTCTAGTTTTTATCGCAATGCATGTACACCCAATCTCTTCTCCGATGCTGCAGTGATTGTGATAAAATATTATTATTATAATTTATCTGCCCTTATGCGATTACTCTCCTCCATAGAAGAGTTCTAAAAATCGCCATCTTTGTTTACACCTCGTGTGTCCTTTTGAGTTGAATTGCTAAAATGTATTTTCTTCAGTCTCGTCATTCGCCACACTAGCCAGGGTCCCAAATCAGGCTGAGCTCTACCTCCTAATCGCTGTGCTCGACAGTATACTGTATACACCAGCCCCGAATGTATGCCAGAAAATAATTATTGAAAAATGAGAATAAATGCTGTCATTTTTTAAAACTCTATTTTTTTTTTTTCCCGTCTGCTTTTGTTGAATACTTCTTTTATTTTAGAGTTTTAGTTACTTTGTGCATTTACTTATATAATTCTTTTAAAAATATTTCTGATCTAAAAATGGCATAAAACTTTAAATTTTTCAATTCATAAACATATCTTTATGAAATTAAAAACGTTTTTTTGTCATCAGTAAATGAAAATGCACAGAAAATTTTTCAAAAATAAATATTGTAAATTTTTTCCCCTGAGAAATCAGAAAGAAAATGTTTCTTTTATCAAATTATGCAGGTACCAACCCTCTATAACATTTTTTTTAGTTTTATTTAGGTACCTCCCACCAAAAAAAAAAAAAAGGTACCCATTAAAAAATGCATTTAAAAAAAAAAATCATTCTTGAAGGTTTTATTTTAGTTTTAATTCTAAGCCAACAGATTTTTAAATTTTTTATTTCCAATAAGCAAAAATACTTTGCTGTATTTCAAACTGACTAGATTGGTTGAGAATTATTGTTTTAAAATCGGTCATACACAATAATTGTCTTTATTAAAAAATCTTTAAAAAATAAAATATACTTTTCTGAAACATAATTTAAGGAAGATTAACTGATTTAAAGTTTAATTAATCTGAATTAAAATACAATATTACTTTTGGTTTAAAAATATAGTAGAAAATCATTTTGCAACTCGGAGGTGGATTTTTTTTTTCATGAGGTGTTGACAAATTGACAGCTTAAATCAATCAATGTTTGGCAAATTTCTATAAGTAAGATACATAACTAAAAATTAAAGACTATAATGGGAATGCCTTTTTTATGTTTTTTTTTTTTAATTACACACGGATTTAGAATTTAGGAAAAACATTCTAAGCAAATGAATTTTTTAGCTTCAATCTTCATAGTCATTTATGAAGATACTTGTTGATGAAAAGTGAGAAAATTACCAATAAATTTTAAATTTACTATAATTACCACTTTTATTTTCTGATAAAACACACAGGTACACAAACAAAATCATTTTTAAAATACTGGGGATCTCTGAATCGTAGTAAACTACAATTTTCCATTTAAATAGAGTTTTTTTACTTTAAGTTAACAATCATGTGTAACCGTTACAAACAGAATTTAAAAAATTTAAAACCTTATAAATTATTATTAAAATTTTTAAAATGAAAATTATTGTAAAGAACTTTATTTTTAATTCTACGGAATTTTTTTCCTTTTAAGAGTACAATTGTCCACCTCTGATTATTAAAAGTTTTACTAAATGTTTTTTTTTTTAGTTTTTGTCTTTTTTTCTATTGCATTTACGATTCGGAACAGATTTTTTTAGCTGGAGGGTCCTGTTTGACAAAAAAAAAAAAATGTTTTAAATTCTCCGAAATAATAAGTTCTACAAAAATGATTTTCTCCAGTTTTCATAAAATTAAATAAGTGGTGGGTACGGTAACAGATATAAAAAGAACAAAATGCCAAGATTTAAAAGAAAAAAAGGACTGAAAGTTTCATTAAAATCTTTTTTTGTTTTTTTTGGTTTTTTTTTCCAAGAATTTCCAAGTCAATGTGTTTTTTTTCGCCATAAAAAGACATTCAAATTATTCATACTTTCCCACCTTAACGTAAGCAAAACAAAATTTAAAAAAAAAAAAAGTATTTAAAAAATAAAATCTAATAATCAAAAAGTCCTTTGTACATTACTCTTCTTCTTCTTAATAACAAAGATCTTGACGATAAAAGTAAAACTTTATTTTTATTAGAACATTTTTTTTCATATGCTCATTTTTTTTTTTTTTTTAGCTAATCATTGGTTGGGGGCTACCCAATTTTATTTTTATTGAATCATTTTTGTAGCTTTCAAGATAAATTTTCAAGATGTTCTGAAATAACATGTTGATTTTTTTTCCTTTAAAAGTAAAAAAAAAATAATATTAATAAAAGATGTTATCCCCATCAATTTTAATTTTAACATTTCATTTCACGAAGTAAAAGTGAAATGATGACCAATCAAAAACGAATTTCCACAATTTTTTTTACAATTTATTAATAAAAATACGTATTGAAAATATAATTAAAATCAAATAATTCCCCGATTTTTGTTATTTAAAAAAAATAAAAAAAAGTGGAGCTTTTTTTTTTTTTTATTTGCTTTCATTTAGAAAAAAAACCCTGAATTTTGGATTTTTTCGTAGACCATAGCAATGAGCAATGTCTTTCTTTGTACTCCATTATGTCAGAAGTGATTCTCAGTCAATGATTATAACGTTATTGTTCATAATTTGGTTTCAATAATAAGATTTATGAAAATGACATTACATTTCCAATTCGACATGATTAGTCAAGTCAAGTGTGTCTCGCGAGAGAACAATTACGATTGAGAAGTGACATCTATCTTCATTGTGCTCCACACTTTCGGCCTTGTGCCACATCCTAGCTACCATATTTCCGGTGATGAAACAGTGTCACTGGCTATGATTATGAAGAAACAAACGTTATAAATAGACTTCTGAATAACTGCTCTGCAAATGCTGAGAGACCCTAGAATTTTAAATACAAGGAACCAAATATTGTCAACACCGTTTAATTTTTCTTCGGTTGACATCTTCAGGCGAAATATCTTTCTCAAAAGTAGTTTTTGCTTGTATAACGTTTTTTCCATTTCTTAACTCTTTTGTTTGTTTAATTCACTCCAACTTCGACATTATTATAATATGCACTGAAGAAATAATACAAAAATTGGTGAGGTTGACAGAAAAATCCCAACAAAAGAAATCTACAGGTTTTTTGCACAAAGAAATCTACAGGTTTTTTGTGCACAAAGAAATCTACAGGTTTTTTTTTTTCTCATCTGGAAGGTAAGTGGAAGAATCGAAATAATTTTGAATTTGATTTACAAAATTATTATTTACAGATTTTCCTTAGCATTTTTATTAATTCTTTTTATTCACCGAAATGTAAATAAAATGTGATTTTTTTCATTATGTTAAAAAGACTTAAAATTAAAAAAAAAAATATTTTAAATTAAACTATAAACTTCATGGAAGGAAATTTTTATTTCGCTTAGAAGGTTTTTTTTTTTAATTTCATTTCAACACAAAGTGAACTCTGACTTGTTGAGGTAAAAATAGAACCTCTTATTAAATTTTAATTGGTACCTCCATTTTTTTTTGTATTAAAAAAAAATGAAAAAAGGCCCCAAACTTGAAAACCGTAAAGTTTTAAAATGTCTGTTGTGAAGAGGAACGAACAAAATATTTTTTTTAATCCTTCCTAACACGTTGGAAATTCTGGTTAATATATATTTTTTAATTTGTCAACGGTATAACAGAGCTGACAATGGAAATTTTAGCGCCTTTTTTCCAGTAAAACAACACGTGGATTTGGAAATTCTTGCAAAAATGAAATAATTGTCGAATTTTAATGAAACTTTCTTCAGGATTTATTCTCGAATGAATGAATTTATTTTTGAAATGATTTTTTTAAAAAGTTTTATATCATTTTATGTCAAATTATTATGTTAAAAATTGGACAGATTATGGATGGAATACAAATGATTGATTTTATTTTTCGTATGATGGAATTAGGACTATTTCTCTGGTATGTTTTTTTTTTTTTTTAATTGAAAAAATTTTTTCTCGGTAAAAAAAAAAAAAAAAAAAATTAGTGAAAAATAAAATGTAGACAAAATGTTGGATTTTAATAATTTACTAAAAACAGTGTTAAACCATGTGATTTAAAAAAATCTTTTTCTTAGAAAAGTTTCTAAAGTTTTTAATGAATTTGGCACTGAAACCTTTACAATTATTAATTCTTTAAATGTTAACTTGAGTGTTTATTTTTCTGTCCAATCTTTTGAAAATTTTATTTTAAAAAAATAAAAATGAATACAAAAGCCATTTTTCTGAAACATTGGTAAAGAAAAATAAAAGCCATAAAAGCTTTTTTAATTAAATAATATCTTCGTTTTATTGTTTTGCATTTTACAATTCAGAGCTTGAGTTTGGGTAGAAACGCTACACAATTTACAAAAATTAAGTCGATGTTTTATATTCTTCAAAGTCTTCTGCATTTAAAAAAATAAAAATATTACAGAGAGGCACATATTCGAGTTTTAATAAAATTGGGTGGGGTGTAACAAAAAAAAAAAAAAAAAAAAAAGGAATATTTTTACCTTGTCTTTCTAAAAACAGACATTTCTAAAATAATTTCAACCATTTTTAAAAAATTTTTTTTTTAATAAGTTCTGAAAGTTTCATTAAAAGCCGACAATTATTTGATTTTTGCAAGAATTTCCAAATTGTTTTTCAACTGAAAAATGTGCTAAAAAAGAAAAAACTAATGCTAATACACCTGACTGTTGATGTAAAAAAAGAAAGAAAAAAAAAAGATTTCCAACCTAAATTTCAAACATACTAGAAAGGAATAAAAAAAAAAAAATACAATGGTCTTTCCTTTTCATCTTCTTTTTCACGATAAAACTGTTTTTAAGTTTGTGGCCTTTTTTCATCATGCTGTTTTTTGGTGAATTATTGAACATACCTAGATGTCCACTTTTTTTGCTAAAAAAGTGGCATACCCTGATGAAAAAGGCTGTAAACTTAATAAAAACATGAAAAAGTTTGTTATTAAATAGATGAGAGAGTATTTTTTTAAATTATTTTTTAAAATTTTTTATCTCTTTTTAGTATTGAAATTTTGTTTGGAAAATTTTTTTTTTTTTATAAGAGCCTTTTTTTAGTTTTTTTTTTAACGTGGAAATTATTGCAAAAATCAAATAATTGTCAGAATTTAATGAAACTTTCAGAAATTATTCACAAATGAGTGAATTTATTTTAGAAATGTTTTTTTTTTTTTTTTAGGAAGTCATGGTACAAAATTTTTTTAATTTTTTTTTTTTTTTACATTAGTTACCCCCCCTTCTTAATTTTATTAAAACTTTAAATTTAGTAATTGTATAACTCTAATTTTTAATTAAATGAAAAAGACTTTGAGGAATATAAATCATCAGTTTCTTGTAAAATTCTAACTGCAACAACCCAAACTTTAGCTCTGAATTGTAAAATACAAAACTCAATAAAACTAAAACATTATTTAATCAAAAAAGCTTTTAATGGCCTTTATGAATAATATATATTAAGGACGTTTTTTTCTGAAGGCACATTTTTACAAGAATTGATAATTGTTTTAAAATTAAATTTAAAACTGTATAACTCTGGAAATGCTCTTATAAAAAAGGCCCATTTTTACAGATCATAAATTAGGAAGCTTATTAAAATTTATTACATGCATCTATTTTTAAAATGATTTTTTATTATGCCAAAAAATGTATTAAAATCATCTCTGACAAAACTATGGATTCACATTTCTGAAAAAATGTTACTTGTGCTAGAGTTTTTCCCATGATTGCATTTCACTTAAAATTACGACAAATTTTGCCACTTTTGACTTACCATCTGATGAATTCTCCTCTTTTAAGTTGTCAATACATTGACATATGTTGGTTCACACCTCCCCAAAAAATCAATTACCACAGTTGAACATTTCTTACTTAAAAAAAATTTTCTGCTAAAAAAGTAATGTTTCTTTTAAATTACATGACGTATACTTTAAATTTTCTAATTTTCTTAGAATAACTTTTGAAAAAGTATAATTGAATTTTACATTTTCAAATTGGAAATTTGACCTGTTTGTAAAACTGTCAATAATGGAAGATGATGATTGATTTTACGTCACTTTTGATGACTCAAAAAAACAAGATCTTAAGCTAAAATTTTGGATGTGCTGGAAAGGATTAATTTTTTTTTAAAAATGCTCAAAAAACACATTGGTCTTTAGACCATACAAAATTTTTTTAATCAAGTTTGGGGCTTTTTTTCATCAGGGTATGCTCTTTTCTAGCGAATTTTTGGACATTCCTACTTTTATGAATAAGGACATTTTTGTCTGTAGCCAAAATATTTTTTACAAGAATTGTTTACTTTTTTAAAAATTTTAATGCCAAATGTGATAAAGTTGTTAAATATTTAAAAATTAAGTTTGAATATATGTATCTCTGGAGATGCTCTTATTAAAAGATCTATTTTTACAGATCATAAATTTGAAAGCTGATTGTCAAAGCTAATATTTTTACAATTTTTTTTAATATGCCAAAAAATGTACTAAAAACGTTTCCAGTAAATCTAAGGAGGTACAATTCAGAAATAACGTCCTGTACTTTGAGTTGTTTCTTCTGATAGTGAGTATCCAGCCTCATAAATTTGTTTTTGTTTGCATTTTCAGAATTTTAAAATTTCATTTTATTTTATTTTTATTTTTTTTCCCATATTTCACCAAATCTTTTCTTTTCATTTTTTTAAATATAATCAATTTTCTCTTTTTTAGATTCAATTCTAGTGATGGAAACAATGCAGGCTTTGGACGTATCTTCATTAAAAATGTACCTTAAAAAAAATTAATTAAAGTATTTAATTTTTTCAGGATTATTTTATAGTTAAATAAGCTGGTTCACTTAAAATTTGTAAATACTGTCACTTCTCCCCTCTCATCCGATAAATTGCCCTGACGTTAGTTGTTGATACATTGATGTAAATGTCAACACCTCCAAAACCAATCATCATGGTTAGACATGCTTCTCTTATTTCCAGCTAAATTTTTCTACTAAAAAATTAAGTAATGCTTGTTTCAAATTACATTAAGTATACTTTGTAATGCTGATCCCCTCACACAGTGTCAATTGTAACATGATCTCTGGTCAAGGCGTCCATGTGACACCGTATCCTAACCCCACTGGGCTGACATCATCCACTAGACCAGCCATTGGTCCTGTATGATCCAGTATTACAGGTTAAACCTAAGTCTCTGTTTTCTAATGTTGATTAGATTCCACTCACCAGCCACATGAGCTTTGATCCTGGTGAGTAGTTATCTGGTCGTAGAATTCCGAAAACTCTCCATTGGTCTACCTGAATGCTTGTTGGGTGAGCATCGGGTTAACAGCAAATAAATATGGCCAAGTCTATCCAATTTTAGAGAGACAAAAGTTTTTATATGTAACATCAACAATACATATAATACAATTCTTGTGGCAAAAAGTTGAATGTCTCTTGTATATGAACGAGGATCAACAAAACAAAAAATATTTAGTGTAATTTTGTTAAAGGAGAGAAGGGGCATCGTTTTAACCCTTTTGATTACTGTTGTTCGATGTTTCCATTCTCAGTGGTAGTAATAGTAGTAACAGTAGTAGTCTTAGCTGTTAGAGGAAGTAATTCGCTTCTTCATACTTGTATCAACAGCACATGTTAGCAGACGCTTTGTTCCAATCTCTGACATCACTTTCTCTCTTCAAGTCTCCAACCCAACTCGTTGACTGTCACTAACCCAACTCAACTGCTCTTTTTATTAGGAACAGGGTTGACCCATTTCCCAATACTTTCAATTAAAAAAAAAAACTTCACACTTGTTTCATCTTTCAATACCCTGACCATTGTTCTAAGTTTATCTATTAATAGCTCTGAGCAATTTTAATAAACTTTACATAGATTCATGCTGTCTTGTTATCAATAAAATTAACTTTTAGATCAAGACATTCTTAATTCTATTTTCTATTAATAATCTGATATCTTTTGTACGCTTAAAAAAAGATTGTATTTTGTTTTCTAAATAAAATCTGTAACATTAATATTTCAAAGATTTTACGGCATATTAACATCTTAGTTATTCAGAGATGCCTCTCTTTCACTAGGCATTTCTGTTTTACAGAATATCTACCTTTTATTAATAGTATTATCATCATCAGTATTTCTGGGTGATATTGCCCCTGCCACACTTTATATTTTCTAATTTTTCTAAAAATAACTTTTGCAAAAAAATATTACTGAATTTTACAAGATTTTTAAACAGAATTTCACTTTTATTTACAAAACTATCAAAGATGGCTGACATGGTCGATTTATTTTTTATAAATTTTGATGACTCAAAAACAAAAAAGTTTTTTAACTCAAATTTTGGATATATTCAAAAAATACTTTGGTCTATCCTCTTAATAGCATAAACATTTAGATGATAAATTGTTCAATCAAGTTTGAGGCTTTTTTTCAGCAGAGTATGCTCTTTTTTATTGAAATATTAAACATACCTACAGTGTCAATTTTTTAATATTAGATGCTCGTTTGAAATGTACCACTAGCATTGTTTTAAAATTCTTTTTTGTATAGTGGAATCTTGGAGAAGTGTTTCATCTGAATTATTCGAGATGTATATAAAATACAATTGTGGCACAAGGTGTAAAAGGGGGAATGGTTTGAGGCTGGTTGACACTATCTTATACCTAATCAGATTCACGACCCGTTCATTCATTAAAATTTGCATGTGCACCACAAGAACTCATCCCTCATCATTCAATCCTACATGTACCACAATATCACAGTGAACCTACAAAACACCACACGACATAAAAATTAATGAGTATAAAATTCTATATAAAAATCTGTTGTTGATACACAATGAGATGAGAACCTCAAAACAAAGATAACTGATGTTATTTGGACCCATCCAACCCTTAAGAGAATTAAGAGAGGCCACTGTATTCTGTCTTCAGACAAAATCAAGAGGCTCTCTTGCTAAGGGAGAGGGAAAGATAAAATAGATATGGCTATGGAAAGGAAAAAAACTGACACAAAAACAAACTGGGGGGTATTGAAAATCATCTCATTTTGGATCATAAAAAAAAAAGCTGGGAACAGGCCAGGAATGACACTCAAATTAACTAGGTACACAAGAAGGGTCAATCCTAACTAAGTGAGAGCTCCTCAGGAAAACGCCCTGTTGTGACTTAACGAGACCTATATTTCTATCAGTTCTCATCTTCATTTTGAACTGATGCTCAAAAATTGGATTAGATCCTGATGAGAATAACATTTACATCACAAGATTTCCTCCAATTATGTTTTCCACCTTACCATTTGAGCCATGGCCAGCAGTGATAAAAACACCATCTGTTTTTATCCCAGAATACAAGGGTGATACATTGTCACATGTGTATGTGCAATCAATCAGCACAAGCCTTTCAGGAGCGATACAAGCCGTCCACTTGCCAGAATAATCCCATATGGAGTGTACCCTAGGAAAATGGTAGAAGGCATGCAATGCCGTTTCTTCTAACCCAAAGTCACATTGATTGCCGTCTGGCAAATATGCCAAGGCCCATTTGAATGCTTTGTCATTGAGAGATAGCCTATTTCAAAACAATTGCCAGGTAAGCAAAAACTTGGTGTTACTGAAAGAAACTGCCACTGGCTCCTAAACCAAAAGGGGTGAAACTTGTCTGCCGACAAGCCAAGCTAGCTGCGTAGTGGAACCTTTGTGACCCCCTTCGCTCTGAATTATCTTTAGTCAGAAAAATTTTCTTGTTTAAGAATGATGTTAAGATTTCTGGCTCAGTGGTAAATCATTTGAGTTTACCACTTAAAATATTTATTTAGTAAAGAATTTTCGACTCATTATGTCGAATTACTGAAATTGTATTCTATATATTAGATTAGGTACCTCCAATAATTCACTGATTAAAGAGCATACCATGATGATAAAAGGTCCCAAACTTAATAAAAACAATGTTTTATCATCAAAATGTTTAAGGAAAGACCAAAGTGTTTTTAAAAACTTTTTACTCTTTTCTAACACATTTGAAATTTGTTAAAAAATCTTGTTTTTGTGTCAGTGGTGTAATGGAACTGGTAATGAGCTTTTTTGCACCCTCGTTTCTGATGAAAAACATTAGTTTTGAAATTCTTGCAAAATGTTGATTTTAATGAAACTTTCACAAATTATTCACAAATGGATGGGTTTATTTTTGGAATTATTATTTTTAGAAAATCTTGGCAAAAAAATGTTTTTTTTTTATTTACATCTGTTAACACCAACTTTCTTAATTTTATAAAAAAAATTTAGAATTTGAAAATTGTTAATGAAATGTTTTTTTTACTAGTTAAAAGTAGGACACCTTGGAGAATGTAAATCATCAATTTTGCTTTCCAAACTATTACCAAGTTTCCTGAGCTCTGCTCCAAAGCCTAAAATAAAAACTGCAATAAAACAATCTAATTATTTAATTAGATAAGCTTTTAATTGCTTCTATAAATATGTATTAAGAAAGAAAAATTTTTGATGAATAAGAATTCTTTGTATTTTTCTTTTTTTAATTATAAAGTTTGAAAAATGTTTTAAAATTCTTCCAAACATCACTAAAGTTAGATTATGTTAAGTGTAAACTGAAAAGCTTAATACAAATCATCCCACCAAAATTTTTTACAATAATTAAAAATAATATTTTTGTGTGTCTAAATAGTTTTTTTTTTTTTTTAAGTATGGATAATTGTTAGGTTACGATTTTTATGGGTTGTCCCCTTACACTCATAAACCTTTTAGTTTTACTTAGTTAAGAAAAATAATATTTTAATTTATTTTTTTAAAGTTTTTTTATTCATTTTTGTGAATTATATTTTGATAAAAAAAATTTTTGGAAGTTAACTCTTTATTTCCTTTTAAACCTAATGTTTAGTTTAATTATTTTTATATTTTATTTCATTTATGTTTGAAATTAGTTTGTTTTTTTTTTTTCTCATTTTATTTGTGGTAAGTATCTCCACTAATTCTCAGTACCTAAGTTTTAAAAATGAATTTAAAAACAAAAATGGAAACGCATTCTTGAAGCTTTCATTTTTACTTTAATTGAAAGCTAAATGATTAAAAAAATAAATTTTTACTATTTCCAGTAAGCAAAATTCTCTGGTGTATTTCAAACAGAAATTACATATTGATTAGAATGTTTTTTGTCAGTAACAAAAAAAAAAAAAAAAAACAATAAAGAACTTTCCATTTTTTTCTTTGTAAACAAAACTTAATTCTCATTTTTAAACATTTTGTAAAATACAATATATTTTTCTGAAAGATTGAGGAAAATTAAAATCTGATTTGATGCAAAAAAAAAACTTCACCAATATTTCCAACATGATAGAAATGATTATAAAATTAGAGGTAATTCAATAATTTATGAATTGTTATAAAATGAAATTCAAATTATAAAATTTAAGAAATTTTTATAGTATTCTAAATTTTATTATATTTTCAGAAAGCCTCTTCAATTGTAAGGTTAACTACCTAAAAAGAAAAAAAAACATCAACAAAATATTACATAATTGCTTAAAATATTTTGTTAATTTTTAAAAATTACCTGGTAGGTAATAAACAAACCATTTTTACTTAGAATTTGTAAATTTATATCAATTCTGCTCCACCATACTTAACTTCTCAACACCTTCAGTCAACAATTTATTGATGGAGACATGAAAATAACAAGACCCCATGGTCAAGAAATGTTTGCATAGAAAATTTTATGCCATAAGTAAATAACATTTGTTTTTAGAACAGATTAATTTAGCTAATTTTATGCAAATGATGTTTCAGAAATGTATATTTTATTTTTGTTAGATTTTTAAAACTGAGAATTAAGTTTTGTTTACAATCTGTCAAAAAAAAATGTCTGTTTCAATTGTTTTTTCTGAAGAAAAAAAAAATTAATCTACTAAAAATCATTCTAATTTCTATTTGAAGTACACAACATGTATTTTGCTTTCTGGAATTAGGAAATTTAATCCTTTAGCTTTCAACTGATGCTAAAAAGAAAATTTCAAGAAAGATTTTTCATTTATGACAATACATTTAAACCTTTTAAGGTACCTGTATTAGATTAAAAAGAACTGTATAATTTAAAGTAGTGTTTAGACATATGGTCTATCGATTTTTATTTGAGGATGAAAGGAGTAGGATTGTTTGTATCAGGGACATAAATTAAAAGTATCTTTTAATGGTTTTGGAAAAATTTCGAAATTAAATTTAATATAACTTGAGAAAAGTTATTTGCTTTAACTTATAAGGCTTGTTTACGGAAATGTAACGTATTTGAAACGGACATCAAATTGTTCATTTTCAGGTCATAAGTAAAGTGATTTATTTCCAAATTAGTCGAAAGGACATGACTACTGGAGGAAATAAACTTGTTCTTAAGATGGGACTAGTTATTGTTAAATTGATTTGTTAGCTTAGAAAGCTAACATTACAAAATACTAAAGTCATTTGATATATTTTTTTCCTTTTGTTCTTCCTTTTAAATGTTAGTATTTGTAATTTCTGATTAAATTGAATATTATTTGCTTAGTTTGGAAACTGTTTAATTACTGTTCCTTTTGCAGTATAAAAATGAAGCAACGTTATAAAAGTAATAAGTGTAAAGAAGAAAAGAAAACTGAGAATGCAAATTAACTTCTGCATAAAAAGAAAAATTTATTATGAACTTTTAAATGTGCAAAATGTCTTTTATGATAATTTGTGATGTCTGTTTTAAAAAAAAAAGGCTTAAGCAGACAACCAAATATGAGTAAATTGTTTGAATATTTTTTGTTCTGTTGCTGTTAAAAAAAAGAAGTCATATGGAATAATATGCATGTCCCTTCTTTTTTTTTTTTTGCAATAAAAATTTTTTAGTCTGTGAACCCTTTTCTTTCTTGAGTTTATATTATTGAAAGAAAAACGTGTTGAAAAAAATCAAAGACTGTTTCCTGTTCCTATATAAAATATTTTATCTTTTTTACAGATTCTTTTGATCTGAAAGAAAATGTGATTTTATGAAATTAGGTGTAAAATAACCACAACAGCAATGGTAGTAGTAATTCTCAATTACTTTATTCTCATGCCAATGAGATACAAATACCAAAATATATCTAGCCCCTGACCACTCAGCTGTTTATATAACATTGGATGAAGTAACATGTCTACCTGTGGAAGTCCCCTTATTATTTAATGAGACCTTCCATTCCTAGAATTAGTCTAAAGGACATGACTACTGGAGAAAATAAACTTGTTCTTAAGATGGGAATAGTTATTAAACTGATTTGTTAGCTCAGAAAGCTAACATTACAAAATACTAAAGTCATTTGATATAGTTTTATTCTTTTGTTCTTCCTTTTTAAATGATAGTATTAACTTTATTTCTGATTAAAAATATTATAAAATTGTTTTATAACTGTTTATATAACACTGACTGAGGCAACATGTCTGCCTGTAGAAGTTCCCCATTATCTAATGAGACCTTCCATTTCTACTCTACATAACCCCTCCCTCACCTGACCACAGGACGGATTTACGTGGTCAGTTGAATGTTTGCCCCCATAACTTGACTCTGTCCTCAATTTTCCACAACTGCTCACTTTGATTCCTCAAAAAGTTGGTCAAGCATTTAGTTCCAATAGAATTTTCAGTTCTTTGAGTGCAGTAATTCCTGGAAGGGGACCATTACATCAGCTTGCAAGAATGCATAAGATACCTGATTTACCAGTCCAAACCAGGACCTGACACCTGACACCTGTGAAATTTGTGTGTGTAGGAATGTGAAGGATGGCCTCAACCATTTTCTTTGTTGCTTTCACACCATTGGCCATTATTAAGAATCCAGCAAATTCCACCTCATTCTCTGCAAAACAGAATTTGTCAGGGTTAAACACAACCCCATTCTTCCTACAGTGGTTTATATATTCCATTGTGTGCCTGAACGAAGACTCTATGGAATCATCTGAAAGGAGATTATCGTCTATGCAACAGGTTTCTCAAACCATGTCCACTGTAATATCATTGAACCAATGGATATATTTGTCTCCCAATTAGAGATAGACGGTTTAACCGAAAAACTGATTTTGTCTATTTCATCTTCACCCCGTGAAACCACATCAAAATTTTTTATGAAACTGAAATTATTCAGTTTAGTAATTTAGTGTATCACTTCTGACTGACCATATCCAAAGAAACACTATTGAAAAAAACTTTCAGATGTTAAAATTAAATTTTATCAACATTTATACCATTGTAAGAGAAAAAGATTGTTAAAAATTGACTAGTTTTAGGAAATAAATGTGAAATTTATTTGTTTACAAAACGACGGATATGACACTTGGAAATCGTAGAATGTTTTCAAAGAGGAAAAGGAAACTACGACATAATGTCTGAAATCTGTTTCAGTTTTTTAAAAAAAAAAAAACCCTTTTTGTGGTAAAATTACATTAGCAAAAAAATAGTTGCCAGTTTAGTCTTAATGTTAAATTTTAGATTTTTTGTAAGGGAAAATTGTTTTCTAGTAAGCCAGTACGCCAATCAGGAAATAAAGTTGTAAACAAGAAAAATGAGTGAACTTTTTTTTTTTTTTTTTTTTTTATAAATAAATTTGTTTCTTTATCTAGGGTATGCATCTAAATTAGATATTAAGAATAATTAAAATAGTTTTTAATTTCACTTTTAAAATGTGTACATTTCCTGATATGCGAGTCTCTAGTGTAAAAATTTTTTTTCTTCAAGTAAAATTGTGCTTCTATCTAGCGACTACACCTAAAATTAGATATTAAAAAAATGAAGTAAGTTTTAATCTCAGTTTTAAAATGTCTATATTTTCAAAACTACAAGTCTTTTTTTTTTTTTTAACCCATAGTAAAAATTCTTTTTTAGCCACTAGTGTTTGGTGAGTGTTCTGCCTATAAAATTCTTCTAAACAAGGAAAATTAATTTTATTTTTACAAATAACTTTATGGTTTTATCTAGAAAACACACTTAAGATTATATATGAAATTATTAAAATGTTTTTTTTTTAATTTCAGTTTTAAAATGTGTATTTAAAAAAGAACAGGTGATACTTGCAGATTTGGAAATATACACATTGTAAAAATGAAATTAAAAGCTCTTAATTATTTTTAATATTTAATTTTAGGTGTATTCACTAGATAAAAACAAATTTATTTAGGGGGAAAAATAACTTATTGGTTTTCCTTGCTTAGAAAAATTTATTTGCAAAACCCCAGTAACAGTTGAAAAGAAGAAAACCAGAAAAGAATTGCCATATTTTTAATTATTTTAAACATGAAGGGTTTTATTTTTTGGCTTTTTTAAAAGCCACATCATAAGCTAATTTCTGGTGGGAGCTATACCATTTTCTCTCTCAAATGTGTTGTCCAAAGACACAAATATAGATAATTTATATGACAATTTCTTTCGTATTTTACCAATTTGTCAATAAATATGGTAGTTATTTATAGTTGACAATTTATTCGAAAGGTTAATAAATAAACCTTAATCGAAAATAAGTGTTTGTCAGTGTTATACAATAGTTTCAGTAATTTGAAAGTCTTTTTTTTTTTTTTTTACCACACATTTATTATTATCATTTGCTTTTTTTACTTTATAATTTTTGAAGGAATTCACTTCTGAAATGAACATCTTCCTGGTTGTAGTCTGTATCTTCTAATTGAGTGTACAATTTCAAGAATATTGATAAAGATTGGTCACTTTGATTTTGTGTAAAAAAAAAAAAAAAATATATATATTTTGCATTTTCAGCTGTTCGAAGCAAAATACCATTTTAACTCGCTGTAAAAAATAATTCAATGAACAAAAGCACATAAATTACATATTCAGAAAGACTATTTAAATTTTCTTTCCAGCCATAAGAATCACGGGGCTTAAAAAGCAAATTGCCCTTTTTAAATTTGAACCAGAAATACTTTTATTTTTTTAGAGTTGAACAGACTAAGTTGCAAATTAATAAATTTGCAAATCAAATGAAATGATCTCGGATATCGATTGGAATTGCTATCATTACACAAGAAAATGAATGGCTTCCTTAGAAAGCAAAAATACTAAATTAAAAACCAAATCCCAAACCATGGTATCAAGAAAAAAAAAAAAAATACAGAAACCGATGCCAAAACATAAATTGTCAAACTGACCAACTCTACTCCAGATGCACGAAATTCCTAAGGAGCATAAAGATACCTGTACCAGCCTGATTCAGTGATAAATGTAGTGGCATCTTGTGCACCTGGGGAACGTTGTAAGATGTGGTACCCGTTCCAGGTATCCAGAACTGTTTTCCTTGTCTGAACCAGAATGATAGACCTGATTAAACAGAGATGGTATTTCATGGGTTTCCCTCATGAAGGCAGTGTTTAATTCTTGTAAGTTCACCATGCATCTGGGGAAGCTGTCTTTTTGGATGTAACTATCATCCTTGAGCACCAAGTTGTAGGAGTGTCCACTGGCACCAGTTGAATTATACTCAATGTAACACCTCAATCGAAGTCTTATTTTCATTCTCTTTTTCCAATGGTGATCTGTGTGTGGACTGCTGATGGCTTCACACCAGGGAAGAATGTAATTTCCAATGGCTTTCCTATCGTAGTCTATAAGGGTTGGTGTGGGTATGTGTTCCATCATACCAGTAAGTGCCTATTGATTCCTGTTGGAAGGAACAGGATGGTACCAGGCATTGCTGGAATGGGTTTTCTGCGTGAGGGCATTTTCTTTTGCACCCTTCAATAAGTTGAGCCGTGATGTCTGGGCTTTGAAATCAAGTGGTAACAGATGTGGGTCCTTCAGGGCAGATTCTGATAAGTAAAAAAATAGACATGTTTGACATCCCATCTGTCATGTCTCCCTCGAGCCAATTCTTATATGCATGAACATGATACTTTTTATATAAAGTTGGTTGTCAGTGATGCAACGTATTCAATGACCAGTTGGTATGAGATACTCTTCAGGGCACCTAAGTAGTTTTAATATTTCTGGTCCACTTGAACAAGTTTGAGTCCCTGTATCAGCAAACATAATGATGTCATGACTACCATGACTAATTGGATCAGTCTGGATGCATCCAAAGGAATCATGGGTTGGATGCATTATAGCCTCTTCTATTGTTATTGACACTAGTGGGTTTGGGACACCACCTTCAAATTACTTTCCATTCCATGCAAAATGAGGTACAGCATAGAAAATGGTATGAGTGAGGGAACTTTCAGACTAGTGTTTGAGAAAGTGAATGAATCACACCTTGCTGATTTGCTTGCAGTTCCGATTTCAATTTTAATAGATTTCTGGGATCCCCTTTTTACGTGACTGCTGATCTTGCAATTATAGCTTCTGGGCAATCTCTCCTACTAACAGATCTACCTGAGTGGAATATCTTCCCACAACCCACACAAGGATTCTTATTCGGCAAAGAAGCAAGTACATTATTTCTTCAGGGTTGTCGTAGCCAGATGTCTGTCTGTAGGACGAGGTTGATGGACTAACATCATTTAGTAGCTGTGCAGCTGACTTGTCTGTCATTTCCACGCTGACGAGTTGGTCGAACTTTTGCTTTAGTGTGATGAGGTTGGCACCCTCAGCCAAAACTCAACTCTGGTGTTCCTTGTTGGCGAGTCCCGCAATCATCTGCTCAGCTATCATGTCACAGAAGTAGTTGACTTGCTGACAGCAGCCTTCTGTGTTGAGGCAGTTAACTGTAAACAAACAAAATTTGGCTTGAGCTCATAGCCTTGCTAAAAATGAGTGATAGACTCGCCTTCTGCCTGATGTGTGGAATGAAACTTCTGCTGGTGAACTTCTTTGTGCAAGCCCTTTACTGCAATGAATTGGATGTGTGACAAAAGCCTTTCCTCCATAGCTGAATTTATTTCAGCTCATATAAAGTCGAAAAGGAGCTGGTTGACTTTGGGCAAGCATGTCATTCTCAATTCGTTGCAGGGTTTGTAAATTTACACATCTTATAACAAGTCCAAGCATGAAAGAATATTGTTCATTTGGTGTTCGTTGCATTAGGTTTAATGATAGGATGGTCTGATTTTTTTATGCTTGGCATTTGTGTCATTGGGGGTTCTGTCCTCTTGAAATGCAATAGTTTCCCTTTGTAGCTCTATCATATGTTGCCTGAATTGAGCAGTCAAATTGAGGGTCCCACCTGGTGCAGATGCCATGTCTTATTTTAAGATTGTTCCATGTATTCACCAGATCTTGCTTGCAGCAACCATGTGAAATAACCACAACGGCAATGTTAGTAGTAATTCTCAATTACTTTATTCTCATGTGAATGAGATACAAATACAAAAAATACATCTAGCCTCTGGCTACTCAACTGTTTATATAACATTGGATGAGGCAACTTATGTCTGTCTGTGGAAGTCCATCCCCCCCCCACCATTATCTAATGAAACCTTCCATTTCTACTCTACATTATGCAAGCATCAATTCTCAAAAAAAAAAAAAAATTAAGTTTTTATTATTTAATTAGAAAAGCTTTTAATTGCTTTTAGAAATTAGATTTATTAAGGAGGGATGATGGAGTAATGGATAGCAGCTCAGATGGAGGAATTGGAGTGCTGAGTTCAAATTCCACTTGAATCCATTAGATTCATTTATGTGCTACTGTCTTTGGGGAAGCTATGAATCCTTTTCTTCCCCCACCCCCCAGCTATGGGTAAAATAGATGGATGGGATGGCAACTGGTCTACTGCAGAAAGAAATGGCAACCTACTGCAGAAAAGAAATCTGCCTCGTCAGTCATGTATCAAAAGATACATGATCGCCTAAGCGTGCATCACACATGGCACATAACTGACTGACTGAAAGACGCATTTTCTTAAGAAAAAAAAGTTTTTGATGAATAATGAATTTTTACATAATTTTTCCATTTTCTTTTCTTTTCTTTTTTTTCTTATAATATTAATTCCAATAATAATTTATACGTAAATCTTATCAAATTCTGCATTACTTTCATCTGGTTAGGTGATACTGTTATTCAGTGAAAACTATATTTACTAATGAAAAATTGAAAAGCTTAATACAAATCCTCATGCACCAAGATTTTCAAAATAATTTGTAATTTTTTTTTTCTAATGTATGTAAAATACGTAATGTGCCCATTCTGTTTATCCAGTAAAGAAATTATATCCAGAACCAACTTGCTAAGCCTGTTGCAACTTCACTAGTAACAATTTGGCTGTTGTCTATCTTTATGGGGACATGGGGTTGGACTTTTGTAGCAAATTGTTTTTTTTTTTTTTTTTTTGTTGGGTATAGGATTTGCTAATCCTATACCCAACCATTTTTAAATTCAGGATTATCTTTCTTTTAAACTGGTTTCCAACCCACTCTATCTTACTATCTAACCCAGTGGTTCTCAAACTTTTTAATGTCAGGGCACACTTGAAAACCTACTAATAATTGTAGGTGCACTATACAAATTTTGAAAAAAATATGTTATAATGAAATCAAATATTGCAGAAAAGAAATAATGCAATAAAAAATATAAAATGAAACATACCTTAAGTTTATTCATTCTTGTGTTTGAGAAACATGAGCTTGATGAGTCTTAATGATTTCTGTCGATGTTTGGATGTATATTTGATAGGCAAACTCATTTCCTCGTCAATACATTGAAGAGTTCCTCTCTTTTTGCACTTAATTGTGGTGAGAGCAGAAAAGCCTAATTCACATAAATATGATGTAGTAAAATGGACACAGCTTTCTTAGATATTGACACATATTCTTCTTTTTATAGAAATCCAAAAAGCTTCAAGAGACAATTGTGTTTAATCATCAACCCACAATCAGTGGATGTAATAAAGTAACTAATTTATCACATTTGCTTATAAACAAATGAGTGATAAACGATAAATTACTATGAATGTATAAATAAGACAACTTTTAAATAAACAATCTTAATCCTCGTCATCATAATACATCTTTTAGTAATCAGGTGCACCATTTGAGAACTACTGACCTAACCCATAACTGGGGTTGAATGTATTCCCAACGATATTTGCATATAAGTGAATGCAATACACTTGACTAAAATTTGAACTCCACTTTCAGATTTTTCATTCCAGACTGCTATATATTTTACTACCTGTACATCTCCAAGTTAATAGCACCTTGTATTACCAAGCTATCAACTGTCTAATTACTGACCAGATTAAACATTGCTTAACTTCGGTGATTGACCAAGAGGTGGTGTGTCTATGTGATATAACCATGGGGATGTGCTGGTTGTGTAATGGATAATGGCTTAGAGTGAGAAATTGGAGAGCCAGGTTTGAAATCCAGTCAAGTTCATTGTATTCACATATGCATAAATACCTTTTTGGAAAGGTATGAATCCATCTCTATCTCTCAGCTAGGAGAAATATCAAAACAGACTTGGTACTATGGCCTTGGTTGGCAACCAGTCAAGAGATGGTGCCTTGATAAAAACACTCATCAGCTGGGGTTACATCAAAAATCCAGAGTCATCAAAATTCTTCAGTTGTGTGAGTTTCGCAATCTAGTGCAGGTGGAGTAAGCATTCCTCATGAAATTAATTATTCCTTAAATCTAATATTTTTCTTTAAGACAAATATCTGGAAGAGAGACTGGATTTTTAAGATTTTTTTTAAAGTGTTTTAATTTTTTAAATTCTTTCATTTAAACTTAATAAATAACTGTCTTGGTGATTTTTGTTATTAAAAAAATCTAATAAATAAGCATATGAACATAGTTATTTTCTTAAAATTTATTTTTACAAATAATTTTTCTATTTTAAGACATGAAAATAAATAAGAACTTTATACTTTAAAAAAAAAAGTGGGTCATTGATTTTTCTGAGACAAATGTTGGCTCATCTATTTTTATATAATTTTTTTTTACTAAGAAAGTGTAGCAAGCCAGATGAAGTTGAACCATTGCTAACATGGAAGCAGGATGACAGACAAATAGAGTCGATGTAACAAGTGGGGATATAAAGATCAAATAATAAAGCAAGGTTACAAGTTGTTTAGAATCATGCAAATTTTGAATGTCTTTTTTTTTTCTCTACATATTTACTCTGTACAAAGCTCAAGAGCCACTCGAAGTAGAATTACAGAGTAAGAGGCACAGTTTCAGTGTTTCCCTACTGAGCTGTTAGAGCTAGGTAGAGAAGAGATAAGCTTCCAAACTCTGGACATCAAGAGTTTTAGAGGGACACCCATATAACATTGCATCTTCAATTAAACTAATGAACTGTCTTTTAAAAAAAAAAATCCTTTTGTAAAGTTCTGTGATGAAAGAAAAATGCCATCATGTTGCCTAGAAGAGACTCATCAACTACACAAATTTTCTTTTTTTCTTTTTCAGACAGAATTTTGTGTAATGAGTCTGACATGTCTATTATGAAACTAGTCTTTCTTGTTAGAAATGCTGACCTCTTACAAGGATTCATAATTGCAACATCTTCACCATTGTAATTAAACAAAATGAATCCTTTAATAACAATAACTATTAATATATTTAAAATATTTTTTTCATATTTCTAAAGTTTTTATTTTATTTTTGTCTTTTGCAACAAATAGCCAAGATGGTCAGATATATTAAATTAGCCTCAAAAGATGGATCTGCTCCTCTAAAGTTTGTGCTTAAGTTAGAGTAGGAAAAATTCCTGATGATTTTTATGCAGAAGAATGTGTTATTTTGTAAATTCTGTCTCCATAGTGTTCACATTTTTAGGGTAGACACTTTGCTGCCTTGAAAGATACGGTTATTAATAAATTTGTTGGCATTATAGCAAATAAAACAACTGTCATAACCTCAGCATTTTGAATTTGATTTGAAAGCATTCATTAGGAGTCATTTCTTATTGATGTTGTAACCCTGACAGAATACCATCATCAAACTGTAAGTCAGCCATGTATCTGAGCCATAACTAAAGTCGATATTGCATTATAACAGATACTGCTGCCTATTGTAAAAAGACTCATCAGGATGTTGTTAGCTCACTACTTTCAGCAAGTCACCCTTTTTTTTTTTTTTTTTTTTTTTTTTTTTAAAGGCCTAGCCAAAAACAGCAATACTTAAAAATGGCTTGAAGGCTCCTTGCCTAAGGAACAAGTGCAACTACCTCCTGTGCCAGTAGCATCAAAATGGATTTCCTGGTTTAATACAGCCAAATATTGCTCATCTTATGTACAATCTTATGAAGGTTTCTTTAAACAAGGAAAAGGTCATGTCCTTGCAGTAGACAGGATTCTAGAATTAGTAGATGATGTTAGACTACATCATGCATCTTACAATATTTGCACTTCATGAGAACTGCATCTATTTAATAACTTTGACAAGCTTAGATATTCTTCACTTGTCTGAGTTGTATATAACATGATGGCAGATGTAAAACAGTATTAGCATACTGGTACATCAAAACATTTGGCCTAGAAACTGACTGTCTTCTCTGTGAAGTAGAAAACAAAGAGGCAGAGGGTCATCTCAAATTTTCGAGAGCTTTCCAGCACATTTTTTTGAAACTGAATAAATACCTTTAACTAACTTTTACAAGGCAGTTTGTCTGTTTGATCCTAGACAGCTTCATTGAATAATCCATTATATTGATAGTTTTACAGCCATTAAGGATCTTGTAAATCTAATCTTGAAGAATTTCAAATTCATGTGAATTACGAAGATGACTTCACAAAATTCTTTTAGCATCCCAGCATTTTGGAATGCAAATAAGAGCAGATTGAATCTCCTGGAACAGATTGCCAATAAGGTCATATGGATGCCTGTTACTAGTGTAGATGTTGAATGATCATTTTTCTCAGTATAAACATTTACTCAATAATCAAGACAAAAGTTTTACTCAGGGGAATACCAAGCAGCTTACAATGCTGTATTACAATGGAAGTTAGAGAAAAGATTTGAAGATTGTGAAGTTCTCAGTTTGGGAAATATTCAGTCTTTTAACAATTTTCAGCAGTACTGAGATTTCAACCTTATTTAACACAATTGGAATTAATATTTTTTTTTTTTTTTTTTTACTTACTCAGATATTTACTATTGGGATTGAGGTTATTTGCTGTTAATACTTTAAATTTGATTTTTGTATTGATTTTAATATTGTGAATCAATAATTACAAATTGAATCAGAGTTCTTTTATTTTTTAGCAATCTGGATATTTGTTCTTCAACAGAATCTTTAAAATTTCTGCCTCAAAGATAATTATGCATTGCTGTATTCCATTAGTTACATTTTTATTTTTACATATTTGTTTTTTGATTTGGATTTTAAAATTTCCCAAAAAGTTTTGAAGATATCTGCTATTTATTTAATAATAATTTGAATTTTGCTTTCAGTTTTAATAATAATTATGGCATATATTTTTGCAATTTTCTCAGGAAATACTATAAAACCAGAAAAAAACATAATTAAGAAAAATTTGAAATTGAAATTCTGTTCCCCTATTGAAGAGAATATATTGCAATTATTTAAAATAAGTTTTGAATCTTTTAAAATAACTATCATGGAGGTAACAATTTTTAAAGCATTGCATTATGATTTCAAATTTTCAATTTTATACTTTTTCCTTTTGTAAGCTTTTAACATAAATCTAGGATGCACAAAGTAAGCCTGAATATTTTTGGTATTGTAGTCAGTAACTCCTGAATAACCTGGGGTATTGTTTAATGTCATCAAAAATTTTGAAGGGAGGAGTCTCTTTTATGTACCTTGTGGCCTGAAACACTGATAAAACCTCTCCTGGAAAGTAGATTTAGTCATCCATGCCTACCTGTTAGACATTCAGTACACTGGCAACAATCCTTTATTCTTTCTCCTCAAAGCTTGGAAATCTATAGCTTTATAAATTAGGGTTGCCTTGGTCATATATCCAGCTGCATTTGGACATAATAGCACTGTCACCATATTTTTTCCCTGGTGCTTTCTCCTTTTCTTGTGTGATGTAAATCGTCTGAGGCATTTTCTTCCAAAACAGTACGGTTTTGTTAACATTGAATATCTAGTTTGATAAATAACTCTTCTCAATTATTTTTTGCAGAATTTCAGGAAATTCTGCTGCTGCTTCTTGATCTTGTTGTCTCTTCCATTATTTTGACATTTCATTGTCGTAAATTTATAAAACCAACCTGAAAGTCTGTAGAATTCATACTTGTTTCTTCATCACTATTTTGTTGCTTAAAAGAAGTATGTAAGGACTTTTCTTTTTTTCCTTAATTATAACAACCAATTGGGATTCCTTTCTCATGACAATCCTGTGCCCATAAAAATGTAGCTGTTTCAGCCATAATGCAATTTCTTTGCACCAGTTGATGTTGCTGCAAAAACTGCATCAGGAATCTGCTCTTCTTAATAAAGTGCAGAGTTGACTTGATACCAAAATGTTGACCTACTGCAACAACCAACTATGTTCTACAAAGTATATCCAACAACTCAACTTTTTCTTTGAAAGTCATAACACCTTTTGGCTTCTTCACATCACTCCCAGTTGCATTAGGGTGCATTACACTTAAGACCCATGAAAAATGGTTATTCTATTGTTGTTGTTATGGCTTTTAGCACAAAAGATGTTTTTTCCAAAGTAAAAATTTCGAAGTTACACTTTTTATTTTTCCATTGTTAGTTTGTTTCACAGAGTATTTGGTGGGGGTGGGGGCATGTGTTAAAACAAAATATATTCAAGTGAAAATGTTTCTGCAGGGAAGTTCATGTGATAATTTTGAAAAAAATAATTTTTTCCTAAAAGTGTTCTTGTACATGTACAAAAACTACAATTGAAAATTAAATACAATTAAAAAAACATTATGAATTAAAAATCCAATATGAAAATGTAATTTGAAAAGTTGTTTAAATACAAGAGTTGTTTATTTATTCAAAGTATTTTTATGAATATTTTAAGTAATGTGTGCAAGAGAAAGAAGTAAATAAGATTAAACTTTTCTATTTTTTTCAGAAATTATTGCAAGTGAAATTTTGAAAAAGAATGTTTTATCATAAAAATGCATTTAATGAATTTCACAATTTTCCCTTTAATTATTAAGAATAATATTCATTTTTCTATTGATCTTTCCTGATTGCAACATTGTGTTTCTGTACTGGCCTAAAACTTGCCTTAATATCCTATTATAATTATGCATGTTTCTCTCTTCATGAGTTTGCACAACCATTGCACCCAGCCAATACCTCATAATTTATGAACTAATCCATTTTAAGGATGTGAGAAGAAGGGAAAAAGACACTACTTCGTTTTCAGTGAGAAAATGAAAAAAAAAAAAAGGGAAGACAAGTGTTTAATGGCTGTTTAAATAAAATGGAAAAAGTTGTCAATTTCAAATCTTTTTATTTGTACCCACTTCTTAAAATAATAACCAGAATTCATATTTATGATTGTTATTGGAATATTTTGTTAAAGTTGTTAAGCTCAAATAATTAACAATGCAGTAAAGGAATTTCTATGGATATTTTATTGCCATGGAATGCACTATCAGTTAACTCAATCATTAACTTAATTAATATTCAACAGAAAATTTATATAGGAAAACTGAAATTTTCACAAGTATCCCAAAATGTATCTGTTAAAATAGGAACTAATTTTATGTATTATTATTCACTGTTTTTGTTAATGTTTTATTTATTTTTTTTTTTTTTCAACAGATGTTTTGGCTGAACAGAAAAATTTTATTGGAAATTTAAATGAAAGAAAAGAGGAATTTTGACTTTGCATCAAGAACAGAGAAATATATGCTGCAATATACATGTAAAAGTTGTGTATCTATATTTTTGGGAGCATCATATTGAGTATTAACTTACAAATCATATACTTGGAAAGTTGGTGTTTGTCTTTTCTATAAAATCTTGGTGTAAAAATTACATACGAGTAAAAATTAGAAGCTATATTTTAAGTCTGCCACTCTTTCTAATGATTTAGATTTTGTATGCAATATGGAAGCGCACAGTGGAGAAAAATCATATTCTAGTGATATTTCTGGATCTGCATCTTCTCGGAAGTCAAATTTGATTCACAGTATGCAAACACAGACTGGAAAGAAACCACACTCTTGTGAAGTTTGTGGATCTGCATTTACGCAGAAGGTATTTTTGATGTACCATATGCAAAAACATACTGAAGAGAAACAATATTCTTGTGAAGTTTGTGACTCTGCATTTTCACTGGCATCTGATTTGAAGAAACATATGCAAAAACACAGATATTCTTGTGAATTATGTGACTCTACATTTTCACAGAAATCAGCATTAGAGAGCCATAGGCAAATGCATGCTCAAGAAAAATCTTGTAAAGTCTGTGGCTTCACATTTACACGGAGGTCATCTTTGCTACAGCATATGCGAACACACACTGGAGAGAAGCCATATTCTTGTAAAGTTTGTGCCACTAATTTTACCAAAAAGTCTTCATTGAAGTGCCATATGCAAACACACACTGGAAAGAAACCCTATCCTTGTAAAATTTGTGCCTCTGCATTTTCACGAAAATTACATTTGGAGATCCATATGCGAATACACACTGGAGAGAAACCATATTCTTGTGAATTTTGTGGATCTGCATTTTCACGAACATCATCTTTGACACGTCATATGCGAACACACACTGGTGAAAGACCATATTCTTGTGAAGTATGCAGTTCTGCATTTTCACTGACAACTCATTTAAAGCGTCATATGCTAATACACACTGGAGAGAAACCATATTCTTGTGATGTTTGTTCCTTTCGATTTTCACGAAAGCAATCTTTGAAGGAGCATATGCGAACACACACTGGCGAGAAACCAAATTCTTGTAATGTCTGTGACTCTAAATTTTCTCGAAAGTCATCACTGTTGTGCCATATGCGAAAACACACGGTTTAAGAAACATTCATGTAAATTTTGTAGATCTCCCATTGTAGAAACTTCAAACTTACTTCATCATCTGCTAATCCCCACTGTTGATAAACACTGTTCTTTGGAAATTTGCAGATTTGCATTTTCAGAGATTCCAACATTGCTAAACCACATGTAAATACACAGAGAAAAGAAATATTTGTGTTAGGTGTTGGGGTCTGCATTTCTACAGTTGTTATATATAATCCAACATCTGCAAATGCACAGTAATGAGACGTCTGTGAATGATGTTTTGCAAATGTTATGGGTTAAAAAAAAAACTCATTTGATTATAAGAAAATATTTCAATTTAATTGTGTTTACTGCTCCATGTGCAGACACACACCAGACAGTCATGATGTTCTTGTGAAGTATGTAGGTTAATGTTTACAAATGTAATGGATTAAAACACACACACACTTTCTCTTGAAATATGTTGAATTCAAAATATCTTGTACAGTTACACATTGGAGAGACTCTATAGTGTGATTTTTGAGAATCTAGGTTTTCAAAGAATTCATGACTGAAAATACACATGCAATATACTGGTTAAAAACTTTATTAGTCAAAATTTTTGTTAGGAATTTTCTCACTTACAAGTAAACATGCTAACATAGAAAATATATTTTTAATAAGTTTGTGTATGAATATTTCTGATGAGTATGAAAGTCAGCTGTAAAATGACAATTGAAGTTTTTGTAAGAATTTGTGTTTACATTGGAATTTGCATTGAAAGCAAATCATACCACAAGAGAAAATGTATATTAATTTCATGCAGGACTGTTTAAATGCAAACAAGATAAATAAAAACTTTTTAAAAATTGAGGGTCTTATTATTTTTTTTTTTTTTTTTTTTTTTTACATTAATGAAATAATCATATATTCATGAATTAGGCTAATATGAATTTGATTTATTTTATATGTGCAAAATATTAGGAACATTCCTTTTTTGAGTCTTTTAATAAAATGTATTGACACATTTGCCAAGGTTTATCTAATTTATGTTTAATTTTCAATTATAATGTATGACCCTACCCAGCAAAGTAGTCCAAGAAACATTCACATATCCTTGTTGCCAGGGCCTTGTTTACAATCTGTGCATAGCAAACTTCATTCTCTAACATGGCACATGAAACATTGGCAGTAGAATTGAGGTACTTTGATGTGGTGGAATGGTTAACAAACTTGTCACACTAGATTAATTATGACTGAGTAGTGAATTCGATCTTCACTAGGAGTTCCACACGTTCAGACTTGTGCCACCCCTAAGCTACACTTAGAAAATTACTATAAGTAGCAGGATGCATTTTCAGTGGCTAGTTAAAAAAAAAAAGAAAATCACAATTTTGATGTGAAATAAGTCCCAACTCAAATTTGCAAGTGACATGTTTGGTATACATGAACCTATTGTAGACAATTTTTGAATCCAACTTAGTACTGTCAATAATTTCCATGGCAAGAGGTGTAAAAAATTTTGCTGAATCCAATTATTGCAACAACATTATTGTTAAAAAAAATGTCTATTAAAGAAAGACAGAAACAGTTCTAACATTGTCCTGTGAGTTTTTGTTTGCCTGGATTTACATTTTCATATCATCCTAACACCACTCCAAGACCAGAGGGTAAAGCATTTGCAGCAACTCTGGTCTCCTTTGAGGAGATGTACATTGATAGCATGAGGGCTAAATATTGCACTTTTGTTGTGCACTCTCACAAATAAAGTTGTGCTTCTGGTTCAGCCGGTCTCACAGTGGCTTTTTTAATCTCTTCTGGGTTTGGAATTAACTTTCCCATTTGATTTACCATTCCCAAAGAGACACTGAATTTTAATTCTGGGAAGGTAGAAAGATAAGCTCCCTGGGGCTGGTCATAGGCTCTCATGGAAAGTGTTCAGAAGAACTTGGTTCTACCAGTTCAAACCTTCACAGCTAAGATCTACCGCGCATTGCACGACATAGCAAACCATCCTCATTCTCTTTGTATTCCATTGGTGAGATGTAAGTTTCATCAGAACTGCTGATTTCTGGAATCAACTACCAAAAAAAAATGCTTCACTGATCACTACAATCTTAACCTAGGGTCAATTGTTATTTTCCCCACATATCTCTATAAGCTGTGCCTCTTACTCTGTAACCCTCTACCTCAAGTGGCACTTGGGCCTGATACAGAGTGAATGTGAAAAAAAAAGCAAGTTGTGTGACAGCTTGGATATCTTACAGTTCTGGAGGTCAAGCATGATGCCAGATTTATGGGTTGTTAATTTAACTGTCTTAGTTTTATAATTTTATTTTTTTTATTTTGCGATTCATAGCAGATTTTCTGTGACTAGGGATCCTGTTTGGCAAAATAAGTTGATGATTTAAATTCTCCAAGGATGTATGCTTATAACTAATATAAACATTACGCTGTATAAAAATTAATTTCTTGAAATTTCATAAAATTGCATAATTTGAGGGTAATAGATATAAAAAAAAAATATATTTTTACCAGGATTTTCTAAAAAAAAAAAAAAAAAAAAAATTGCAAAAATTATTCAATTCGTTTGCAAATAAATACTGAAAGTTACACTATTTGACAATTATTTGATTTTTGCAAAAATTTCCAGATCAATGTGTTTTTCACCACAAAAGATGCTAAAATTTCCTGTACTAATTTATACTACTCTGCTGATGCAAGAAAAACAATTTTTAATGAAAATTTTGATGGTTCTAAAAATGAAAAGTATTAAAAAAATATAATTTAATAATAAAAAATCATTTGGTTTTTCCACTTAACAATGATTTTGGTGATAAAACTTTGTTTTTAGCATTTTTCATTGTGCATGCTAACTTATTTTAACAAATCTTTGGAGGTATCTAAAATTAAAATAACATCTAATTTCTAAATAACAGGAAATAGAAAGACCTTGATCAGCTGAATTCGATCACAGAATTCCAAAACAAATCTGCCAGATATTGGACAATTATATTTATAATTGATGAAAATGAATAATTTTGGTGCAAAAGCAGAAGTGGGCTAGGGTTGATCAACACTTTTTATCCTAGACCCTAGCTAGTCAGAACCATGACCCATTCATTTATTACAATTTGCTCATTCACCACAAGAACTCATCTATAACCATCCTATCCTACATATGTGGTGGAGAGTAATAGTCACCCTTGAAATAATTGCAATATAGAATTTTGTTTATAGATGAGAAAAATAATCTTGTGCCCAGAGGATCTGTGCTGCATCAAATTTATTAATATAACATGTCAAAACAATAGTGTTTATATGAGCTATGGAATACCAATTGGGAAGAAAAGATTGCTCATTTAATCATCAGGGGAGAGGTCAGTAATCAGTTTGTAATCTAAGTTTATGTTGCTAACACATGTTTATTTAAGCATGTGTTTGTGCGAAAACAACTGTCAGTCAGATGATAGAAAGAGTCCAAAGAGTCAAGTGGGAGTTGATAGTCGAAGTAGCAGTCGATGAGAGAGAGAGATAGGCAGTGAGAGTGAAAGTGTCCGCTTGCTGCTGTGATAAGATTAAGGCTTTCTGAGTGAATTAATTATGGCACTACTAAGAACAAAAAGGGTGAACCCAAAAACCACTTCTCTCCTTCTAAAATTATTTGCAATATTTGTTTGTTTTTTTCTGGACTTTATTGCTTATATATACTTTCTTGTAAAGGAAGCATTATTCTGTTTGTTCCAATTTCTTCCTTATGTACATCTACATAAATTTTTCTTTGGTGTCAAATCGACTTGTTCATATTTGATTTTTTTTTTTTTTGCTTGGCCTGATCTTGCCCCAACGAACTTGCAGATAGACCAGCTTAATCTTCTGAGATCTACAATTTGTTAATTGCTCTCCAGGATCAACAATCACAACGTGGATGGAAAGTGGAATCAAATTGACATTGTGAACTGGAGACTTTGATTGAGCCTGTAATACTGGATCAGGACAAGGCCAATGTCTGGTTTTACGCATATACCACATAAATTCTTTATGAACAGAAAGTTCAAATGCCTCTCTGTCTGTCTCTCTCTTTTCTTTTTTTTTTTTTTTTTTTTTTTTTTTTTAAATCTAATAATCATGAAGTGTTTTTCTGGGGTGGGGTCAGAAAACCAAACTAAATTATAATAAAAAATTCAAGTAAAAATAAAATGTTAGTAGGACCCGACCATTCCACAAAAATAAGAGTGGCCACTTTATTTTGCCTTTAGACAGAATCAAGAAGTTCACTCACTCACTAAGAGGGAAGGATAAAAAATAAATGACGAAGTGGTGTGGATAATTAATCAAAGACTAACCCAGTCAATATGAAAAGGGGACAAAAAAAAGAAAAAAACTGGGGAGGCTGAGGATCTCAATATGGATTATTACAAAAAGAGAATGCCAGGAACAAGCCAGAAAAAAGCTCTTTCTCGCAAAACGATTTTCTAAGAGTAGCTTAGATGTGGCACAAGGCCGAATTTGTGGAGCACTCATTGAACTTACTGCTCGGTCGTAATTGATCTAGCAAGACCAACTCGCTAACAATTACACCATGGACTGCCCGTATCAGATATTGGACAGTGAAGAAAAGAGAATTTGACTTAGTTGCGCAGAAAATTCAATTTTTGTATAGGGATTGAAAGGCATGTACTTGTGAATTGATACATTCAATCTAAAATTCCATGTTAACGTTAAAAATTGCTGTTTGTCAATTTATTTCAGAATGGAATGATCCACTCTGTTGCGTCTCTAATTTTTATTGAGATTGTAATACCTTTAAAAAAATTTCTATTGTTTTCAAATAAGGCGACATAATCTAGTGTTCCCCTAGGAGGAGGCTTTCTCATCCTCTTCCATCGAATTCTCTGCCTCCAGGCGGAGAGGAACTCAGACGAGGCTATGTTGAAGGAAAGAATCTCGTATATACGGGGTCTACGGACAGTTATTGCCCGAGCCTATAGGCTCAGAATGTCCCACATTAAAAACTGGCTTTGTGCCACATCTTGTCTTGCGGGGGAGATTGGTAAATAGAGAGGAAGGTAAGGTTCCAATATGATGATAGCAACGTAAATAAATATATTTTTTTAAAAAAAAGTTACCATCATTTTTCCAATTTGTGAAAAGAAAACGAATTTAATAAATATTTGATAAGTTTTTAAAATTTTTTAATGTCCATCGCCAACAATAGAACATTTGTGGAAAAATGCTTTAAAATTAAAATTTATTAATTTAAAAATTGAAGTTTAAAATAATTAGATGCCAAACAAAAATTTATAAACTTTATTTTTAAAAAAAAAAAAAAAAAAAGAAAAAAAAAGCTCATTACAAAATTACTATACTTTTAAGCTTTAGTTGGAAGAATTAAATTTATAGTTGGAATATTTTTTTAATTTGTTTTAACTTAAAAATAATTTCTATTTTTAAGTTAAAACAAATTAAAAAAAAAAATATTTCATATATTTTTTTATTTTTTGGATGTGACGTCGAAGAGAAAAGTAACGTCGTCTTCCTTTTTATTTTACGCTACTGGTAATATTTATAATTTATTTTATTCATGTTAGAAATTATTTATAATTTATACATTACCTGAACGCCAACACTATCAGCAATATTGAAGAAACTAAACATCATGCATCCGTAAACGCCAAGAAATTTGAAACGCAAGGAACCAAATCTAGTCTAACACCGTTTAGTTTGTTTTGTTTTAGTTAAGCAAAATGTTTTTACAAAAGTAATTACACTTTTGTATCGTATTTTTCCATTTCGTAATTTTTTTTACTTTGGATCATTCGTTTCATCTGCGACATTATTCTATGAACTGAAGTAAAAATACAAAAATTGGTTTGGTTGATAGAAATCCCAACAAAATCATCTGAACACAAAAAAAAAATAGGAAAAAAAATCACCCCCCGCCTTTTTTTTTTCTCTCATTACATTTTTTTTCTGGTCTGAAGAAAAGGTAAGTGGAAGAATACAAATAATTTTGACAAAAGAAATCTTTATTTACTAACTTGCCAAACCATTTCTTTCTGTTAGTGTTACTGCTAGCATAAATAAAAAAAAATAAAAATATAAGTTAGATTCCGTTATGATTTCATTTTCATCATGGCAGATATTTTGAAATATTTATAAACTGCATTAAAGAAAAAAAAAAATAAGGAAATTAGTTGGATTTTGTTATTTCGCATTGAACATTTTATTTTTAAATTCAACCAAAGTACGATAATGTCATTTTGGAGTTTGGACATATCGATAAAGAAGCACTTTTTATGGGTAATTTGCAGTTCAGGACCCGCGCTTAGTTTGTAATAAAAATTTTCAGAATCGTTACGTAGGTATGTATATGCTTAATTCGAAAACTGTAACGGTTAGGGAAATTTTAATTACAAACTGGTGCAGGTCCTGAGCTGCAAATTACCCCTTTTTATTAAATATGACTTTTTAGGTATGTTCATGAGATCGATAAGAAAATAGCATACCATGAAAGTACATTTAATTATTAAATGTACTTTTTTTTTTTAAAGAGTTCCAGTTTCTTGCTTCCGTGCCACCTATGAAATCTAAAAATTTAAATGCAAATTACCAATTGCAATCTATCTTCCTAAATCTAGTTTTTGGTAAAAAAAAAAAATTTAGAATCGGGACCATATTTGGTAGAACTTTTGAAGAACAAGAACTTTTTGAAAGAAAACAAGTTAATTGTAGAACAAAGAACTTGTGAAAATTGGCGGTTCAAAATAGTAGATGTTGATGAAACATTTATTGTAAAAAGAAGATATTATAACCCGGCTATATTTTCTTTTTACAATAATAAATTGTTGACGCAACTTGTCGCGGTTATAATAACCGTGACCAACTGCTTCAATCAACAATTGCTCTCTGGACGAATTGAAAGAGAATAGCTGGCTTCATAAAGAATATTTCTCAAAGAACCAACAAGCACCCACACGAATGGGAATATATGTACATTTCGAACAAAATAAAAAAAAAAAAAAAAAAGTATTTGAAAATTTAAAAAGGTAGGTACCTCCATTAATTCAGTATAAAATTTCGATACCTAAAGTTTAAAAATGAATTTTTTAAAATGAAAACACATACTTGAAGATTTCTTTTTAGCTTTTTGTACCTCAATGAAAGCTAGTAAAATAACAAATTTTCAGCACCTTTTTTTTTCTTCTTTTTTTTTATTTATTTATGACAGACATTAATTTCGAAAATATTGCAAAAATAAAAATAATCGTCAGATGTTAATGAAACTTTCAGAAACTATTCACAAATGATGGAAATTATTATAAATATGTTTAGTTTTTTTTAAAGTCATGGGAAAAAAATTTTTTATATATTTATTACAACTATTAATTTTATGAAAACTCTAGAAATTCAGTTTAGTGATTATATTAATTAAAAGCACAAGGCTTTGAGGAAAGCAATTCATGTGTTTTTTTTTAATTGAACCCCTCCCACCTACCTGAAAATCAGCTCTAAATTGTAACATACAAAACTCAATAAAACAAAGATATTATTTAATTTCAAATGCTTTCACTTGCTTTTATGAATATAGAAAATATTTTCTGAAAGCAAAAAATTTTTTTGATGAAAAATGAATTTTTAATACAATTATTTGTTATTTCTTAATTATAATAGATTTTAACATTTAAGTTGTTAAAATATTATAAAATTAGTTAAAAGCCACATCGGGTTTCCTAAATGTCCTTATGAGATAGAACTTTTTTTAGCGCATTGTAAATTGTATTATTTTGACTAATCAGAAGATCCACAGTAATTAAGAAATGTAATTTTGTTTATAATCGGGTTGTAATTATAAAGTACAGAAGACCAACCAGAATACAATTAAGTTGCGTTACTTGAGTTAAGCATTATTCTCTGCTGTTAAGGCCTTTACTTTTGCAAAACACATATGGAGAAATTAATTTGATTTTCAGTAGGTACTTGTAGGTATCAATTTGACTTGTAGGTACCCTTCCTGAGAAGGGTACCTACAAGTATCACTATCATCTTATGAAATTTATATGATCTTATTTTTCCATAAATGAAATATCAAAATTAATAATAAAATGAATGGAAATACAAATAACACAGTAAAATGTAGTAAATGTACATAAAAGATAAGATTTCATAACAAAGGTACCTATAAATTAGATACCTTTCTTATGAAATTTAATCTCACTCTTAACAGTCTTATTTTAATTTCTTTATAATATATTTTCCATAAAGCTTCGTAAATGTAAAGGTGAAAGCTAAGTACAAAACCAAAAAAAAATTAGAGTACTGAAAGTTTTCCTTAAAAATAATGAGGTAAATAATTTGTTCACTTAAATGTAAATTATTTCACTTTTCTCCTTCTGTCAAGTGATGCGAAAATTTATGACCTGCTTTGTTTTATTTTCAAATTACATCTTTTCGGTGCAGAAGCTAAGTTAAGCTTGGTTCAAAATATTTTAAATAAACGTTATAATTTTGGATTTTCTTAGAATAATTTTTGAAAAAATGATAATTAATTTTTAAAAGAATTTCAAACTGAGATTTTCATTTTTTTTTTTATAAAATGGAAAAAAAATGGTGACATGATTGATTATGTGTCAATTTTGCTGACTCAAAAAAAAAAACAAGATTTTTAACAAAAATTTCAGATGTGCTAGGAACGATTAAAAAAAATGTAAAAAAAATACCCCCAAAATACTTTGATATTTCCTCTTAATAATAACAAACATTTAGACAATAAAATTTTCTTTTCATCAAGTTTGGTATCTTTTTCATGATGCTATGCTCTTTTTTAGCAATCTCATGGAGGTACCTACTTTAATTGGAAGTCAAAGCAGCCGTTAAATTGACTATTTCCAGTAAGTAAAATACTCTAGTGTATTCCGGTCAGAAATTATACAGATTGGAATGTCAAATATTTGATTCAAAAAATCTGTTTACTGGCGGTCATTTCTTATATTTTAACAAGTTTTAAAATAAAATTTAATTATTAATTTAAAAAAAATAAAATGTATATTTGTGACACATTATTTGTGTCAAATTAGCACATTTAAAGTTAAATTAATATGATTTGAAACATATCACTTAAATAGTATACAAGCATTTCTTAATAATGGGTACTGTTTTTCTCATGTCTTTATTGATGTTATCAATAAGCTCCGAGATGTTGACAACTAGTATGGATGATATAAATTTACGAAATCTAAGTGAACACTTTTTTCTATTTTTAACTACCTAGTAATTTTTACAAATTAATATATTTTCAGCAATTATCCAATATTTTGGTTTGAAGATGCTTTATGAAAAAATAATAAAATTTCAAATGCTATAAAAATTTTTTTAGATTAATTTTAAAATTTAATAACTGAGACAAAATACCATGATAGTAGCAACTCAATAATTTATGACCCACACTAAAATAAATGCATAAAATATATTTTGTGAAATAAAATTTAAAAAAATAAAACTCACTTTTAATTTTAATGTTTCAAAACTGAAGGGATGATGTTGAAAACCTGTTGAAATGTAAGCAATGAATAACGAATTTGAGACAAGCGAATTTCTCTCTAAAAAGGAGGATAACTCTTAGAACACATGACTTTTTTGTAATAATGTTATGTATAGATTACCATAGAGGAAAAATGGGAATGCTTAAAGTAACAAAAAATAAAAAAAAGTATTTTAAAAATATTGGTGCAAAACGACTTATATTAAGCTTATCAATTTTTGATTCATAAATATAGTTTCTACTTAATTACAGTATCACCTAAAAGAAATATGCTGTGGGAGATTTTTAAACTATGACAAATTATTACAATTAAAATTTTTAAAAAATGAAAAAATTCTAAAAATTCATTATTCATCAAAAAATTTTCTTAAGACAATAATGTCATAGTTCTATTACATTTTTTTAGTTTACCATTTCGGGTAGATTTTCAGAAAACAAGCAGAAGTTTGAAAAAAATTGGATGATTTACATTTTCCAAGAAGTCCTACTTTTAACTAATGAAAAAGTTTGGGCATACAATTTAATTTCTCAAAATTTCATGAAATTAAGTAAGTAATAAAACAATTTTCCTACATTTTTTAAAACAAAAAATTTCAAAAATAAATTCATTCATTTGTGAATAAGTTCTGAAAGTTTCATATAAATCTGACAATTATTTAATTTTTGCAAGAATTTCCAAATCAATGTTTTTCACTGAAAAAAAAAGTGCAAAAACACTTCATTGTAAAAACTACGCTACTGATGTAAATAGAACAAGATTTTTCAAACATGTTAGGTTTTAAAAATTTTTTTAAATAATTAAAAAATACTTTGGTCTTTCTTCTCAATAATATCATAAACATCTTGACAATCAGGTCCTATCACATTGCATATCCTTGAGATGAGCAGCAGGGGGCACCAGACTATATATAGCAGCAGTATTCAATGCAAAGACAAATGGTTGATTTGTAGATTTGATGGATGGACTCAGGCGAGAAAAACCTTCTGGCATGACACAGCGAACCAACTTTCCTTGCAGCTATTGATTCAATGTAGTTGTTCCACTTCAGGTCAGTGGAAAGCATGAGACAAAGCAGGCACAGAGAGGTGCTATCATGGAGGCAGGGATGGTTCTCTATAGTGGATAAATGAGAGCAGTTTAATTTTGGAGGCATTAAAGTTTACAAGCCATTTCCTGCCTCAGTCAACCACAGATTGGTAGCCCTTTTTGAGACCAATGGCCAGGTTAGTTTTGTCAGCAAAGCCAAATTTACTATTGAGGCAGGAGAAAATAGTAGTGTTGTCTGCATAGATGCCTACTTAGGAAGTGATGACATCAGAAAGATTGTTGATAAAGATTAGAAATGGTGTAGAACCCAGGATAGAGTCTTGGGGAACACCAGCATTTGTATGAAAGGAACTGGAGGAGAACACATTTAGGACAACCTTCATTTCACAGTTTGACAGGAATGATTGTATTAAGTCAAATAATCATCCATGAAGTTTACAGAGAAGGCCAGAATGCCAAATACCTTAGCTTCTCTGTTATTGTCAGTATTGCAAAAAATTCACAAAGAATTTGGGTTGACACAGAAATTCAGATAAGTGAATATAGCATTCTGACTTTAAAGCAAGACAGACTGGGACTGAGTCTGCTGACATTGACAAGTGGCCTATCTTATTGGCTAAGAAAAATCCCAGCATGCCTTTCTGTGCTTCTGCCTATAAATTGGGGAGGGGAAAGTGTTTTGCAGTAATTCCCATTGAGTTCAGAGCCAACATAAGTAATTGTTAGTGGCTCTGATTGAGGAATCAGAGAGCTGAGTTTAAATTCCACTCAAGTTCATTTCATTTACATATGTGCTAATGCCCTTGGGAAAAATATGAATCCATCTTTTCTCCATCAGTTATGAGTAAAATATCAGGACAGATTGGGTCCAATAGTCTTGGGTAGCAACCAATCTAGGAGAAGGAAAATTCTGAATTCATACAGGATTGTGCTATCCTAAAAGTGTTTATACATGTGGTTGGGGACCATTTGTGAATGCAAATACTCACTAAAACTCCTACTGGCATGTCCTCATGAAGCATCTTTCCTTGCAAAATTTCAAATGGAAACTTCTGTAAATAATTTTAGTCATTTATTAAATACTGGAAATTTTATTTTCTTAGTTGATTTGTATCGGATTTTGAAAGCAATTTTTTTGTTTTATCTTTTTTTTTTCCTAAAAATATTTCTTGGTACATATGATACCTATTTACATGTAAACAACTTTTCACACTCTTTCAAAAATATCTAATTCTATAGAATCAGAATACTTCTATTTACATCAGAATGTTCTTATTACTGGCACACATATTTTTACTAAAATCTTTCCTTTTAGACAATTTTTCTATTGATCCTTCCTGGTTACTGCATCATTAATGTGTATATATATATATATATATATATATATATATATATATATATATATATATATATATCTTTTTAATTTTAAACTAATTTTGTATATTATTGACCATCTCAATGTTTTATTGCTTTTTCTTCACAGATGTTTTGGTTGAAGAGAAAATCATGATATACATAAAACCATTTTTATGGGGAATTTAAATGAAAGAAAATGAATCTTGACTTCTCATCAAGAATGGAGAAAATGTATTCTACAATCTTCATGTAAAAGTTGCATATTTATATTTTCAAAAGCTTCACAGTGAATATTGCCAAGAAACCATGTACTATAAAACATTCTGCAAAAACACAGTGTTACATATGTGTAAAAATTAGAGAGAATCCATATTATTTTGAAGTTTGAAAATCTTTCAGATAATTTAGAATTAGTGTGTGTTATGGAAACACACACGGGAGAGAAACCATATTCTTGTGAAGTTTGTGGATCTTCATTTTCACTGAAGTCACTTTTGGTGTGCCATATGCAGAAACACAGTGGACAGAAACCCTATTCTTGTAAACTTTGTGGTTCTGAATTTTCACGAATGTCAAGTTTGCAGTTCCATATGCGAATTCACACTGGAGTGAAACCACATTCTTGTGAAGTTTGCGGATCTGCATTTTTACAGAAGTCATTTTTGGTCTACCACATGCGAAAACACACTGGAGAGAAACCATATTCTTGTGAAGTTTGTAGTTCTGCATTTTCACGGAAGTCAGATTTGGTGCACCATGTGCGAACACACACTGGGGAAAAGCCATATTCTTGTGAATTTTGTGAATCAGCATTTACACTAATGTCTCATTTAAAGTGCCATATGCGAACACACACTGGTGAGAAACCATATTCTTGTAAAGTTTGTGATTCTGCATTTTCACGAATGTCAACTTTGCAATCCCATATGCGAACCCACACTGGAGAGAAACCACATTCTTGTCAAGTTTGTGGATCTGCATTTACACAGAAGTCTCATTTGGAGTGCCATATACAAACCCACACTGGAGAGAAACCATATTCCTGTGATGTTTGTGGATCTGCTTTTTCACAGAAGTCATATTTAGTGCAACATATGCGAATACACACTGGAGAGAAACCATATTCTTGCAAAGTTTGTGTTTCTGCATTTTCACGCAAATCAAATTTGCAGCGCCATATGCGGACGCACACTGGAGAGAAACCACATTCTTGTGAAGTTTGTGGATCTGCATTTTCACGTAAGTCACATTTAGAATGTCATATGCGAACACACACTGGAGAAAAACCACATTCTTGTGAAGTTTGTGGATCTACATTTACACGCAAGTCACACTTGGAATGCCATATGCGGAAACATACTGGAGAAAAACCACATTCTTGTGAAGTTTGTGGGTCTACATTTACACGTAAGTCACAATTGAAATGCCATATGCAAAAACACACAGGGTAGAACACATGTCCATGCAAATTTTGCAACTCTCCAACTCTGATTGTTGGGAAACACTGTTCTTGTGAAATTTACCAATCTGAATTTTCAAAGATGCCAACATTAGTGGGTCACATTTAAACACACACAGGATAGGAACCATTTTCTGATCAGACTTTTGGATCTGCATTTCCACAGTTGTCATATATGATATGACATATGAAAACAATGGTGAGAAACCATATTCTTGTGAAGTTTGTGGACCTGCATTTCCAAACAAATCAAGTTTGGTGGGCTATATGCAAACACATGTTGGAGAGAAATTTTCTTGTGATACATAAAAGGATATCTCTGCTAAAGTCATGTTTGCTGTGCCATATGCAAACACACTAGGAAGAAGCCATATTCTTGTGAAGTGTGTGGGTCATGTTTTTCAAATGTAATGATTTAAAAAGAATAATGATAATTGTAAATCAATATTTTTTGCAAATTTCACTTTTAAAATTAAATAGTAACATTTTTTATGAAGTTTATGGACAAAAATTTTTATTTTATCTAAGTAGAAAAGTAATGTGAGCATGCTGTGAGAATCTGCATTTTCATTGAAATTTGCAATGAAAAAAATGATAACAGCAAAAGAGAAAATAGAATGCATATTAACTTTATGCTGGTTAGTCAAGTATTAATACACAGGGATGCAAACAGGACAGCTAAAATAATTTGGAATGTATTTTTTGTACATGAATAAAATAAAGTTATATATTCATGGATCAGGTTTATATGAACTTTGATTTATTTTGTGCAAAATAGTGGGAAGATTAATTTTCCAAGTGTGAATAAAATGTGTTAAAACATTTGAGATATTAGTGCTAAGAGAATACATTAGTCATTCTGTGTCAAATCAACAAGTGTCTAACCATCATTGACAGATTTTTTCAAATTTGGTTCACTTATAGAGAACAATGTTACAAATTGAATAGTATCTATTTTACATCAAGTTCAAAGGGTTCCTGGAATATGACCTTTTGACATCTGCCAAAAAGGTGAATGTTGGAAAATAGTCAGTTATGTGCCATGTATGATACACGCTTAGGCGATCATGGATCTTTCGGTACATGACTGACAAGGCAGATTTTTTCCCGCAGTAGGTTGTCATTTCTTTCTGCAGTAGACCAGTTGCCATCCAAGGCTATAGAACCCAGTCTGTCCTGCTATTTACCCATAGCTGGGGGGAGAAGAAGAGGAATCCTAGTTTTCCCAAAGGTATTAGCACATGTGAATGTAATGGAATCGACTTTCATTCCTTAATCCAAGCCACTATCCATTACTCCACCGAAAATAGTTACAAAGTCTAAATATCAATGTCTCAGCTGTTTTTTTTTTATCTACAAAGCTAAATTATATACAATTTTAAAGTACCTAGATAGATCTTAAAGGTGATCTATTTATTTTTTTGTTTAAAGGTTAAATAAGACAATTTGAACATGACCTTTAATTTCTCAACAAAATGTATCTTTAATTATTTTTTTTAAAATTTGACAAAAAATTTGTCTGTCTTATGGAAAGATATGTACAAAATTTTGTGGTGGACTGTGGCCTGAGTTACAAGGGTTTTAGTGAGTTGAGCCAAATTCAAATGGCAGTTTATGCTATTTGCCACTGTCTGCTAACATTTTCATATCTCCTAATATGGTCAAGTTGTATATCTTTAGAAAGCTCTTTGAATGCTAATTAATATTCACATAAGAGCTATGGTCATAAAATCAACAGAATTTGTGTTATTTTTGGTTAAATATTGATTAATTTGGTGAGAAGGAAACAAACTTATTTTTGGTTTTGTTTTTATTTGTATTATACAAAAATAGATTTTTATATGAAAAAGTGATATAATGAAAATAATTATTTAAAAACGTGTCATGAATTAATGTTAACATAAAATAATATGAAAATATGCAACAAATGACGCTAATTATTAACAACCTTATGTACATTTTTATTTATTTCATCAGCAATTTTTTTTTTTCAAATATATAAGGCAAAAACATCCTTCGGTATTATTTACTATTTATATTGATTTTTAATGAAAACATTTTCTTACAAATTTGCTGCCTTTATACTCAGCTGACAAAAGGCTTTAAGAGGTATTAATGTTTGGAATTTTGCCTTTGTCATTCTGATATGTCCTTCATTCTCTCTATGAAACACTGACTTTTAGAAGGTGACTTTCTTTCAGTATATATATATATATATATATAAAGAAGAAAAGTATGCATTGCAATGCCTTTCTTTTTATCTGGTGCCTTTCATAATGTTCATTTTTATTTTACCAATGTCAGAAATAGTAATAGATTTGTGTACTCTAGAGCAATTTTTTGTGATATGTAGGTCAAGAAGGCTTCTTTGTTCGCATTTTACGACAAGCTCTCATCATTTGAGTTAAGAGAAAAATACTGTTGGACTTAAAGTTGCCTATTCAGTCATGTATCTTCATTTGTCAACTGTTATTTCCGGTATTTTTAAGCTGGGAATTGCCTAGTATTGCTTTGGAACAAGGCTAAACTTTCATTTTCCAATGCCATTTTGAATTCTTCTAAACTCTACATGAGGCATAACTTTGATTAAACCCACATTAATTTTTTCGCGATTTTTTGTAAACAAAAATGGCTGCGTCAATATCCAACAAAGCCTTTATTCAGGAGTTTTTCTTTGATTAGGACTCTGATGATGATTTTGAAGACTTTACTTGAATGGATATTGACACTGAAGTATTTGGAGATATTAACCACACTAGGGACATGGAGGAAAACAACAATGACCATGAGTGTTTACTATTATCCATGCCTGACTAATTTAATGGAAGCTACTGGCAACCATTGATATTACCTGATAGTCTTTCTGAAGGTGAATTATTTTGTCTATTTATAAACGATGAAATAATAACTTTATTCGTCAATGAGACAAATAAATATGAGTCAGGTGATAGAAAGAGCAAACAAATGCTGTTGTCTTCTCGTACATAAACATTAGGAAACACGTCAGTTTTTTGATAGAATGAATACCTTCTTAGTGATTTTACTTTTTATTGCACATCCACATACTTAAGTAGTATTTTGTATTTTAATGTAAACATTTTCTTATCAATCCATCAGGTTATCCTATAAGTTCTGTTTGAAATTTGAATAAAGAAAACAAGTGACCAAATGTTACATTTAATTACAGATTCAATCAACAATGTATTTTCCCTGATTATCTATGACTTCCTTCCATCTATTAACAAGCTGACTAATTCCATTCCTGTAAAATTCTTTTGGCTTTGATTCGAAGAACTCACAAATATCAGTTTTAACCTCTTCCTGTGTTACAAAAGCTGTTTCTTTCAAATGATTCTGTAAGCTACGAAACAAATGGTAGTCTGAAGGAGCAAAATTGGGAGAATAAGGTTGATGAGGAATTTTCTCCCAACCAAGTTCTTTGATCTTTTGGGACGTGATTCTTGCTGTGTGGGGTGGCGCCTTGTCCTGATGAAACATAACCCCTTTTTGATTCACTAGAGCAGGTCTTTTTTTTCCTCAAAGCTTGGTTCAAACGCTCTAATTGCTGACAGTATATTTTTTTTCCTCAAAGCTTGGTTCAAACGCTCTAATTGCTGACAGTATATTTGAGCATTAATTGTTGCATTAGGTGGTAAGAATTCAAAGTGGATTATTCCTTGGTGATCCCACCAGATTGAAAGAAGAAGCTTTTGCCCATGAAGTTCCCTTCTCAGCTGTAGCTGGGATCCTTCCCCTTTACCAAGCCACTGTCTATGACGCTTAACATTTTGATAAAAGATCCATTTTTTGTCTCCAGTCACAAGTCTATCCAAAAAAGGTGAAACAAGTTGGTGAGAATGGAGAGTAGAGCAGATGTCGTTTCGGGATTTGAGGTTGTTTTCAGACAATTCATGAGGCACCCATTTTCCAAGTTTAGGAATTTTTCCAAGTTGTTAAAGATGACGATGAACAGTTGTATAGTTTGAACTGAGAACCACTGCTAATTCCTCAACTGATAAAGCAGGATTTTCTTCAAGGGCTGCTTCAAGAAGCTTTTCATCAAACTCAACTAGAGTCTGGTTCAATCTTCATCTTCAAGGGTGAAATCTCCACTTCTGAATTTTGCAAAGAATCTTCTGCAAGTTCTTTCATTCACACATTCCTCTCCATAAACTGAGTGAATGTTTCTATCCACTTCGACTGCTTAGTTTCCTTTCTTGAACTCATAAAGCATTATGTGCCTCAAATGATTTTTGGCTACTTCCATGTTAGCAAAGTTTTAATCAAACAAAATTTTATTTTATTGTTCTCTGAAATAAAATTTGATCAATTTAAATGCATCTAAATATAAAAATAATGTTCAGCTCCATTAGACATTATAAAATACTCTTTAAATTTTGTTCATTTTAAAAAAAGGTAAAATTCGGACAGAATTTATGGGATCATATAATCATATAATCAGAGTAATCATATCAAATAATTTTTTTCTGTAATGTATGGCATGACTTCAATTTTATTATGAAAATGTATTGTTGGACTCTTTTTTTCCTTTTTTTTTTTTTTTTTGCAAAAATATATTGCTGGTATTTTTACTATAAAAATGTATTTTGATTTTTGTTAGAGGATTCACAATTTGCGTATATCTGGGCCCCTAACAGGTGTTACCACCCTGAATCAAGATGGGCCTTGGAACAACAGCAATTAACAGGTGGTTCCACACTCCTCAAAACCTCCAATTTCCTGATAAGAGGCCTCCTTACCCCCACCCCCGCATATCAGAAACATATATTACATAAAAGGACAGAAGACAGTAAAATGTTAAGAATAGAATTAGCCAAGATGAAGGGGATCAAAGTAGACAAGAGATGGAACTATTATTTAGATGCTGATCGTGTTAGTGTTTTGATTAATAGTTTACGGATGTGGCAGTTTTTTGTTTTTTACTTACACCAAGTGATAAAGGAATGGCAAATGAGTTGGTATGATTGAGAAAATGGAGCTTTTGTCTGAGTAGCTATAAATTTGAATTGTTAAAAAGCATTATGTAACATTTTTCAGCCTAAATCCACCAACCCTAGACTTTTGCAACTAGAAATTTTTTTTTTTTTTTTTTTAGATAATGATTTTAGTGATACAGATTTTACTAATTAATGCATAGCTGGAGAGGGAGGTAGAAGTCGTGGATTCATGCCGAAGTGAATATAATGAACCCTACTGGAATTGGAACTTGGTTCTCCAATTAACTATTTGGAACCATTATCCATTATGCCACTCACACACCTAAGCTTGCACCACTTGTGTTGAATGGTAAAGGGTTTTATCTGAAGCAGACAAAAGCATCGAGAGGGCATGCCAAGAGGTTTGTCCTGGAGGAAAGTGTCCGAAAAGACATCCCTACAGACCATCGTCGCGACTAAGCTTTCACCTGTAGTGGACCGTGGCTGTGATGTTGTTGTGATGAAGAAACACATGTGGGTTCAGATTTTCCTGCTATCTGGTCCAACTACATGAGAAAGTTGAACTTTAATTAAGTCCAAAGAAGAAGGCAAAGGAAACAAACACAAGACCGATAATATATGTATACAAATATATATAATAACAAGTTACATGGAAACAGTTACAAAGGACAGTGTGTGTGTGAATATTATATATGTGCGTGTGTGTGTGTGTATTGTGCTTAGTGTGTTCCCAGCATTTTGGGAAACGCTATCTCTGTGAACGTTCACATCTTCGAGGCAATAAGGCTGAAAGACTGAGGAGAAAAAAAAGATTTACCTCCAGGTGTCTGCACAAAGGCCTGAGGCAAAAAGAGGAAGAGGCGAAGGGGTCAGTGACTATTTATAGCCAGGGAAGAGAGACCCCTGGTGAAAGGGTTAACGAACTAAAGGAGGAGTTAACTCCGACACACCCATCTAACTACTGACCAGGCTCAACGTTGCTTAACTGGTAAGTATATGGGAACCAGTTGAGCATGGTATTAAAATAAGAAAGTATAATATAAGAAATGAAGAACAGGTATGAAACTCTGATGTATAATTTTCTATTTGGCTGGATAATTTTAAATAAATGAGATGATTCTCCTGGTAAATGCTGAGAATACAATGAAAAGAATCTGTGGGAAATGAGGAAATTTAGTGGTAATATTTTTTTTTAATATTTACAGCAAGAACTGATATGCTTGAGAAAATTAAGCTTTTGGCTGAGATGCTATATATTTTTATTTTTAAAAACAAATAGGCTATTTTTCTGGTGCTGGTAAAATAGACACCAAAGCTATTTTGCTGGTAAATATGAATAGTGTTTTAAAACTAACAAGGACAAATGAATCTGAAACAATACTTGCTAATGCAAATAAAAAGTCCTTGGTAACACATGGCAATCCTATTCTGCAGTCAATACGGCACACTGTGAAGCTCTCTGTTTTCCCAGAAAAAGTTGGAGTTACCTCTTCCTTTGATCCTTAAACCGGAAGAGAAACAGGTCATTTCGATCTTGACCTCTCGGTTGTGCTCCCTAAACGCTGTTAAATTCTTGGTAGAGACTTGCAAGTTAACTTTTCAGTTTAGTTATATTACGAACCTAGTCGTAATAGACTTCTAGGCATTCTTAAGCTTTGGTTTTCTTTTAGCTAAGCTCTAATCATTTTTTAGATAGACTTTACTGTGTTAGCTTACCCAATTCTCTTGCTAGTCTCCCTTACCACAAGACAGTGACTTCTCACTAAAATTAGGGTCGGCGACTGAAACGGTCGGATACGTCGTTGGCCAGGACGTCGATAACCAGGCTGCGTATTACGCTCCCATTATTTTTGTCTGCCAACTTGACGATAGTTGGAAACTTTCCTTCTCTCTCTCCTTCGCCTACTACTCCAGGCTCCTTTGGCCCTGTTCGACTCTCGACATTCTGTCCCTACTGGCTGCCTGCATGTCGTCCATAACCTTTTCCGTACACAACGTTTGTAATTATTACGGGAGATTACTAATATGGGACTCGACCGGCAACACGCAACGCCTGCACTGGACCTTTGACATGCCTGAACAACGCCAGCTCTTCTTTCCTTCCCAACATGTCAAGTTGGCATCTCGGCAACGACCAACTTCAACTGCAACAACCAACAGTGATGATTCTGACAACGATCAACACCAACCTCAAACTACAATGACCAGCAGCGATCATCCCGGCAACGACCAACATCAACTTCAACTACAGCGATCAATCTCTGCAGCGACCACCTGTATGACCAACAGCGATCACCTGTAACAACCAACCTCGACCATCAATGCCTGCACCGGAACATCTGCATCTCTACCGTTCCGACCACCTTTATTTCCTCTATTTCTTTATCTTTCTAGAATAAATTGACTTATATCCTATATATCCTTGTTCTGTCAGATATAACGTCTTCGAAAATGTTGCGGGCCTCTTGTGACTTCATCACTCTTTTGTGATACGGGGGCGCACGAGGGGTCCGCTACAAAAATGAACCTGCTTTTATGGAGCCTAAAACTTTAGCAGTTGATTATCAAAGGAATCATTTGCATTGGTAACACTACTCAGCTCACCTATCCCAACTATCTCGTGGGTAAGCTGGTAAACCTTTTTTTTCTTCATAACCAGACATTCCAGTTGTTCACACCAGCTTTGTTCTGGCGGGGCAGCCATGTGCTGTCTTTCTGCAGAGACCGCACACTAAACATCATGATGGATACCATTTATCAGTAGCAATTGGCTGCTCTATCTACATTTCTTTTTTCTGCTACAGAATATAATCTGAAATTGTCAGCACAATGGTTGTGTAAGCTGTGGACTTGAACAACCTGGATTCTGTGGTCTGTAATTGTCGTCTTCAGTGGGTGCACCTGAAGTGTATTGGATAAAGAACCGTGCTCATGGGCAAGTTTAGGATTTGCAGAGAGCTTAAAATATTCAGAGACTTTTATATTTCTTTTAATAAATGACATTGAATAAATGATTTTAACTTGGATTTTAACAATTGATGGTGGAAAGGATTTTAAATTCTCTTAACAATTTAATTGTGATCTTTTGCTTGTATGGCTGTAGAGTCAAAACTTGATCACAATTGAAGTCCTCCCTTTTGGAAACACCAAACAGTCCTCCCACACCCATACAATTGGGTAGTTTGGGGTTAGTTACTAAGATTTTGTTGACTAATTGCTATTAAGGCATAAATGCAGCCACATTATGAAGTTCGCTACATGTCATGTTGCTTCAGGACAACAGCAATCAGTGCTGTAAGAATCTTACAGCGGAATGTTTAATGCCATTGTGCGAGTGTGAAAAAAAAGAACTGTATTTATTGTTATCATTTTACAACTATTTACGCTATCCAATGGCCCGGTCAGTATTGGTTGAGTGATCCAAAAGTGACTTGACCCAAAGAGTTGTGAGTTCAATACTTGGCCACAGCAGAGGTAAAAGAAAAAAACATTGGAGAGTTGAGTTACCAAGGGAATTAACTGAAACTAAGATATCCAAAGGCATGGCATGTGGAATTAGAACAATCTACACCTATGGACTAAATAAAGGGTTCAGTTCAAAATTCCAAATAATATCACCTGAAGAAGGTCAGAACCTACAATGGTCGAAATGTGAATATGGCAATAAAGATGACAACAACAGTTCAAATATTGTAAATAGTTACAATACCAATAATAGAAATTGTGTGTCCATATTTCCTCAGAAATATGGACACACATTTTACAACTGTTTGATTTTTCAATTTGGAAGATCAAACATATAATTCAAAGATAGAATTTTGAATTATCTCCCTTGAATAATGCATTTCATTTTTTTTTAAAATATGAAAATAGGGTTTCAAATGATTTATGCCATTACTAGCTAAAGATTTAAAAATAGTAAATAACCATCAATTCAATAACTAAATGAATTTTCTTTTTATTGAATTTTAATTCTATTAGTTTTAATTGCCTTATCATAATTACTATAGTGTTGTATGTGTGTATTTTTTCAGACATTTGAACAGTAGTGTGCAGAAGTTGGTGCAGAGGGTGTGACAGCCCTGTGCCTCCATATCAGGAATTCATCTGATTGAATGAGTGAAATGACTGATGAGTGAAATAAAAATTTAGTTTATATTTAATTTGAATAAAGTGTTTATTAAATTTCATGTTTCGTCTGTTTTTACATATTTATGTTTTCCATTCTCACATTTCTCAGTACTTAGGGACATACAATCAAGGAGTTGGCCCCCAGTTTGTCCAAACCTCAACATGTCACTGCTTTTGAACATTTTCGAGAAAAATACCATTTTGCTACAGAGTGTTGCATTTCTGCTATTCCTTTACGGTTACCGTAATTTCTCAAAAATAATACGCATCCAAACAAATGATCCCAAAATTAAGAAATATATCATATATCTGTCCTTAATGCGCATCTATAAATTTTGTCAAAAAAAAAAAATAAATAAAATAATAATAATTACAAAGACATTTTGTTGACCTTGACATTAAGAATAAAGTCGAAACTAAGCGGCTAAAATAATGTTGAAAATTACCATGTGATTTTCCCAATAAATATAAACATTTTATTTTACCGCCGTCAAAATGTTATCAAAATGTGTGAGTTATACTAGTGCAAATTTTAAGCAAAAAATAACAGAAAGAATAGCTAGAGAATATGAATTGAATGTGGCTTATGGAGAAAGAATCAAAATGAACTAAAAAAAAGTGGAAATCAATTTGAATTGCTAAAAGCTAGGTAGAGGAGGAAAAGCTCAATATCCAGATATGGAACAAAGTTTATGAAAGAAAGACAATGTTCCATAAGTAAGTTCTTTGAAATTGGCTTTTTATAGATTTAAAAAAATTTTTTTTGCCAAATAAAAAATACGGTTACTGATAAACATAAATTTATTGACAAAAAAATGTTACAATTATATTGTTGGATTTAAAATGAAAATTGGGATAATATCTTTCTTATTTTAGAACAAGAAGTGCGTATTTATTTAAATCAATAATGAAAAAAATATTTTTGTTTAAACCTATTTATAATACGCACCCCTACTATCACCTGTAATTTAAATTTCAACTGCAACTTTCTTTCATCTCCTTACTGACTGCCAATCACTTGATCTTTTCAGCCATAGCCATCTAGAGGCCCCATATGCTGCCAATGTTATTGAGCAAATAGCCTTGTTTTTCCATACCTGTTACACTTAATTTTGGTAACATCTTACATAAGTGACCACCCAGTTAAGCCTCTGCAACCGATTTCAATCAGTTTGAACTGAGCTTGCCATCCATGTCTTTTACATTCCTCTACAATCTGTAAATATTTCCCAAGCATCCTTTCATGGGCTTCTTTCATATTTTCTTATCAAGGGTCTGTTAATTCTAACGAATGCAGTATGAGATAGGCAAGAAGTAAGGCCTGTAGCAACATCAGCACGGCAATGGGCACTCCTTTAAAGGCAAGGAAGGGCAAAAATATTTTTAAGTCAAGTGATAGCGATTGCTGTATGAGTCGTACGATTTTTGAATCAAGCCGGGCAACGCCGGGCCATGCTGCTAGTAGTTGTACATAAAAGTAGTAATTTGATTTCAATAAAATTTGCATTAAGATGTATTTTATGAAAAATGACATGTTGTTGATAGTTAGGACAGGTCCACGAATCACATATTTCAGGTGATGGGGCACTCTGTCCTTAGCGCCGGTAGTGGCAGGGGTTGGGAAGAAGAAATCTACTTTTGGATAATTTTGCATTTTGCTCAAATACCAAAAAAAATCCTGGGATTTTTAACACAAGGAAGCAAATTTTGTCTGACACCGTTTAATTTTCTTCGCGTTTTATTATCGATCGAAATATTTTCTCAAATCTAATTTCACAGCTGTATCGTGTTTTTTTAATTCTTTTCTTTGTGTCAGTAATTTCAACTAAGATATTGTATGAACGAATAATACAAAAATTGTGCAGGTTGAGAGAAATCCCAACAAAATCATTTGAACACAAAGCAAACATCCAGTTTTGTTTTTTCTGGATGCATTTTCTGGTCTGAGGTAAGTGGAAGAATAACTAACTAATTTTTATTAAAAAAAAGTAAACGTTATTCTTTTCATTCTCTGTTAGTGTTTGTTATCAAAATAAAATAAAAAAATTAGCTATGGTTTCAATTATCACTTCAGATTTTATATATGTATTTTCTTTTTTTAAACTGTACTAAAAAAAGAAAATTAGTTGGATTTCGTTATTTCCCTTTGAGGTTTTTATTATTTAAAAAATAAAAATATTGCACTGTTAATTAAAAGTTTTAATTGAACCACAGCACGATAAAGTGACCTTGAACATGTCAATAACAACTTTTTTTTTCTTTTTTTAAATATGACTTTTAAAAATGCAAAAAAAAAAACCACAAAAAAAAACAACAAATTTTCACTCTTTAAAAGTTAGATTATTTTTTTTGTGGAGGTACCTATCAGTAATAAACTTTTTTTTTTTCTCTGGAGAGAAAAAAACGTTTTACTCGCTAAGAAAAGAAAAAAAGAGCAATAAATAAAGATAAGTTAAAAAAAAATAAAATCCACAAAATATTGAATTTTAATAATTTATTGGACAAAATAACGTTGTAATTAATGTAATATAGCAGCCGACTGAAAAACTTTTATTTTATATTTGGAGAAAGAACACCACAAATCGTTTTTACAGATAAAAATAAAAAAAATCATTGTGTTTTTTGGTACCTCCACGAGATCGCTAAAAAAGAGAAAGGCATGATGAAAAAGACGCCAAACTTGACGAAAACAAAATTTTATCGTCTAAATGTTTGTTATTATTAAAAGGAAAGATCAAAGTATTTTGGGTGTATTTTTTTACATTTTTTATTCTTTCCAAGCACGTCCGAAATTTTCGTTAAAAATCTTTTTTTTTTTTTTCTTTTTTTTTTTTTTTGAGTCCTCAAAATTGACCATTTTTTCCATTTTATAAAAAACTGGAAATCTCACTTTGAAATTCTTTTAAATATCAATTATCATTTTTTCAAAACTTATTTTAAGAAAATCAGAAATTATAATGTTTATTTAAAATATTTTGAACCAAGCTTAACTTAGCTTCTGTGCCGAAAAGATGTAATTTGAAAATAAAACAAAGCAGGTCATAAAATTTCACGTCACTTTACAGGTGATAAATGACTCATTGACGGATTCCGTCAGGATAATTTGTTCTACGGAAGGAGAAAAGTGAAATAATTTACATTTAAGTGAACAAATTATTTACCTCATTATTTTTAAGGAAAACTTTCAGCACTCTAATTTTTTTTGTACTGAGCTTTCACCTTTACGTTTATGATGCTTTATGGAAAATATATTATAAAGAAATTAAAATAAGACTGTTGAGATTAAATTTCATAAGAAAGGTATCTAATTAATTTATAGGTGCCTCTCTTATGAAATTTTATCAGAAGTCGACATAAAATATTGTAATTTTATATACATTTATTACATTTTACAGTGTTACTTGTAATTCCATTCACTTTATTATTAATTTTGATATTTCATTTATGGAAAAATGTCATAACTGAGATTAATATAAAAATAAGATCATATAAATTTCATAAGATGATACTGATACTTGTAGGTACCCTTCTCAGTTGTAATTGAAAAATCAAGTTAACTTCTCCACATGTGTTTCGCAAAAGTAAAGCCTTAACAGCAGAGAACAATGCTTAACTCAAATAACACAACTTAATTGTATTCTGGTTGGTCTTCTGTACTTTATAATTACAGCCCGATTATAAACACAAAATTACATTTCTTAATTACTGCGGATCTTCTAATTAGTCAAAATGATACAATGTACAATGCACTAAAAAAAGATCTACCTCATAAGGACACTTAGGAAACCCGATGCGGCTTTTAACAAATTTTATAACATTTTAACAACTTAAATGTAAAAATCTATTATAATTAAACAAATAACAAATAATTGTATTAAAAATTCATTTTTCATCGAAAAAATTTTTTGCTTTCAGAAAATATTGTCCATATTTATAAAAACAATTAAAAGCAAATAAAAGCATTTGAAATTAAATAATGTCTTTGTTTTATTGAGTTTTGTATGTTACAATTCGGAGCTGCTTTTCAGGTAGAGCGGATCCAATTAAAAGCAAAAAAAAACATGATTTGCATTCCTCAAAGCCTTGTGCTTTTAACTATTGTAATCACTAAACCCAATGCGATCGAATTTCTAGCGTTTTCATAAAATTAGTTATGGGTGGGTAATAAATATAAAAAAAATATTTCCGCCATGACTTTAATAAAAAAAAAAACATTTATAATAATTTTGATCATCTGTGAATAGTTCCTGAAATTTTCATTAACATCTGACAATTATTTTTATTTTTGCAAGATTTTCCAAATTAATGTGTGTCATACCAAAAAACTTGCTAAAAATTGTCTGTTATTTTACTAGTTCCAGTGATACAGAGAGAAACAAGGTTTTTTTATTAATTAAAATTTAGAATGTTCTAAAAAGAAGGAAAAATTTTAAAACATAATTAAAAAAATTTGGTCTTTCCTCTTAATAATAACATAAGCATTTAGACAATAAAATTTTTGTTTTTTCATCAAGCTATGCTCTTCTTTTAGCGATTGCGTGGAGGTAACTATGTTTAGTTTTAGAAAGTCTCTGATGGCAAAACTTACATTTTTTGTCATTTAGAATGCAGAATGTCGATGTATATTTTTTAAAAACAACAACAAATAAAGAAAAGTACAATCAATATACTAAAAAATGCATGTGTAAAAAATAATTAAAAACTGTTAGTGTTTAATTTAAGTAAAAAGTGTTAATTAATAAAATTTACTCCTCAGTATTTGAATACATCTTTTGAATTTAATCAAAACAGCCAAAATAATGTACACTTTCGAGACAAAAAGAAAATATACACCCTGGCTAGATTTTTTTTTTTTAAATAAAATAAATAAATACAATTTTAGTGAAATTTTCAGCATTTTTACATAATCATTCTTTTTTTAATTTTTTTTTTACTTGTGGCTAAAAATCCATACTACTTATTGGTAATAATAGGACAGACTGGGTTCTATAGCCTTGGATGGCAACTGGTCTACCACAGAAAGAAATGAGGGGAAAATTCTGCCTTTGTCAGTCATGTATTGTAAGATACATGATTGTCTAAGCACATAACTGAATATGGTATATGGTAATTCAATATCTCTTAAATTCAAAATAATTAAAAAAGACACACATACATTGGGTGTAGTTAGATATTTTATAACCTAAGAATTAAAAGCAACGTACTAAACTCAAAAGTAGGTACCTCCAAAAAAAAAAAGTGATACCAAAAATTTAAAATTTATTTTAAAAATGAAAAAAATCTTTCTTGAAGCTTTTATTTTAGTTTTATTTCCAAGCTAATAGATGAAACTTTTCAATAAGCAAAACATTTTACTGTATTTCAAACCAAATTTAAATTGATTGCAATCATTTTTTTTTAATTGACCATGCTGACAAATCTGTCAAAACAACTCTCTTTCTTAAAAAGTCTTTCACAAATAAAATATTCTTTTCTGAAACTTTATTTGAGGAAGCCTGACTGATTTTTAAATTTAAATCTAAATTAAAACAAATATTAATGGCTTTTAATTTCATTGCAGAAAAACTTTTTAACTAAAAAAAATTACTATTAATGTCTGAAAAATAAAATTATTCATTCTACTAAGTTTCATAAAATTGTATAGAATAAAAAATTCTGAAACTATTGATTGTATAAGGCTGAAGATAATTTAATTTCAAACATAAATATCAATTATTGTACTGCTGGTGGTTCATATTTCTTTAATTTTTATTTTTCAGGTGCTTTTTTCTATTTTTGACATATTTGTGTAAATGTTATTTTCATTAAATGTTAAGTAAACGTTGACAAAATCCAGTTAATTACTACCTAAATTTACTAAATGGCATTTAAATCAATGATGAGAAAACATGCCAATGTTTTAAAAATGACTAAAAACTTTATTTATATATAAAATCAATTTCTTTTAATCCGGATTAATTTTGGGCTATTATTATTCAAATAAAACTGAAGATTAAGTTCAATGTGTGACACTGGCGAACGGAAAGAAAGGAGTTAAATCAAAAACATAGCACAGAATGAAATGAGAAGGGTTAATGAATAGAACAATGACTGACAGAAAAAAAAGATTTCTTTTTATTTCCAAAGTCCAGTTTTTTTTTTTTAGGGCAGAGATGCTTCGAAGGAAAGTGATTCTGTTGCAAGGCACAAAAGCCATATGGTGATATTTAGCTGACAGCTGATTAATGCACTGGTTACGAAAACAATATAAGCAGAATAGATAAAATTTGATCTGTAACCAAATGAAGGGAATAGTTTCTTTGTGTGACCTAGGGTGCTTAGAGTGCAAATGACCCTGGCGGGGTTGGTTGGGAGAGTGACTGACCAGAGGAAGCAGCTGGTAAATTTCTGATTTTTAAGCAAAATCTGACTGAGAAATTTTGCCAGTGCAAAATTTAAAATGATATTTTTAATTAATGACCATGCCGTGTAATTAAGAGCCAGTTTAGTTGAAGGACAGGCGCAGGTGAAATATTAAGGAAGATGAAAGACTTGCCTATGCCCATAGGGAAGTGTTAGTGCAAGGCACAAATAAGAGAAGGAAGGAGATAGGCAGATTGATATCCTGTGACTGCTACCCATCAGAAAAGGGGTCTCTCCAAATTTGGAGGTGTAATTAATTATCCAGAGCCAGACAACAAAGAAGCCCTTGTCAGAGAAACCACTGAGTCCACATTAAACCCCCATGTCAGTTTTGGGTGGAAGTCAATATAAGCAGAATAAGTGTCCTTATAACCAAGCCAGAGGTTTCAGTAGTTTGAGACAAGACCACTCTGCCAAATCCCACAGAGAACCTCCGACTCAAGCCTTGTTCCAGACTTAACTGAGTTGAGCATAGCATCATAATAAAACACAAAGTGGGGAGGGTTAATGTTTTGTACCCAGAAGCAATTCATTGTATAAAAACAGAACATAAATTTTAATAGAACTAGACTTGAAGAACTCTTGTCTTTTTAAAGAAAAGACAAGAGGAAGGACATTTTTTTGTTAAGTTCCTTTGTGACATAGCTTTACCGAGAATGGAAAAATATTACAATTTCTGATGACAAATTGATCTTTGCTAAGCCCTGTGATCAAACAAAACAATGTGGGCAGAGCAACAGTTTAGACCAGAGTGACCAACCCAATGACCAGCAGCAGCATTTGACCAAAGTCTGACCGACAGAAGAATGTTATAAAAGAAGCTATTTAAATTATTTAAAATGTGTTCTTTCGGGTTTAATTTTTTTTTTTTTTTTGCTTTTTTTTAGGAAGTTGTTGGCAGTACCTATATAATAAAAAAAAAATTGGAAGACACTTAAAAGTTGAACTAAGAATAGAATTAAATGAAGTTAATCAAATACCATATTCACTTGTGAAAATTCTTTTAAAAAATCATTTATGCAAGTGTTTTATTTTTGTTTGTTTTTTTATTTTATGAAGATCGAAAATAAAATTAAAAAATAACATCCTGAATTATGTCCCTTGACTAGCACACAGTTCATTAATAAGTGCTAAAATTTACATTGAAATTGAATAATTTCCTGATGTTTGGTTGTTAAGTTTTAAAAATGTAAAGCTCATGTATTCATGTTAAAGTGGGCATGATGTTTGCAGGTGTCAAATGTTTTATGACATTAGTTGCTAAAAGAAATGAAAAGTAAATATTAATTAGTAATTAGTTAAATTTGTTACAGTTTGCTTTTAAATTTCCTTATGAAACTAATTAACCTCACTGTCTCAATCTGGCACTGGCAGATGGCATAATGTTATTGGTACAGAAATTGAAATTGTCATGCAGTGTTCAAATTCACTTTTACTTGTCACTTTTCGCTAAGGCTATCAGAAAAGGCATGGATCCATCTTTTGCCAGCTTGCAGCTAAATACCTATGCAGACTCTCTTGCTTGCTCTAAATAATAGAGTAGACTGTGTTCTTTAGTCTTGATAAAGTGACCAGTCTAAAGGGACAAAATCAACCTAAAACTGATGTCTTCACCTATCTTGCACTAGACATACCTGATGTTGTGACAGTGCCAGTATATGTGATGTCCCTATAGGGTTGTGTTTGTGTAGATCCCTTCTTTTTTTTCTACTCCAAACATGACCCACATCTTTGGAAAACAAAAAAAAAAAAATTAATATAATAGAAGAAATTTGTTTATATGTGAATCTTAAGAACTTGAAGACATTTCAAATGCTTTATTTATTGTTATTTTTTTTATTGATGCTAGTATAAAAAAAAAAGAAAAAGATGATAGTAAATACTGGTGTCACTGAGAGTTAAAGTATGACAATCTGTCTAGAGGTGATGAGAGACTACAAAAATGGCAATGTCAACACTTAATCATGTATCATGCACAGAAGTGCATTGATTTTGTCTCTTTATGGGCTACCATACAGCTGAATTGTGAGTATTTACAAATTATTGAGAAAAAAATATTTGTATTTTCATTTAACTTTGCTCTGTCAAGTTAAATGTGCATCTTGGATTATGTTAAAAATTTCATATATATTTATTAAAAGAAATGGATTTATGAAATTATTGGGGTAATATTTGTTTATTTTTATTTGATTTTTCTTTTTTTTTTATAGAAATTCCTTAAAAATATTCTCTAATGTGAAATTTGGATTTTATTTGAAAAATTATAGCCTAAAGTTAAAACAGATTTAAATAAAGATTTATTTTAGACATTTTTAAAACAACAACAAAAAAACTTGATTCAACCTAGTGTAGTTTGCTAATTAGATTGAAGCTAACAAAAAAAAAAAAGAAAAAATTGAAAAAGACTAGTACATTTAAGAAATAATGAGCGTTTTTCCCTTGACACCTTGAAGGTAGTTAAAATAACAGCAGTGTCAATGGGGGAAAACTGTCCTTTTGACAGTAATTTCTTTTTTTTGAGTATGAAGATTCAAGTTTGCCTAACTTTTAATGGCTGTAAGCTTATTGGGTGTTTCATTATTGCAGCATAAAATTAGTAAAAAACATTTTCAACTCTATTGATATCCAGACAAATAGAAAAGAATTGTCAGATGATCAGCTACTGCAATGAGTTTGAACTTTCCTGTTTTCTCCCTTATTGTGTCTCTGTGCTGGGTTAGACTTAGTCTATAATTACATGTATCTATGACAATATAAACTGATTTCATATATTATTCACTGTCTCAGTTAATATATTTTTTATTTTTTTCTTCACAGATGTTTCAGCTGTACAGAACAACATGATATGTTTAAAAACTGTTTTTATTGGGAATTTAAATGAAAGAAAACAAGATGCTTTAGTTTCCATCAAGACCAGAGAAATATATGATAAAATCTTCATGTAATATTTATTTTATAAAAGTTGTTTATTCCATGTTACAATCCATGGATACCTGCTTGACATGATTGGTATGCATTTTTGGTTCAGCTGAGTAGATGTATGAACCATTTCACTTCACACTACCAAAAACGATTGGTTCATTTACTCTCAGTAATGATGCGTCCTTGAAGAAAGAAATGTTTCAATTTTCAATGATTTTAAGTTTTGTAGGCATTTCATTATTGCAGCATAAAACTAGCAAAAACGTTTTCAACTCTATTGATACCCAAAGAGATAGAAAAAAATTGTACATATGAAAACTATTACATTCTGTTGAATACATTTTTGTGCAGATATAACCATTTATATACTGGACAAGCATTGATAGTTAAACAATCTTGTTTCACAGACTGTTGGCTACAGCAATGTGTTTGATCTTCTCTGACAGATGCTTATGTCCTTGTGCCAGACTAAACTAGCCTTAATATATAGCTACATGTATTACAGTATAAAATGATTTTATATATTATACACTGAGTGGAGAGTTCATTATTGCTGCATAACACATCTTCAGCTGTATTGATATGCAAAGAAAAAGAAAAAATATTGTAGATATGATCTCTGACTGGTTATTGTGTCCTTTTATTAGACTACAGTCATCTCAATAGATAACTACATGTATCTAGTAGAATATAAACTGAATTCTTATTCACTTTCTTAATGTATCTTTTATTTTTTTCTTTGCAGATATTTCAGCTTTACAGAAAATCATGATATACATAAAAACTCTTATTATTGGGAATTTAAATGAAAGAAAAGAAGAATTGATACTTTCCATCAAGAATAGAGAAATACATGCTGTCATGTTCATGTAAATGTTTATCTTCCGTTTCAAAAACATCACAGTGAATATTAACTGACAAAAAACATACTTTGAAATGTGTGGTTTGTCTTTTCTCCAAAAAGCAGTGTTACATCTGAATAAAAATTAGAAGTCATATCCTTTTGGAAGTTTGAAAATATTTCTAATAAAATCATATTTGATGTTTCATATTGGAACACACATACACACTGGAGAGAAACAATATTCTTGTGATATTTATGCATATGTATCTTCAATAAAATTGCATTTGGTGACACATATCCATAGACAAAAGCAAGTAAAAACTATATTCTTATGAAGTTTGTGGATCATCACTGAAGTTCATGTGGTTATATCATGCTAACAAACACTGGAAAGAAATCATACTCTTGTGACATTTGTGCATCTACATTTTCATGGAAATCAGATTTGGTCAACCATATGCAGGCACACACTGGAGGGAAACCATATGCTTGTGAAGTTTGTGGGTTTGCATTTTCATTGAAGGCACATTTAGAGCACCATATCCGAACACACACTGGAGAGAAACCATATTCATGTGAATTTTGTGGATCTGCATTTTCACAGAAGTCAAATTTAGCATGCCATATGAGAAAACACACTGGAGAGAAACCATATCCTTGTGATATTTGTGGCTATGCATTTACATTAAAGTCACATTTGGAGAACCATATCCGAGTACACACTGGTGAGAAACCATATACATGTGAACTTTGTGGATCTGCATTTGCACAGAAGTCAAATTTGGAGTGCCATAGGCGATCACATGCTGGAGTGAAACCATACGCTTGTGAAAATTGTGGATCTGCATTTTCACGAAAGTCACATTTGGTATGCCATATGCGTACACACACTGGAGAGAAACCATATATCTGTGAAGTTTGTAGATCTGCATTTGCTCAGAAGACATCTTTGGATCGCCATATACAAACACACACTGGAGAGAAAGCCTATTCCTGTGATGTTTGTGAATCTACATTTTCGCTCAAGGCACATTTGGAGCAGCATATGCGAACACATAGTGGAAAAAAACAATATTCATGTGAAGTTTGTGGATCTTCATTTTCACGGAAGTCCTATTTGGGGCGCCATATGCAAGTACACACTCATTAGAAAAGATATACATTCAAAGTTTGTGATTTTTTTTCTGTATCATCCTCAAATCCTTACTTGTTCTTGTGGCATTAGCAAATTTGCATTTTCTGAGATGTCAGCATTGGCAAACCACATGTACACACACAGTATAGGTATTCTGTGTAAATTTTTTTTTATCTGCACTTTTTGCTGCTCCATGTACAAACACACAACTTACTAAACAAACACCATATTTTTGTGAAATGTGTGAGTCAGAATTTGAAAATGTAACATATTTAAAAAAAAAAAACTTTTGCAGATAATGGATAGAAAATTCTCTTGTAAAATACTTTAAGTTTGAAAAGAATTATACTACACACTGGACAGACACTTAATCTTGTGAAATATTTGAATTTGAGTTTTAATGGAATTCACAGCTGAAAATGCACCCACAAATATGCCAATCTGATGAAGCTTACTCTTGTTCATCGGGTATTTTTTTAATGTATTCTACATTTAAAAATAAACATGCTAACACAAACTATTTTTAACAAGTTTGTGGATTAACATTTCTAATGCATCTAAGTATAAAAGCTATCTGCAAAATCACAAGCTAATTGTCCGAATCTGCATTTTCATTGAAATTTGCAATAAAAGCAAAACAGAGAAAACAAAATAATTTTATGCAGGTCAATCAGAAATTTCAACATCCAGAATACAGCAAACAGGAGCATATAACAAATGAGGTGTATTTTTTTTGTACATGAATGAAATAAACTCATATGTTAAAGAATTGGGTAAGTATGAAATTTGATTTATTTCAACTAAATATTAGAAACCTTTCCTTTATTTTGTGTAATGAAGTCTGTGCAATTGTTAATTTTTTTCTAAGTTTAATACATTTTATATTTTTTAAGATATAGCATCACTGATTTTTATGTGTAATAGTTAATTTTAACCTTTACCACGCTAATTACTTTCTAGAATTGTTCCCCTGGCCACTTCATTTTTGTTTTAGGGCTCAGAAACATAAACACCTACTGTTTTAAAATTGTTATAACTTTCTTTCTATTGCATGTATAGATTTTATTTTTTGTATACTAATAAAAGAATGAATAAGTAATATTTTGATGTCATGCATTATGTTTCCAGAAAACTTGCTTTGATATTTTTTGTCTTTTTAACAGAATGTCGAACTGAACCCTTTATTTTGCTTGCTGAGGTAGATTGTTCTAGTTCCATGTGCCATGTCTAATGGATATCAGTTATCTCCTGTTAATTCCCCTCTCCAAGTTCTCTACTGCCTTAACCAGGTATTGAACTCACACTCTTTGGGTCCTGTCACTGAATCTAACTAACACCTCTATTCACTGTGACATGTATCCTTGTACTTGTAAGCTGGGAAAGACAGTAATTTGGTTTTGATTCCTGATTAACAAAAAGCTTTCTTAAAGCTTATTAGTATCATGAATTTTTTTAAACATTTTATTTTTTATTCCTTTAACGACTTGGTATTTTTTATCTTTCAACAATAAAACACCTTCAGCCAAAATTGTTTAAGCTTCAGCTTGTGTCCATTTAGCATTATCTTTACCCATGGCTCTCTTCCCTTAAGCTACACCTTGAAACAACTTCTGCTGGTTGGAGTATGTATTGAATTTGACTAACGACTTACCTTTTCATTCTTTCTGAAGCATCTTTACTTTTCTTCTACTTTTTATATTCATCACCTTGTGATTCCCTTGGACATATCACTTGGTGTTTTTCGTCTTTCAACAATAAAACAACTTCAGTCAAAATTGTTTAAGCTTCAGCTTGTGTCCAGTTAGCATTATCTTTACCCATGGCTCACTTCTCCTGATCTACAGCTTGAAACAGTTTTTTTGCTGGTAGGTTGTTTCAAAGTGAGTGCTGCATTTGACCAGGGACATGCTCAGTCACATTGCAATTATTCATCTACATAGATTTTGATCTGAGTCCTGAGTTTCCATTCTTATCACTATGTTTCTATTCCACTTGTATTTTTTAACTTTGTTTACCTCCTGTTTTTCATTTCTGACTGACAAAAGGCTTTCTCATGTGTCTATCTATGCTGCTGAATTCTTTCCCAGGCATCTTTACTTTTTTTTCCACTTTTTATATATGCATCAACTTGTGATTTCCTCGGATGTACCATTAATTACTTTGTGTTTTTTGTCTTTCAACAATAAAACACCTCCAGCTAAAATTGTTTAAACTACATTTTGATGAAGGTGGAATTAATTTTGCTGGTTTATTTCCTTTATTTATTTCATTGAATACCCACTGGGGTGTAATATTCACCCTAATAGGCTGTGTCTTTGTTGGTACGGGCAAGATTTCAATTGTACTGTTTCTTCAGTATACGGCAAGCTTGCTAAAATAGGTATAAATGTGCTAGCCATAGAAACAATACTGTTGAAAAACCAATTAATGGTGAAATGTAAAATTCATACAACAGCTATGGTGCAGTTTGGTCTCAATCACTATTTTTCTATCTTTGAGGCACTGAGAAACATCTGTTTCTTAAGTAGTGCTGGTGATGCTAACATTTTAGTGGCAGATTTTCTGTAGTGTACAATGTTTGATTGAAGCATGCCAGTTTTTGCAAAGCAGCCACTCTGAAGATCTCTCTGGGCAATTATCTCGAACTCTAGTTCCTCAACTCTGCCTCTTCAATTGATTTCTGTGTATGCATACTTTGTTTATATAGACTTCTATCTGGGAAATAGACATGATTAATTAGCTTCTCAAACAAAGAAGCTTCAGTTAAATAACTCAGATCTATGAAGGGCTTTTCAGCTTTGGCCTGAATTTTTAAGTTTGCATAGTTTACATTGAAATCACATCTTGGTTATTGCTGAAAAGCTTGTTATAAAATAAAGATAAGTTTTACGAATTATTAATTTTATTTTACAAAACTCAAAAATAAAAATCAATTATATCCCATGACTAACACATTTCATTGATAAATAAGTGCTGAAATTTTCATTAAAATGACAGTTGTATGTGATAAATATTTTTACCTATTGAACACTTGACATGAGTGACTTTGTTTAAATTTTCCAACATTTTTATGATGAGGTGCTGTTACAAAATATTTTATGACCAATTTGTAGAAGAGAGCAAAATTTACATAGACATTTTTTTCATGTACATCCTGTGAGATAAAAGTTAAACAATTTCTCCATTGAATATTTCTACATTTTGAAGATGTCCATGACATTAGGATTTTATAAGTAAATGAATTTGTTGAGGTAATCACATTAAACTCCTTCCCTTGCAAAATTTAAAATGGAAATTTTCTAAAAAAAAAAAAAAAAAATATTTAACTTAGTTTGTAGCAGATTTTGAAAATCATGGATTGTGTTTTCCCTTATGGATAAACATTTCATACTATAACTTTCAAAAATGTCTGGTTGTATAGAATGGATGTAAATTGATTTTTATATAAGATTTTTTTTCTTATTAATGTTGCAAAGAATTTGATAAAAATGAAATTAATGCAAGATTTTTTCTTTGTGTTGATATCCAACTGAAATGTTTGGTTCATATCAACAAACTAATAATTACCAGATTAAAATAAACCATCTTTAGACAACTTGTGATAGAACAAACATACTTTATTACTTGATATTTTAAACTGATTCTCTATTTTGTCTTCTTTCAAGTAAAAAGCAAAGCTTCATTTGATTTTTATACCTTAAATTTAGTGCTTTTTGCATGATGTCATTTGTCTTTTGCCTCACTTCAAGATTTATGCCTAATTGAATCTGCTTTTTATTAGTTTTCATGACTTTATTTAGAATTGCCATATTGTTGGATGAGTGTATTTTATCAAAATAAAGAAGTTGAAATAATAATCTCTAAAAGAATATTTTAGATATTTGAAATCTTTGCAAAAAGAGCATTTTATTTTTATATTCTTCTCAACTCCAAAGAAAATTATTTAAGGTAAACTTTATTTTTCTACTGATCTTTCCTGGCTGCTGCATGATTGTTTTCCTGTACTCATCTCAACTAACCTTAATGTATGTGTTAAATTATAAACAAATTTTATATATTATTCACTTTCCCTGTTAACTTTTGTTACTTTTATTTCCCAGATGTTTTGACTGAAGAGAAAATCATGAACTGTTATTCAAAATTTAAATGAAAGAAAAAACTCTTTACTTTTCATCAAGAACAGAGAAAGAAATGCTGAAATATTCATGAAAAAGCTGGGCATTGACATTTTTGAAGGTGACACTGAGGCCAAATATAAACTTTGAAATGTGTGGTTTCTTTTTCCATAAAAGTGTTGTTTCATATGAATAAAAATTATAGAGGAGCCATATTGTTGGGAAGTTTGCAAATCTAATGATTTAGATTTTGTGTATGATATGGAAACGGTGAAGACTAATAGTATTCTTGTGATATTTGTGAACTTTCATTTTCTCAGATGTTAAATTGGGTATGCTATCTCCAAACACACACTGGAGAGAAACTACATTCTTGTGATATTTGTGAATCTACATTTTCACAGAAGTCACATTTGGAACGCCATACTGGAGAGAAAACATATTCTTGTGAAGTTTGTGGCTCTGCTTTTTCACAGCCATCATCTTTAAAGTGCCACACTAACGAGAAAACATACAATTGTAAATTTTGTGGATCTTCATTTGAACCACCTTATGCAAACAATGGAGAGAAATCATTTTGTGAAATTTGTGAATCTGCATTTTCACAGAATTCAAATTTGGAGTGTCATATACAAACACACTGGAGAAAAACCTTATTCTTATGAAGCTTATGGATCAGCATTTCTACAGAAGTCTTATTTGGAACATCACATTCAAAAAAACACTGGATAAAAAACCTAGCCATGTGAATTTTGTAGATTGTTTATACAAAAGTATAATTTACTGCTAATGCATCAGCTGTGAATTCTCAATAGGGAGAAACTATTCTTGTGAAGTTTGTAGATCTGCCATTTAAGATGTCAGTATTGCTGATCTTCATGTAAACACAGAGAATCACAACCATATTCCTGACAGGTTTATGGATTTGCATTATTCACAGTAGTCAAATATAATGCAAACACACATCGGTGAGAAACCATTATTCTTGTGAAATTTGTGAATTTGGATTTTTAAGTTTGTTGGGTTACATGGAAGCATACTCTGGGGAGAAGCCATATTCTTGTGATACATGTAAGGGTACTTTTGCTAAAGTCATGTCTACTGCTCCATGTGCAAACACACTTGACAAGTGATTTTCTTGTAAAGTGTGTAGGCTAGTGTTTGGGAAAAAAAATACAATTTTGGACATGGAAAGAAAATTTTCTTTTAAAACCTGTAAAGCATCCTTTTGAAATACTTTACATTTGGAATATTTTGTATAACATTTTTAACAACATTTCTGGATGAGCATTTTTAAAGAACAAGAGTATAAAAGTCAGCTGAAGTGTGAAGATCTGCATTTTCATTGAAATTTGCACTGAAAGCATAATGGCAAAGCATACAAGAGAAAATATAATGTATATCAATTTCATGGAGGTCAGTCAATAATTTATACATGCAAATGTAAAGCGGACAAAAAAATTGGGGGATATATATTTTTTGTACATAAATGAAATAAAGCCATGTATGCATGAATCAGGTAAATACAAATTTGGATTTATTTTTATATTTGTTAATCAGTGTCACCCCAAGCAAGGCAGTACAGCCACTAACACGCAAGGGGTTACAGGATATGGATGAATTCAGAACAAAAACATTAGTAATGACTAGAAAGAGAAAAGAGCATTTAGGAGGATAGCGATTGCCATTGCTTTTATATTCTTGCAGATTGAAGTTGGCTGGAAAACCTGGAGCCAGAAGGGAGTTCAACAAGTGAGAGGTGCGAGAAAAGAAACTGTTAGCGTAGAAGTTACAGCTACATCTAGCTAGCTCAACTGTAAATTGAAGCGATATCATCACATTTCTAGTATTGTGCTCAAATTCAGTCTAGATACCTTAGCAAAGAGCTCAGTTACCATGAAAGTATTTACAAAAGAAAATACAGAGAGGCAACCTTATGGCAATGAGCAAGTGACAGAAGCTGAGCCACCAGATCAGGACCAATAATATTGCTGATTCTTCTTTGGATCTTATCAAGGGGCCCCAGGTAAATAGCACAAGCATATATAGCAGCAATATTCTGAGCATAGATGAATATATGCAAGATAGATTCAGGAGAGAAGAATTGTCTTCCCTGATACAGTGAACTGACTTTCTCAGCAATTGATTCAATACAGACTTTCCATTTCATGTCATCTGAGAACCTAAACCAGAGAAGGTGGAATGAGCCACTTTCCTGGAGTATAACATCAGCCATGATGATGGAAGGCAGAGAGGGATCTTTCAGAAGATTATAGAGAGAGAAGTTTAGTCTTGGAGGCATTAATATTGACAAGCCATCTTTTGCCCCAGTTAACAACAGTCTTGAGGTCGTTTTGTATATCAGCTGCCATTTTGACCTTGTTGGACTGATCAACCTTAGTATTGAGGTAGGAGTAAATGGTTGTGTTGTCAGTGTAGATGCCAAGTAATTTATTAAGAACATTCCTTTTCAGGGTCTTTTAATAATATGTATTAAAACATTTGGGGCTATTAATATGAAATGAACAGAATTATCTCATCTAGAATTTGAACTCTGATCCCTGAGTCTATTTTGCATATTTTTTTACAGTTTGGCTATGAACCATTCCTTTATTTTGTATGATGAAGGCTGATTTTAATCTGATTGATCAGTTGTTTTTGGATGTTATTTTCATAAGTTTAATACATTTAAGACATTTTTAAAGCTTCAACAGTGTTATAATATTTTAAAAATCTACTTTTCTGAAATTTTATTTGAGGAATATTAGTTGATTTAAAATATAATTAATCTGATTTGAAAAAAATATTTACTTTATGGCGAAAATAATAGAGAAATAGATTTTTCAAACAGTAGTAGTGATTTCCATACTTTTTATTGCCCATCAATCATTTAACAAGCTTTGATGAGGTGTTGTTGTTCTACAGGGATTTTATCTGCTAAAACATAATTTAAGAAAATGATAGGTGAACACTTTATGTAATTTTTAAATACTATGAAATCTTATTTAAGAATGGTAACTTTAAATTTACTATAGTCATCAATCTTGTTTTCTGTTAATGTCAGAAATGGTCATCCATACTTTCAAAATGGGCACGTTTATATAGAAAAAAAAATTATTTAAAAATCTTTGTGTGTGTGATTTTGCATTAAGCTTTTCAATTTTCGCTTAGTAAATATAGTCTTCACTCAATAACCTAACGAAGAAGAATTTTTAAGATTTTTGAAATTTTATAAGCTATTATAATTAAAAAATGAAAGCAAATCTTGTAATCCATTGAAAAATTATTTTTCTTCAGACTCTGTCCTAAATATTTATTATTTATAAAAGCAATTAAAAGCTTATCCATAGTCATAGTTTTATTGCATTTTTTATTTTACAACTCTGAGCAAATTTTTAGGAACTGTTTAAAAAAAAAAAATGAGTGATTTACATTATCCAAGGAGTTCTGTGTTTAGCTAATAAAACAAATTTAGAGGACGAAATTTAGTTTCTAGAAATTTCATGAAATTAAATGAGAGTGGGGTAAAAAATGAAAAAAAAAAAAACCCAAATATTTTTACCAAGATTTTCTAAAAATAATAATTTCAAAAATAAATTCAGTCATTTGTGAATAAATCTTGAAAGGATCATTAAAATCTGACAATTGTCCAAATTTTGCAAGAATTTTCAAATTAATGTTATTTTAATGAAAAAAAGTGCTAAAATTTCCATTGTCAGCTCTGTTTCAAATGTGTTAGAAAAGAGTAAAAAATACGTAGTTCATTCCTCTTAACAAACATTTTGATGATAAAACTTTGATTATATTAAGTGTGAGGTTTTTTTTTTTATCAAGCTCTGCTGTTTTTTAGTGAAAAAGTGGAAGTACCTACAGAAAACAATATAGAAAACTGAATCAGTGAATAGTGTTGAAATTCTGTCCGAGATAATTTGTTCCTTTTTTTGCACTAATATCTAAAATGTTTTAAGACATTTTATTAAAAATCCTGAAAAAGAATGTTCATCATCAGAATATATTTTGTTTATATGAAGGCATCCTTACACCAAATATAGGAGGGCTTTTATAGCTTAACTGTAAACAATATGGAAAATTGATTCAGTGAATAGAGTTGAAATTCTGACTGAGATAGTTTCTATTCACTTTACATTAATATCTCAAATGTATTTAGACATTTTATTAAAAAGACCCTGAAAAGCAATGTTCATCAGAAAGTATTTTGTTTATATGAAGGCTTCCTTCATATAAACAAAATATATCCTTACACCAAATATAGGTCTTCATGGCTTCATAGTAAACAATATTGAAAATTGAATCAGTGACTAGAGTTGAAATTCTGTCCGAGATAGATATTAGTGCAAAGGAAACAAACTAAAATGTTTTAAAACATTTTATTAAAGATCCTGAAAAAATATCTCTCAGGAATGACCGGGGTCACCAAACTATGACCTTGGATAATCTAAAAGTTCTTTGTAAATGAAAGGTGTTATGATGTTAATTTGGGGTTAATAAAGACAAACGCCAAATAACATGTAACAATAAAATGGGGTTTATTCGGTTGGTAAGTTGGTACAGATATCGCCTGAGTAGTCTATAACTAACTCAGCCCAGAACTTCTTCTACTCTGTCTTTTGACATGCCACTAGTTTAACGTCCTTGTTTGTAGACGAGTTCATCTTCAAGAGGGGTGGTAGGTTCCTACACAACAAAAGGTGATAAAATGGATCAATGAAATAGATTATAAGTTGGAAAATATGTTTATAATATTAGCATAATGCTAAAGACACAGAGCTGGAATATTGCAAATGGGTTTTATCTCATACTCTTAAAATAATAAGAAAAATAAGCTTGAATATTTATTAATAAAGCTGATAACTGGTAGGTAACAATATAGTCATTGCAATAATTAAAATCTACACATGTGGACGACATAAAAATCAATTTAAACAAATAACAACTTTGGTGGGGTTATGGAGTGTTTATCAATGAGAGCAAGGATGAAGCAAACGATACTCATCTTGATTTTTCATATTATTATTAGAATCTCTCCGCTCTCTTTTCTTTTTTATACCTATTCCATTCTTTTCAATTTTGTTTTTGTTCATTTTATATTCTCCTCTCATTTTGAGATCAGTTTCTGTCTGTCTCGTTGATTTTTCTTCATTTGTTTCCACTGCATGCTTATTAGCATAATCCAAGCAAACATGTTTCAAATCTCTGTTAGGTCAGTTCTTTACAATTGCCTTCACAAAGACTTGTTGTCATGATGAGGGCCTTTTGTTATGTTGGCTGGGAGGTTTAATTCCCTCCTTCACCAACCCCAACTTCATCGTCCGGGACATTGCATATCAATATCCATTTTTTGCAATCAACAGGTGCCGACTGACTTTTCACCACGTGTTCCTGCTTGTCATTTCAAATATCTCATGATGCCTTCTACTATTCTCCCGACTTTTAATCATTGCCAATATTTTATCCAGGTTCCACCTCAGCACTGATCAAAACTGGCTGAGAAAGCGGAAGGTGTAGAATCATTCACCATGAGCCCATGTTGGCTGACCTGGACTGTGTACATATTAATCAGCCTTGCTTTGTCCTCCTCCCCTCCTACCACATCACAATATTTATATTTTAAAGATAATTTGTGGTATGCATCAATTGTTTTCTTTTTAAAAAGACTTATCTGATATGCTACTTGGTTTCAGTGGGGGGGGGGAAGATGTGTTTAATGTCTCCTGTTAATAACTTATAAATAATGGACTATTTCATTTTGATCTCGTGAGAAGACAAAACACATCAAAGATGCTACTTGGTTTCAGTAAGAAAATAAAAGAAGGGAAGATCACAGTGTATAAACCTCTGTTTCAGTGGAATCAAAAAAATTAATTTCAAATCTTTTTGTTTGTACCTCCTTACTTCTTAAAACCATTGACCAGGATCCATATTTATGATTGCTATTGCAATTTTTTGTTAAAGTCATTAGGCCCAAATATTTAACTAAATGATAAGGGAATTTATACAGATGTTTTACTGTCATAGAACTAGTCATGAGTCATTAACTTAGGAATTAAGATTTATCAGAAAATTCAATTAGTAAAACCATGACATTTTCACAGGTCTTCCTAGTTTATATTTATTTAATGTTAACTTCAATTTGAGGCAATATAGAAAATGTTATGTTTATTTGAATACTTTTATTTATATGTTTTATTATTATAAAGATTATTTATAGAATTTACAAATCTTTTTACTTTTTTTTCTAAAAAGACTTTGCAACATCTTTCAGAAATCTAGTATCCAGCTTCAGAATTTTATTTTAATTTATCAAAAGTCTAGCAGGGCAATCATGCATTACTCATGTCAACACCAGAAGTGTACAAATTTATATTAATAACAATAATATTTATATATTTACAACCAATATTATTTAATTTATTAGAACAATATTGATTACATTTTAATCTTTATCAATATCCTTTTTTTAATCAAATTCACCCCATGCTAGGCAATGGATAAAAATAATTATTGATTCTATTCTAAATCTTGTGTATGTGTCCAGCTTAAACTACAATATACTTCTGATTCAAAGAAAATATCTATTTAAGCAAAGATATTTGTAAATTAAATAACTAATGTGTTAGATGGCCGTTGACCTCACAAGGTTCGTCCATCCTTTACTAAATCTTGTTTTTAATCCTCCTGCTAGATGCCTAGCCACATTCCTAACCAGAAAAGCCTGGTGTGGGAACCAGTTTAGTCACCAATAAACTGATCATGCTGCAGTTACTACTGAGTTACATCCTAACAGTAACACTTGCTGTCCTGGGTATGATGATAAACTACATCCGACAGCAAAGGCCCCCGATCAGGAGGTTTTGAGGAGCATGGAACCACCTCTTAATTGCTGGTGTTTTCTGGTCCACCCTGGCCTGGGGTGGTAGCACCTGTTAGGGTCTCTGCTATGGTTAAATAGTTAACCCCCCCAAACTGGGGTCAAAACACTATGAAAGTGTAAAATAGGTTTTAATACCAACAATACATTTTTTGAGGAAAAATTATTACCAGCAAAAAAAACTCTTGCCGGCATTAAATAACCCACTGAGGCTGATATGCTGTGAAACAAATCAAACCAAACCAGTAACAGCTGTAGAGTGACCAGATATAAATATCTCCTGAACAAGTTTTCTGGAAAAATAAAATTTAAAATAATAACAATAAAATAAATTGAAAATTTTGTAACTTATATCAGTTATGAAAAAAATTCATAATAAATAAAAATAATACCATAAAATTTCATAAATAAGATAGATAGCTTTTCCTTCTTTTTTTTTTCTTTTTTTATAAGCGTTTTATCCCAAGCAAGGCGGGAAGCCACTAGCATGCAAGGGGTTACAAGAGAGTTGGAGCTAGAGCAAATAGGAATGATAGAGGAAAGGATGAAGAGAAGGATAGGGGATAGATCAGGGCATCTGGAGATGTCGATTGACATTACATTTGAATAATTGGAGATTATAGCTATCAGAGAAACAGGAAGAGGGGAGGGAGTTTCACAGGCAGGAGGTGTGAGACATGAAATCTTATATTTTTTTATGTGTTAATTTTTTTTCCTTATTTTTAATATTAATACAGCAGTTATAAAAATGTAAAATTTTTTAATTAATTATGTAATCTTTAACTCTTATTTTATTTAATCATAGTCCGCTAACAACAGAAGCATAAAAATAAAAGAAAACTGCTATGCAAATGATTTCAGACTTTAATGAAGAATGTGATTCCTTTTTTTTGTCCCTAGAATTGAAACTAAAAAAGAAAATAATAATTGCAGTATGTCTTTCACTGAAAAACAATAAATTAATTATATTTAAAAAAACTAAATTAAAAATATTTAGTGAAATAGGACATAAAAAAATAAAAACGTTTGAAAATGTGACAATGATGGTCAAGGTCAGAGAATTCTTCAAGATGGGCGCTTGCAGAACAAAAACGCAATTGTTCTGAAAGGATATTATTGCTATCAGGGGAAATAACTCTTAAAATCCATAGCATTTTATTTGCAAATAAGTTCTTATGCACACTCAAAAACCATGTTAAATTCTTTTTTAAAATATGGTCTGTCACAGATTATGACCTGTAAAGCTAGATCTACTTAATAACAGCATTCCCTAATCTCTACAGATTGAAACTTAATGTTAAAATATTTAACAATTGCATTTAAAATTGAAAAAAAAAAAAGAAAAAAGATTCTTGTAAATATTCATTTTTCGTCGGAAAAGTATTTTTGCTTCAGACAATAGTTCCTGACATATATATATTATTCATGAAAGTCATGAAATAATGTCTTAGTTTTATTGGGTTTTGTATGTTACAATTCAGAGCTGATTTGGGGGGAAAATAATTCAGTTTTATAAAAAAAAAAAAAAAATCCACAAAAAAAAAAAAAAAAATATTGATGATTTATATTCTTCAAAGATTTCTGCTTTCCATTAATATAATCAATAAAAGTTACAATGTTGAATTTCTTGAGTTTTCATAAAATTAAGTAAGTGGGGGAGGGTAATGTGTGAAAAAAATTATTTTTACCATGTCTTTAAAAATTAAAAAAAATTCATGTCTAAAATAATTTCATTCATTCGTGAATAAGTTCTGAAAGTTTCATTAAAATCTGACAATTATTGGATTTTTACAAGAATTTCCAAAAACAATGTCTTTTTAACATCAAAAAAGACTCTAAATTTCGTAATACTAACCTTTGGCCGACCTGCAGACACACACAAAAAAAAAAATTTGAACAATTAAATGGCATAAGAAGTCTAATTCAAAAAATATTTTGGGCTTTCTTCTTCATAATAAACATTTTGATGATAAAACTTTGTTTTCATTAAGTTTGGAGCATTTTTTTCATCACAGTATGATGATTTTTTTAGTGATTTCATGGAGGTAACCTATAACTGCTTTAAACAAAGTGTCATGAAAACACTGAGTGCTAGTGTCGAGAAAATGATGATGTTTTTATGAGGATTGTATAAAAAAAACAAAAATTAACTTGTGAGAGAAGAGGCCTGACCACGCCAATGGTAGAATGGATCAGATATAAATCTATCAAAATTCCAAGGCAATTTTTTTTCTGCTTGTGAACTTTCATTGAAAGATTCTTCTTACATTTCCCTTGTGTCTTCAGATATTTTTAATACTTATCTTCAGTGAAAATGCTGATGCACAGTCTTGACAACAAAATGATTTGTATATTAGCAGGTTTATTTTTTAATTATGAGTGTTCACTTTGCAAGATGCTATCAAAATTAGGAGTAAGTGGCTTGGTAAAGAAACAACAACAACAACAACAACAAAAAAATGCAAGGATTTTTGTTCAAGATTCAATATGAAAGCAGAAGTGAAAGCCTCAAGGTGGTTATAGCTGAAAAGATAAAGTGATTGGTAGTCAATGAAAAGGATTGTGTTAATAGTGTTTTTTTTTTTTTTTTTTTTTCTTTAAAAAAAAAAGGAATTGGAAAGCAGATCCAAAACTACATCCAATAATGGAATCTCAACTACATGACAGAATTAGGGTACTGCTAAACCATTGTTATCTACTGGTCTTCTTTGGCTATGATCTAGCACTCTTTCACTCCCTGACAAGGATTACAGGGTTTTCTTTGTTCTACCCAACAGACATGTTTTTTTTTTTGTGTGTGTTAATTACATGATTGACATGAATGAGGTGAAATTTGTTTAAAAAGAAAAAAAAAGAAGCTCCAGTCTGATGATCTGAAAACTTGCCTAAATAAAGTTTGCAAAAAGGCTTCTTTTAAAAGAGATACATTTGACATTTTGCAATTTTTTAGCTAATGGGAAAAGTAAGTTACAAATAATAAATAAATTTGTGTCTGTAATACCGACAGAGTTAGAAGTTATTGACATTTGGAAAAATGTTCATGATAATATTTTTTGGAACATACTTTCATGAACGTTTTTCCAAATGTCAATAAACATATAGTACAGTGGAACCTTAGTTCACAAATTTAATTCGTTCCTGAAGCTCGTTTGTAAACTGAAACCTTTTTTCCAATAGGAATCAATGTAAAATGGATTGATCTATTTCTGGTCCCAAGATGATTGCTTATTTAAACATTAACAACAGTACTTTGTGCACAAGTTTATACACAAAACTAATGAAAATCATTAAATCTAAGGAAAAAAAAACAATACTGAACAGATCATAAAATGTAGACAAATACTTCAATTTTACTGTAGGAGAGTTGATGGCGTAAGTGAAAAGGGAAAGAAAGAGATGTTATTGTTTGGAAATGGGAAGGAAAGTCATGATTGTCTATTTATGAGAATAGTATCATTGATTTTTCCATATGAAACCGAGTAGGAAGAGACAATATCATCAACAATTGTTTTTCTCTTAACTTTTCTCTTTCCTTTCGAGCCATGACCAAGGACTAATGAAGAAGAAAAAAAGCCCAGTACAATAAAATTGAAAAAGAAAGACACAGCAAAACACACGAATGTATACAACATGGCGGTTGACTAAGGGGTGATTCTGTTTGGGTTAACTGGGTTCAGCAATGTTGCTTGAGAACTGAAATTATGTTTGATAACCTAGGTATTTTCATCTCGAATATTCTGTTCGAAAACTCATTTGTTCAACATGTGAGACGTGTGTGTGTGGGTATATATATATCTCAATCAAACATATCTTGTTAAATATAATAGACAACAAATGGTGTCTTTATGTGTTATCATGAGCATTTCCAAGCATCATATAATGGCTTTAGTTTCAAGAGAAAATAAAGACAATAACTGATGTTTACTGTGTTTTTGTTGTATATCTTGTGGGGAGAGTTTTTGTGTATGAGTTTAATGAATATTTTTCTGTTTATTTTTACATTATTGTTGTATGGTGGGTTGAATCATATGATGTTTCTTTCATTGTTGTGTGGAGTGTATGTGAGTATTGTCAGCTATCTTTTAGGGCTGTTTCATAGATTTTTCTTGGCTTAATTATATATATATATATATATATATATAGAAAAAACTAAATATATGTATTATAATTAAATTGAAGTTTTTAGCTTCTGTTTTTGAAACATGAGAACTCTTATGTAGCAATGGAATCATATTTTTTTAAATGATTATAATTTAGGCTCTACTTGTGTATTGAGCACTGTTTTTTAAAATAAAAACAAAAATACTAAAGAAATTCGAATTATTAACCTAATGGTTCTTTCCTATTTTTCTATATATTTGCACACACAAACACACATTTTATATATATATATATATATATATATATATATATATATATATATACACACACACACACACACTCAAACATATCTTGTTAAATGTAACAAACAATGAATGTCTATTATGTTTTATCAAGCCTTTCCAAGCATCATACAATAGCTTTAGTTTCATGAGAAAACAAAGACAATTATTATATTGGTTGTCAATTTAAGCTTTTGGCTCACATCAGCCATCATCAGTCTTTATATGGACATTACAACAGAGATGTTCACCATTAAAGATGACATACTGTTTTGTTTACATAGAAGTTTGCTATGCAATGATAACAGTCATGATACAAGTGTTACTAATTAATCCATAGCAGTGGGGAAGCAGATTCATACATTTCCCAAGGTTAATTACTTGTAAGTGAATATAACAAACCCAATGGGAACTAAAACTCTGCACTCCAATTATCAATTCAAAGCCATTACACCACCTGCACATTCAAGCTTACAGAACCTGATATTCTCAAACAGTCATTCATTTAGGTACTGATCAGACTCAACATTGCTTAACATTGGTGATCATACGGGAACTGGCATTTCAAGGGATGTGGGTGTAAGTCTCTGATATATTTAGAGACCCGCAAATCTCCCAAAGGCAGCAGGAATAAACATCACTGATTAAGTTTACTGATGCATCACAGAGGTGTTTGGATTATGATTAATTTTCTTTTAGTTCTTCATGATTTTAACAAGAACTAAACAACCTGTGACCTGTTGGGTCAACCTTGTTGTGTTTACTGTTTGCCTTTAGCTTCATGAAGAGTTAGTGAAATTGAGATATTTTAAAAATACATTTCTTTGCAGTTATTGAAGTTGCTTTCAACATTAAAAAAATTGTCTATTTGAAGAAAGTTGAACAATAAGAGCTTGGAATATCAAAATTCAAAGTGTTGGGATTCAATACAATAAGATAAAATACTGCTGTGGGCATGCGTGTAATTTGGCCGTTTAGAATAATCAAATGATTTTCATTGAAAGAATAGAATTCAGTAGAAAAGACAACGTAATTTCAACAAATAAACACTAATTTAATATAACGACAAGAATAGAAGCAATTAGTCATAGATTGGAAAGTAATGTCTTTTTGTTTGGGTTCATAAAATTCTGAAATAAAATATAAATTCTTTTTGTGCACGTATGTAAGAAACAATGAAATGTTGTTATATGTGAGAAAAAGTCAACACGTGTGTGCGGTTCATAGTAAAGAGGATACAAGAGATAGAATTTGTTTCTTACTGTGGACAGTGTTGTCGTAGTCTGAAGCGGTCTCTGAAGTTTGTCAGTATTGTCACTTTTAGCATGAGGTCATGAAGTTCACAAGCGAGAGTGGCATGGACCTTGAAGACAGCTATCCTGTTTGGAGCCAGATTTCATGTGTTTTATACACTTTCTTGTAAGAATTAGCTCCATCCCCCACTTCCTACATGATAATAAATTTATATCTTTCTTTTCCCCACTCTCTATATATGACTTCTGTCAAACACACAAGATACAAATTTCGCAGAGTTTTATATAGTAATAAGATAAATAAATGAAGGAAAGACAGAACGAAATAAAAATTTAAAATGAAAGGTAAGCCATAATGGTAATTCAACAATTTTGATTTTTTTTATTCATTTTCTTCCACTTACCTTTTAGAGCATAAAAAGCAACAACAAAAACAAAACAGGGTTTCTTTATACTTAAATGCTTTTGTTTAGATTTCTCTGCCAGCCTACACAATGTTTGTTCAGTTTATAGGATAAGGTTAAATATGAAGCAATTAAGCATTACTTACACTATATTCAAACTAGATTTAAAATTTCACTTGTCATTCATTCCTCAGATTGATTTTTTTTGCTGCTGTCATTTCTACTTTCGTTCATGTGTTCCATTTTGAATCACCGATATGTTCCAAAACTTCATACTGCATCATGAAGATCGATTGCAAATTGGATCTTTGGGTGGAGGGAGGTTCATATAGCACTTGAGATGTTCCTTTCCTTTTTCTTATCTTCCCAATATGGCAGATATGATCAGTCAGTGCTGATGCATGCTTTCAGGTGTAAAATTAAGATTTCTAGATGGCTTAATAGAAAAGTAGAATTTGTTACCAAGCCAGAAATATATAATTCAGTGTAGCATAAGTCACTGCAAGTCATGGTAATTGTTCTGTTGAACTTTCTACTGTAGTAGAAAGTTTCTAGTAGAACCATAATGCTAAGACCATAAAAGAACAAAAATTAAGAAGACAGGAAATAACAAGAGAGCACACTACTAGATTGGCAGCATGAGTCCATCATTTTACAGAAGAAATGGTTGAATGTAACTGTAAATTCTATGCTAACAGTTTTTTCTATGGCACTTCTCTCATTTGTAGCTTCCAGCTTCTTGCTTCCCAATCATTCCTGCACTAGGACGAATAAACACTTTTGAACACTGTCAAGGCTGAAGATGACAAATGAGAGCAGCAGCCCAGATAGGACAGCAATATTCTATTTTTGGTTTGATATGGCTTATTAAAGATAGAGCATGGCATGAGGAATCAGATGCTTTTTGGAGTGGGACAATGAATCAACCATTTTCATAGCCTCTTTAGTAATGAATCATATATTTGGAGTCTGGGAAGAAAGGATTGTTCTAGTAGATGTTCAAGGAAGGAAAACTCATTGAGATCTGTTCATCATGACAGGAGAAAATCAGGGTCTGCTCAGTGATGATGAAATATCACTAGATTGGTTTTGGAGATATTAAATGTTACAAGTCAGTTTCTTTTCCTATTGACCTGTAATAATCTGAGAATGTAGTTAGGCAGATTGTATTAAGCAGAAAGAGGGTAGGACTGAGAAGAGAATCGTGGAGAATAGAGCTAAGATAAAAAGATCAGCTGCCAGACTCTGGTTGCCTAGGTATTTGGATGTGCAGTCATAATCTATGGTATCATCTGCATAGATATCCATAATAATCTGAGAATATTCTTAGGCAGACAGTATAAAGCAGAAAGATGGTAAGACTGGGGAGAGAAGCTTGGCATATGGCTGCATTGATATTATGGGCTTCAGAAGATTATCCATTAAAAATGAACTTGATGGATTGTGACGAAAGCAGATAGCATAGACATGCATACGCACATTTCTTAAGGTTAATTTCCGCCTAGCAACAGAATAAAGGTCGCGTGGGAGTCTTATGACATTTTGGGAAGGCAGGTCAAAAGGTTGACTGACCCAATTACCCGTAGCGACAAATGTCTAGACAGAAGCTAGACAGGGGAGTGATGTAAGCTGGAATTCGCGCCAAAACTTAAGACACGTGATAGAGATTCACTCGAGAATCAGTTGCTATCTTGACTTTGAAGACCAAGATCTGAAGTCGAAGCGCTGATAGTTTATGAACCGAAAGATAAGACTCATTTGATAGTGATGGAACTTATCCAGTTCAACCCAGGCAACTCCGGACAAGAAATATAACAAGAACTATTCCTGTTCGAGAACCCCAAATTGAAGATGCAGAGAAATTTATACGCTGAGGATTCAGCCTGCGTTTAAAGAAAAAGGAAAACCAGAGAAGAAAGCATATATCTCTGTTACAAGTTGAATTGTGTAAAGAAGAAGAAGGAAAGAAAGAAGAAAACCAAAGAGAGGAAGAAAGTGTACATCCCTGTTGCAGTGAGTCGGGTTTGGAAACCGAACTGTCTACAGAAGAAAAAGGAAGGAAAGAAAAGGCAAAAAACAAAGAGAGGAAGAAAGTGTATACCTCTGTTACAGCCGGACAGTGTGTGAAATTGTGTCTGTGTCAAGAAAAGAAAGGAAAGGACAATGATAAAAAAAAGAGAACTGAATATAAAAGATAAGTAATCATATTTTGCACCCGTAGTAGAAAGATATACATACATCCATGAATATTATGTTCTTGCAAACACATTATGTAATTGTAACTCCTATCCCATCACTTTTGTGTATGCGTTGGCTTCTGCATTCAATTCATAGTAATTCATACTTATATTTTTGTATGTTCGGGTTCAATTGAATCCATTTGGAGTTAGGCGAATTTTGATATCCCAACGTAAATTTTGAGATCTGGTTGTTGGATGTTTTAACTCATACTTATCTGTTCTTTTATTTTGATATTTGTATATTTGTATATATTAAAATTCTTGTATCAAAAATCGCTAAGCCTTATAGTTCATCCTTGTATTGTGGATCAGTATTCGTGTTGAAAACGAAGCGGACCAGGGAAAGATTACTGTTCGATTATCCCAATCGAACAGTGGTCTTAAAAATATTTTTGTTTACCAATTGTCCATTGTCACGATCTGGGAGAGATAGCTTGTATTTCTCCACAGGTGTGAGAATGTATATATCTCCTAGTCGGCATATGATCGCCTTATAAACCCATTCGTCGACTGGGGCATATGACAGGATCTACCTGATAATGTAACAGGGCACTGGCCCTGTTTAAACATTTAAATGTATGAAATTATGGGATGGTGATTTGGAGAGACTACTAATTGAATAATAATTATTAAAATTGTCAGGAGATTGGATTGAATGGTTGAGAAGAAAATTAAAGATAAAAAGCATTAAAAATTATCAACAATACGATCACATTTACATCAACTCTGGTCTCAGAGGTTTTGGAGATGTAACTGTTCTAATCAAAAACGACATACCCTACAGCAAAATTGACCTGCAAACAGAATAACTAGCAGTTGCCATGGTGACCTTGAAGAGAATGGTAAATAGGTTAATTTCATACTTGGAATTCAATAAATTTATGACAGACTTGCAATGTGGCTTTTGGAAAAACAGGAGTTTAATGTGCCACCTGGTTTAGTTAAAAGGCTTTATAAGGAAAGCATTTATTAGAAAAGAACATGTGGCTACTATATTCTTTGACTTGGAAAAGGCTTAAAAATACCTGGAAATATAGGAGACTGATAGGATCTCAGTCTGAAAGGTAGACTACCAGTATTCATCAATAACTTTCTTCTGAAAAGAACTTTTCAGGTCCACATTGGATCTATTCTGTTTGATCCAAAAAAACCAAAAAGGTGTGCCACAAAGGGGCATATTGTTGCTCTTCAGTATTAAATAACATTTTAAAAGAAGTCACTGAAGGTATAAATGGATCTCTGTAGATGATTTTGGTGTAAGTTACTGATAGAAAAATATTCACACCATAGAAAGGAAACTGCAGCGATGCATAAATACAATCAACAGATGGGAAATAAATAATGATTTTAGACTTTCTAAACTAGAACAAAATGCATGCATTTTTGTCATAAGAATAAACTGCATCCCAATCCAAGATTTCAACTTGAAGGGAAATAAACTCCGATGGTAGATGGGTATGAGTTCTTGGGAATAATTATCAACAAGAAACTAATGTTCATATCATGCCTAAAATATCTTAGAACAATATGCAATAAAACATTACAGCTCTTGAGAGTAGTGGCCCACAAAAATTAGGAATCAGACCAGCAAACGCTGCTCAAATTACACAGGACATTCATTCAATCCAAGCTGAATTATGGAAACTTTATATACCAATCTGCAAGGAAATCTATCTTAAAATACTTAAACCAACTTTCCATGAAGGCTTGAGATTGGGGCATTGAGAATATCTCTTGTAGAAAGTTTGCATGTAGAAGCTAATGAACCTCCACCAGAATCTAACAAAACTTAGATGGGGGAAAAAACTAGCCTTACAGTCAATCAATGTATAAATTGGTTGTCTTTTTGTTTTACAGTTCAAAATTGTTCAAGTGTTAAAGAATTGGTCAAACAGAGTAAAATGGAAAATATTACTTACAGAAATTTGTGTAGTTTGTATGCGTGAATAAAGTAGTGTATAATTGTCTTAATTTTCTAGAGTTGTTTACCTTGGATTGTTCATGTTTATCTTTTGTTAAAATACAATTTCTATGTTAGGAGTGGATAAGAACAATTTTCTTAGAAAGTTGTAAGTGAATTTTGAGAGAATAATGTTGATGTTTGAGTCAGCAGTTGACGCGCGAAAAGTTTCTTAAGTCAAAATAGTGACACGCGTGGATTCGTGTGACATCTCTTTGAAGTTAAGTAACTGACATATTTAACAGTCCCCCACAAGAAATGTATATGGCACAAGGCCGAGTTTAACGTGGGTTATTCCGAGCCCGTAAGCTCAGCCCAAAATATTCCCTTTGAACCCGCCTAAACGGATTCAGGGCCTGTCTACCTTCCCGGACGAAACTTTGCCCTGTGGCAAAGCTTCGTCCGAGTTCCTCTCTGTCGAGGCAGGGAGTTCGACAGTGGACAGTCTGGTCGACTGTAAGTTAAGTGATTGACTGGTGAATTGGGTCGAAATGGTCCTTTTTATTTGTTTCTGGTATCCAAAGTAGGCTCCAGTGACCTGGGCGCGAAAACAATTTTTCGACAATTGTTACATGTCTCGACCAATGAAAAGTCGAGATTTGCAATGTGAGGTGTTGGTTGGTTAAAACTGATTCTGATGGAAGAGTGTATTTTATCTCGGGGGTGAGTAGAAAATATGGACGATTCTATAATACATTTTCATTTATAAATTCTGTTGTATTTTGGGGAGGGGATTATGCGGAGAGATGCCGATAGTGTCGTTCGGCTCAGATTCCTTTGTTGAATAAAGCCTTTCTTAAGGTTATCACCATCTCGTCTTCCTGCTATTTTTGAATTGCTTTTTAAATTCATAACAATTTATTCAACAAAAGAGGGAAAAATTAAGATGTTCAAAATATCAACTGACCCTAATGCTTCTTAGGACTGGAAGCATTGGAAAAAAACATATGAAAATTTGATTCTGTAATGTGTTGAGGAAGCGTCAGACAAGTTCCGATCTCTGATAAATTGTGTTTCCTCAGGAATGTATGAGTACATCGAAAATTGTACAAATTACAAGGAGCCCATCCAAACATTGGAACAACTATATATCAAGACACCTAATAAAATCTCTGCTAGGCATAAGCTTTGAACAAGACGCCAGAAACCAGAGAAGTCCCTTAAGAATTTTTTTTTCAGGAATTTCAATATCTTAGGAACAATTGCTACTATAAAAAAGTAACAGCGGAGCAATACAGAGAATAGCAAATCAAAGATGCCTTTATAAGCGGGGTGCAGTGCTGGATTATACTGAGTGGCCTTGTGCCAGACACCACACTAAACTACCGAGCCTACAAGCAAAGTAAAAAATGCGTGAATGAACAACGAAGAAATGTGAAAAAAATTCACACGTGCATAAATAAAATATATTAACAAGATAGCCTCCTCGGAATGACTGAAAAAGACTGGATTTCAACAAGAGTAATTTTTATTTAATACAGGAAAAACAAGTAATTTGTCCCGTGGTAGGGACCAATGAAAAAAGTTCCGCGCCAAAATGGAAAAGCAAGATGGCTAAAGGCGGGAAAAGGTTCTTGAAGAAAAAAGGTTCCAGTAAGTCAATGTACATGGTAATATTCATACAAGGAAAAATGAAACTCACTGCGAGTTTAGGTAATGTGAGTGAATGTTATGTACGTTTTTTTTTTTTTTTTTGTACTGGTTCAAAACAGATTTCTGACGAGACCCAAAGTGGACGACGGTTTGGATGTTCGCATCGTCTCGGAGTAGGACTTTGAATGACTAGTCTCGAAGGGCCGAGGAATTAATATTTTGGATGTTTTGCATCATCTCGGAGGAGGACTTTGAATGACGAGTCTCGAAGGGCCGAGGAATTAATATTTTGGATGTTTTGCATCATCTCGGAGGAGGACTTTGAATGACGAGCCAAAAGGGACGAGGAATTAATTATCTGGTGTTCTCATAGTCTTGTAAAAGCGAATGACGAGCCAAAAGTGACGAGGAAAAAATTATCTGGTATTGCATCGTCTCGGAAAAGGGGTCTTGAATGACCAGCCAAAAGGAACGAAGAATTAATTATTTGGTATTTGCATCGTCTCGGAAAAGGATTCTTGAATGACCAGCAGAAGGGACGAGGAATTAATTATTTGTGGTCGCATAGTAAGATATCCTTCGTCAGTCAAACTGAAATATTGACGTGGATAAAAATGAGTCTGCCCAGGTCAGAGTCTGGAACACCAACTATTTTTTTTTGAAACAACAGTTTGTCGTTGACGTCACAAATTTTTCGCGGCAAGATTTCAAAATCTAATTTGCATAAACAGTAGTAGCAAGACGCTTGGTTGGTGACCAAAGCAGTTACTACTGTATTAGACCGAACGAGGGAGAAAGGGGGGTGTCAAAACGCGCGCGCGCACACACACGAGTGTCGGAGAAAGGGAGGCAACTCGCGCGCGCGTAAAATGTCGTAGATGGAATAATACATTATTCCACACAGCTCTCCCCCTGGATCAAATGTCGCAGACATTTGACTAATAATAGTAGAATGTTTCAAATTTCTTTGGAAAGGTGACTCTTCGACCGGAGCTGGTACACTTAGGCTTGTCGAGAGAAACAGGTGTCTTAAAATTCTCCTGAACTTGCGGAGTTGATTGGGAAGTAGTATGAGACGACGGTTTCTCTATAAAGGCAGGTTTCAACCGATCTATTGAAACGTTGTCGGTGTGAATACCTTTTTGTATTTGGAAATATTTGTCCGCGCGTTTAAGAACGCGGTATGGGCCTGTGTAGGCCGGCGTGAGAGGCCGCTTAACAGAGTCATTACGTACAAATACATATTCGCAGTCCTTGAGCTGGAACGGTAAATAGATATCACTCGGGCAGTGCCGCGGTGGTGTATAGCATAAGTTTGCCATTTTAAGGCGTAAGTCCTGAATAAAAGAGGAAGAAACTGGTGGTGTGGTCACAGCTGGTGAAAAATATTGGCCAGGTAAAGATAACGAAGTACCAAATACAAGCTCTGCAGGGGAGCATTTCAAGTCATCCTTAAGAATATTTCTTAACGATAAAAGGATGAGGGTAATTCATCGACCCAATTATTATTCTCATGCTTCGTTGATAGCGAAGCCTTAAGGGTGCGATGGAATCGTTCCACCAGCCCATTAGCACAGGGGTGATACGCTGTAGTACGTATATGCTTTGCACCAAGGAGTTCAGTGAATTCCCTGAAAAGACACGACTGGAACTGTGCTCCTCTATCTGTAGTAACCACTTTAGGAGTCCCAAAATCGAAATCCAGTCGCTTAAAATAGCTTTTGCGACAGTCACAGCAGTGGTATCTTTGACAGGGATGGCAGTAGGCCATCGGGAAAAACGATCCACTATAGTTAGAAGGTAGGAATAACCGTGGCAGGTTGGTAAGGGCCCAACTAAGTCCAGGTGTATATTAGTAAAACGAGCATCAGGCTCACTGAAAGTGCCCACGGGAGATTTTTGTGTCTATGCACCTTACACTTCTGACATTGTAAACAAGTATTAACCCATTCGCGAATGTGAACGTTCATATTCGGCCAAACGAAACGGTCCGAAATTAACTTAACTGTGGCTCTTTTGCTGGGGTGTGAGAGTCCGTGTAGGTGGTCAAAAACCTGTCTACGAAGAGACGGAGGAACATAAGGTCTTGGAGATTTGGATTTTACATCACAGTATAAGACCTTGTTACTAAAAGGAGCTGGACATTTCTGAAGTTCTAAAGAAGTGTCTGATAACACATGCTTCAGAGTTATGTCCGCTTCCTGTTCGTCGGCGATCAAATCTTGACTGAGTGCATCAGTATGCACGACGAACATTTCAGTACGAGATAGGGTATCGGCGACAGTGTTATCCGAACCCTTAATGTACCTAATATCAGTAGTAAATTGCGATATATAGTCCAGGTATCTGATCTCCCTCGCAGTGTATTTGTCCGAATTAGTGGACATAACAGACGTTAAAGGTTTGTGGTCCGTAAATATAACGAAGGACCTACCCTCGAGGAGGTGTCTAAAATGCTTAATAGCACGAAAAATAGCCAAAAGTTCACGAGAAAATGTACTGTAGCGTGACTGGGCAGGAGAAAGTTTAGCGGAAAAGAACGCTATAGGTCTACGTTTAGAAGGACTGACTTGTTCAATGACCGCGCCTATTGCTGTTTCGCTAGCATCAGTGGTCAGGTAGATATCCGATTGAGGGTCGTCCTCTAAGAAACTAAGCTTAGAAAAATTGCCTAGAGCGGTTTTAGCTGCTCGAAAGGCGTCCAAGGCTTCATTCTCAAGTATAATAGTCTTATTCTTCTTCTTCTGTAATAAATTGGTAAGGGGAGTCAGGATGTTAGAACAGTTTGGAATAAACCTCCTGTAGAAGTTGATCATCCCTATAAAGCGTCTCAACTGTTTAATAGAAACAGGGACGGGAAACTCAGTGATAGCTTTAATCTTTTCAGTTAAAGGGGCAATTCCATTTGCATCGACGTGATGTCCTAAAAATTCTATATGGTCTGATCCGAAGACACATTTGTCCAGGTTTAGACGAAATCCGTAATGGGACAAACGTTGAAGAACTTCGTGTAGGTGTTGTTTATGCGAGGCAGCGTCCTCGCTAGCTATCAGAATGTCGTCAATGTAATCGAAAACAAAAAGGAGTCCACGCAGAACCTCGTCCATAAGACGTTGGAATGTCTGTGCTGCGTTGCAAAGGCCGAAAGGCATTTTCAAAAATTCAAATAGACCGAAAGGTGTAGTAACAGCAGTTTTTGGGACATCAGCAGCAGCTACTGGCACCTGATAATATGCTTTTGCTAGATCTATTTTAGTAAAAATCTTTGCGCCTTGTAAACCAGAAGTGAAATCGTGGAGGTGGGGGATTGGATAACGATCCCGGACGGTGATGGAATTCAATCTTCTATAATCCACACAAATTCTATAGTCCTCCTTTCCTGGTTTAGGTACTAAATGGAGAGGGGAAGCGTAAGGACTGTCGGACGGACGAATAACACCCTCTCGTAGCATGTCGTCGAAAGCTTTCTTTGCGAATTTTAATTTGTTAGGTGCTAGACGACGAGGACGGAAAAAACAGGTTGACCAGTGGTCTTAATAAAGTGCTGTGTTTGATGTTTAGTTGAATCAATAGATCCAGCAGGACGCAGGAGGTCCTGGTACTGATTCAATAAGTCTAAGTACTCTTTATTGTGGCACGTTGCCACGGTGATGCCAGTGGTGGTAAGTTTAGAATAAGTGCCAAGAACACACAGTCTTGTTAAGTTGTCAGTCAGGGAATGGTTGTTCATTCGCACGGCGAGATCATAGTGCGCCAGGAAATCTGCACCTAATATCGGCATCTTGACGTCAGCAACAGTAAAATTCAAGTAAAGTCTCGTCGCATCCCTATGTTTAGGGTAAGGGACTTCGTACCGTAAGTATTAATACTGGAACCATTTGCTGCTTGTAAGCGGAGCTGAAAAGGTTGTTGACGAGCTTTATCACGCACGGGTAAGACACTAATGGCAGCGCCGGTATCAACCAAAAACGTAAATTATTACGCGTGTCCGTCACATAAAAAAGGCGACTAAGTTTTGGTGAAAATGCCTTGCCAGCGAGATTAGTCGCTTTCACTCGCTGGCGGTTTTGTTTTCCGCGACCGCAGTATAAGTACACGGCTTGACGCAGTAATAAGCTTTAGACCCAAATCTTCGGTGGTAGTAACACATAGTAGGAGTGGCATCCTTATCTCGGCTGGACGAGCGTGGTCGACTTCTGAAGCGCCGGCGGAAGGGAACCGGCTTCGACCACGGCTCTTTAGAGCTAATGTTAAATCCTTAACTTGGCGCTGCAATTCCTCGACTGTTTTTCCCAAGGACCCGTGGTCTCCAGTCGCTTCAGCACTGTGTACCGGCGTTGTCTGATTATCCAGTTGCGAGAAAATACGATCCGCGGCGTCCGCTAATTGATCGATCGAGGTGTTTTCGGACCTTGGCGCCAAAATTTGGGTTATGGTGGTGGGGAGACGGTCCAGCCACAAGCTTTTTAATATAGAGTCAGCCATGGTATTTTTGCCGAGTCGGCTTTTCATATAACGAAGAAGTTGGGAGGGAGTCCTGCCATCACAAGTTAGGTTGCTAAATAGTTCCCGGATTAATGACTCCTCTGTACGGCCCATTCTCCTTAAGATTGCTTCTTTTAACCGCGCGTAGGGTTCTACTTCAGGAACGGCTTCTAGGAAGTCTGAGACCTCATCGACAATGGCGGGTGGCAAAACCGCCACCACGTGGCCAAACTTGGTCTTTTGGTCTGTAATCCTTCTGACTGTGAAAATGGCTTCCATTTGTAAGAACCAGTTCTTTATATTCCCTTCATGAAAGGGGGGAAAAGGAGCGACGGCGGCGGACATGTTCGCCAACTCTTCAGAGTCACTAGTCGTCATTCCGGCTATCGAATTTAAGCACGTTTATATTTCAGCTTGCTCAGAAATATGTTAGCAAGGTTGCAAAATTATTACGTGTTCAATTCACGGGGTCACCAATCTTGTTGAGGACCCGGTAGGGTGCAGTGCTGGATTATACTGAGTGGCCTTGTGCCAGACACCACACTAAACTACCGAGCCTACAAGCAAAGTAAAAATGCGTGAATGAACAACGAAGAAATGTGGAAAAAAATTCACACGTGCATAAATAAAATATATTAACAAGATAGCCTCCTCGGAATGACTGAAAAAGACTGGATTTCAACAAGAGTAATCTTTATTTAATACAGGAAAAACAAGTAATTTGTCCCGTGGTAGGGACCAATGAAAAAGTTCCGCGCCAAAATGGAAAAGCAAGATGGCTAAAGGCGGGAAAAGGTTCTTGAAGAAAAAAGGTTCCAGTAAGTCAATGTACATAGTAATATTCATACAAGGAAAAATACTCACTGCGAGTTTAGGTAATGTGAGTGAATGTTATGTACGTATTTTTTTTTTTTTTTTTTTTTTGTACTGGTTCAAAACAGATTTCTGACGAGACCCAAAGTGGACGACGGTTTGTTATTTTGTATGTTCTGCATCGTCTCGGAGTAGGACTTTGAATGACTTTTTAATATTTTGGATGTTTTGCATCATCTCGGAGGAGGACTTTGAATGACGAGTCTCGAAGGGCCGAGGAATTAATATTTTGGATGTTTTGCATCATCTCGGAGGAGGACTTTGAATGACGAGCCAAAAGGGACGAGGAATTAATTATCTGGTGTTCTCATAGTCTTGTAAAAGAAATTCCGAATGACGAGCCAAAAGTGACGAGGAAAAAATTATCTGGTATTGCATCGTCTCGGAAAAGGGGTCTTGAATGACCAGCCAAAAGGAACGAAGAATTAATTATTTGGTATTTGCATCGTCTCGGAAAAGGATTCTTGAATGACCAGCAGAAGGGACGAGGAATTAATTATTTGTGGTCGCATAGTAAGATATCCTTCGTCAGTCAAACTGAAATATTGACGTGGATAAAAATGAGTCTGCCCAGGTCAGAGTCTGGAACACCAACTAACTTTTTTGAAACAACAGTTTGTCGTTGACGTCACAAATTTTTCGCGGCAAGATTTCAAAAATCTAATTTGCATAAACAGTAGTAGCAAGTCGCTTGGTTGGTGACCAAAGCAGTTACTACTGTATTAGACCGAACGAGGGAAAAAGGGGGGTGTCAAAACGCGCGCGCGCACACACACGAGTGTCGGAGAAAGGGAGGCAACTCGCACGCGCGTAAAATGTCGTAGATGGAATAATACATTATTCCACAGTTCCACAGTTATAGCCCTGCAGGAAAAAGTGTCAATTTTGAGGTAACGCAGCTCATAATCGGAAAGTCTGCCCTGCTTGTAGCGTCATATGTTTTAATTGCAGAAAAAAAATGAACACTGTTCGAAGGTTTGCCAATCTGAAATCTAGTCACCTGGGACAGCGGCCATGATGTTTAATGCTAAAGCAAGTTTGTGTGTAATCCCAGATATCTATCCCCCAAATGACTCTCATGCAGCTACAATGAAAGACAGTTTACTGCTCTTATAGACTCTTGTAATTCAGAAAACTTTATCAGTAAAGATGCATTCAACATATTAAACCTGAAATTCCACTTCTGTTGGAAAAATGTGTCTATGGCCCTTAAAACCACAGAAGCCAATTATATCAGAATTTGCATTACCGATATAGAAGTACGTGGCAGGAAATATGGAAGAGTAACATTTGGGGTTTTGGATAATCAATGTGTGGTGGTAATCCTCAGATATGAATTTAAAACGCAACACAAAAATGTAATCTTCACTTATGGTGGGAACAAAGATGACTTAAAAATTAGTCAAAGAAATGTACACTGTGTTCTTACTGCAGCTAAGGTAAATATACCATCATTATTTTCCAGTGTACCTGTGAATGTCCACCCTGTTGCTACCAAGTCTCGGTGTTTTAGTAGAGATGAGCAGGTGTTCAGTGAGAAGAAAATTTCCCAGTTACCCTCAGATAACATCATTGAACCCTGTTACACCCCATGGAGAGCCCAGTTGGTTGTTGTAAAGGACCTTACCAATAAGCACAATAAATATAGATTATTCTCAAAAGGTTAATCTATATACACAGCTGGATGCCTATCCTATGCCTCAGATTGATGATATGATAAACTGTTTGGCAAGGTACAAAGTATTTTTGACTTTTGATCTAAAGAGTGCCTACTATCAGATCCCAATAATTGAGGTGGATAAAACATTTTACTGCCTTTGGGGCCAAATGGAAAGCTATACCAATTATGTAGGTTGCCCTTTGGTGTGTAATCAATGGGGTCTCTATGTTTCAAAGGGCAATGGACAAATTTGTCGAAAAAGAGAACCTTCCAGATACATATCCTTATGTAGACAATATCACCATTGGTGGTTATGATCAAAAACACCACGATCAGAATTGTCAGAGATTCCAACAAGTGGCAGAAAAATGGAGTCTTACATTAAATGAATCGAAATCTGTAATATATTCCGAGTCTGTTAAAACACTCGGGTATGATGTAAGTCATAAATACTATTCAACCAAATCCCAACTGCCTGCACCCACTCCAGATATTGCCATCCCCATTGGATACTGTCTCGCTGAGGCAGACATTGTGTATGTTTTCATATTATTCCAAATAGGATTCGTTTTCTAATAAAATCCGTCCATTGATCAATACTAAATCTCTTCTGATAAGTAAAGAAGCTTTGGGGACTTTTAATGAGCTCAAAGATGAATTGTGTTCTGCAAAACACTTGATGAAAGTATTCCTTTTTTTTATTTTTGGTAGAATCTGATGTCTCCGATGTTGCTGTGTCTGCAACTCTTAATCAAAATGGCCGCCCCGTTGCCTTCATGACACACAGCCTAAATAAGAGTGCATTAAACTACACTTCGATGGAAAAGGAGGCTACAGCTATCAATGAAGCTGTTAGAAAGTGTCGACACTTACTGTTGCGCAATCATTTCACTCTAATAACTGATCCCTGTTCCGTTGCATTCATGTTTGACAATAGAAAGTGAACAAAGGTTAAGAACAGCAAAATTCAGAGTTGAAGAGTAGAGATGTCTGAATATTGTTGGTCAGTCACATAGAGACCTGGACCTATGTTGTCCTGATACGAGCTCACTGTGCAGCCCGAACAAGTTCATCTCTAAACGAACTTCGTAGTAGTTTATGTCACCCAGGAGTCGCACGGATGTGGCACTTCGTTAAATGCAAAAACCTTCCATATTCAATGGAAGATGTGAAGAAGGTTTGCTCTCAGTGTCAAATATGTTCTGAACCGAAGTCAAAGTTCTTCTAACGTGTGCTGTACCGGAGGAATTAATAAGTGCATTGGGTCCCATGGACTGGTTAAGCATACATTTTAAAGGGCCCTTACCATCTAATACTCATAATAAGTATTTAATTAATGGCTCTAGATGAATATTCCCATTTGCTTTCTCATGTTCAGATGCCAGTTCAGCGACAATGATAAAATGCCTTGACCAAATGTTCAGCCTTTATATTCATTCTGATGTGTATCCTTTATCAGCGAAGATTTAAAGTCCTACTTAACTCAGAAGGAATAGCCACAAGTACGTCTATTCCATGCCACCCAACAGTTGAATGGTGCAATGGACTTATTTGGAGAAATATTTGCCTGGCGTTAAGAACATACAATATGGACCTAAAACTTTGGGAAATAGTTCTACCAAAATGCTCTCCATTCTCTACTTTCAACATCTACCAATACTACATCACATGAAAGGTTCTTCAATTATCCCCGGCAATCTTCAGCTGGCTCATTTTTACCGTCGTGGCTTATCCCTGGGCCTGTACTTCTGAGAAACTTTCTCCAGTCAAGTAAAAATGATAATTTTTGTCAATAGAGTGGAATTTCTTGACGTAAATCCTGCATACACAAATATAAGGTACCCTGAATGAGAGTCCACAGAATCTCTTCAAGACCATCCACTGAATTGAATAGGGGAATAAGTATCCTGAATATCCAACATGAGGACTCGTGCGGTCTCGACATACTTCAACAGTGTCCCAGCATGATAATTCAGGGGTAGTCTTTAATAACATTATACCAGACACTAATCAATTTAAGGCTAGTCCCGAAAGTGGTAATATTCTGCGGAGGTCTTCAAGAACACGAAAAGCACCAACAGATTATGAAGATTTTGTTATGAAGGAGGCTCGTTAGGGTGTTATGAAATGAACTCTTCTTTGGTGTTTTGTATGTAAATTTATTGTATGCAAAGGAACATACATTTTCATTTATAAATTCTGCTGTATTTTGGGGAGGGAATTATGTGGAGAGACGTCGATAGTGTCGTTTGGCTCAGTTTCTTTTGCTGAATAAAGCCTTTTTTAAGATTATCGCCATCTCGTCTTCCAGCTGTTTTTAAATTTATAACATGGACATTCTTATTATTAATAAATAAAAATGAAATATGAAATAATCATATCATAAATAAAATAAAATGAAACAAATAACATTAAAACATTGTTTAAAATAAATAAAAATGTTTTCCCAGAATGTAACAGAAAATATTTCCTGCCTGAAAATGGACCTTCCATTAAAAGATGCTGAATTTATTCACTTCACTAACAACCGTTGGAAAGTCAAGATGTCCAGCTCCTCTCTCCAGGACACTGCTTGTCATAATATGAAGTGTTTTCTTCTTTATGTTATACTCAATTACAATTAAATCTCATTCTGCATGCTTGCTGGATGTGAACGCCTCTAAGGCAGAAAACGAAATAAGTCGTTTTCTGCACATTTGGCTCCATGCACCATTCCGGTCTGTGAAGTAAGCTCCGGCGGGGGCCAATCGCGAACGTCATTGTCGGTAAAAGCAATGCCCCTTGGGACTACCAGACCTGCTTAAAAGCAGGCTCTTAGGACAACCAGAGTTGTGGCCGCCAGCTATCACGCTGGGTGCTGCTGCTACCGCCACCATGGCCTTGTCACCATGATAACAGAGTTGTGGACCGGCCACCACGCAAAGCACCACTCTAATCGCCTTCACCGCGACCACTCAACATGACCACACATTTCAATGACCGTTACCACTTTCTGGCTTGACCTACAACCTCAGCTATCCAGTTTTGACTCAAAACATTCCACCCTCGATTCTTCCTAGCTACAAGCCTTCATTGATATCAACACCCAGCGTCACCTCTTTATAGACTTTATACATTCTGGCAAAGAGCATGTTCTTATTTGTGCAATTTTTTTTATCTTTTTATACATACAATTAGGTTATATTTTTGTGACGTCGCCCCCTGGTCGCAGCGCCAACTGTGACGTTCTATTCTGGTCTACCACGGTACCAACTGTGACGTCCCTAAACAGCACCAATTGTGACGTCCTCGCCGCGGCGCCAGCCGTTCGCTCCTCGCTGCTCCAAACGTGACGTCCGCCTGTCGCGTCAGTCGTGTTGTCTCGTCCTGTGACGACCAACTGGCTTGGTATCGGTCGCGGCACCCCAAATGTGACGTTCTAACCTTTTGGTGATTCGGGTGGGAATCTGGTTAGATTTGATATCAGCCTCGTCGTTCCCAACTCGCTTCCAACGCTTGGTTACCAAGGTAACTGCATTGATCCCCAGTCTGCCTACCCACCTTGTGAATTGATCTTAGGCAGACGAGATCAAACAGTGGTTGGGGCCGTAATGCAAACCGAGTTAAACGGGGGTGATACCACACAAATATGCATAAAATAAAATAAAATGAAAACTCAAAAATTCAAAGAAAAAGGTAACAAACTTTATGTCTAGTTGTTTGATACATAGGACTGCATCTATCTCCCGACCCATTCTATGGATTGTGACACATCGTTTTCCGTTAGGCAAGTTTTAACGCTTCAAGTTGTTTGCTCTCTAAGAAATTGGTGTTTCGGTGTGTCTTTGGACGAAAGTCGAAAAAAAACTTATTGTGGTGGTCTGGAGCTAAGTCGCTCTTCAAAATAATTGTTCTTGGGTTGAAGGGGAGTCCGGAATTTGCGTGAATCTTGGTCAGCTATCTGCGAGGCGGTTTCAACTGGAGACTGACTCTTCGCTGCAACTCCAACTCAAACTGAAATTGGAACTGGAGCTCACTGGAACTGATTTCTGCTCGTTGTGGCTTCGCTTATATGGACGCCGACCAAAACCGGGATGGGTCTGTCAGCGTCGGGGTTTCCTCGATAATTCTAAATACATATCCACCTCTCTGGTTAGGAATTTCCACTTTTTTTCATTTTGGGGAACCTTTCCTCACTTCCACCTTCTCACCATACTTCAGAGGGCGTGAACTGCCCTCCCCACTTCTTCGTAGCGGCTTCTCATACCTACACTCTGGATGGGCAGCGACAGCCTCCTTCGTGCGTCACGTGATCACCACTTGACCAATGATGTCTTAGTCGGGCGTGGACGAATCCGCGGCTTTGTTTCAGGAAGAAAAAAAATATCTTGCTTAACTAAAAAAAATTATCTCTTCTCTTTTCCTTTTCTTCCTCTTAATCGCCGTTATCATTTCTCTAGCCGCAAACGGGACAATATGAACAATGAACTCTTGCTCTACACGTGGTTTTCGTCACTATTTTATCGCTAATTATCCGAATGGGTGGTCTTCTTAACACGGCCAACGTCGCCCCGAAAAGACATTTCTAAATTCCCATTCATTTCCCTTCGGTACATATTTCTGATAACATAATTTTATTATAGCAGGCCAAGAATGTTCCGTCGAAGGAAATCGGTCAGCAGACACTCGTGGGTGGCTTTTAATTTTTTCATATCTGTCCAAAGTTCTTTTAGTTGCCTGTTTTTCGTCACTTATCGAAATAACATTTTCATTTGAATTTTTCTTTGGCCAGTCGGTCTGTAGTTGATAATAAGATGCCTTCCCATACCAATAGTTTGTTTTCATATCCTTAGATAACACAGTCGTCGCCAAAGCATATCTTATTCTTTCTTTCTTTCCCTTTTTTTTACTCAGAATTTCCCTGTTATTGTAATGACACCCTTTTGCCATTTGTTACTTATCAAAATATCCCTTATCCATTGTCTCTTAGCCGTGTGTTATCATCCACAATTCGGTCCTTAGCCTCTCCTTTTCTTCTTTTCTTTTTCTGCCTCGTTAAATGGTGCCACATTTTTACAATGTCCAAAAAATATAAATTTAGCCATTCCTATTTTGTTTGTTTCAATTTATTTTTCATTTCTTTTTTAGTATTCTATAAACAGTGCCACTTTTTTGGATCATCTTGTCTCTCCAGCATTAAATTATTAATTTTACTTTTCATCCACTTGTCTGTCATTCCTGAGAGTGATTCTTTACATGTTTTCAATTGTACGTTCCTTCATGTGTTCCATAACTTCATATTTCTTCATTGCGATTGTATATAATTGTTTGCAAATATAATTTGTGTCATTTTATTTATTGCAGTTGAAGTGTTGCCTTTGATTTCTTTCATTTTGTAATCTTACCATTTGTTTTAACATTACTGGGTGATGATCACCCCTGAAGTCAGTGCAAGATTGAGTTTTGAAATGGCTTAATAATAAATATATACTATTTACATTATTCGGACTATTATCCTCATCTTTGTTGGCATGTGGTACTAGAACAGTCTACCCCAGTGAGTGAAATAAAGGGTTCAGTTCGACATTCCAACCACTTGAAGAAGGACGGAGCATACAATGGCCGAAACATTGTAATAAATATGGCAACAAATATGAGGACAATAGTCGGAATAATGTAAATAGTGTACATAATACCTCATCCCAGAAATATAGACACATAATAAATATATATGAAGTAGAGTTTCTTATCAAGATAGAAAAATGAAATGATATTGAGTTTTGTTTTGTACATTCAGAGAGTACAGTTAATGATGACAACCATAGCAGACATCATTTGCAGTGTGATAAGTGTCTTAAGTTAAGTAGGACATTATTGTCATCTGGACCTATGACTGTGTTTGTCAATGGCAATAGCACAAAATATGTTGCTGAAAGTTGATCTGAGAAAGCAAATGAGGTTCTAGACATAGTTGCCACAATATGGTGCTGATCTTAGAAACTTCCAAGCAGATCATTCTCTTTGAATTCTCTTGGGAAGACTGATCTTTAAAAAAAATGAGGAAGAAAACTAAAGATGATTGAAAGAATTCAGAAACAGTGAATGGTGAGTATATTATAAAAATATTAAAGGATACTCACATTCTAAAAGTCTTTGCATGGAAAACAGAAAGCTATAAGACATCAAAGATTCATGCCAATATTTGTATGAAGAAAAGATAGCCATAAGACAAGTGGTAAGGTTCAGGCCAATAATACCCAGAATAAAGCCTTTTGTCTGTCATGAATGTAAAAGATAAGTTCAAACACAAATCTAGACACATCTACTGATGCATACTTATGAGAAGGGAAGTGAATTGACTAGGTTCAATCATTTTTTTTAAATGTATCACCAAAATAAAAGACTGTTTTTATTAATAAAGATGTTTTTGAAGAATCAAAAACTTCAAAGTTTAATGGCATTTACACATTAACAATATTTTTCAAAAACTGTTTCTTTTAAAAGATTATTTCTGTACAAATTCTGGCTGAGATATCTTGTATTTATTTTGCACTAACATCTCAAATGTTTTAGTATTTTATTTATAGAACCCTGAAATAGAACGCTCTTACTGTTTTCATTATGTATCTTTCAACCTGTTTAACTGTGATAAGCTGTGGGTTCAGGTAAAAAAAAGTACACAAAATATAGAATTCAAACAAAAAACAATTAATAACTGTATTAACAAGACAAGGAAAAAGACAGAAACAAGATTGAATTATGAACAGTTCAATACAATCTTCAGTCTGTATCCATGAAGTACTTACAGGATTTTTTTTCTATCAGAGTGAAAGGAAACAGGTCTTACTGCTCTGAAAGTCAAAAGGAAAATTTGAGAATGCAAACATTTTTGCTCAGTGAAGGACATGGTCATCTGGGCTAGGGAGAAGATAACCACAGTTACCGGGTCCATGTTCTTGTGTCTGCTAGCAATGGTACAAAATGTGGAGCTGTAAGTTGATCTGAGAAAGAAAATGAAGTTACCAGACACATAATACAGTCATGGTGCTAATCTTGGAAACTTCCAAGCAGATGATTCTCATGGAATTCACTATTATTTGGGAGAAGTCATACTTGTAAAAGTTCAAGCACAAATCTAGACATATCTGCTGATGCATACTTATGGGATTGGAAATGAATTGACTAGAATCAAGATCCATTAATTTTTTTAAAATGTATCACCAAAATAAAAGATTGTTTATATTAATAAAGATGTGTTTGAAGAATCCAAAAAATGCAATGTTTAATGGCATTTAGACAGTAGAAATATTTTCAAAAACTTTTCTGTACAAATTCTGGCTGAGATATCTTGTATTCATTTTGCATTAACATCTCAAATGTTTTATCACATTTTATTTAAATACCTTGAAATAGAACACTCTTACTATTTTCATTATATATCTTTCAACCTGCTTACATATGATGTGAAAAAGTATTCACTAATTAAAGTAATGATATAAATTCTTTCAAAGTCAATTTGTATTCAGAAATAATGTCAATGACAGAACTAAAAATATTTCAATATTAAAAAAAATCTTTAAAAATGATTTTCTTCATTACTGAATACAGATTTACAAAATTCACCAGGCATGCATTTCTCTCCAATGTATATTTCCATATTTGAAATATTCACAAAATTATGGCTTCTCTGTAATGTTTATTGAAATGTAAGAACTTTGCATTTGTAGAAAAGATAAGCAGCATCTTTCTATGTAGTACATCTTTTTGGGGGGAGTTAAATGTTCAATGTGATGTTTTTGTTATATGAAGATAGCAATATATATTTCTCTGTTCTTAGCAGAAAGTCAAGAGTTTTTTTTCATTCATATTCCTAGCAATAACATTTCTTATGATTTTCTGTTTAACCAAAACATCTGCAAGGAAAAATTAATAAAAGATATATTAAATGAGACATTGAATAATACGAGAAATCAGTTTATTTAGTAATAGATAGATAGATAGATGCTGGTACATAGGATAATGCTTTTTAAGTAAATAGTAACTAAACTATTCTCTAGTTCCTTCACTAATTTGTAAAATCAAACACACATGTATATATATGTATGTATAAAATATTATTTTCAATATTCTATAGTTTTGGGAAAAGCAAATTTAAATAAGATATGGAAGAGTAAACATGCACAAAGTATTAATTATTTATTCCACATGAAATACAATCTTCTAATAAAGTGTAAACTGTGCCCAAGTTTCTTAGTTATTCTACAAGTGCACCCTGAAGTAAAATGGATTTAGAGCATAAAAAATTGATTTTACTCTGCTGAGAGACTTTGGAAATAAATCAGTGACATTTTGGTCTGATGGAATATAGTCAAGTTCATTTAAAACTTCAGTCTGTATAAAGTAATACTTTATGTCAACATATTTTGAATGTTGGTGGCAGAGTTTTTTTTAACTCAAGCTATATATAGTGCCTTCCACATTTTCATTTTAATTAATCATGGTGTTTAATAATTGGATATGGAATTTTGCATCTCGTATTTTGGCTGCTAATGCTCTGTATTCTGCTTCCTATAATATATAGCATTAGCATGCTATGCTAGGTTATTTACTTGTTTTCCAAAAAATCACAGAACTGTTTGATAATAATAGAAAACTGTATCCCATAATACTGTGGAGATCAGTGTTACAAAAGTCCTTTAAACTTGAGGACTTGCTAGAATTAGTAAACACAAGACAGTGTGAACTTTTTTTGCCTTTTAAACAGGGTAAGACTTTTTTTCAGTTATCAAAATGATCCATGTTTGGTTTTGCTGAATATTGTAATAATTTTGTCACAATATAACATATATCCAAACTAGTTGCAGTCATAAAATATCAGGTTATTATTTCTTGGTAATATTTCCCGTCTGATGTTCAGCATTACTTTCATCTAGTGTATTGATATCACAAGGCATTGATTGGGGTTTGCAATCTTGAATTATTTTTAAATGTAAATTGTATACCTAGAAAGAAAGGAAGTTGTCCAAGATCAGTTATTTTGAACTGTTCATTTAAACATATGTTGACATTAGTTACAATTTGCAACAATAAGGATATCATCAAACCAACCAACCATAATCAGTCATTTATTCAAAGTGTTTTTTGTGTAAATGTAAGAATTTTCTAAGAAGGAGAGACATTAAACTTAAGTGGCTCCACAATCAAGAAGTAAACCATTTCTGTTGGAAATGTTATCTAGTCCACTTAGAAATAGGAATGAATTTTCATTTTCTGAAAAATATTCAACATTTTTTACAAAATGGGTCTCCTTGATTTTCTACTCAGTACTTTATGTTCAGGGTTGTTAATATGCAGTAATGCTTTTAATGTAACAAGTTCCCAGATCCAGAGGTGATAATTTTCCCCTAGGAAAAGTCAATCACTTCCAACAAAAGTTTCTTAATAAGTTTTTGTGTTAAACTGTAGGGTATCAGATAAGTTTTTATTATTATCGTCCTAAAGAATAATTACTTAAATTCACAGAACAAATTTTTCTTTTAATTAAATTGATAAATTCAAAACAAAAACAGTACAGTATTTACACATAATCACATTTCAATTAAGAAAATATATTTTTTTGAGATTTATGAAAGAACAAATGATTTAAATGAACAGAACAAGTTGATTTTTTTCAGTTAAATCAATAAATTTAAAACAAAAAACAGTATTCAAAGCAATAGTCGCCAAACATCATGCATGTTAAATAGAATTTAAAAGAAAGAACCAAGGAAGTGTCTGCAGGAAATTTATATTATTCAGACTGTTATCCTCATCTTCTTTGCCATATTCACAACATTTTGGTAGTGTACACTCCAGCCTTCTTCAGGTGATCGGAATTTTGAACAGAACCTTTTATTTTGTCCACCAGGGTAGATTGTTCTAGTTCCCCATCCCATGCCTTTATCCACTGGGTCATGTGTTCTTGAGGACACATGACCCAGTGGATAAAGACATTGGTTAGATCCAGTGACTAGACCCAAAGAGTTGTGAGTTCAATACCAGGCCACAGCAGTGGTACAACAAAACTTGGAGAGTTTAGTTAAAGGAAAAAAACTGTGACACCCAGAAGGAGCCTGGCACGTGGAACTAGAGAAATCCACCCTGGTGGGCAAAATTAAGAGTTTGATTCAAAATTTCACTCACATGAAGAAGGTCAGAGCGTATAATGGCCGAAATGTTGTGAATATAGCAATGAAGATGAGGATAACAGTTTGAATAATATAAATAATGCAAGTAATCATAATACCTCATCTCAGAGATATAGACAGACATTTTTTGAGTCTTGTTAAATGTTATTTGGACAGTGAACTGAATGTTAAATACACATGTGCCCATTAGTTAAAATGTTTTGTAGTCATAGTTTTAAAAAGTATGTTAACAACAAAAATACAAAATGTTTAAAAAATTAAAATGTCTATGAACTAATTATCATCAAAGAATATATATCATAATTATTGTGGATAGGTTTCATGCAATGTATCACTTCTCAAGTGAAGCTTTAGTTGCATCCATGTGAAGCACAGATGGGAAAGTTACTGTGTCCTTTAAGATTTTTATATGTTATAGATGCAAACTGTAAGGCCCACACCTATCAGCATCTCTGAACATGTGTGACAGATAATATTTTAGTGGATGAATTGAAATTATATAAACTGAGAGGTAATTATTTATTAGAAAATACTTCCAATGTATTAACAATAAAATTATTCATCCTGCTAAGTTTCATAAAAGTGTATACAATAAAAAATTGTATTCTTAAACTATTTGGTAATATAAGACTAAAGATAATTTTTTTAAAATACCAATTACTTGATTATTGCACTGTAGGTATTCTGTATTTCTTTGTTTTTATGCACACATTAAGTCATAGATGTTATTATAACGTCTTTATTTCTAACCTCTGATCTCATAGGCTACTGTGTATGAATAAAAATTATTTTCACTAATTTCTGCATAAAAAGTAAACATTACATTTACAAAATCCTGTTAATCCTTAAATTTATTAAATGGGTTTGAACCACAAAATTTATGAAAAGAATACCCAAAAGAGACTGATGTTTGAATCAGTCAGATGAAAATTATCAAATGGACAGAGTCTACATTATCAAACTAAAAAATATGTGAAATAGAAACATGGAGCAGAATTCAAATACTGGGTGAAGCAACTTCACACAAATGTTTCAAATGCTTTAATGCATTTTATTAAAAAGATCCTGGAAAGCAATGTTCCTAATATTTTGCATATAAAAATTAAAATCCATATTTACCTGATTCATGAATATATGACTTTATTTCCTTCATGTAAAAAAATATATATTCCACTAATTTTCTGAACTTGTTAAGTTTGCATCTGTATGTATAAACTTTTGAATGATCTCCATGAAATTAATACAATATTATTTTCTCTGGGGATATAATCAGAATGAGATTCTCTTCAAAAATCCATACCATGAGCAAAATTTCACTCATACACATCATCTCAGTGTGTTTACATGCAGCTCAATGTTGATATCTCTGAAAATGCAAACATGAAAATTTCACTAGAAACAGTGTTTCACTCTGGCACAGATTCGAATATGAAGCAGTATATTTGACTTTTTTTACAGACATCCAACAAATATGCATATATATATTTTCTATCCTGTGTCTGCCTGCAAAGATGATTTCAGTGAAGATACAGATGGACGAACATCACAAGATTGTGGTTTCTCTCCAGTGTGTGTTCGCATATGTTGTTTCAAAGATGACTTCTGGGAAAATGTAGATACACAAACATTACAAGAATATGGTTTCTCTCCAGTGTGTGTTCGTATATGGCCCACCAAAGATGTCTTCTGTGAAAATGCAGATCCACAAATTTCACAAGAATATGGTTTTTCACCAGTATGTGTTCGCATATGTTGCTTCAAATATGACTTGTTTGAAAATGCAGATCCACATACTTCACACGCATGTGGCTTTCCTCCAGTGTGTGTTTGCATATGGCACTTCAAAGATGTCTTCTGTGAAAATGTAGATAAACAAACATCACAAGAATATGGTTTCTCCCCGGTGTGAGTTCGTATATGGCATGCTAAAGATGACTTCTGTGAAAATGCAGATCCACAAACTTCACAAGAATATGGTTTCTCACCAGTGTGTGTTCGCATGTGTTGTTTCAAATATGCCTTGCTTGAAAATGCAGATCCGCAAACTTCACATGCATGTGGTTTCTCTCCTGTGTGTGTTCGCATATGGTATTTCAAAGACGATTTCTCAGAAAATGCAGATTGACACACTTCACAAGAATATGGTTTCTCTCCAGTGTGTGTTCTCATATGGCGCTTCAAATAAGACATCATTGAAAATTCATATCCACAAACTTCACATGCATATGCTTTGTCTCCACTGTGCATTTTCATATGGTTATTTAAACTTGACTTCCTTGAAAATGTAAATCCACAAATTTTGCAAGCATATGGTTTCTCTCCAGTGTGTGCTCGCATATGGAGCTTCAAATCTGACTTCTTAGAAAATGCAGATCCACAAACTTCACAAGAATGTAGTTCCACCCCAGTGTGTGTTTGTATATGACATGCCAGAGATGACATCTGTGAAAACAACAATCCACAAATATCACAAGAATATGGTTTCTCCCCAATGTCTGTTTGCATATTCTGCTTCAAATATAACTTGCTTGAAAATGCAGATCCACAATCTTCAGCCACATGCGATTTGTCTCCAGTGTGTGTTTGCATATGGCGCACCAAATGTGGCTTCTGTGAAAATGCAAATCCACAAAGTTTACAAGAATAAGGTTTTTCTCCAGTGTGTCTCTGCACATGGAGCCTCATATTTGACTTCAATGAAAATACAGACCCACAGACTTCACAAGAATATGGTTTCTCTCCAGTGTGGGTTCGCATATGGCACTTTAAATTTCCCTTCAATGAAAACACAGATGGACAAAAATCACAAGAATGTGGTTTCTCTCCAGTGTGTGTTCGCATATGTTGCTTCAAAGATGACTTCTGGGAAAATGTAGATAAACAAACATCACAAGAAAATGGTTTCTCTCCAGTGTGTGTTCGTATATGACCCACCAAAGTTGTCTTCTGTGAAAATGCAGATCCACAAATTTCACAAGAATATGGTTTCTCGCCAGTGTGTGTTCGCATATGTTGCTTCAAATATGACTTGTTTGAAAATGCAGCTCCACATACTTCACATGCATGTGGCTTCCCCCCAGTGTGTGTTTGCATATGGCACTTCAAAGATGTCCTCTGCGAAAATGTAGATAAACAAACATCACAAGAATATGGTTTCTCTCCGGTGTGAGTTCGTATATGGCACGCTAAAGACGACTTCTGTGAAAATGCAGATCCACAAACTTCACAAGAATATGGTTTCTCACCAGTGTGTCTTCGCATGTGTTGCTTCAAATATGCCTTGCTTGAAAATGCAGATCCACAAACTTCACATGCATGTGGTTTCTCTCCAGTATGTGTTCTCATATGGTTCTTTAAATACGATTTCTCAGAAAATGCAGATTGACACACTTCACAAGAATATGGCTTCTCTCCAGTGTGTTTTCTCATATGGCGCTTCAAATAACACATCATTGTAAATTCATATCCACAAACTTCGCACACATATGCTTTGTCTCCAGTTTGCATTTTCATATGTTTATTCAAACTTGACTTCTTTGAAAATGAAAATCCATAAACTTCACTAGAATATGGTTTTTCTCCAGTGTGTATTTTCATATGGCACTTCAAATCTGACTTCTTTGAATATGCAGATCCACAAACTTCACAAGAATGTGGTTTCTCTCCAGTGTATCTTTGCAGATGATGCTTCAAGCTTGACTTCTCTGACAATACAGATGCACAAACTACACAAGAATATGATTTATCTGCTGTGTCTTTCAAATTTGTATTTCAAATTTGACATATTCAAAAATGCAGATCCACAAGCATCTCAAGAATATGGTTTCTCCCCCATGTGGGTTAGCATATGTTACTCCAAATGTAGCATCTTTGAAAAACACAGATGAAAAAACTTCACAACAATATGTTTTCTCCCTTGTATGAGTTTGCATATGACACTCCAAATGTGGCCTCTTTGCAAATCCACAAACATCATAAGAATAGTTTCTCTCCAGTGTGTTCTCATGTGTTGCATCACATTTGACTTGCAGGAAAATGCAGATTCACAACCTTCTAGAGGTTTTCCATATGGTACAGTAAATGTAAATCATGACAAGAATTTGAAAATGTCAAAGGAACTTGGATATAATACAAAGATTTTCCAGAAAAAACAATGTTCACTTTGATATTCATGAAAATATAGATAAACAAATGTTACATGAATATTGCAGCATAAATTTCTCTATCCTTGAAAACTCAAAAGTTTTGTTTTCTTTCATTTAAATTCCCAATAATAACAGTTTTTATGAATATCATGATTTGCAGTTCAGCCATAACACCTGTGGAATAAAAGTAATAAGATATGTTTTAACAGAGACAGTGAATGAAATCAGTTCATATTTTAAAAGATGCATTTAGTTATATATTAAGGTTATTTGAGTTTAGCATAGGGACACAATAATGCAGTAGCCAGAAATGATTAATAAGAGAAATCAATAAGTTTACCTTAAATAATTTCCTTTTGAGTTGAGACACAATATGCAAGTACAATGATATTTTTCTGAAAATTTTTTAAAATTCTAAAATATTCTTTATTTATTCTTTAGAGATTCTGCTTTTCACCTGTAAACAAACTCAGTTTTCACAAAAGAAAACCAAACAGTAGAGTGATTATGATATAAGGTGAATAATGATAAGAAAATGAACATTCATTTATCCAGGAATCTTGAAATAAAGTCAAAAACATTGAATTTAAAGTATATTAACCAAGTGAATCTTTTTTTTTCTTTAAGGAAGAGAGAATGAAGAATCGATTTCAATCATCAAAAAATAAAATATTCTTTTTCACACGCTGCGTTAATCATGATGGTGATTTCAATCTGGCAATTATCAATTTGTTGATATGAATCAAACATTACAATTGAATATCAACACAATGAAAAAATCTTTATGACATTAATGAGAAAATTCTAATATAAAATCAATCTGTATCTACTCTATAGAACCAAAAATCTTTTTGAAAGTGATATTAAGAAAAGTTGTTTATCTTCAAATACTTATTATAATATGAAACTGGAATTCTTTTAGGGAAATAAAACAAAAAAATGAAAACCTGGCCTTCAAAATCCGGTACAAATCAACTAAGTATTGGCTATGCATAAAATTTCCAGTATTTAATAAATGACAAAGTTTATTTACAAAATCTGCATTTTAAATTTTACAAGAAAAGATGCTTAGTGATTTAATTTGCCTATAAAATCCTAACCTCATCTACTTTTACACATTTTTAAAATAGATCTCTGGTGAAATTCTGTTCAACTTTTATCAAATTAAATACTATAGGATCTACATAAAGGGTGATTTATATAATATTGGGAAAAAATGTTCATATAAATTTTACCCTTTTCCACAAACTGTTAATATTTTCACAAAAGAACCTAATCATAAAAGTGTTTTAAGATTAAAATTTAATGGTAAATCATATCAAGTGTGGAAAGCAGTGCAGGATTTACCATTATTTTAGTCAGCTGAAGCTCAGCAGTTTCTTACACTGAATATAAAAAAGAGTAAAAAGATTAATTCAGATTCTTTTATCCATTTTGATTTAACAATTGCATTAAGTATTGATGAAAAAGATTTCATTGCACACGACAAGGTCTTTTTAATGATTGTAATATGAAACATTATTGAAAGATGAATAAACTAGATTCACAAAGAAATAATTGATCCTTAATTTATATTCTTTGATTCATTTTAGCCAAGAATTAGCAACATATGTCATGAAACATCATACACATATCAACATAAAAACCATACCCCTTATGTTTGTTAAAATTATCAAAAATCAAGGAATTATGCAATTTTATTGAAAATTTCAGCACTTACTCATTAATGAAGTGCATTATTCAACAGCCTTAATTTAGAATTTTATGTTTGAAATTCATTTTTGATTTTCCATAGAACAGAAATAATCTAATGATTGTAAAATTAAAAATATAAATAAATCAATGGAGGCAACAGAGGCAAAAAATATTTTTACTAAGATTTTCTTAAAAAATTAAAGGTTTATAACATAATCTAATTCATTTGTAAATGACTCAAGGAAATTCCATGAAAATCAGAAAATTACCATATATTTGCAAGAATTTCTAAATCAAAGTGTTTTTCAAAAAGTCACTAAGATTTCCCATACAAATTTATGATCCCATGTTGACACTACACAAACAAGATTTTTTAACCAAAATTTAAAGGATTTTAAAAAAATTACATAAAAAATCCCCCAGTCTTTCCTCTAAATAAAAACAGAAAGAGTTTGACAAGAAAACTTTGTTTCTTTATTGGGACTTTTTTTTTTTTAAGTATGGTCATTTATTTTTGTGAATTTTTGGAGCGACATAAATGAATTTGAATTATTTTCTTTTTAACAAAGTGAAAAACACAATTTTTCAAACTAAAGATATTCTCACAAAATTGTTGTTTAATTTGGCACAATGTGTTGATGAATAAAGAAAAATGTACACATGTTTGAAAAATTTCTCAAGAGTTTATGCATGGAAGTTAATTTTTCTTTTCACACAGATTAGCATTAGACCATAAACTTTCAAATAGAGCTAAAATTTAATTTCAAAGAAGGCATTTAAAATAACACAGATTTTATTTTAGTTTTAATTTCAAGCTAATATATTAAATTTCACATTTTCAATAAGCAAAACACTTAAACTGACAAGAAAGATTTTTTAAATTACTAAAAATCTGTTTTTAGCCATCTGCCAGCACAATGTAATTCTCTTTATTAAAAAAGCTTTCAAAAATAAAATATACTTGCCTGAAGTTTTATCTGAGGAATATTAACTGATTTAAACTTTAATCAATCTGATTTGAAACAAATATAACTTATTTTAATTTAAAATATAAATGCATTTTTTTAACACAGAGGTTGGTGTTGATAGATAGCAGAAAATCTACATAATTTTTTGTCTATGGAGGACATATCTGTAAAAATTACTTGAGGAATATAATGTGAGTGCCCTTTTTATTTAAGCTTATATAGTCTGAAACCCATGCCTGGTGTTTTTTGAGATTTCTTCAATGTTTGGTTAAATGTATGATTATCAGACCCTCATTTCTTCTTCAGTTGAACATCGTCATTCTTCCCAGGGCTGGTTTTAAGCTTATTTGATAAATTTTATCAAATTGGGCCCTGCACCTTAAGGGGGGCTCATGCTAGCAGCGATAGAGTTACCGTTTGAAGCCTTTTCTGTATTCTAAGAGGAATAAATCACTACTGGAAACGTGAAATGAAGAATGAGAAATTCTTATTCTTCACATTATTAATTTATTACTCATACTATATTAACAGAAAATTGTAACATGTCACTTCTATTGATAACCAAAAGGTTATGTCTTTCAACCAAAAGGGTACCAAAGATAGAGTTTGTCTGTGTTTAGGTTACTCTATGATAAAAACACATTTTCTCTCATTTTTTATAAGTGTTGTATTTTAAGTTCCTTGTATATTGTGTAAAAACTCTGCTTTCTTCACATGTGTATCATTGTTCTCTGGTTACATCATGTTTTGTTATGTATTTAAAGATATATTGTGCTGTAACAACATAATCATCTGTATTTCTTCCGAATCTTCTTTCAGTTAGTTAGCTGCTTCGTACTGGTGTGTGAGTGTTTGTGTGTGTGTGTGTGTGTGGGGGGGGGCATTGTTGGATCTCAGGAAAGAAGCTAACCACTGATAAATAAACAACACTGAGAAATAGGAATAATGACTTATGGTTCCCAGTTGTGAAGTGTACACTGTTTTGCTGGTAAAAGCCCAAACAAATCTTGCAGTGAAGAATGCAGTTCTCATTAGGCCAGGAAATTAATTTTAACTGAATTTCTACAAAATTTATATATCTTAGCGCTTTTCATATGTGATTTTATTTGTTTTTTCCAAGTTTTAAACAACTAGATAAAATATTAAAAATCATCTATGAGTAGGAAAACATTGCAGTGTGATATTTACTGACGTTCTGTGCACTTAGGAATTTCATAACAATACATATCAAAAACTTACCTATACTTTTGAAATTACAACAGTGGTTTCTTTATAAGATTTTATATAATCACAGAAATTTTCAAGTACTTTGGCATAATACTTTAGAATTTATTACAGTAAATACGTACAAAAAGTTGATTTCTCAAAACTGAAATTTTGGGACAATAGTTCTTATAACTTTTTTTTAAATATTAAAGTTCTTTTCTTCCCTTCCTCCCTTCTTGTTAATACAATTATTTTATTTCCGATTACTTTCATTGACTTACATCATGGCAAGCAAAAGCAGAGATTGAGACAAAGGGCGTAAATATTTAAGTGGTAACCAGAAAGGAGCCAAGGCTAAGGTAGCTGAAAAGTAAAAAACATAGAGGTGCTATCAAAAAATTCTTTGTTACTTCATCTTTGAGGAGTAACTCTTTCTGAGTCACACCAAAGACTTTGTAGTGGACACACAATTAACAAAGAGTGTGAAAAAATTGTCAATGAACATGCAAAGCACTGGCTGCAAGTATTCAAAAGGTTAGTAGCAATAATGCAGTTGCTTGTTCAGAGAAATTTAGCATTTAGAGGAACAGAAAAAAAATGTTGGTAATGAGAGTGTGCACAATGGAAACTTTTTAGATTATGTGAAGCTGTTGGAAAGTTTGACACTGTTCTTGATACACATTTGTGAAAAATCAAAACCCACAAAATCCATCATCAGTATTTAGGAAAAAATACTCAATGAGCTACGAAACATCATGGCTACAACTGTTTTGAATGAGATACTATAAAGTATAAAAGCAGCTAAGTACTATGCCATTAATTTAGACTGCACATCTGATATGAAGCAACAAGAACAAATGTCTCAAACGATCAGGTATGTATCTGATAGTAACTTGGCTCCTTATAAACATTTCATAAAGTTTATACAAATTGGAAATAGCACAGAAGAAGATTTATATAAAACATTATTAAATATACTGAAGGAATTCAATTTAGAAGTGCAAGACATTGGAGGCCAAGGCTATGACAACAGTAGCATCTGGAGTACAAACATGGGTGTTGAAGGATAATTCAAGAGCATTCCCTGTGCATGTCACAATTATAACCTTTTACTCAGGGATGTAGCCAAGTGTTGTCCAAATGCGATAACATTTTTTTGATGCTGTAAATGATATGCGTATTAATCTCAGGATCAACAAAAAGGTGGGCAGTTTTTAAAAAAACATGTACCTGGATTATGAATTAAATCCTTGAGCAATACAAGGTTGGAATGTTGGATTAATAGTGTTAAAGCTATTTGTTATCAGGTTGGAAAAGCATATGACGCACTTGTGAAAACATGACAGATAACAGACGAGCCCAGGGTAAAAGCAGAAGCTGAATCTTTAGCAAACCAACTAAAAGGCGACAAATCTTTTAGTGTCTTTGATATTTTGGTAAGTACTTTTGAAAGTTAACTATGTAAGGAAGGAGCTACAAGGTAAAACAAAGGTATGGTGTCATTTGAAAAACTATTATAATGGCTAGGAATTTATAGAGAGGATGTTTTTAATGATGTTCTGATGGGTGCAAAGGAATTGGCTGAAGCTGTTAAATTACCATTGGAGTTTAGACAATTTCAAGAAAAAAAACTACTTAGAAGAAAGAATATTTTCATATGAGACAAAAGATCAACCTTTAGATTATTCAAAAGAAGTGTAACGGGGTTGCTTATTAATGACAAAAATTATAATGCATAAAATGTACAATGATAATAACAATAACAACTTGAGACATGTGTTGACATAAATAACAAGAATTTGTATTTTCTTTTTCCGATGTGAATTACAGAATGTTGGTATGGTGTGTGTAAAAATGTTTTCAGTGTCTCTTTTGTTTAAAAGTCAGTGCTTACTTGGTTTGGTTTTGAGAGTTTTGTTTGTGAGGATGGCATTTGGAAATCGTCTGTTTTCGATCTTCATGGAGCACTGGCTAAGACGTGTTTTTTTATTCCTACTTGTCTACTGACTACTGCTACAGGTACCCTAGTCTACTTTACTGTTCTCTACTCTACTGAGTCCCATGTGGTGGAAGGGTCATTTTTATAATGATGAGGGTTAAGATGAGGAAATATCCTTCTTTTCCATCATCACTGATAGCAAGGTTATTTTTTGGACCATACCATACCTAAGTGATTAGATTAAACTACTAAACTTAAAAGCAAATTCTTTGGGTCCTGTCACTGGATCTACCTAACGCCTTTATCCACTGTGCCATGTGTCCTTGTGCGAGTTCAATACCTGGTTAAGGCAGTGGAGAACTTGGAAATTAACAGGAGATAACTGATAACTGACATCCATTAGACATGACACGTGGAACTAGAACAGTCTACCCTAGTGAGTGAAATAAAGGGTTCCGTTCAACATTCCAACCACCTGAAGAAGGCTGGAGTGTACAACGGCTGAAACATTGTAATAAATATGGCAACAAAGATGAGGACAATTGTCCAAATAATGTAAATAGTGTATCATTTTTTTTATTTTGCAATTCATTTGGGGGTAACAGATGTAAAAAAAAATATATATTTTTACCAAGATTTTCTAAAAAAAAATTCAACAATAATTTCATTCATTGTGAATAAACCCAGAAAATTTGAATTAAATTCCAACATTTAATGCTTGCAAGAATTTCCGAATCAATGTTTTTTACTGCCAAAAAAGACAGTAAATTTGAAGGTTGCTTCTTTGCCATGATTCTGTTTTGGTTATGTGGAGCATTCTTAAGAGCAAATGTTGTGGCTCATAAACTCATGTTTTTTTCTTTGGCAGCAACATTCATGATTGTTTCTTTTTACATTGAATTTTATACTTTGAGTTGTTTTGTGGGCTGGGTCTGATCACAGATATCTTGCATAATGGATGACTTTTTATTTTTAGTTTTGCTTTCTTAGCGTTCACACCCAGCCGGAATATAGAGTGAATCAAAAAGAGATCTAATTTGAAACAGAGTATGACAATAATTTTATTAGAAGTATTTGTGGAAATTCTTCTTTTCAGTTAGTCACACCTGTTCTGTTACCACAGTAAAAACCCTTATGCATGTCTCCTTTTTTTTCAGTTTTGTTCCTTTTTTGGTTAGACCGTTTCTGACCACTATGCTGTTAGCCCTGAATTATCACTGGAACCAGTATAGTAAAAGCAAGTGGTTCTTATTTTTTTTCATCCCCATAAATCTTAGCTCACAACAATAGTATCACAGGTAGGTAACTTTTATAAAACCTTTTCTCTCTGCTTTGGTCTCTCTTATTACATTATTATTTGAACATTTGTTTAATGTAGCTGTCTTTTATACATTTATTTTATGTTTGTATCTCTCTGGTATCCTTTACATTTCTTATGCATGGTAGTCATCAAGGTTACAGGTTAACAAGAAAGGAAAACATATGAATTCAAAAGCTTTTACTCTATCGAGTAGACTTTGCTCTTTAACTTTGGGTTTTCAATCAGACAAAATGATTGCTGAATCATTGATGTTTAATATTCCCCATTTAAGAACTTTTAAAGCTTTTAAATGTGGACCAAAAATAATCACTAATTTATGTTAATATGAATTCTTTTAGATAAATTTTATAACTGTATTGGGAAGAGATTCCTACATCCATTTACAGCATGTGTTCCCCACTTACACACTGTCCCCAAATATAACTTTCTTCCTTTCTGGAAAGTTATCAAAGCAACTTTATCCATATTCATGTAACCAAAGCATTTGCATCCTTCCTTTACACATTTAGACTTCGTTCTACTGTCTTCGTTCTAAGTTCATGTCTCTGGCTGGTTTCGTCATATTTGATTCTTGAACCATTTTTTATCGCATGTTTATTGCAGTAAAATTCTCTTTTCTGAAACTATATTTGAGCAATATTAGCTGATTTAAAGTATAATTAATCTGACTTGAAACAGATCTTATTTACATTTAAAATATTGTAGAAATGCATTTTTAACATGGCAATAGCTGTTTATTCAAACTGTTGACATGTTTGATAGATGAATGTTATCTAATGTTTTAGACGTAAAAAAAAAACAACTGAATATAAAGTGAGTGCCTTTTATACATAACTTTTAAGTATACAGTAATCATCAAAATTTGAGAAAATATTCTCTGAAACCTAATGTTTTATTGAATTTTAGAAATTTTGGCTTTAAATTTACTATAGTTATCACTCTTATTTTCTGATAATGCTGTGTATGGGCATCCGTTCCTACAAAAATCAGCACCTTTATACACATACAAAAAACAATTCAAAATTCTTCTAAAAATATTGGCGTTTGATGATTTGTACTAAGCTTTTCCATTTATGATTAGTAAATAGTTTTTGCTTAATAATCATATCATCTAAAATGGTGAAATTAATAAAAAATTTTAAAAGATTTAAAACTTAAATTATTCGAATTAAAATTTTTAAAAAATTGAAAACAATTCTTGTAAAAATTCCTTATTCATCAAAAAAATATTTTTTCTTACCACAATAGTGCCCTTAATATATCTTATTCATAAAAGCAATTAAAAGCTTTTCTAGTTTTATTGCATTTTTTATGATTCAGAGCAGATTTTCAGTAAATGATGTGCCTGTTTAAAAAAAAAAAAATTGATGATTTATATTATTGATGATTCTATTATTAAGAGGAATGGCCAAAGTATTTTTTTTTTTATTAATGTAGGCTCTTTTTTCAACAGTGTTGGTGACTACAGTGAAAATGTTTTTCCTGTAAAAAATATGATGCATTATCAAGTGTGAAAATATGGAAAATCTTACCAAAAATAATTCCATAAAGCTAAAGAATTAGTGCTTGCCTAAACAGAAAAACACATCATTTTCTTTTCAGAATGGATAAAAAAAATGTACTCTTATGAAATGATATTTATATTTGATGAAAAAATTGTAATTTTTCAGTGCAATAGTGAGAAAAAGTTTTGTTTTTACTACTTAAAAAACACTTATAACTTAATATTAGATACCTCCACTAATTTTCAATACCTAAGGTTTAAAATGAATTTTTATAAATGAAACATTTTATTTTGAAGATTTCATTTCAGCTTTAATTGCAAGCTAAAGGATTACATTTACTATTTCAAATAAGCAAAATACTCCAGTGTTTTCAAAACAGAATTTATAGTGATTGAAACCGTTTATTTATTTATTTTTTTTAGTTTTTCTAAAACAGCTGATTAGCATCCTTTTTTAGTCGCCTTTCATCGCAATGTAATTTTCTGTATTAAAAAAATCTTCTGAAAATGAAATATACTTTTCTGAAACTTTATTTGAGGAATATTAGCTGATGTAAAGTATAAATCTCATCTGAAAATTATTATTTACTAAGTTTAAAATATAAAGCAGAAATGTAATTTTAAAATGAAAGCTGTGTTTTTAACTGACATCACCATGTTTTATATAACTGACAAAGTGATGACAATGATAATTATAAATAATATCAAGAGGAATAATTTCTGATATAAATAAAAATTTAAAATGATTGTTGTTCTACAAAGTAAGGACTATCTGTAAAACATAATTTAAGAAAATGACGTGGGCACCATTTTTATATAATTTTTAATTACTCAGTAATCTTAAAAATGTTGGAAAATATTCTCGGTAATCTAATTTTAGGAATGTTGACTTGAAGTTTACTATATAGTTATTGCTGCATTGATTTTTTGATAATGTTGTGTATGGTCAACCATACTTTAAAAAATGGGAACATTTTATATTTTATTATATACATAAAAATTATTTTAAAAATCTTAGGGCAAAATGATGTGTATTAACTTAAGCTTTTCAATTTTTGATTAGTAAATATAGTTTTTTTTTCACTTAATAATAGTATATATCACCTAATAACTAACTGGATGAAAGTAATGCAGAATTCTAAAAGATTTATATATTTAAATTAGAATTAAAATTTTAAAAAAATGAGAAGAATTCTTGTAAAAATTCATTATTATTCATCGAAAAAAATATTTTTTGTTAAGAAGGCAGTAGTGTCCTTAATAAATCTTAAACTCAATTAAAAGCTTTTCTAATTAAATAATTTCATAGTTTTATTGCATTTTTTATTTTACGATTTGGTGCAGGTTTCGGGAAATAAGTAGTAGTTTGAAAAGAAAAAAAAATGATTTACATTCTCAAAGAAGTCTTCTTACTCTTCTTAATGTTATTCTTAACTAATAAAAAAAAAATTCGGATGAAAATTTAATTTCATGATTATTAAGTTTGGTAGCGGGGTAGCATGTGTAAAAAAATATTTTTACTAAGATTTTCTAAAAAAAAAAAAAAAAAAAAAAAAAATAATAATAATAAATAAAAATAAAAATTCATTGTGAATTCTGAATATGTCCTGAAAGTTTCATTAACACCCGACAATTATTTGATTTTTGCAAAAATTTCCAAATCAATGTTTTTCACCGGAGAAAAGGCGCTAAAAACACTTACGTCGACCGCTAACGAAAAGAAAAAAAAAAGAAAAAAAGATTTTAAATCAAAATTTCGAACGTGCTAAATTAAATTAAATTGTTTTTCTTTTTTTTTTAATCAAGTTTGGGACCTTTTTCCATCATGCTATGTTGTTTTTTTGAGCAAAAAAGTAAACTACGTACCTACTTATTTATATTTTACAAAAAAAAATAAATAAATTTTTTTTACCGAGTGATGACCAAAAAAAAAAAAACAAACTAGTAAGTAGTAAAAACCGTCCTATTTGTATTCATTCAATCTTTCCAATTTAAACTAAATTTTAAAAGTGTTACGTGGAAATTTTAAATTTTAAAAAAGGTTATATATTTTAAAAATGAAGTCAAATTTAATAATAGATGCTTATTTTAAAATATTTTTTACCAACATGTCCAAACTCACTTTATGTTTCTCAAACAAAACCAAAATAAAACTTCAAATAATCCAACTTTCCTTGAGTACGGTTTACGGTTTAAAATATTATTTCTTCCTATCAGACATGAGAAATTGAAATCAGAGCTGAATTTATTTTCATTTTTTTATTTTTTATTTCGCTGACACTAACAGGGAATAAAGAAAGGAATGAAAAAAATGGTGATTTCTTTTTCATCAAAATTATTTCAATTCTTCCACTTACCTTTAAAACGAGAGAAAAAAAAAACAAAAAACAACGAGATGATTTCTTTGTCCTGAAATGATTTTGTTGGGATTTCTCTATCAACTTACTTAATTTTTGTAATGTCGGGGTTGAAACGAATGACACAAAGAAGAGTATTAAAAAAATGGAAAAAAAAAAAAACACGATAATAGTTAAAAAATTAATTTTGAGAAAATATTTTGTATGATTATACAAGCCGAAATAAAACGGTGTTAGCCGAAATTTGGTTCCTTGACATTTCTTGGCATTTACAGAGAAGTCATTCCCAAATCGATGCATGACGTTCCTTCAGGACCACTGACACTGTCGGTGCTAAAGATTCGGTTGCTCCGACCACTGGAAATATATGATACTGTTCCCTCACTCTACAACATAGCATTTTTATTAATTTTATATTATATGCAAAATTTATTAAGACCAGACAATGTACAATAAACATCATAATCATAAATAATATCAAGAAGAATCATTTCTGATATAAATCAAATTAAAAGAAACATGACCAATAGAGTGAAATAAAAAGAAACACAATGCTCATTGCTGTGTATGCTTTTCTTTAGGTTCCAACAAAATGCAGGATTATTTTTATTTTTTTTCAAACACCCTCAGGGGATCATCGATTATGATTTTTTCATGATTTTATGTCGCCTTGTAAATTTGTCTTGCAAAAAATATTTGGTGGACATGTGGGTACAGGCAAAAAAGTACAAAAAATATAGAATTCAAACAAAAACCAATTAATAACTGTATTAACAAGTCAAGGAAAAAGACAGAAACAAGGTTGAATTATGAACAGTTCAATACAATCTTCAGCCTGTATCCATGAAGTACTTACAGGATTTTTTTTCTATCAGAGTGAAAGAAAACCGGTCTTACTGCTCTGGAAATCAAAAGTAAAATTTGGGAAAGCTCCTGCAAACATCTTTGCTCAGTGAAGGACATGGTCATCTGGGCTAGGGAGAAGATAATCACAGTTACCGGGTCCATGTTCTTGTGTCTGCTAGCAATGGTACAAAATGTGGAGCTGTAAGTTGATCTGAGAAAGCAAATGAAATTACCAGACACTGTAACCACTTAATAGTCATGGTGCTGATCTTAGAAAACTTCCAAGCAGATGATTGTCATGGAATTCACTATTATTTGGGAGAAGTGTCATAATTGTAAAAGTTCAAGCACAAATCTAGATACATCTGCTGATGCATACTTATGGGATGGGAAATGAATTGACTAGAATCAAGATTCACTAATTTTTAAAAAAATATATAACCAAAATAAAAGATGTTTTTGAAGAATCAAAAACTGCAATATTTTCAAAAACTTTTCCTTTTAAAAGATTATTTTTGTACAAATTCTGGCTGAGATATCTTGTATTTATTTTGCACTAACATAGACCCTGAAATAGAACACTCTTACTGTTTTCATTATATATATTTCAACCTGTTTAAATGTGATAAGCTTTTCATATAAGTAGGGAAAATTATTCATTAATTTAAGTATTCTTTCACAGAAAATCAATGATTGTACTCAGAAATAATGTCAATGACAGAACTAAAAATATTTCAATAATATTAAGAAAAACAACTTTTAAAATAATTTTCTTCATGACTGAATACAGATTTACAAAATCCACCAGACATGTGTTTCTCTTCAATGTATGTTTCCATATTTGAAAAATTCACAAAATTATGGCTTCTCTGTAATGTTTATTGAAATGTAAGAACTTTGCTTTTGTAGAAAAGACAAGCAGCATCTTTCAATGTAGTACATCTTTTTGTGGGGAGTTAAATGTTCAATGTGATGTTTTTGTCATATGAAGATTGCAATATACATTTCTCTATTCTTGGTGGAAAGTCAAGTCTTTTTTTTTTCTTTCATTGATATTCCCAGAAATAACAGTTCTTATGATGATTTCCTGTCCAACCAAAACATCTGTAAAGAAAAGGTAATAGAAGGTATATTAACTGTGACAGTGAATAACATAGTTTATTTAGTAATAGATAATAGATAGATGCTGGTACATAGTAAGGCTAATGCTTTTTAAGTAAATAGTAACTAAACTATACTCTAGTTTCTTCACTAATTTGCAAAATCACACACACACACATATGTATTTAGGCAGCAATCCTTCATTTATACATATTTCATTAAAGACAACAGACAAGGTACTACGATTAAGCTTTTTATTTAATTTTTCTTGTGTTTGAACAAGTGTTTCTTCTTTTGGACACAGAGTGTGTAAAAACTGTTCAAATGTTTTATAATTCCGAGCGTTTTTGGCTATATACTTTAAGCCATTGTCAAGGATTTTATTCTTCCAATTTAATTGGGTGTGTGGGTTATGTGTATGTTTTTACTGTTATAGAGATGTTTTATTTTCCGAACACAGCATATTGTGGCTGTGTTCGTAGTTAATTTTCTTTTTTATTATTAAGGCTTCCATTATTTTTAATCTTTTTTTACATGTTGATGAGGTTATTATGTTTGTATTTTCTACTAGTATATTTTGGATGTTTCAAAAACAAGAAAAATTAAATAAAAAGCTTAATCATAGTGCCTTGTCTCTCACCTTTAATGAAACATATACACACACACATATATATATATATTTTCGATATTCTATAATATTGGAATATGCTGTCAAGTGAATCAATAAATTTAAAACAAACAATATTTAAAGCAACACACAGCAAACTTCACTGACTTTAGACATATCAAATAAATTTAAAAAAAAAAAAAAAAGAGTCTGCTGGAAAATTTGTCTGAAGACATTTTTTGAGTCTTGTTAAATGCTATTTCAACAATGAACAAAATGTTATTTGAACAATGAACAAAATGTTAAATACAAAGTTCTCCACTAGTTAGCTGAAAACATTTTGTATTCAAAGCTTTAAAAGGTATGTTAACAACAAAAAGAGAAAATGTTTAAAAAAAATGAAATATCTATATACGAATTATGATCAATATTTAGTCCATTTGACAAATGATTTGCATTCAGTTACAGAAAGAATATATCATAACAGTTATGGGTTGGTTTTGTGCAATGTGTCGCTTTTCATGTGAAACTTTAGTTGTGTCCACATAAAGATCAGATGGGAAAGTTACTGCGTCCTTTAAGATTTTTATATCATGGATGCAGGATGCAGAACATGCACCTATCAGCATCTCAAAACACATGTTAAAGATATTTTTAATGGGTGAATTGAAATTACATAAATTTGAGAGGTAATTATTAGGAAATGCATCCAATGTATGAACAAAAAAAATTATCAAGTTCAGCTAAATTTAATAAAGGCATATAAAAAAAATTGTATTCTTATGCTATTTTGTTTAATATATGATACCTCAAATTTGACTTACCTGAAAATACAAATCCACAAACTTCACAAGAATATGGTTCATTTTTAGGGTTTTTCCAGATGGTACACCAAATGTAAATCATGACAAAGTTTTGTAACCTTCACAAGAACATGGCTTCTCACTAATTGTTACCCAGATGTAATAGTAAGATTTTCCATAAAAGACAAACCACATGTTTCAAGGTCCATTTTTTTTTTTTTGCAAGTTAATGTTCTCTTTGATATTCTTGAAAATATGGATAGGCAGTTGTTACATGGATATTGCTGCATATATTTCCCTGTTCGTGAAAAGTCAAAAGTCTTGCTTTCTTTCATTTAAATTCTTGACAATGTTTTTATGAATGTCATGGTTTTCTGTTCAGCCAAAACCTCTCTGAAGAAAAAGTAATAAGATGTATTTTAACAGAAACAGTGAATTAAAGAGAATTATGCTATATTGACAGATTTGCCAATAGAGATTTTGTTATATTAAGTGTTTGGTAGCGAGAGAAAGGAATAATGAGGATTAAATTTTGAACAATGTTTATTGTTAGTACAGGAATGTTGAAAGATGGGTGGAATGTCTGTTTCAGTGACTGATCATCAGGATGCGAAGGAAATGCTGGAGGTTGACCTATTTCTTGTGCTGACTTAGCCTGGCAGAGGTCATAGGATATGGTTGTTACACATTTAGTTGATCAATGTCATGGTGGTAGGTTGTTTTTGTTGGCTGGTGGGCATGTTCTATGGAATGGGGGTGACATTGGATTGGCATGGTTTTGGTAGGCATATTCTGTTGAATGCAGCAGTGTGGTGACTGCAAAGGCAATGTCTTGTGAATGTATTGAGTAGGCTGGGGTGGCAGCAGATGGTTGCCCAGGCAACAAGGTATTGTTGGTTTGGCATGGTTGGTAGGCCTGTTCTGTTGAACAGGGGCTTAGTGGCAACTGCAAAGGGAATGCCTAGTAAACAAGTCAAGTAGGTCAAGGTGATGATTGATAGTGGGTTGCCGAGCTTGTGTCGAATTGGTGTGTTTGGTATTTACTGAAGTGACAATGTTGGCGATGATGAAAGCTTGTAGCTGGGAGGTGTCAAAGTTGAAATGTTATCTTGTCAGTATTTGATGAGGTGAGAGTGTCATTGATGTTGAAGGCTTGTAGCTGGATGTGGTCGAAGCTGAATAGCTGGCTGCTCGTGGCTGGTGCTTGCCGAGGTGACAAGGTTGAGATGATATCAAGATGAAGCTGGTTAGTCAAGCCTGGGAGTGGTAACAGACAGTGAGAGGACCTGTCATGTTGAGCGGTGGCAGTGGTGGTGGCAGTAGAAGCATTATCGCCCTGTGTGACAGTCAGTGGCTCACAAATGGTTGTTCTCTGGTGGTCTCCATCCAGGGCATCTCTTTTTCCATTGGTAAATATTCATGATTGACCACTGCTGGAGCTCACTTCATAGACTGGATGTGATGTGTGGAGCTAATGCACAGAAAATGACCATTTTATTTAATTCTCTGCCTTTATGGCATGCACATCTGGCCAGCATGCAGAATGAATCAGGAAGAGATCTAATTATGTTTTATAGATTTTACTGATAATCAGAAAAATGAAATTGCAATCAATTTAAAATCAGTTTCATATGTGGCAAAATCTTTTGATTATTGGAAATACTAAATTTAGTCTATTAGATTGGAATTGAAATTAACATATTTCCTTTTTAAAATGTTTTTTAGACTTTAGGTATAGCTGCTTCTTTTTTTTAACTAGGTATCTACATAAAAGTGACTTGAAAGGAGTATATATTTCAGCTGATACTCTTTTCCAGTTAACCACACAGATGTGCATTTCAGTTTTATTCAAATAGTTTGTAGATGGGTGGCTATGTATTTATAACCAAGTAATTTCCCAAGTATTCAATAAATCTTTTAAATGATTGAACTTTATAGCATTTAAAATTTCAGTTTTCAATGAGAAATTTTTACCTGAGGCAATTATTTTTTTTTAAAAGAATAACATACTTTATTATCACAAGACATAAATTAGTCGGTACCAGCAACATGGATACTTTTTCCGCAATTTAACAATTGAAAAGCTTGTGTTAAAATATTTCCCCAAAATCAGGGAATTATCCGATTAAAACAAAATTTTCAGGGCTTATTTATCAATGAATTAATATTTTACTGAATAAGTTATTTTCTTAAAACCTTTGGGTAAATATTTTTTGGGATGTATGTCTCAAACACTCATTTTAATATTGCATGTATACTTTTTAACTGGTTTGGGGAAATCTAAGTCTTGTTTTTTTATAAATCTTTAGCACAAATATTGGATTTTAAAGGAAATTTTACATTTCTGATACACAATGGAGGCTCAATGAGTGACAAATGAAAATGTGTTTTAAAAATCAATGATTTTCGGTCATTATTTCTTTTTTACTTTTTATAAATAGTTCAACGTAGACAAATCTTATTTTGTCTTGATTGAGTTGTTTGCCTTTATATGTAGAAATATTTTGTTCGACTACTGTTGTTTGTTTGATGATCATCCTGAAAGTGCTTTGCATTTCATTCATGGAGGATACAGTCCATCTTGGCTTTTGAGTTCCTGATGATCCCGGAAGGCTCTAAATTTCCGTCTCTGGAAGATCAGAAGACAATTTTACGTGAGAGCCATCCCAGAGAGAAAGAAATTTGCACATCTTCTCAGTGTAGCAGCTATGATGCTTCTGATGAGTTAGTACAGGGATACACCTAATGTTGAACACCACATATGAAATCAAATCCAACTGTTGATTGCTACGTATGAAATCTGATCAAACTATTGAACCAATATAAAAGTGATCAAGGCCGTTCAGTTGTGGCCTAATTCTGTGATCATCTGATGTTTGTGAGTTTGTAATATTATCCAATTTTGAAGAAATAGAAAGAAATATTGAAAGATAAATTATTAAATTTTAGGGTGGGGATTTATATTTAATATCAATACCTCAAATGATTGATTTAATTTAATTACTTTTAACATAAATAAAGAGGATTGTGCCACACCTCACCACCTAAAAGAAAGAAAATAAAAAAATTTGAGACATGGGTTATTTCGGATATGCAATAAAGCATCAGCGCACACATTATTCACACTTTTAATATAGCAAATATCAAGATTATACTCTTATAATGTTAAGCACTAATATAATAACTGTCTATTTTTATTTTTATTTAAAAATGTAAGGGGATTGTGATCAGTATAGATTATTACTAGTTGGCAAGATAAACCACAAAATGGTGTAAACTCAATAATAGAGCTAATGTTTCTTTTTCCATTGTAGAACAATGTTTCTGATAAATGTTGAATTTTTTTTTGGTGGGGGAAATAACAGGATGTTCCACTTTATCTTTGTTGGCTTGCAACAATACAGCACCCATCCCACAGCCACTAGCAGCACAAGTGATACTAAAAGGTTGTGAAAAATCTGGAGCTTTAGGGATAAGTTTAGAACAGCAGAGATTTAAGTTGATCAAAAGAATTTTGACAGGTTAAGGACCAATCAAATTTCTTTCTTCTTTTCTTTTGCAAACATGTGAGTAAGTAGTACGACATCTGAAAAATTCTTGCAAAATCTTTAATAATAGCCTGACATGCCAAGAAATCTTTGTAAACTTTTGACATTGGTTGGAGCTGGGTATTGTATGATATTTTGTATTTTCCACTCAATTTGACTCACACAACCATCTCCAACTTTATGGTCAAGATATGTTCCTTTCACCTGACAAAATTCACTTTTGCCAGATTAACTGTAAGATTCTAAACTTTAAGTCGGTCAAACACTTTCTGCAAAGAATTCACATGTTCTTCCAAAGTATTATTATAAATGCTAATGCCATCAATATAGGTAGATATAGATCTAGATAGATCTCCAAGGCAAACAGTTCATAAGTCTTGAAAATTCTTTATTCTATAAGGCATTACATGATACTAATAGAAACTGTCTGGAGTTACAAAGGCAGAAATTTCCTTTGCTCTTTTGGTTGAGAGCACACCCCAATAACCTTTTAACAAATCACATTTTATAATATACTTTGCTTTCCCTATTCTGTCAATACAGACATCCATTTTTGGTATAGGGTGCAAGTCTGTTTTGGTGATAGAATTCACTTTATGGTAATCCATACAAAATCTAATGGAACCAGCAGGCTTATCCACTAAATATGCAGTGGGGACCAATCACTTTGGCTAGGCTCAATGCCAAGTTTCATCATGTTTCTTGACACATAATCTTAGCTTTTTGTGGATTAATCCTATAAGAATGTTGTTTGATCGGTGTGGCACTTCCCACATCATGAGACACTAGTGATGTCGGATTTGGTACATTGGGAAAAAGCCATTTCAAATTAGTAATACAGGTAGACAATTCATGCCCTTTACTCGAAGATAAATGAGAAAGTTTTATTTAAAAATTATTTATTTTGACATGGTGTTTATTTTTCAAGGCTATATTTTCTTTATCTTTGACAGATTCAGATTCATGGATTACTAACGCAGGATTATCATTTGTCAAAAGGAAATATAGTTTAATCATATTAATATGGCATAGCTGAGTAGATTTCCTATGATCAGGTGTATTCATAACACAGGGTCACTTACCTTTCTAATTATTTTATAACGGCCTTGGTATCTAGTTTTGAAAGTATGGTTAGACATAGGTAGCAACACAAGCACTTGACCATCTACCTAAAACTCTCACTCAACAGTTTCTCTATCATACCAATTTTTAATTTTCTTTTGGGTTGACTGAAGATTTTGATGAGCTAACTTGTTTGCTTCGGTTAGGCTTTTGCTTAGGTGTGTGTGTGGAGCTGAGATACATAATCTAACAAATTTACATTCCTCGGGTCTTCTTGTAACCAAGTTTCTTTCAACAGTTTCACATGACCATGAACAAAATGTCCAAACATCAAATCAAAAAGACTAAACCCAAGGGATTCGTGGACAGATTCGTGGGTGGCAAATAATAGAAATGATAGCACCCTTTTCTCTTTCTTTACAATGATTTAAACAATAGGTTCGAATCATGTTCTTTGATATGGAGTGAAACCACTCCAAAGAAACTTGGAATTGGGGATGGCAAGCACTAGATTTAATAGAAGTGATGTCTAATTTTCTCATCACTTGTTGAAATAATTTTAAAATAAAAAAAATCAATCCTTGATCTGACTATACAATCTTTGGCAGTCCTACTCTAGTGAAAAATGTAACAAGAGCTTTTACAATCTTTCAAGCCAAAATGTCCTGTAGATCAATGGCTTCAGGAAATTGGGTTGAAGCACACATTATTGTTAACATATATTGGTTTCGGGTAGAGGACCAATACACTAAATAATCATCCAGACAAAGGGTTCTTCAAATGAAGGAATAGAATATAACAGAGCAATGGGGATCTTTTGATTGGGTTTCCCCACTATCTGACATATATGGTTTCGTAATATTCGGACACATATCTCCAAATGCTGGGCCAATAAAAATGTCTTAATATTTTATCACAAGTTTTACTTATTCCTAAATGACCTTCCAGAGGAATTTCGTGAGCAGTTTTCACTATTTCTGGTCGATAAATTTTAGGAACTACCACCTGATGGACTACTGCCCAATCTTCAGTATCCGGAATATGAGAAGGCTTCTACTTTCTCATTATGTCATCTTTTACAAAATATCCTGTATTAATTTTCTTCAAATTTTCCACCAATACGACATTATCAAAAACAGGTATAATTTCACAATCTTTCTTCTGTTCCACCACAGGTTGATTCCGAGATAAAGGAATGTCAATGTATGTTGAGTAGGATGAGAACTCATGTTTTTAGCAGAAGTCAAGAAAGTTTGGGATAAATCAACTATCCCATTCCTCATACTATAACATTTCTTTTTACTAACTGTTGCTCTCTTTTGAGCACACATTGTTACACATGAAGCAAATATACTAGGGTTTTTAACTTTTTGGGGATGGATGATGGCTTTCCCACCAACCCACTCATTACCCAATAACATAGACACACCCTTCATTGGTAATTTGAGAACAAATCCCACAACATAGGGAATTTTAACAACTTCATTACTAACCCTTTGAATATTCACAAATTTCCCTGTGACTGCATTCAACTCACGTGTTAAACAACTTTTCAAAATCAGAGATTGGGAAGCTCTCATATCCTGCAAAATTTTAATTGGTATCTTAATACCAGCATTACCCACATTTGCTACAGACCCACTAGAAACATAGGGTTTGTCTTCTTCCCTAACATTTTCAACAAAAATCTTATGTGACATACTGTGGTTAAAAAACACTAGTCCTTGAGATTTAACCTGGGTTAGCCCTCTGGAATCATCATTCTTTTTAGCCCAACAATTTACTATTGTGTGCCCTGTTTTGTTACAGTCTTGACACATGGAGAGTTTTCAATTCCATCTACCATTTTGTAGGGATTCTAAAGATTTAAAATACTTATTTTGAGAATTTAAACTTCCACTATGGTTTTTATAAGAATTGGGAAAATGGTTAGGGTCATATAGTTGATTTGACTTCAGACTTGGGTTTGAACTAATTCAAAATTGACATCGTAGACAACCTTCTGATTCACATGAATTACTGGGCTTATATGCTTACTGCATTTATATGTCAAAACATAATCACCAGTTAACACAGCCATTTCATGTACATTATCAACCTGTTTCTCATCTAATTAGGTTTTCACAAAGTCTGGAATACATTTCTTGAATTCTTCACTTAGGATCATTTTTTTAAGTTTGGTGTACTCAAACCCAACTTCCTTAGATAAACTCCATCTCTAAAAATATGTTTCCTTTTGACTGAAAAACTCTACATAAATTTGTTCATTACTATTCTTTAAACTTCTAAACATTTGACAGCAGGCTTTTTGGATGGCTAATTTAACTATATTAAAATCATTACAATCAGATGACGATAAAGTAGAATAGGCTTTTTGTAGCTTATCCTTTAACGCAGTCTGTAATAATATGAGCTATGAATTTGTGGTCCAGCCCGAACTAATAGAAATTTTTCGAAGTGTAAGAAATATTCATCTACTTCCTTTTCATTAAAAATTGGTACGAGTCTAATTTGCTTCGTTAGATCAAATCATTTCTCTCTTTGTTCATTATTTATGCATCATTCTTCAATTTCTCAAAAAACAAGTTTCTTGGGCTAGCTTAGCTTTTTCTATATCAGCTCTGGTACTAATTTTGATCTTCAATTCAAACAACTAGGTAGGAGATAATTTTGGAGTATCTTGTTGTACTCAGCTTAAAATATCCTCATCAAAAATGTCATTATCGACCATAGGTTCAGCAATGACTTCAATTACCTGGGCCTTATGCATAGTCCTCCTAACATTGAGTTCAAGTCTTTTACTGACTTCAAACACATCATCTTTTCTAAATTCAAGCAACTAGTTAAAGGAAGAAGATTCTAAAAAATTTTCAGCAAATGACATCTTGATTTTGTTCTCTGTACAATTATTGATGTCAACTGAGTAAAATAGAGTACCCCAGATGAACCCCCAATTATATTATTTTACAAATTTTATCTCTCAAAAAAATTCAAACATATGGCTGTGTGCGAACACGTTTGCTTAAAAGAGAAAAAAAGTGAGATTTTCTACTCAGGTACTATAATGTATAGAAAACAAACATGAGATGTAAAGTTATACTTATTTTAATATAATAAAGATATAGAGTGGATGAAGAAAGAAAAATAAACAAAGAATATAATAAAGGAAAGAAAATATACAAACTGTTATAAGAGAAATGTTCAATGCTTTACTTATCTGTCAAATAATTTTATCGATGATTTTTGATCATTATTTCTTTTGCTTTTTATAAATAGTTCAAGGTAGACAAATCTTTTGTCTTGGTTGAGTTGTTTTCCTTTCTATGTAGAAATATTTTGATTATTGTCCTGAAAGTGCTTTGCTTTTCATTCATGGAGGATACAGACCAACTTGGCTTTTGAGTTTCTGATGATTCCGGAAGGTTCTAACTTTCCGTCTCTGGAAGAATGGAAGACAATTTTACATGATAGCCAGCCCACGAATGCTAATGCTTTAAAAAAAAAAAAAAATGCCTAAAAAGCTTATATACAGAAATTATTTTTAAATTTGGATTGGATTGAGAATTGAATTTTAAAGTTTAAAGGGTGGAATTTAAAATGTGTTGTTCAGTTTATTTTTAGAAAGTCTATGCTGGTATCTATGAGATATGAATTGTGTCAATTTCTATCAAGATGTAGGCATGAACAGACTGATATCAAGAGGCAGAAAGAGAGCGAATTGAAATAATTACCAATAGGATGCAACTACTCTCTCAATGTAGATAAGAGAAAGAAAAGCTGATTATTTTTTTTATTTTCACTACATAGCCATAAAAACATGTAAATAAACAGAGGATTTTACAGACATAATGACAAAAAGTTTTGTCCTTAATTTTTATTTCTTGTCTTTAAATTTATCACTTTAAGTTCTCAGCACAGGGTAAATGCTGTCCAGAATGAGTGGGAGTGGAATATATTATTCCAAAGTGCGATTCTATGTATATGTGCATGTAGTTGTGTGTAAATCAAACAGAAGAAGCACATCTAAGTAATGGCCACATAATACAAACATAAAAAGACACACAGGCATGATAAAAGTGCATGATGGACATAAAATCACATCTTTTAAAATAATGATTTCAGCTTTTGAAAAATAACTCTGGTAGAGAAAATAAATAATATGATATCAATGTTAGTATTTAAAGATTCTATTTAATCTCATTTTGGTCTCATGAATAATACTGAAAATACAATATCAGGGTTAATATTTAAAGATACCATGAAATGACACTTACCTTATGTACTCAGGTCACCGCACCAGATAGGTCACACCTCTAGTTTATGGCTTAATAATTGATTGTTAGATGCTGACTCACAGATAGGTTGCACTATAATCTGGAGAGTTACACAGACCTTTTTAAGCATAAGAATTATCAGATATCTACCTTTATTTCAAAATTTACAATCATTAATACACATTTGCAGATTGATTTCCATGTTCTTCTGCATAATTTAGTACTTTTAATTTAAAACCTGCATCCTAACTCTTTCTTTTACTCATGATTAGCATTTGCAACAATTAAAATTATAAACTATATCACTGTGCAATGCAAAATAGTGCAAACTTTAGGGCATTAGATTCATGCACTTTGTTATTTGTAAATACCACTTAAGAACGCCTTTTAAACTTATATGAAACAACCATTAAAGAAAATTATCTCATAAAAAATATATTTCATTTAAGTCATATCTTCCAACATATTTTTGACAATATATATATATTTTTGCAGAATGAATCATGGGACTATTTTTTCTTTGTCAATAAACATCTACATGTGGTACATGTTCAGGGTTTCTATGTCAATCTAGGGCAAAGGCCCTGACTGAACAGTGACTGATGGATCAATGAATATTTTATAATTTTATTTATTGTGATGGATATATGAAACTAGCAGCATGAGATAAGTTTAAAAAAATGAGTGAGTATATATGATAGATAAATTGTTTCTATATGGAGAAAAACACAGCTTTAGTGTTTATGGGTATCATTTTTGATTTCTCAGAAATCATGATGATAAGGTAGTGTCGTTTTACATTTATGTCAAGTGAACAGGTCACACCCCTAATATTTTGTGAAATTTTTGGTAAAAAGAAGTGCAACCTATCCATGAGTATATACAGCAGGCCTTAGGAATAATACTGAAAATACAATATCAATGTTAATATTTAAAGATTCCCTATAATGATTCCATTTCTATTATGAATAATAATAAAAATAAAATATCAATGCTAATATTTTATTGGTGCAAGAGAGAGACATTATGATAAACAGTAGTTCTTGGATGCTACTTAGGAAAGAGAAATTTAAGCATCTTGTATGATGTCTTTATGAGGGGATAATATACTAAGATAAGTTTTGTATACATATGTCTACATTGTTTAAATCCATTGGGGTTTAGTACTTTTTCAGATTCCATCAAAATTCCATCAAAATTTGACATCAATTTTAAGTTAGAAATTTAATTGAGCAAATGAGGAATTTCACACTTGAAATCTCCACAGAATCACAACCATTACTGGTAGAGATTTGAACATCAAGCAGTATATTTCATTTTTTAAAAACAAAAATACTAAAAAATTTACAAAGACATGTTTTCTATTCTGTGTGTCTTCATATGGTGCTGCAAAGATGACTTCAATGAAAACACAGATGTACAAACTTCACAAGAATATGGTTTCTCTCCAGTGTGTTTTCGCATATGTTGCTTCAAATAGGACTTGCTTGAAAATGCAGATCCACAAACTTCACATGCATGTGGTTTCTCGCCAGTGTGTATTTGCATATGGGACTTCAAGGATGATTTTTGTGTAAATGTAGATAAACAAATGTCACAAGTATATGGTTTCTCACCAGTGTGTGTTCGTATATGAACCACCAAAGATGACTTCTGTGTAAATGCAGATCCACAAACTTCACAAGAATATGGTTTCTCACCAGTATGTGTTCGCATATGTTTCGTCAGATCTGACTTACTTGAAAATGCAAATCCACAAATTTCACATGCATGTGGTTTTTCTCCAGTGTGTGTTCGCATATGGTAGTTCAAATATGATTTCTGTGAAAATGCAGATTGACACACTTCACAAGAATATGGTTTCTCTCCAGTGTGTGTTCGCATATGGCGCTCCAAGTCAGACATAATTGAACATCCATAGCCACAAACTTCACATGCATATGGTTTCTCCCCTGTGTGCAGTCTCATATGGTTATTTAAACTTGACTTCTTTGAAAATGCAGATTGACAAACTTCACAAGAATATGGTTTCTCTCCAGTGTGTGTTCGCATATGGCACTCCAAAGGTGACGTTGTTGAAAATGCAAGTCCACAAATTTTACAAGAATATGGTTTCTCTCCAGTGTGTGTCCGCATATGGCCCACCAATTGTGGCTTTTGTGAAAATGCAAATCCACAAACTTCACAAGAATAAGGTTTCTCTCCAGTGTGTGTTCGCACATGGAGCTTTAAAACTGACTTCAATGAAAATACAGATGCACAAACTTCACAAGAATATGGTTTCTCTCCAGTGTGTGTTCGCATATGGCACTTCAAACTTCCCTTCATTGAAAATACAGATCCACAAATTTCACAAGAATGTGGTTTCTCTCCAGTATGTGTTCGCATATGGTACTTCAAAGATGACTTATTTGGAAAGGCAGAGCCACAAATTTCACAAGAATGTGATTTCTCTCTCGTGTATGTTTGCATATTGTGCTTAAAATGTGAGTCCCTTGAAAATACAGATCCATAAAATTCACAAGAACAGAGTTAATTTCAAGTGTGTCTTTGCATATGGTACACTAAATGTAAATCATGACAATGGCATGCAAACTTCACAGGAACACGGCTTCTTTCTAGTCTTTATTCAGATGTCACATTAAGATTTTCCAGAAAAGACACAGCCCACATGTCAAAATACACATTGTTGGCAAGTTAATGTTCACTTTGTTATTCTTGAAAATATGGATACACAATTGTTACATGAATAGTGCTGTTTCTGATGAAAAGTCAAAAGCCTTGTTTTCTTTCATTTAAATTCCCAATAATAATAGTTCTTATGAATATCATGATTTCTGTTCAGCCAAAACATCTGTGAAGAAAAAGTAATAAGACATATTTTAAGACAGTGAATAATACATGAAAACAGCTCATATATCAACAGATGTGTTTAGCTATATACTAAGGCTGGTTGTGATCACTAAGTTTGGCTTAAATAATTTCCTTTTGAGTTGAAACACAATATGCAAGTATCAATATAATTTTTCTGAAAAATTGTCAATGCCTATTATTCATCTTGAGATTCTTCTTGCCACAAGTAAACAAACTCAGTTTCCACAAAAGACAACAGCAGGGCAATGACATAAATATTGTGAACATAAGAAAAAGAACATTCATTTTTGCATAAATCTTGAAATGAGGCCAAAACCATTAAATTTAAGCCATAATGACCAAATGAATTTTTTTTTAAGAATGAGAGAATGAAGAATCAATTTCAAATATTAAGTAATAAAATATTTTTTCACAAGTTTTATAAATGAAGATGGTGATTTCAATCTGGCAATTATTAGTTTAGCATTAGTAATCAAATATTACATTGTTTTGCCTTGGTTTGTTTTACAGCATATCAACCTCAATATTAAAACTAGATATCAACACAATGAAAAAAGTTTTTATAAGAAAATTCTCATATAAAATATGTCTGTTTTGAGTCTATAGAAGCAATGATGTTTTTGAAAGTGATACTATGAAAAGTTGTTTAGATTTAACTAGTTATTATAAAATGCACCAGGAAATTTAGGAAAAGAAATAAATACAAACTTCTCTTTCAAAATCTGATACAAATCAACCAATTATTGGGCATGCATGAAATTTACTGAATTTTCAATTTTTCATGGAAAAATGCCACATGTGATTACCTTAGTGATTTTATTTATTGGCAACATGCTAAATTTGAATTTACACATTTTAAAAATAGATCTGGAGAAATTCAGTTTAACTTTTATCAAATTAAATACTATAGGATCTAAATAAAAAGTGATTCATATATTGCGAAAAAATGTTCACGTAAATTTTGCCCTTTTCTACAAACTGTTAATACTTTCACAAAAGGGTCTCATCCTAAAATTGTTTTAAAATTGCAAATCAATGTTAAATCATGTTAATTGTGACTGTGTAGATAGCAGCACAGAATTTACCTATTAGTTTGGTCGGCTGAAGACAAGCAGTTTTAAAATTTCTAACACTAAAGGAATATAAAAAAGGAAAAAAAGATTAAAAAGTAGTTCTGGTTCTTTAACAGATTAATTATTAATTGACAATTTTATTAAGTATCGATGTGAAAATATTTGATTGCACCCAACATGGTCTCTTTAATTATTGTAAACTTTATTGAAAGATAAATAAACTAGATTCACAAAGAAATTATTGATCCTTCATTTAAATTTTATTTTTGATTACTTTTAGCTACAAATCAGTCATAAAACATGTGTAACAATAGAAAACATCATTCAAACATTAACATGACAACCATACCGTTATGCTTTTAAAATTATTAAATTATGCAATTTTATTGAAACTTTCAGCACTTATTCATCAAAGAAGTGCATCAGTCAACAGATATAAAATTTTACGTTTGAAATTCATTTTTGTTTTTCCAGAGAAGAGAAATAATCAAACAGTTGAAAAATGAAATATATAAGTAGAGGCAACAGATGTAAAAAAAAAAAAAAAAAAAAAAATTTTTTACAAAGATTTTTCTGAAGGTATGTTACATTCTCAAATTTTCAATATCACATGTACTTTTCTTTTAATTTGGCACAATTTGTCAATGAATAATGAAAAACGTGTGAATGTTAGAAAAAATGTCTTATGAGTTTATTTATACATGAAAATTAATTTTTCTTTTCTCATGGCTTAGGTTTAGTCCATCATATCTCAAATAAAACTGAAATATAAGTTCAAAGAAGGTATCTAAAATAAATAGCTACACACAAACATGATAACTAAGATTTAAAATGAACATTTAAAAATGAAAAATCTTGAAGCTTTTATTTTTGTTTCAAGCTAATAGTTTAAATTTCACATTTCCAATAAGCTTATTATAAGCTTAAATTGACATAAAGGATTTTTATATCTGTAAAAATCAGTTTTTAGCCATCTGACCACACAATGTAATTCAGTTTATCAAAAAATTTTTCATGAATAAAATATACTTATCTGGAACTTTATTTGATGAAATTAGCTGATTTAAAGTTTAATTAATCTGATTTGAAAACAAATATTACTTCTTTTAATTTAAAATATAATAGAAGTTAATTTTGTAACACAGCTGTAGGTGTTGACAGATTGACAACTGAAATTTTATGTAATATCTTTGTCTCTGTGGGACATATTTGTAAAAAATACTTCAGTAACACTCTGTCGGTGACTTTTTTACCAAGGTTAGTTTAGCGAATGCAAATTGAATTTGAATTTCTTGGTTATGGAGTCATATCCTTCTATGACAACACCTAAAACAATCTAGACTAAAATTGAAAGCTAGACTACTTCCATTTCAAATATAGTATATAAAACACTATACATTTCACATTCAATAATTCCAGATACAATAAAAAAAGAATTAATATTTATAAATGATGCAGAGTACTAAATGTTAAGATATATATTTAGCATGTAAATATGAAGTCAAGTGCTCTTTCTTTAGGTACCTCCACTAATTCATGATACCTAAGGTTTAAAAGGAATTTTTAAAAATGAAAAAGCTTTCTTTTTAGCTTTAATTGAAAGCTAAAGGATTAAATTTACTATTTCCAGCAAGCAAAATATGCTGATGTATTTCAAATAGAAATTGTATTGATTGGAATCAGTTTTGTTTTATTTATATTTTTTTTGCTAGAATAGCTGATTAGCACCTTTTTTAGTTTTCTTTCATTGCAATGTAATCCCCTTTATTAAAAAATCTTCCAAAGATAAAATATACTTTTCTGAAACTTTATTTGAGAAATACTCATGGACATAAAGTATAATTAATCTGATCTGAAACAAATATTATTTACTTAAAAAGTTCAAATAACACATAAATGTATTGTTAAACTAAAAAAGAGTTGTGTTTTTAAGCAACAGTAGCCATGTTCATGTGTTTGACAAGTGATGACAAATTTATGGAGACTTTATCTATCAAACATAATTTACGAAAATGACATGAGCACCTTATTTTATATAATTTTTAAGTACTCAGTAATCTTAAAAACATTCTCCATAATCTAATTTTAGGAATGTTGACTTTAAATATACTATAGTCATCGCTCTTATTTTCTCATAATGTTGCATATGGTCAACCAAACTTTCAAAATATATATATATATATATATATATATATATATATATATAAAAATTCAAACATCTTTTCAAAATCTTGGTGTTCAATGACTGGCATTAAGCTTTACCATTTATGATTAGTAAATATAGTTTTCACTTAATGATATATAATCTAAATGGCTGAAATACAGAATTTTAAAAGAATTAAAACTTAATAATTTTTTTCTTATTAAAATCTAAAAAAGATGAAAACAAATGTAAAATTTCATTATTCATCAAAAAAAAAAAAAAAAATTAATTTCTTAAGACAATAGTGTCCTTAATATATCTTATTCTTAAAAGCAATTACAAGATTTTCTAATGAAATAATGTTATAGTTTTATTTATTTTACAATTCTGAGCAGATTTTCAGTAAATGATGTTCCTGCTCAATAAAAACAAAATGATGACTAAAATTCTCCAAGGAGTCCTGCTTTTAACTAATAGAAATATCAAGAGGCTGAATTTTGAATTTCTTGAAATTTCATAAACGTTGGGAATAAAAAAAAATTTTTACCAAAATTTTCTTAAAAAAAAAAAAAAAAAATTCGAAACTAAATTCTTCATTTGTAAGCCCTGAAAGTTTCAGCAAAATCTGATAATTGCAAGAATTTCAAAATCACTGTTTTTCTATGCAAAAAGACACTAAAATATGCTATCCCCTGCTGATGCAAAAATCATGTTTTTTAACCAAATGCTAGAAAGGATTGAAAAAAATTTAATAAAAAAAAAAAAATAATACTTTCAAGTTTGGGACTTTTTTCATCCTTTTTAGTACCTCCACTAATTTTCAATACATAAGGTTTAAAATGTTTTAAGAATAAAAAGCATTTTTGAAGCTTTCTTTTTAGCTTTAATTGAAAGCTCAATGATTAAATTTACTATTTTGAGCAAGCAAAATGCTCCAGCGTATTTCAAATAGAAAATATACTGACTGGAATTGATTTTTTTGGTTGCTTTCAGTAAAAATGGGCATTTAAAAAATCTTCCAAAACTAAAGTATACATTTTTCTAAAACTTTATTTGAGGAATATTAGCTGATTTAAAGTATAATTAATCTGATTTGAAAAAAATATTGTTTACTTTAAGTTTAAAATAACACAGAAATGGATTTTTAAAACAAAGAGTAGTGGTGATTACTTACTTTTCATCGCTTGTAAATCACATAACAAGTGCTGATAAAGGTGATAATTTATTATTGCTCTAAAGAGACTTTATTTGAATTTTAAAAGACATATTGCAAATCATTATAATTAAAATTTAAAAAAAATGAAAACAAATCTTGTAAAAATTCATTAAAAAGAGATTTTTGGAAAATGAGTAGGAGTTTGAAAACAAAAAAAAAATTGTTGATTTATAGTCTCCAAGCATTTAATGGATAAAAATTTAATTTCTCAAAATTTCATGAAGCTAAGTTAGGTACCTCCATGTGATAACTAAAAAAGAGCATAGCATGATGAGAAAGATGCCAAACTTGATGAAAACAAAAGTTTACTGTCTAAATTTTTATGTTATTATTAAGAGAAAAGTACTTTTTTTTTTTTTACATTTTTGAATTGTTCCTAGCACGTCCAAAATTTTTGTTAAAAAATCGTTTTTTTGAGTCGCCAAATTTCACAGATAATCAATCATGTCAACCATTATTTTTCCATTTAAAAAAAAAAATGTAAAACTGTTTGAAATTCTTTTAAAAATCATTTAGAATTTTTTCAAAACTTATTTTAAGAAAATCAGAAATTATAATGTTTATTTAAAATATTTGGAAACAGCATTATTTAGTTTCTGCGCCATAAAGGTGTACTTTGAAAATTAAACAAAGTAGGTCATAACAATTCGCGTCATTCATCACCTATCAAGATAGGTGATGAATGACATATTGGCAGATTACATGAGGATAATTTATTCTATGGAGGGAGAGAAGTGAAATTATTTAGATTTAAGTGAACAAATTATTTACCTTGTTATTTTTAAGGAAAACTTTCAGCACTAATTTTTTTTTGTACTTAGCTTTCACCTTTACGTTTATGATGCTTTATGGAAAATATATTATAAAGAAATTAAAATAAGACTGTTGAGATTAAATTTCTTAAGAAAGGTATCTAATTAATTTATAGGTGCCTCTCTTATGAAATTTTATCAGAAGTGTACAAAAATATTGTAATTTTATATACATTTATTACATTTTACAGTGTTACTTGTATTTCCATTCATTTTATTATATTGATATTTCATTTATGGAAAAATGTCATAATTGAGATTAATATAAAAATAAGATTATATAAATTTCATAAGATGATACTGATACTTGTAGGTACCCTTCTCAGTTGAAACTGAAAAATCAAGTTAACTTCTCCACATGTGTTTTGCAAAAGTTAAGGCCTTAACAGCGGAGAACAATGCTTAACTCAAATAACACAACTTAATTGTATTCTACTTGGTCTTCCGTACTTTATAATTACAGCCTGATTATAAACACAAAATTACATTTCTTACTTACTGTGGCTCTTCTGATTAGTCAAAACGATACAATTTACAATGTGGTAAAAAAGATCTATCTCATAGGGACATTTATGAAACTGGATGCGGCTTTTAACTAATTTTATAATATTTTAACAACTTAAATGTGAAATCTATTATAATTAAAGAAATAACAAATAAATGTATTAAAATTTCTTTTTTTGTTGGAAAAATTTTTTACTTTCATAAAATATGGTCCATATTCAGAAAAACTAAAAGCAAAGAAAAGCGTTTGAAATTAAATAATATCTTTGTTTTATTGAGTTTTACTTTTGTATGTTACAATTCAGAGCTGATTTTCAGGAAGGGCGGATCCAATTAAAAAAAAAAAAAAACCCAAAAAAAACATGATTTGCATTCCTCAAAGATGCTTTTTAATGTAATCACTAAAAAACCTGACGCGATCGAATTTCTAGCGTTTTCAATAGTTATGGGGGGGTTATAAATATAAAATATATTTCTGCCATGACTTTAATAAAAAAATCAACATATTTATAATAATTTCGATCATCTGTGAATAGTTTCTGAAAGTTTCCTTAACATCCGACAATTATTTTTGCAAAATTTTCCAAATTAATGTTATAAAAAGAAATGTTATTTTTAATTTACTACTTCCGGTGATACATCTAGAAGCAAGTTTTTTTTTAATCAAAATTTAGATTTTAGAATGTTCTAAAAAGAAGGAAAAATTTTCAAAAATAGTTTAAAAAAAAAAAAAACAACAAAAAACTTTGGTCTTTCCTAAGCATTTTTAGACGATAAAATTTTGTTTTCGTCAAGTTTGGCGTCTTTTTCTTCATGCTATGCTATTTTTTTAGCGATTTCATGGAGGTAAAAAGTATACCTGGATTTAATTAATCTATTTTTTTATTTTCCAAAACTTCACAATGAAGAAAAAGAATTTTTTTAATTCGGTTATTTGACAAAATTCAGGGAGTTATCAATTTCAAACGAAATTTTCTAAACTTATTCAGATGTGATGAATTACTGAATATGTTATAAAAAAAAAAACCCCAAAAAACTGAGAACAAATATATTTTTGTAGGTATTTTTCATCACCCCTTTTCAATAACGCGCATGTGTACTTTTCTTTTTAATTTGACACGTGTTTTAATAATGAGTGACGAAAAAACATTTCAATGAAGCTAAAATGCTTAAATGTCTCATACAAAAGTTTATTTATACACGGAAATTAATTTTTCTTTTCATAGAGATTAGTAGGCCATTAGCTTTCAAATAACCGAAATATAAATTGAAAGAAAGCATTTAAAATCTGTTTTTATGGAAAATCGTGGCGATAGCCCTTTTTAAAAAGTTAAACAATAGACATCTTTAATAAAAGAAAAGTTTTTTTTATGATAGGAAGTCATATATACTCTTTACAGTTGAGTAGTTGAATTAAAAAAAACAAAATTTCAAAGCGAAAAAAAGAAACAAACGTAAAGTTTTTATGAAAAAAATATTTCTTCAAAATACCTGACACGATGAAAAAGTACGTGCTTTACTTTAACTTGTTTTTTTCCTAAGTCTAACAACAAATAAAAATTAATTTTTAAAAATGCTGACAAGTCGGTAAATAAATATTGATTTATTTTTTATCAAAATTATTTGCATTCTTCCACTTACCTTTCATGAGAAAATGACACAAGAAGAAACGGAATGACATTTTCAGTTCAAACAAAATGACTTTGTTGGGAATTCTGTTATCGTAATTAATTTTCTTATTGTTCATAACAATGTCTAGAAACTGAAATGAATGACTCGAAAATAATTAAATTAAGAAAGGGGAAAACAGGATGAAACGTGAAATCATTTTTTTAGTAAAAAAAAAAAAAAAAAAAATAGTTCAGATAAGCCGGAAAAATATTCGGTGTTAGACAAGATTTGATGCCTTCTATTAAAAGTTCCATTTATTTTCTTGGCACTTGCACTTTACTGACGAAAAGTTATTTCGGAATCGATGCATGACGTTTCTTCAAGACCACTGCCGGCGCTAGGGACTCAGTTAGTTGAGTGCCATACCTGATACATGCGTAGGCGATCATGTATCTTTCGGCACATGACTGACGAAGCAGACCTTTTCCCACAGTAGGTTGCTATTTCTCTCTGCAGTAGACCAGTTGCCATCCAAGGCTAGAGAACGATGTCTGTCCTGCTAATTATTAGCTAGAGGAAGAAGAGGATTCAGACCTGTCCGAAGAGTTTGAATTCGGCTCTCCGATTCCTCAACACAAAATATATCATGTCATTTTATAAATTTAAATGCAAATTTTATTGAAGCCTAATTATGTACAATAAATTATAAATATCACTAATATCGAGAATCTTTTGTGACATAAATAAAATAAAAGTAAAAAACATGACCAATGGAACAAAATAAAAATGAAGACATTGCTACGTATGCTTTTCTTTCGGTACCACAGGGATTTTTTTTTAATGAATGCCAAAACACGTTTCAGACTGTTTTTAAAAATTTAGCAAAACTCAGGGAATAATTTGAATTAAATGAAAATTTCAGCACTCATCTATTAATGAATGAATTGTAGTGTCCATGGTAATGTAATAAACACATGAAGGCTAGCAAAAGAGAACAAATGAAACAAGTACCAGGCGAAAAGAGAAAAAAATGACAAGAATAGTTAATATGAATGGCAAATATGGACCTTTGTGCCCACAAAAAAAAACAGAACACTTTTTCCATTGACACAGCTATTATTTTAACTATGTCCATGCCCACAACAGTATTTTTTTAAAAGATCATAAAATATTATTTCATTTTTATAAAAATTTATTACTTACCATTTTAAAAAGAAACATATGTAAACAGAAATAAGTTATTCAAATTAAAAAAAAAATATATAAAATTATCAAAATATTCTTTTGACATTTATTTCTTCATAAAATTGTAAATAATAAACCTTTATAGAACTAAATATTTTATAATCTTGGAAATAAACATTTCTGATGGAGTGAAGATATTTAAAATAATAGCAGTGTAAATGAAAAACCCAATATTTTTAAACGCCATTTGTTTGTGGGCACAACAGTCCATATTTCTCTCAAATTCTTTGTATTTTTGATACAACAGATGTGAACAGAAAGTCTATTTGTCGGAAAGGGAAGTGACTTCTAGGTAGAGTATAGTCAGAGTTGATTCATGTGTTGAGTTTGTTGACCAAGGTAATGGTGGTCACATGTGATGCTCGGAGATCTTGAAAAAAGGATGATTTTTATTCTTGCTTTCTTAGCACTCACATCCACTCAACATGTAGAGTAAATCAGGAAGAGATCTAATTTGAAGCAGAGTATAACTAATTTTATTAGAAGTATTTGTGGAAATTTTTCTTTTTGATCAGTTACATCAGTTCTGTTACAAGAGTACATATCTGTATTGTTTACATCCCCTTTGTGTGTCCTATTTTCAGTTTAGTTACTTTTGAGGTTAGTGCCCGTTGCTAACCACTTCCTGTTAGCCCTTAGTTATCACTGGAACCGTCACAATAAAAACATTATTAAAAATATAGTTATTATTTTTCTCATCCTCCTAAACCTTACCCACCAACGATAACATCACTGGTAGGTAACTTTTAAAATCTTTTCTCTTTGCTTTGGTCTCTCTTATCACATTATTATTTGAACATTTATTTAATGTAGCCATCTATATTTTTCTTGTATCCCTTTCAGCATGTGTTCACTGTTCCCAAATGATATTTTCTTCCTTTTTGGGAAGTAATCAAAGCATTTGCTATTTTCCTTTACACATTTAGCTAAATGGTCTTGCTTCTATATTCATGCCTTTGGTTGCTTTTGTTATATTCCTTTTTTACCCTTTTGTTTGTTATTCAGTCTTATATATTTCTTTCTTTCTTTTTTTTTTTACTGTGATGCTTTTAGGTTTTAATAAACCTGCTGACGAACAAGACTTCGTTTTCTGAGTCTTAATTGCTGTAAGGCATTTATCTCTCACTGAAAGCAAGTAGCGACCCTGATATGTTAATTCTGTTTTTCTTGCAATCAAAACAGAATAGTCCATTTTGTATGAGGTATTGGTGGGGCATAACAGTCATACAAACTAAAGAAGGAAATGACAAGCAGAATTATAATATAGATTTTTTTTCCTTTTTGCAACAGTTTTATTTTTTTAACAAAGAAAGTAATTCAGACATATCTGCATTCGCTAATTACTCTTAACTATTGGAAGGATATTAATCTAATATCAATTTAGTATAGGTGCCATCAGGGCAGTGCAAGAGTTTCGTGCACCCCATCCCAGAATCTATGATACAGTGCCCCCCAGTGTAGGACATTATCAATTTCCATGAGGTAATATTCATATAAAATACAAATTTCATTGTAATCTAATTATGCAGAAGAATGGATCATATGTAATATAGGTGAACAATTGAAGCAGAAAAATAGAAGGTAAATACAATGTATCTAAATACAAATTAGAGACATCTTATAAAGAGCTCATTACATCTTAAATAAAATCAATGTTTTGTATCAATTTTTAACAACTATTTGAGATTTTTCTTGTTAAAAAGTTGAATAACATTAACACATTTAACATTATAGATAAAAATAATGAATTTTATATTGTGTTTTTTCAAGAATTAAGCAAAACAAAATCACAGATTTGGAAAAAAAAAAACCCAGAATAAAGGCAAAATTTGTGAAAATCTTTCATCCTTTAATAGCCAGGTATCCTTTGTTTAATATATAATGTATAATACAGTGTAACCCAGATATAAGAGAGTTGTTGCAACCGGAGAAGAAGTCTCTTATATCCAGGTTTCTCTTATATCTGGGTTTGGTCTATTTTATATACATTAACACAGGCTCTAATTTGGGACCAGAGAAAATCTCTCTTATATCTGGGTTTCTCTTATATCCGGGTCTCTCACATCCGGGTTACACTGTATAAATATAAATGTAGGTAGAAAAATGTTGATAAGATAACAAGGATCATGAAGCCCAGCCCAAGGGCCCTAATCAGACTTGGCAAAAAAAAAAAAAATAATTATCCCTAAAATTTCTGAAATGTTTTTAGAAATTATGTCTAAATGTTTTTTTCATCTGTTACTAATCCCAACACATTTAATTTTATGTAACTATTTTTTGTATTGTTTAATATTTGTATTTTTTACATGAACAAGTACATAGATAACTGAAATCAATTTTTTCTGAAGTGATAGAAAATCTGCTCTGGAAATGTAAAATAAAAAATACAATATAACTAAGGCATTTTACAAGAATTGTTATCATTTTTAAAAAATTTTAATAATTACAATGCATAAACTCTTAAAATTCTGTAATAATTTATAGTGGCTAACTGATGCTGTAATTAAAATTAAAATGTATTTACTAACCATAAATGGAAAAGTTTCCTACAATTCAAAGAGACAAAGAATTTGAAATTTTTTTAATATTTTTAGTGTATAAACATGACATTAATTGTAAATACAGGCATCTAGATACAATTAATATGAGGAGAAGGGACAGTAAACATCTGTGAGGCAATCATTTTATCCTAATTTCATGTCCTGACTCAAGTGGACAGAATCACGCGCTGACATTTGAGCCCAGCCAAGATACGTTAAAAAGTTGGAAACCTGTTACTTAATGTTTTTACTTCATGTGAACAACAAAGATTAAAAGGCATTTTAAAGAAAATTAAAATATTCAGTGCTGATGTACTTTTCTAAGCATCATTTGGTGAAAATGTTAATTTCCTACTTAATGTAATAAGAACAAAAGGCACTTCATATTGTGACATCATTAGAAACATAAAGAGTATGTTTTAAAAATAAACTAAAATTCTCTGCTAGACAATCTCTAATTTAAATCTCATCAGGTGTATGTATATGCATTTCTGACAATTTTAATGCCAATATATTTATTTGCACTTGCTCTGTGTACTATACGATTGTTAATTGCAGATGATATTGAATCTTCAGATGGTAGGAAGTTCTGAAATAGAACATTATACCAAACCTATATTTTGTTTATAATACAATCTTTCAGTATCATCATTTTATGACAATATTAATAGGAATATGTTTATTTGCACTTGCTCTGTCTGATTTAAGATTATTTACTGCTGGTCATATTGAATCTTTAGATGATGGAAAGATCAGCAATAGAACACTCTAGTGATCTTAGATCTTGTTTACTACCAAGACTAAGATTAAGAACATCATGAAAATATCTGTGAAGTTGTATTTTAATTAATGTTACAAAAGTGGTGAAACTTTGGAAATGTCCAAAATATACGGAGATTTAAATAAATAATATCCAAACATAACTGATTTTTAAATCAATCAGATGTAAATTAACAGCTTAAGAGCATTCATTACACAAAGTAAAGGAAGGGTTCATTGCTATAACCTGTGAAAAATATTGAAAATTGAATCGGTTAGCATAGATCAAATAATTTGTGTTCATGTTGCACTAATATTCCAAGTATTTTAACATGTTTTATTAAAAGACACTTGGCAGCTTGAAAATCTATGTGACTCCAAACAAGGTGTATAATATTTTTATACTGTCATAGATATTGATTTGTTTATTTCTGGTCATATTGAATTCCAAATGTTTTAATATGTTTTGTTAAAAGACCATAAAAAGGAATCTGCCTAATATTTTGCACATCTAAAATAAATAAAAATTCATATTAACCTGATTCATGTATATAAAACTCTGTTTAATTCATTTACAAATAATATGTCCTGTTTTTTGGAGTGGGCGGATTTGTCCTATTTGCATCTGTATTCATCAATTTTTGACTGACCACCATGAAATTTACACAGATTATATTCTCTCTTGTGGCATGTTTTGCCATTATGTTTTATCTCAAATTCCAATGAAAATGCAGATTCTTACAATTCAGTTTTGATTTCATACTAAACTCAGCCACAAACTTGATAAAAATATGGATTATGTATATAGATATATCAGTAAGTTTGTTTGCACGTGGCATAGCAAACATGACTTTAGCAGAAGTATCCTTACAGGTATCACAAGAATATGGTTTCTCTCCATCATGTAATTGAATATGGCCAACAAAAGTTTTAATATTTTTTTCAGATGTATATTTCAAGCAACCTTTGCATGAGTTGTACATTTTTTTAGTTGGTGTGAGTGTGTAAGGTGGCTGCATCCAACTTTTTTTTTTTTTTTTTTTTTTTACAAATCTCTAGTAGTTATTGGATTTTGAAGAGAATTTTAAATTTGTTTTTGACATTTTTCATATACAATGGAGGCTCGATGAGTGACAAAAAATACTCATCCTTTAGAAATGCCTAAACATTTATATACATAAATTCATTACTTTTAAATTCAGATTACCTTTAGATGATTCTTTCAAGTAGAACTCAAATTTTAGGTTCAAAGAAGGCATTTAAAATGTGTTCATCAGTTTATTTTTTAGAAAGTTCATCTATTAATTAGACATTTAACAGAAGGATATCAATAGGAAGAAAGAAATAATTAGCAATACTACTGATCACTCAATCTAGATAAGAGAAAGAAAAGCTGATTAATTTTGTTTCATTTCATAGCCATAAAAAGATATGTATGCAAAGAAAGTATTTTACAGACATGACAGTAGTTAACAATCTTTGTCCATTTTTTTTACTGTTTCTTGTCTCTAAATTTATCAATTTATGTACACAGCACAGGGAAAATGTTGTCCAGACTGAGTGGGATTTAAATGTATTATTCCAATGCCTTACTTCAAATACAGACAAATTGTGATTGTATGTGTGCATGTACTTGTGTAAATTAAGTAGTGGAAGCACTTCTAAGTGACAGCCAGCCACATAATACAAACATAAAAAAGATACACTACATACAGGCATGCATGCAGTTGTATGCAGAAAGTGAAGGATAGACATAAAAGAATAGGTATTTTTGCTTTCAAAAAATGACTTTGGCAGAATAAGTAAAAAATACAATATCAATTTTAGTATGTGATCATTCCATTTTTTGTCTTGAATTATTCTGACCAGTTATGTGAAATTTTCTGTTGCATATAGTTTCTTTTTGATCAAATACTAACATAATTTTGTTTAGTTTTGCATGTATATTTATTCATGGTGTAAAACCACTGAGATTTAGTTTATTTGTGCCTTCCCACCAAAATTGTACATATAAATTTCAAGCAAGGAATTTCATTGAGCAGTTGAGGTATTGCATGAATAAAATTTCTATCAGGATGTAGGTACCAATGGACATGAAAAGACTGATAACTGATAGGCAGAAAGAGAGTGAATTGCAATAATTAGCAATGATACAACTGCTCTCTCAATGTACATAAGAGAAACAATAGCTGACTATTCCGCAGAGGGTAAATGCTGTCCAGACTGAGTGGGAGTGAAATGTATTATTTCAATACAACCAAATTTTGATTCTATGTATATGTTCATGTACTTGTGTGTAAATAATTTAGCAGAAACATAACTAAATCACAGCCACATAATACAAAGATAAAAATATACACTATATACAAGTGAGTATACAAAGTCATATCCTAAAAGTGCATGATGGACATAAAAACACCACTCGTTTTAGAATAGGAATTGCAGCTTTCAAAAATAACATTGCTAGAGGAAATAAATAATACAATATCAGTCGGTTATGTGCCATGCATTATACACACTTAGGTGACCATGTATCTTTCAATACATGACTGATGAGGTAGATTTTTTACCAAAGTAGGTTACCATTTCTTTCTTGGTAGACCTGTTGTCATCCAAGGCTATAGAACTCAGTCAGTCCTGCAATTTACCCATACATGGAGGGAGGGAAAAGAAGAGGATTCATACCTTTCCCAAGGGTATTAGCACATAAGTGAATGTATTGGATTTGACTGGAATTTGAACTCGGCTCTTCGATTCTTCAATCCGAGCCGCTATCCATTACTTTGTTTAGTTTTGTTTATGGATTGTTTAAATGCATTGGGGGTTAGTATTTTTACCACTTCCTATAGTACACATAAATTTAATGTTCGGAATTTAACAGAGCAGAACCATCACTGGTAGAGATTCAAATATGAAGCTGTATATCTGACATACAAACAGATAAGCAGAAATTTGAATAGCGGTTTTCTAGCATGTATGTGTCTGCATATAGTGCTACAAAAAGAGCTCAATGAAAATACAGATGCACAAACTTCTCAAGAATATGGTTTTTCTCCAGTGTGTCTTCCCAAATGGGGCTTCAAATCTGACTTGCTTGGAATGCAGATTGACAAACTTCACACACATGGTTTCTCTCCAGTATGTGTTCGCATGTGGTACTTCAAAGATTGCTTATTTGAAAATGCAGATCCACAAACTTCACAAGAATATGGTTTCTCTCCAGTGTGTGTTCGCATATGACATTTCAAATTTGACATCTGTGAAAATGCAGATCCACAAACTTCACAAGAATATGGTTTCTCTCCAGTGTGTTTATGCTTATGATGCTTCAAATTTGACATCTGTGAAAATGTAGATCCACAAACATCACAAGAATATGGTTTCTCTCCAGTGTGTGTTCGCATATGGTTTTTTAAACTTGACATCAGTGAAAATACAGATGCGCAAACTTCACAAGAATATGGTTTCTCTCCAGTGTGTCTTCTCAAATGGCGTTTCAAATCAGACTTGCGTGAAAATGCAGATTGACAAACTTCACACAAATGTGGTTTCTCTCCAGTGTGCATTCTCATATGGTCATTTAAACTTGAACTTTTTGAAAATGCAGAACCACAAACTTCACAAGAATATGGTTTCTCTCCAGTGTGTGTTCGCATATGGCACTCCAAAGGTGATGTTGTTGAAAATGCAAGTCCACAAACTTCACAAGAATATGGTTTCTCTCCAGTGTGTGTCCGCATATGGCCCACCAATTGTGGCTTCTGTGAAAATGCAAATCCACAAACTTCACAAGAATAAGGTTTCTCTCCAGTGTGTGTTCGCACATGGAGCTTTAAAACTGACTTCATTGAAAATACAGATGCACAAACTTCACAAGAATATGGTTTCTCTCCAGTGTGGGTTCGCATATGGTACTTCAAACTTCCCTTCAATGAAAATACAGATCCACAAACGTCACAAGAATGTGGTTTCTCTCCAGTATGTGTTCGCATATGGTACTTCAAAGATGACTTATTTGGAAAGGCAGAGCCACAAATTTCACAAGAATGTGATTTCTCTCTCGTGTATGTTTGCATATTGTGCTTAAAATGTGAGTCCCTTGAAAATATAGATCCATAAAATTCACAAGAACAGAGTTAATTTCAAGTGTGTCTTTGCATATGGTACACTAAATGTAAATCATGACAATGGCTTGCAAACTTCACAGGAACACGGCTTCTTTCTAGTCTTTATTCAGATGTCACATTAAGATTTTCCAGAAAAGACAGCCCACATGTCAAAATACACATTGTTGGCAAGTTAATGTTCACTTTGTTATTCTTGAAAATATGGATACACAATTGTTACATGAATAGTGCTGTTTCTGATGAAAAGTCAAAAGCCTTGTTTTCTTTCATTTAAATTCCCAATAATAATAGTTCTTATGAATATCATGATTTCTGTTCAGCCAAAACATCTGTGAAGAAAAAGTAATAAGACATATTTTAAGACAGTGAATAATACATGAAAACAGCTCATTTATCAACAGATGTGTTTAGCTATATACTAAGACTGGTTGTGATCACTAAGTTTGGCTTAAATAATTTCCTTTTGAGTTGAAACACAATATGCAAGTATCAATATAATTTTTCTGAAAATTGTCAATGCCTATTATTCATCTTGAGATTCTTCTTGCCACAAGTAAACAAACTCAGTTTCCACAAAAAGACAACAGCAGGGCAATGACATAAATATTGTGAATATAAGAAAAAGAACATTCATTTTTGCATAAATCTTGAAATGAGGCCAAAACCATTAAATTTAAGCCATAATGACCAAATGAATTTTTTTAAGAATGAGAGAATGAAGAATCAATTTCAAATATTAAGTAATAAAATATTTTTCACAAGTTTTATAAATGAAGATGGTGATTTCAATCTGGCAATTATTAGTTTAGCATTAGTAATCAAATATTACATTGTTTTGCCTTGGTTTGTTTTACAGCATATCAACCTCAATATTAAAACTAGATATCAACACAATGAAAAATGTTTTTATAAGAAAATTCTCATATAAAATATGTCTGTTTTGAGTCTATAGAAGCAATGATGTTTTTGAAAGTGATACTATGAAAAGTTGTTTAGATTTAACTAGTTATTATAAAATGCACCAGGAAATTTAGGAAAACAAATAAATACAAAAAAATACAAACTTCTCTTTCAAAATCTGATACAAATCAACCAATTATTAGGCATGCATGAAATTTCCAGCATTTAATAAATGACGAAAGTTATTAACTGAATTTTCCATTTTAAATTTTTTCACGGAAAAATGCCACATGATTACCTTAGTGATTTTATTTACGGGTAACATGCTAAATTTGAATTTACACTTTTTAAAAATACATCTGGAGAAATTCAGTTGAACTTTTACCAAACTAAATACTATAGGATCTAAATAAAAAGTGATTCATATATTGGGAAAGAAATGTTCATATAAATTTTGCCCTTTTCTACAAACTGTTAATATTTTCACAAAAGAGTCTCATTCTAAAATTGTTTTAAAATTGCAAATCAATGTTAAATCATGTTAATTGTGACTGTGCAGATAGCAGCACAGAATTTACCTATTGGTTTGGTCGGCTGAAGACAAGCAGTTTTAAAATTACTAACACTAAAGGAATATAAAAAAGGAAAAAAAGATTAAAAAGTAGTTCTAGTTCTTTAACAGATTAATTATTAATTGACAATTTTATTAAGTATCAATGTGAAAATATTTGATTGCACCCAACAAGGATTTTTTAATTATTGTAAACTTTATTGAAAGATAAATAAACTAGATTCACAAAGAAATTATTGATCCTTCATTTAAATTTTATTTTTGATTCCTTTTAGCTGCAAATCAGTCATAAAACATGTGTAACAATAGAAAACATCATTCAAACATTAACATGACAACCATACAGTTATGCTTTTAAAATTATCAAATTATGCAATTTTATTGAAACTTTCAGCACTTATTCATCAAAGAAGTGCATCAGTCAACAGATATAAAATTTTACGTTTGAAATTCATTTTTGTTTTTCCAGAGAAGAGAAATAATCAAACAGTTGAAAAATGAAATATATAAGTAGAGGCAACAGATGTAAAAAAAAAAAAAAATATTTTTACAAAGATTTTTCTGAAGGTATGTTACATTCCCAATGTTCAATATAACGTGAATTTTTTTTTTTAATTTGGCACAATTTGTCAATGCATAATGAAAAACGTGTGAATGTTAGAAAAATGTCTCATGAGTTTATTTATAGATGGAAATTAATTTTTCTTTTCTCATGGCTTAGCTTTAGACCATCATATTTCAAACAAAAATGAAATATAAGTTCAAAGAAGACATTTAAAATAGATACCTACACAGAAACATGATAACTAAAGTTTAAAATGAACATTTAAAAATGAAAAACCTTGAAGCTTTTATTTTAGTTTTAGTTTCAAGCTAATAGTTTAAATTTCACATTTCCAATCAGCAAGATACTTAAATAGCCTTAAAAAATATTTTATTTTATTCAAAATCATGCAGTTCTGGGTAAATTAAAGAAAAGTAAACACTACAAAAATATTTAATTTAAGATTCTATAAACTATAAACAAATTAGAGCTTGTTTTAGGCGGTTATTTTTTTTCAGTCTGCACCAGAAATATCTTTAGCATTCCATGTGTTTTTGTTTACATTTGTTTCAAGTTTATTGAGCTGATTTAAAACACAAAAGTAATTAAATATGTTCCTTTTTTATTTTAATAAACTTAATTATTAAAAGAAAGAAAGAAAGAACTTTATATTCACTGTGATATTTAATATTTTTTTTATTTTTGAAGACATTATTTTTCATTCACGAGTTTGGGTTTTTTTTTGCATGAGCGTAAGAAGTGATTTACATTTATTTCATACGGTAAGTAAATATATACTTATTATTTCATCTTTTATTATATTTTTCTATTTTTTTATTTCACTTTGGAAGTTATAATTCAATTTGTTTAATTTTTTATAATAGAATAAACATTTTTTCAGATATCTTTATAAAAATAGTTGGAAAACGAACTGTACTTTCTACTCGCTGTGTTACTGCTACAAAATTTGGAGGACCACCTTGTCCATTAGATAAAACAGAGCGGCCTATTTTTCAACAAATCATGCAGTATAGTTATTTTCTAAAAAGTACTTGTTCAAAACAAAACACTTAACAAAGTTTTCTATTTCACAATTTAATATGTCAGTTACCCGTGGAAGACAGAGAATATTTCAAAGACCAGAGGGCCAAAATAGGATCCAAGGGTAGTTTTTAACTTGGACCTGTTGATAAAACTGCCATTCAGAAACCCCAAAAGAGTGCAGTGGAAGGAAAAAGACAAAAAACAAATTCATTCTTCTCCTATTGCCTCCACATCTTATGATCAAGATGTTATTCTTTCCAGTCATCAAATAGCAATGAAATATATGATGCATATGAACCTGCCAGACATTTCAAGGGTGTTTACAGCCTTTTAAAAATTCCTCGGTATGCTACTGAGTTGATCAAGAGTGATCATTCATCAAACTTAGGAGCAAGCCTTGCAAATGCCTTTCTTTTAGATTTGAAGGCTATGGGCCTTCTCAAACAAAGTATTAATATTGAAGACATAAATTTGGATAAATCTAAAATAGACAGTGCTTAAGAAAGAACAAAACAAAATGCCCATCAAAAACACATTGATAAAGCAGAAAAAATTATTTGTATTGTTCTTGATGGAAGACACGACAAAGATACAATGCTATATAAAGAGATTGTGGAGGCAGATGGAAAGAAAAAATTAAAGAAAACAAAGGGAACAGAACACCATTTGACATTAACAAAGGAGATGGGTTGTGGTGAAAGTGGAAAATACCTCACTCATAGAGTTATCACTACTACTGGTGCTGTTCTAGCAAAGGAGGGTGCTAGTGTTTTGGAGGAGTATAACAGTGTTGATTCACCAAAGGCTGTTTTACTGGACAACGCCTATACAAATACTGGCTGTGAAGCTGGGCTAGTTACAATTTTAGAGAAACAAATAAAAAGAAAATTACACACTATTGGTTGCTCTCTACATAAAAATGAGCTTCTGTTCAGAGCTGTTTTTAAGCACATTGAGGGCAACACAAGATGCTCAGCATCATCAATTGGTCCACTTGTGAGACTGTGTACAAATGACTATCATAATTTGCCCTAGGTTAAATTTATACTCATAGTTAGTCCTCTAGGTAGCCAATATTCTAGCATCAAACAGACAGTTCATCTGAGTAGTGATCAGATACTTCTTTTAGAATATGCAGTAGAGATTTCACAAGGGAAAGTCAACTGTAGATATGCTGCATGGAAAATTGGGCCCTTAAATCAAGCAAGATGGTTGACGTTAGCCACTGGACTAATGTGTTTGTGGACTCGAGGCATTTATCCTAAAAACATATTTTCCAAACTACAGAATGGTGAATGCCTCTTTTTCTATTACTGGCTACCTTTGCTGAGTCTTGGAGAGCCGATGAGACAGAGAATAGATCAGCATTTCCTCAGGCACACCTGATACTGGTCCTTCCTTATCGGGGCATGGTTGTGTAAGAACTGCCCCGATGCACTTATCGCTAGCATCGGGTAGGCCAACAGGGGTACAGCTGTCAGCTGGTCCTTTAGAGCCTTGAATGCACGCTGACAATCCTCGGTCCACTTAAACATAGCATGCTACTTAGAGCTATTAGAGGGCCTGCTAGCCGACTAAATGCTGGTATGAACCTCCGATAATATCAATAAATCCCCTAATCTCTCTTATGGTCTTCGGTGTGGGCATGGCTCTTATAACCTCTACTTTGTCTAAATCCGTTTTTATTCCTTCTTTGTTTATGATGTACTTTGTCTCTTCTTTCATAAACTGACACTTTGATAATTTTAACTTTAATCAATGTTCTCTTAACCTATTGAACAACTTCTGCAGGTGTTCAAATTGCTCCTCTGGTGATTTTGAAAACACCATGATGTCATCTAGATATGTCATGGCAAATTCCTCAGTGCCATTCAATACAATGGACATTAACTGAATAAATACACTTGGGGCATTTGCTAACTCAAATGGTATAACTCTAAAATTGAAGAGACTCATGTGGCAGGTAAAAGTGGTCTTTTCCTGATTCTTTTTGCTAAGTGCTACCTGCCAATATCCTGACCTCAAATCCAAGGTGGAAAAACATTTAGACTCTCCTAAAAGAGCTAGAATATTATCAACCAAGGGGAGGGGATCTGCCAGCAGTTTCGTAATGGCATTTAATTGACGAAAATCCACACAAAACCTATGCCCACCATCTTTCTTTTCAACAATCACTATTGGAAAACTCCAGGGAGATTTGGATCTTTCGATTATCCCTGATTCCATCATTTCATTCACCGCATCCTCTACTAATTTTCTTTTCTGGTTGGGGGTACTATACGGTCTTAACTTAATAGGTGTGTGATTACTCATAATTTGTTCTACAGAAGGAGAGAAGTGAAATTCTTTAGATTTAAGTGAGCAAGTTATTTACCTCATTATTTTTAAGGAAACTTATAGCACTCTAATGTTTTTTTTTGTACTTAGCTTTCATCTTTACATTTACTAAGCTTTATGAAAAAAAATGTAAAATTTCATTATTCATCAAAAAAAAAAATTTCTTAAGACAATAGTGCCCTTAATATATCTTATTCATAAAAGCAATTACAAGATTTTCTAATGAAATAATGTTATAGTTTTATTTTACAATTCTGAGCAGATTTTCAGTAAATGATGTTCCTGTTCAACAAAAACAAAATGATGACTAGAATTCTCCAAGTAGTCTTGCTTTTGCTTTTAACTAATAGAAATATCAGGAGGCTGAATTTTGAATTTCTCAAAATTTCATAAAAGTTGGGAGTAAAAAAAATTATCAAAATTTTCTTAGAAAAAAAAAAAAAATTCAAAATTAAATTTTTCATTTATAAGTCCTGAAAGTTTCAGAGCAAAATCTGACAATTGCAAGAATTTCAAAATCAGTTTTTCAATATAAAAAGACACTAAAATATCCTATTCCCTGCTGATGCAAAAATCATGTTTTTTAACCAAATGCTAGAAAGGATTGAAAAAATTTAATAAAAAAAAAAAATACTTTCAATTTTGGGACTTTTTTCATCCTTTTTAGTACCTCCACTAATTTTTAATACATAAGGCTTAAAATGTTTTAAAAATAAAAAGCATTCTTGAAGCTTTCTTTTTAGCTTTAATTGAAAGCTCAATGATTAATTTTACTATTTTCAGCAAGCAAAAATGTATTTCAAATAGAAAATATACTGACTGGAATCGATTTTTTTTGGTTGCTTTCAGTAAAAACGGGCATTTTAACACATTTGTAGACAAAAGTTAATTCTTGCGTTTAAAAAATCTTCCAAAAATAAAGTATATATTTTTCTGAATCTTTATTTGAGGAATATTAGTTGATTTAAGGTATAATTAATCTGATTTGAAAAAAATATCATTTACTTTAAGTTTAAAATATCACAGAAATGGATTTTTAAAGCAAAGAGTAGTGGTGATTACTTACTTTTCATCACTCATAAATCACATAAGTGCTGATAAAGCTGATAATTTATTATTGTTCTAAAGAGACTTCATCTGAATTTTAAAAGACATATTGCAAATCATTATAATTAAAAAAAAATGAAAACAAATCTTGTAAAAATTCATCAAAAAAAAAAAAATTTGTCCTTCACAAACATTATTTATAAAAGTAATTAAAACCTTTTCTAATCAAATAATGTCATAGTTTTATTGCATTTTTTTTATTTTACGATTTGGAACAGATTTTCGGGAAATGAGTAGGTGTTTGAAAAAAAAAAATTTGTTGATTTATAGTCTCCAAGCATTTAATGGGTAAAAATTTAATTACTCAAAATTTCATGAAGCTAAGTTAAGTACCTCCACGTGATCGCTAAAAAAAAAGAGCATAGCATGATGAAAAAAGATGCCAAACTTGATGAAAACAAAATTTTATCGTCTAAATGTATATGCCATTATTAAGAGGAAAGATCAAAGTAGTTTTGGGGTATTTTTTTTTTACATTTTTTAATCGTTCCTAGCATGTCCAAAATTTTCGTTAAACATCTTGTTTTTTGTGAGTCAGCAAATTTGACAGATAATCAATCATGTCAACTATTTTTTATAAATTTAAAAAAAAAAAATGAAAATCTCAGTTTGAAATTCTTTTAAACATCAATTAGAATTTTTTCAAAATTTATTTTAAGAAAATCAGAAATTATAATGTTTATTTAAAATATTTGGAATCCAGCATTATTTAGCTTCTGTGCCGAAAACATGTACTTTGAAAATGTAACTTGACAGGTGATGAATGACATATTGACAGATTACGTGAGGATAATTTGTTCTACGGAAGGAGAGAAGTGAAATTCTTTAGATTTAAGTGAACAAATTATTTACCTCATTATTTTTAAGGAAACTTATAGCACTCTGATGGTTTTTTTCTGTACTTAGCTTTCATCTTTACGTTTACTAAGCTTTATGGAAAATATATTATAAAGAAATTAAAATAAGACTGTTAAGAGCGAGATTAAATTTCATAAGAATTGTATCCAATTAATTTCTAGGTACCTTTCTCATAAAATTTTATCAGAAGTGTACATAAAATACTATAATTTTATGTACATTTTACTATGTTATTTGTATTTCCATTCATTTTATTAATTTTGATATTTCATTTATGGAAAAAATGCCATAACTGAGATTAATATAAAAATAAGATCATATAAATTTCATAAGATGATACTGATACTTGTAGGTACCCTTCTCAGTTGAAACTGAAAAATCAAGTTAACTTCTCCACATGTGTTTTGCAAAAGTTAAGGCCTTAACAGCGGAGAACAATGCTTAACTCAAATAACACAACTTAATTGTATTCTACTTGGTCTTCCGTACTTTATAATTACAGCCTGATTATAAACACAAAATTACATTTCTTAATTACTGCAGATGATACAATTTACATTGTAAATTTTACAATGTAGTAAAAAAAGATCTATCTGATAGGGACATTTACGAAACTGGATGCAGCTTTTAACTAATTTCATAATATTTTAACATAAATGTAAAATCTATTATAATTAAAGAAATAACAAATAAATGTATTAAAAATTCATTTTTCATCGAAAAAATTTTTTGCTTTCAGAAAATATTGTCCATATTCATAAAAACAAATAAAAGCATTTGAAATTAAATAATTTTAATATCTTCGTTTTATTGAGTTTTATGTTACAATTCAGAGCTGATTTTCAGGTGGGGGATCCAATTAAAAACAAAGAAAAACATGATTTGCATTGCTCAAAGCCTTCTGCTTTTTTTTTAACTATTGTAATCACTAAACCCGATGCGATCGAATTTCTAGCGTTTTCTTTTCATAAAATTAGTTGTGGTGGTGGGGGTAAGAAATATGAAAAAAACTATTTTTGCCATGACTTTGTCGTTAATAAAAAGAAAAAAAAAAAATTTCCATCATCTGTGAATAGTTTCTGAAAGTTTCATTAACATCCGACAATTATTTTTATTTTTGCAAGATTTTCCAAATTAATGTCTGTTATACATACAAAAAAAAAAAAAAAAACCTGCTAAAAATTGTATTTTACAAGTTCCGGTGATACAAAATAGAAACAAGGTTTTTTTTTTAATCAATATTCAGAATGTTCTAAAAAGAAGGAAAAATTTTAAAAATAATTAAAAAAAGAAACTTTGATCTTTGATCTTCTTAATAATAACAAACATTTTTAGACGATAAAATTGTTTTCGTCAATTTTGGCGTCTTTATGCTCTTTTTTTAGCGATGTCATGGAGCTACCTAAGTGGGAGGGTAACAGATTAAAAAAAAAAGATTTTCTAAGTCAAAAAGTCAACATTCATTTGTGAAAAAATCCTGAAGCTTTCATTAAAATCCGACATTTATAAAACAGAAAACCCCACCCCTAACCTTAACACCTAAGTCTAACAAAAATTAATGCACAAAGTTGGTAAAGTAGAAGTGTTAAATTAAAATACAAATTAGAGACATCTTATAAAGAGCTCATTCCATCTTAAATAAATTAACACTTGTTTTTGCAAGAATTTCCAAATCAATGTTTTTCACCTGAAATAAAAAAAAAATAAATAAAAAAAAAATGACAAACAAAAAGTAATCGAAAACACTACTCACCAACCACTAAAGCAAAAAAAAAAAAAAAAAAGATTTTTAACCAAAATTTTGAACGTGTTAGAAATGATTAAAAAAAATACTTCTCTTTCATTTTAATAATAACAAACATTTTGACGATAAAACTTTGTTTATTAAGTTTAGGACCTTTTTTTCATCATGCTGTTTTTTGGGGTTTTTTTTCAGTAAAAGGGGAGGTACCACCTACTTAACTTACCGTGATTGAATAAAAAAAGGAAAATAAAAACTTCGAGGCAAAATAACAAAATAAAAATAATCTAATTTCCATTAGTCAAGTTTCTGTTTTAAAATAATTCTTCAAAATGACATGATGAAAGTAAATTTTTTATTTTCCAAAACTTCACAACGAAGAAAAAGAATTTTTTAAAAAAATGGTCAAAGTCCGTTAACTTACATTATTTGCCAAAATTCAGGGAGTTATCAATTTCAAACGAAATTTTCTGGACTTATTCAGCAGTGATGAATATTTTACTGAATATATTATTAAAAAAAAAAAAAAACTGAGAAGAAACATATTTTTGTAGGTATTTTTCATCACCCCTTTTCAATAACGCGCCTGTACATTTCTTTTTAATTTGACACGTGTTAATGAGTGACGAAAAAACGTTTTAAATGTCTTACTCTTAAATGTCTCATACAAAAGTTTATTTATACACGCAAATTAATTTTTCTTTTCATAGAGATTAGTAGGCCATTAACTTTCAAAAAACCGAAATATAAATTGAAAGAAGGCATTTTATTTTTAAGTGTGTTTTTTTAGAAAATCGTGGCGATAGCCATTAAGAAGTTCAACAACTGTTTAGTTTACATCTTTAATAAAAAAAAAAATGGGTAAATATTGGTTTTGTTTCCCGAGCGCTAATACCCCTTTAAGTTAAAATTTTTTCAAAATCGTCATAATTCCGTGCAAATGTACAATAAAATTATGAAGAAACCTTACCGTTTTGGAGTTATCGACAAGAAAAAATCGGAGTTCTTGTCGGTCTCTCGTCAGCGATCACCGGCTTATTCACTGAGGCACACTTTGCGGCGGAGTCATAAAATTTGGGCCTATTTACTTCCTTTACAGAAATTCCTTGCAGAAATCAGTACGCGCTTCCGTAAAGAGAATTTTTTCTTTTGATAAGTGTAGCTTTACTTAATTTTTTTAAGAAGAAACTTAACTTCCAAATATATGAAAATATCGACAAATAAAAGAATAACAAAGTTATTTTTTTTTTTTTGCTAAGTGTTAACAGGAGGAAAGTTAGAAGGATTGCTTGTATTATTTCATTTGTTTTTAATTTGTCCCCTTTTCTAAACAGAAAACCCCACCCCTAACCTTAACACCTAAGTCTAACAAAAATTAATGCACAAAGTTGGTAAAGTAGAAGTGTTATATCATATCTAAATACAAATTAGAGACATCTTATAAAGAGCTCATTCCATCTTAAATAAATCAACTATGTTTTTTGTTTTGTATCAATTTTTAACAACTATTTGAGATTTTTCTTGTTAAAAAGTTGAATAACATTAACACATTTAACATTATAGATAAAAAATAATGAATTTTATAATGTGTTTTTTCAAGAATTAAGCAAAACAAAATCACAGATTTGGAAAAAAAAAGAAAACCAGAAAGAAGGCAAAATTTGTGAAAATTTTTCATCCTTTAATAGCCAGGTATCCTTCGTTTAATATATAATGTATAATACAGTGTAACCCAGATATAAGAGAGTTGTTGCGACCGGAGAAGAAGTCTCTTATATCCGGGTTTCTCTTATATCTGGGTTTGGTCTATTTTATATACATTAACACAGGCTCTAATTTGGGACCAGAGAAAATCTCTCTTATATCTGGGTTTCTCTTATATCCGGGTCTCTCACATCCGGGTTACACTGTATAAATATAAATGTAGGTAGAAAAAAGCGAATGTTGATAAGATAATGAGGATCATGAAGCCCAGCCCAAGGGCCCTAATCAGACTTGGCAAAAAAAAAAAAAATAATTATCCCTAAAATTTCTGAAATGTTTTTAGAAATTATGTCTAAATGTTTTTTTCATCTGTTACTAATCCCAACACATTTAATTTTATGTAACTATTTTTTGTATTGTTTAATATTTGTATTTTTTACATGAACAAGTACATAGATAACTGAAATCAATTTTTTCTGAAGTGATAGAAAATCTGCTCTGGAAATGTAAAATAAAAAATACAATAAAACTAAGGCATTATTGAATTAGAAAAGCTTTTAATTACTTTTATGAGTAAAATATATTATCGACACAGTTGTCTTGAAAAATAAATTTGATGAATAATGAAGTTTTACAAGAATTGTTATCATTTTTAAAAAATTTTAATAATTACAAAGCATAAACTCTTAAAATTCTGTAATAATTTATAGTGGCTAACTGATGCTGTAATTAAAATTAAAATGTATTTACTAACCATAAATGGAAAAGTTTCCTACAATTCAAAGAGACAAAGAATTTGAAAAATCTTTTAATATTTTTAGTGTATAAACATGACAATAATTGTAAATACAGGCATCTAGATACAATTAATATGAGGAGAAGGGACAGTAAACATCTGTGATGCAATCATTTTATCCTAATTTCATGTCCTGACTCAAGTGGACAGAATCACGCGCTAACGTTTGGTCCCAGCCAAGATACGTTAAAAAGTTGGAAACCTGTTACTTAACGTTTTTACTTCATGTGAACAACAAAGATTAAAAGGCATTTTAAAGAAAATTAAAATATTCAGTGCTGATGTACTTTTCTAAGCATCATTTGGTGAAAATGTTAATTTCCTACTTAATGTAATAAGAACAAAAGGCACTTCATATTGTGACATCATTAGAAACATAAAGAGTATGTTTTAAAAATAAACTAAAATTCTCTGCTAGACAATCTCTAATTTAAATCTCATCAGGTGTATGTATATGCATTTCTGACAATTTTAATGCCAATATATTTATTTGCACTTGCTCTGTGTACTATACGATTGTTAATTGCAGATGATATTGAATCTTCAGATGGTAGGAAGTTCTGAAATAGAACATTCTACCAAACCTATATTTTGTTTATAATACAATCTTTCAGAATCATCATTTTATGACAATAGGACTTTGTTTATTTGCACTTGCTCTGTCTGATTTAAGATTATTTACTGCTGGTCATTTAGATCTTTAGATGATGGAAAGATCAGCAATAGAACACTCTAGTGATCTTAGATCTTGTTTACTACACAAAGATTAAGAACTTCAAGAAAAAATCTGTGAAGTTGTATTTTAAAAATGTTAAAAAAGTGGTGAAACTTTGGAAATGTCCAAAATATACAGAGATTTAAGTAAATAATTTTCAAACATAATAGATTTTTAAATCAATCAGATATAAGAGACTTCATTACACAAAGTAAAGGAAGGGTTCAGTGCTAACCTGTGAAAAATATAGAAAATTGAATCAGTTAGATCAAATAATTTGTGTTCATGTTGCACTAATATTCCAAGTATTTTAACATTTTATTAAAAGACACTTGGCAGCTTGAAAATCTATGTGACTCCAAATAAGGTGTATACTATTTTTATACTGTCATAGATATTGATTTGTTTATTTCTGGTCATATTGAATTCCAAATGTTTTAATATGTTTTGTTAAAAGGCCATAAAAAGGAATTTTGCACATCTAAAATAAATAAAAATTCATATTAACCTGATTCATGAATACAAAACTCTGTTTAATTCATTTACAAATAATATGTCCTGTTTTTTGGAGTGGGCGGATTTGTCCTATTTGCAGCTGTATTCATCAATTTTTGACTAACCACAATAAAATTTACACAGATTATATTGTCCCTTATGTTTTATCTCAAATTCCAATGAAAATGAAGATTCTTACAATTCAGTTTTGATTTCATACTAAACTCAGCCACAAACTTGATAAAAATATGGATTATGTATATAGATATATCAGTAAGTTTGTTTGCACGTGGCATAGCAAACATGACTTTAGCAGAAGTATCCTTACAGGTATCACAAGAATATGGTTTCTCTCCATCATGTAATTGAATATGGCCAACAAAAGTTTTAATATTTTTTTCAGATGTATATTTCAAGCAACCTTTGCATGAGTTGTACATTTTTTTAGTTGGTGTGAGTGTGTAAGGTGGCTGCATCCAACTTTTGTTTTTTTTTTTTTTAACAAATCTCTTGTACAGTTATTGGATTTTGAAGAGAATTTTAAATTTGTTTTTGACATTTTTCATATACAATGGAGGCTCGATGAGTGACAAAAAAATACTCATACCTTAAAAATGCCTAAACATTTATATACAGAATTTCATTACTTTTAAATTCAGATTACTTTTAGATGATTATCTTTCAAGTAGAACTGAAATTTAATGTTCAAAGAAGGCATTTAAAATGTGTTCATCAGTTTATTTTTTAGAAAGTTCACACTGATATCTATTAATTAGACATTTAACTTGTGGCCATTTCTGTCAGATTATAGGTACCAAGATATATATATATATATATGAACAGAAGGATATCAATAGGAAGAAAGAAATAATTAGCAATACTACTGATCACTCAATCTAGATAAGAGAAAGAAAAGCTGATTAATTTTGTTTCATTTCATAGCCATAAAAAGATATGTATGCAAAGAAAGTATTTTACAGACATGACAGTAGTTAACAATCTTTGTCCATTTTTTTTTACTGTTTCTTGTCTCTAAATTTATCAATTTAAGTACACAGCACAGGGAAAATGTTGTCCAGACTGAATGGGATTGGAATGCATTATTCCAATGTCTTACTTCAAATACAGACAAATTGTGAAAAATACAATATCAGTTTTAGTATGTGATCATTCCATTTTTTGTCTTGCATTATTCTGACCAGTTATGTTTCTTTTTATCAAATACTAACATAATTTTGTTTAGTTTTGCATGTATATTTATTCATGGTGTAAAACCACTGAGATTTAGTTTATTTGTGCCTTCCCATTAAAATTATATATATAAGTTTCAAGCAAGGAATTTCATTGAGCAGTTGAGGTATTGCATGAATAAAATTTCTATCAGGATGTAGGTACCAATGGACATGAAAAGACTGATACTGATAGGCAGAAAGAGAGTGAATTGCAATAATTAGCAATGATACAACTGCTCTCTCAATGTACATAAGAGAAACAATAGCTGACTATTCCGCAGAGGGTAAATGCTGTCCAGACTGAGTGGGAGTGAAATGTATTATTTCAATACAACCAAATTTTGATTCTATGTATATGTTCATGTACTTGTGTGTAAATAATTTAGCAGAAACATAACTAAATCACAGCCACATAATACAAAGATAAAAATATACACTATATACAAGTGAGTATACAAAGTCATATCCTAAAAGTGCATGATGGACATAAAAACACCACTCGTTTTAGAATAGGAATTGCAGCTTTCAAAAATAACATTGCTAGAGGAAATAAATAATACAATATCAGTCGGTTATGTGCCATGCATTATACACACTTAGGTGACCATGTATCTTTCAATACATGACTGATGAGGTAGATTTTTTCCCACAGTAGGTTACCATTTCTTTCTTGGTAGACCAGTTGTACTCCAAGGCTATAGAACCCGGTTGGTCCTGCAATTTACCCATACCTGGAGGCAGGGAGAAGAAGAGGATTCATACTTTTCCCAAGGGTATTAGCACATAAGTGAACGTGATGGATTTGACTGGAATTTGAATTCGGCACTTCAATTCCTCAATCTGAGCTGCTATCCATTACTCCACTATGCTTCCTATTATTACTATTTAAAGATTCTACTTGACAGCTGTATCTTTTGAATAATATCGAAAATAAAATGTTAATATTTTATTGGTGCAAGAGAGAAAGATGCTGACTTAGAGTCGTTGTTGGATGCTACCTAGGAAAGAGAAATTTAAGCATGTTGTTTTTATGAGGTCATAAAATACTAGCATAAGGTCTGTTTAGTTTATGGATTGTTTAAATGCATTGGGGGTTAGTATTTTTACCACTTCCTATTGTACACATAAATTTAGGGTTAGGAATTTAACAGAGCAGAATCATCACTGGTACAGATTCGAACATGAAGCAGAATATCTGACATTTTACAGATATGCATAAATTTACATACAGGTTTTCTAGTATATGTGTGTCTGAATATGGTGCTGCAAAGAAGACTTCAATGAAAATGTAGATGCACAAACTTCACAAGAATATGGTTTCTCTCCAGCATGTCTTCGAAAATGGCGCTTCAAATCTGACTTGCTTGAAAATGCAGATTCACAAACTTCACACACATGTGGTTTCTCTCCAGTGTGTGTACGCATGTGGTACTTCAAAGATTGTTTATGTGAAAATGCAGATCCACAAACTTCACAAGAATATGGTTTCTCTCCAGTGTGTGTTCGCATATGACGCTTCAAATTTGACATCTGTGAAAATGCAAATCCACAAACTTCACAAGAATATGGTTTCTCTCCAGTGTGTCTTTGCATATGGTTTTTTAAACTTGACATCAGTGAAAATACAGATGTGCAAACTTCACAAGAATATGGTTTCTCTCCAGTGTGTGTTCGCATATGATGCTTCAAAGAATTCTTATTTGAAAAGGCAGATCCACAAACATCGCAAGTGTATGGTTTCTCTCCAGTGTGTGTTTGCATATGGCGCTTCAAATTTGACATCAATGAAAATACAGACCCACAAACTTCACAAGAATATGGTTTCTCTCCAGTGTGTATTCGCATATGGTACTTCAAAGATGGATAATTTGAAAAGGCAGATCCACAAATTTCACAAGAATAAGGTTTCTCTCCAGTGTGTCTTCGCATATGGTTCTTTAAGCTTAACTTCAGTGAAAATACAGACCCACAAACTTCACAAGAATATGGTTTCTCTCCAGTGTGTGTTCGCATGTGGCACTTCAAATTTGATTTCAATGAAAATGCAGACCCACACACAGCACAAGAATATGGTTTCTCTCCATTGTGTGTATGCATATGGTACTTCAAAGATGAATTATTTGAAAAGGCATCTCCACAAACTTTACAAGAATATGGTTTCTCTCCAGTGTGTGTACACATATGACACTCCACATGTGACTTCTGTGTAAATGCAGATCCACAAACTTCACAAGAATATGGTTTCTCTCCAGTATGACTTCGCTTATGGTGCTTCAAACTCGACATCACTGAAAATGCAAACTCACACAACTTACAACAATATGGTCTTTGCCAGTGTGTGTTTGCATATGATAATGTGGATGCACAAATTTCACCAGAACATGGTTCTTTGCCAGTCTGTGTTTGCTTATAGAGTTTCAAATTTGATGTCTGCAAAAATTCAGATCAAAAGACTTCACAAGAACAGTGTCTGTATGCTAAATGTCACTTCTTTGAAAACGGATCCAGAAATTTCAAAAGAATGTGGTTTCTCTCCAGTGCATGTTTGCATATATTACTCCAAATGTGACTTTTTCGAAAATGCAGAACCAAAGTGTGTGATTATTTCTAGTGTATGTTTGCATATTGCACTTTAAATGTGAGTTCTGTGAAAATGCAAATCCACCAAATTCACACAGATATAGGTCATCTCTTGAGGATTTTTCCAATGGTTCACTAAATTTAAGTCATGACAATGATTTGTATACTTCACAAGAACATGGCTTCTCTCTAATCTTTATTCAAATGTAACACTAAGATTTCCCACAAAAGACAGACCACAGTTTTCAAAGCACTGTTTTGCAAGAATGTTCAGTTTGATATTCTTGAAAAGTCATTAAAAAAACTGTTACATGAATATTGCAGCATATATTTTTCTGGTTTTGATGAAAAGTCAAAAGTCCTGTTTTCTATTTTCCATTTAAATTACCAATAATAACAGTTCTTATTAATATCATGATTTTCTGTTCAGCCAAAACATCTGTGAAGAAAAAGTAATGTCATATTTTAAAAGAGACATTGAATAATATATGAAATCAGTTCATATTTTAATAGATACACTTAGTTATTGATGTAATAAATATGCATACACCTGGGTTCTCCCTCACAGTAATATGATTGGCTGGTGTCAGCCATAAATACAGACTGATGTGGAGGTACAGGATGATGCCTATTGGCTACACCTATTGCCTACCAATACGACAAGGACAAGTTCATTACAGTTACCTGCTAGATTGTCCTACTCAGTTACAGTAGTCCAAAACCACTTTGCTACTTCGAACAAATATATCCCTTTCCGGGACTTATCCGTCATATACTAAAGCTAGTTAAGATCAGCACAGTGATGAAATAATGTAGCCAGGAAAGATCAATAGAAATGCCAATAAGTTTATCTTAAGTAATTTCCTTTTGAGTTGAAATGCAATATGCAAGCACAATGGCATTTTTCTGAAAAAATTTAAAATGTTTAAAATATTATTCTTTAGAGATTCTTCTTTTGACTTGTAAAGCAACTAAATTTTCAAAAGAGACAACAGCAGACCAATTATGATATAGTGAATAACAATAAGTAGAACAATAATTTAGGCATGAATCTTGAAATAAGGCCAGAAACATTGAATTTAATTCATACTGACCGAGGGAATGAATAATCAATTCCAAATATCAAGCAATAAAATATTTTTGATTTTTCACAAATTGGTGATTTTCATAAAATAATGATTTCAATCTGGCAAATATGAGTTTGATGAAATTAATCAAACATTACAACTAGATATAAACACAATGAAAAAATGATTATACATTAATAAGAAAAATTTTGATATAAAATCAATCTGCCTTACCTCTATGGAACAAAAGATGTTTTTGAAAATGATATGAAAAGTTCTTTACCTTCAAATAGTTATTAGAATATGCACCAGGAAATCTTTTAGAGAAGCAAAGAAATACAAAATTTCCAGTATTTAATAATTGATGAAAATTCTTTACAAATGTTTCCATTTGAAATTTTGATGTAAAAGATGCTTCATATGATTAACTCAATGTTCTAAACTTCATTCAAAAATATACCTCTGGAGTGATTCTGTTTAATTTTTATTAAACTAAATCCTATAGGATCTACATAAAGGATGATTCATATAATATTGGGAAGAAATGTTCATGTAAATTTTACTCTTTTTCACAAACTGTTAATATTTTCACAAAAGCACCTCATCATAAAAGTGCTTTAAAATTAAAATTTAATGGTAAGTAATATCAATTGTGACTGTGCAGATAGCAGTGAAGGATTTCCCTTTTAGTTCAGTTGGTTAAAGCCAGATAGTTTCAAAATTTCTCATATTAAACAAAGGAATATAAAAAAAGATTAAAAAGTAGTTTAAATTTATTTTTTGATTCCTTTTAGCTGTGAATTAGCAACATAGGTCATAAAACATCAGTGACACCTCAAAACATTATGCACATGTTAACATGAAAACCATATCTTTAATCAAGGAATTATGCAATTTTATTGAAAACTTCAGCATTTATTTATCATTGAAGTACAATAGTCAACAAATATAATTTAGAATTTTATGTTTCAAATTCATTTTTCATAGAACAGAAATAATAAAATAGTTGTAAAATGAAAAATAGAGATAAGTGTAGGTAACAGACGTAAAAACATTTTTTACCAAGATTTTCTATAAAATTAAAGGTTTCTAATATAATTTACACCATTATTTGGATTATTGTCCTCATCTTTGTCGCCATATTTATTGCAATAGTCCGAATAATGTAAATAATGTACATAATACCACATCTCAGAAATATAGACATAATTTACACCATTTGTGAATAAATCCTCCAAAATTCCATAAAAATCAGAGAATTTGAAAAGTGTTTTTCAAAAAGACAAATTCATGACACCAGACAAATGGGGTTTTTCACCAAAATTTCAAAGGTTCTAAAACTGATCAGAAATCACTTGGTCTTACCTCTAAATAAAAACACAAAGATTCTGACCAGAAAACTTTGTTTCTATTAATATGTTGTATAAGACTAAGTGCTTTGAAACTAGATCGCCAGTGAGTAACACAGACAATTCCATTATTAAGTAGATCATGTGATCATAAAGTGAATAAATACAAAGTAACATAATGGTCACTGTTCATTATTCTTGTCTATCCACTACTGCTATATGTTCACTCTCTCTACTACTATTCGGATTGCGATTCTCTTCTGATCATTATACAATTTGGCTATTTCTACTTGGAGAAGTATTAATAGTGCAAATATTTTCGAAAGGTATTACTACTATTACTGTTGTCTACGAAGTCTCGAATATAATGAGCATTTTTTAAAGTGATAACAAGTTTTTGCTTGACATAGCAAAAGTGACAAGTAAAGTCGTCCAACATCACAAAATAATATTTGGTCAGTTTCTTTATCATGTCTGGTCATTCATTGGCAATACCTAATTTATAGTTTTTCTTTTAAATGAAGTGAAAAATAGAAATTTTTCAAAATAACGATATAACTCCATCAAACCAAAAATATTATTTAATCCATAATCTTTCAAATTTAAGATAATCTAATTTTTGTAGAGTATATGCCACAAAATGGATAAGATTTTTATCATAACAAAAGTAAAAAAATGAAACCTGTTTTAAAATCAAATTCAAACAAAATTTTCAGGACTTATTCATTAGTGAATGAATATTTTACTGAATAGGTTAATTAAAAGCTTTAGGGAATTATTATTTGGAGGCATGTTTCATCCCCATTTTTCAATATCATGTGTACTTTTAAATTTGGTGCAATTTGTTGATGAATAATGAAAAATATATGAATGTTTGAAAAATGTCTCAAGAGTTTATTTCATACATGGAAATTAATTTTCCTTTTCATACAGATTAGCTTTAGATCATCATCTTACAAACAGAACTGAAATTTAAGTTCAAAGAAGGCATCTAAAATAGGCACTTTCACAGAAATATAATACCTGCAGTTTAAAATGAATATTTACAGTTTCAAGCTAACAGATTAAATTTCACATTTTCAATAAGCAAAATATTTAATTAATACTTTTGAAGAATTTTTTTTTTATATGTAAAATCTGTTTTTAACCATTTGACAGCACAATGTAGTTCTCTTTACAAAAAAAAAAATCTTTCAAAAAGAAACTGTAATTGTCTAAAACTTTATTTGAGGAATATTAGCTGATTCAAAGATTAATCTGATTTGAAGAAATATCACTTAATTTAAAATATCACAGAAATTAATTTTTTTAACACAGAGGTAGTTGACAGTCAAAAGTTTACATAATTTTGCCTCTGTGGGACATATCTGTAAAAATATATATATTATTTATATAGCTTTTATTTAATAAGAATACCATTTAACTGGTACAAATTAATACAGAATATTAAAAGATTTAAAGGTTTATAAATTATCCTAATTAAAAAAAATGGAAACAATTCTTGTAAAAATTCATTATTCATTGAAGAATTTTTTGTTCTTAAGTTGATAATCTATCTTATTCATATAAGCAATTAAAACCTTTTCTAATTTATAATGTCAGTTTAATTGCATTTTCTATTTCATTATTCCGAGTAAATTTTAGGTAACGGATGCCCTGTCTAAAAAGAAAAAAAAATTAATGATTTAAATTCTCAAAGGAGTTCTGGTTTTAACTTTAAATAATATAAACATTAAGCAGTACAAAAATTATTTTCACCAACATCTTTGAAGTGAAATAAGTGGGAAGTCGGTCACAGATCTATAAAAAACAAAAAAACTTCTGGGTAGTCTTGAAAGTTGAATTAAATTCTAAAAATGATTTGTTTTTAAGAATTTCCAAATATGTTTTCTATGGCAAAAAAGAAGCTAAGATTTCCTCTACTAAATTATGGTCACCCCACTGATATAAGAAAAACAAGATTTTTTTTTAATGCAAATTTGTAATGTTCTAAAAAGGAACAAAAAATGTAATTTTTAATTTAATAATTAGAAAATCGTTAGGCTTTTCCTAATAGTAAAGATTTTGACAATAAAACTTTGTTTTTATTAAGTTTGTTTTGGGGCATATTTTCATCATGGTATGCACATTTTTTACGATTCACTGGAGGTACATGCTTTTAAAAGGGTGGGTAACACCAGAGTTAGGTACCTCCACAAGGTCTATGAATTTTAAAAAATAGTTTTAATTTCAATATATTAAATTTAATATTTCCAATAAGCAAAATACGCATTTCAAAAACTAATTTTTGAATCGACTAGAAGACATCTTTTTTTTTTTTTTTTTTTGCTAAAATAGCTGATTAGAAATCTTTTTTTTTTAGCTAATTAATAATGGTACCTAGATGTTTTGCTGATTAGTAGAGGTACCTAAACTAAAAAATGGTTTTTTTTTTGTTATTTTGCTTTGAAGTTTTTTTAATTCAACCACAGTAAAGATTAAAGAAGAAAGAGCATTCCTTATTAAATATGAATTCATACGTATTTAAATATCATATTTAATATTTTAAAATATCATATTTAAAAGATACGTCCTTTGTAAATTAAAGATTTCCATTGTTAACCTTCTTAATTTTAAAAATGGCTACCGTAGAAGAAAGATATTTTTTAAACTAAACACATTTTAAATCCCTTCTTTCAACTTATCATTCAAAGAACAGAAATATAATGGTCGAAAAAGATAATCCATATGAAAAGTAAATATTGCTTTCGGTGTATAAAACATTTGATTTTAGACATTTTTAAACCATGGTACTTTTACTGTTTTTTTTTTTTTTTTTTTTTTGATTACTCATTGACACGTGCCAAATTAATTTAAAACGTACAGAAGCGGTATTGCAACTTATGTACAAAAATATATTCCCCAAAGTTTATTTTAATAAATTAACCTATTCAAACGTGTTCTTCATTACTGAATAGGTCCAGAAAATTTCGTTTGAATCTGACAATTCCCTGATTTATGGCAAATTTAGACTTTCTTTTGTTTTTTTTTTTTTGTTTTTTTTTTTTAAATATTTCTTCAAAATACTTGACATGATAAAGAAAGTACACGTGCATTTAGTTTCATTTCATTTCTTAAACATAACAACGAATAATAATAAATTTTTGAAAATGGTGACAAGTCGGCAAATATTAATTTATTTTTTAACAAAATTATTAATATTTTTCCACTTACCTTTCATGAGAAAAAACAAAATAAAACAGAATTACTTTTTCGGTTCAAAATGATTTTGTTATCGTAACTAATTTTATTATTGTCCATTCAGTTCAACATTAATAATGCCTAAGCTTAATTGAATGAATCAAAGAAAAGAATTAAGAAATGGAAAAACAGGAAATCATATGAATGTCCAGCCGAAAGAAAAAGATCGGTGTTAGACAAAAGTTGATTCCTTGTTTTAAAAATCACCCTTTTTATTTCTTGGCATTTGCCATTTACAGATAAAGTTATTCTAGAAATCGATGCATGACGTTGCTTCAAGACCACTGAAACTGCCGACGCTAAGGACTCAATACCCCTCACCAACCAAAATATATGTTATGTCATTTTTTAAAGATATTCTAATAACTTGGGCCGATTTTAAATGCGAATAAGTTTCTGTAAAAGCGTCTAATGATTTTTTTCCCCTTTTCTTTCAGATTTAACAACTTAAGTCTTTGGAAATTTCAACCATGGAAAGATTAACAATCAAACAACATGTTAAAAAGTTATCGAAGCCTATTACAAAAATGGACGTTCAAACAGAATTTGAATGAGAAGTTCCCAGGTAGTATCATCTCTTGAAACAGCAAAGTCAATTGGCCATGACGATCTTGCGACTTGACGCCTTTAGATTTCTCTTCCTTTAGGATCATCTCCCAAAGTAAGGTCTATGCCAACAACAATTCAACAGCTGAAGGATGAGAAGGAATATTGGTGAGATCGAAGAGCAACTATGTAGTGACGTCATAAAAAAATTTTGACCATCGAGTGGAGGTGTGCCGCCGAAGCCTTGGCGGAGTTTTTTTGGGCGATATTATTTTTTGCATATAATTGCCATGACTTAGAGAAATAAATAAATTTTCACCAATAACACTGATTTATTTACTACTGACTTTGATCCGAAACATTCTTTAATAATGAATGCAAATTTTATTGAAACCAAAATTTATAAATATCAGTAATATCGAGAATCAAAAGTAAACATGACCAATGTAGAAAAATAAAAAGCAAGACATTGCTATGTATGCTTTTATTTTGGTACCGAGTTTTTCTTTTTTTTGTTTTTGTTTTTTCAAAATGAATACCAAAAACGCATTTCATCTTTTTTTTAAAAATTTACCAATATTAGGGAACAATTTGTTGAATGAAATGAAAATTTCTGCAATTATTCATAAGTAGTATTATAAATACATGGATGCTAACACGAATGAAACAACAAGTACCACTAGTGAGGCAAAAGGTAAAGACAAGAACTGAAATGCCAAATTAGGCAAAAATGGACATTTGTGCCCACAAAAATCAGTGTTTCAAAAGGACGCTTCTTCCATTGATATAGCTATTATTGTAACTATGTCCACACCCACAAAAATGTTTATTCAACAGATCATGAAATATTATTTAGTTTTATAAAAAATTATTACTTACTAATCTAATTTATAAAGAAATAAATGGGAAAAGAAATCATTTTATTCAAAATTAAAAGAAAATTATCAAAATAATCTTTTCACATTTATTTCTTCATAAAATGGTAAATAAAAAAAATCTTTATAAAACTAAATAATATTTCATAATCTTGGAAATAAACATTTCTGATGGAGTGAACATATTTAAAATAATAGAGGTGTAAATGAAAAACATCATTTTTAAATGCCATTTGTTTGTGGGCACAACAGTCCATATTTCTCTCAAATTATTTGTATTTTTGATAGAGTGGATGTGAACAGAAAGTCTCTTTGTGGGAAAGGGAAGTGACTTCCAGGAAGGGTATAGTCATAGTTTATAGAGTTGATACATGAGTTGAGTTGGTTGACCAAGGTAATAGTAGTGACATTGAAAGCTGGCCAGTGGTGAATCAGTCGAATGTTCGCCACAATTCTGTTTTATTTATGAGCAGCATTCTTAAAAGCAAATGTGGTGGCTTAATAACTCATATATTTTTCTTTAGCAACAACATTCATGATTGGCTTGTTTTATTTTGAGGGGATTTGTCTTGTGGGCTGGATGTGATGCTCAGAAATCTTACAAAAAGGACAATTTTTATTTTTGATTTTGCTTTCTTAGCATTCACATCCACTCAATATTTTTTTAAAAGATCATAAAATATTATTTTGTTTTATAAAATTTTTTTTACTTACTATTTTAGAAAGAAATATATGCAAAGAGAAATAATTTATTCAAATTTAAAAAAAAATATATATATAAAATTATCAAAATATTCTTTTGACATTTATTTCTTCATAAAATTGTAAATAATAAACCTTTATAAAACTAAATATTTTATAATCTTGGAAATAAACATTTCTGATGGAGTGAAGATATTTAAAATAATAGCAGTGTAAATGTAAAACCCAACATTTTTAAACAACATATTTTGCTAATATTCTTTGTATTTCTGATACAGAGGACGTTAACGGAAAGTCTCTTTGGGGATACAGAAGTGATTTTCAGGAAGAACAGAGTTGGTAGGGTCTGGGGTCAATAAATATGCCAAGTTGGCTGACTGAGGTAAAAGTAGTGACATTAAAAGTTGGCTAGAAGTGGATCAGTTGAAGGTTTGCCACAATTCTATTTTATTTACGAGGAGCATTTTTATAAATGTAGTGACATAATAACTAATTTTTTTTCTTTTACAGCAACATTCATCATTGGATTCTTTTATTTTGAGAGGATTTCTTTTATTGGCTGGTCATGATACTCGAAGATCTTGCACAGAGGATGATTTTTATTTTTGGTTTTGCTTTCTTAGCATTCACATCCAGTCAACATGTAGAGGGAATCAAAAAGAGACCTAATTGGAAGCAGAGAATAACAGTAATTTTATTAGAAGTATTTGCAGAAATTCTTAGTTTTGGTCAGTTACATCAATTGTTACCACAGTACATACCTGTATTGATTACTTCCCCTTTTTGTGTTCCTTTTTTCAGTTTAGTTACTTCTGAGGTTAAACAATTGTTAACCCTTAGTTATCACTGGAACCAGCACAAAAAAAAAACAAAACAAAAAAAACAACATAAGCCCAAGAACATAGTTATTATTTTTCTCATCCTCCTAAACCTTACAACAGAATCACTGGTAGGTAACTTTTAAAATCTTTTCTCTATGCTTTGGTCTCTCTTATCACATTATTATTATTTGAACATTTATTTAATGTAGCCATCTTCTAAATTTCTTTAGTATCCCTTTCAGCAAGTGTTCACTGCTCACACACTTTTCCCAAATGTAATTTTCATCCTTTCTGGGAAGTAATCAAAGAATCTTTATAAATATTTATATATTTATTAATATTTCTTTATGTAAGCAAAGTATTTGCTATTTTCCTTTACACATTTAGCTAAATGGTCTTGATTCTATATTCATGCCTTTGGCTGCTTTTGTTATATTCCTTTTTACCCTTTTCTTTGTTTGTTATTCAGACTAGTCTTATATATGTGTATTTCTTTCATTTTTTTTAGTGTCATGCTTTTAGTGTTTAATAAACCTACTGATGAACAAGACTTCATTTTCAGAGTCTTAATTGCTGTCAGGTGTTTATCTGGCTGTCTTGACATGGACACACGTACGTGTACTCAGGATGAAGAAAAGTACTCTTATTTACGTGCTTCATGCAAACCTTGAAAATTTTGAGGGTGGAAGACAAATATTTAAGTTTTATAAATGAAAATAAGTTATTTTAGGAGAAGTGGTCAATATTAAATTAGAACATTTGTTTTTAAATCTGACAAAAATAATAGAACTCAAAAAATATATTTTGGTGAAGACTTGGTACTTGAATAATTTGATAATGCTCATTATTTTTTTTCAGATTTGTCTGAAAAAAATCTACAATGAATATTTATTTTTGAAAAAAATTATTTGTAATATTTCAGTGCAATTTTGAAATTCTTTCTATTTGCTGGTGACAAAATGATTTTTTTTAATAAAAATGAGTTTGAAGAATCAAAAAAATATGATCTTTGATGGGATTTTCTCATCAGAAGTATGTGCAAAGGAATTTATTATATAGACCCATGAAATTTAATGGGTTTCCTATTTGAATTTTCTGGTGAATCTTAATTCTTAAGTTAATAATTGAATAAGTTCATTGTGAGTTCTAGGACAATAAAATATCCATATAAATTTCCCTATCATAAAATATTTGAACTTAACAACATTAAAAAAATATTACAATAACAATCATAAATATGAAACCTGGTTGTTATTTTATGAAGTAAATGTAAATAAAGTAAATTAATAAGATTTTCCATTTCACCGAAACAGAATTTAAATACTTTTATCTTCCTTTCTTTCTGAAAACAAATGGCAGTTTTGATATGTCTTGCCACACAATCGAAATGAAATATTTGATTATTTATGAGGTAATGGCAGGTGATGTTAAACACTTCTATTCCCCTTCTTTCATTCCTCTTCTCGCTGAAACCAAGTAGTGTCTCTGATATGTCATTTCTGTATTTTTTACGCAGACACAACGGAATAATCAATTATTTGTGAGGTACTGGCAGGACATAATGGTCGTGCAAACTAAGGAACTAGGGAAGAGAGTGACAAGCAGAATTATAATATAGATATATTTTTCTCTTTGCAATAGTTCAATATTTTTATATAGAAATTTAAAAAGAATGTAATTGAGACATATCTTCTTTGGCTGATTAATTTTCATATTCGGAGGATAATATGATATTAATCTACTATCAATTTAGTATAAGTACCGCTAGGGCTGGTGCAAAAGTCTTGTACCTGCCCCCCACCACATCCTGGAATCTATGACAGTGCCGACCACCTCTAGTACATTGTCAATTTTCATGAATTACTATTCCTATAAAATACAAATTTTATTGTAACCTAATTATGCACAATAATGGATCATAAGCGAACAATTTAACTAGAAAAATAAAAGATACAATGTATTTAAATACAAATTAAAAGATACAATGTATCTAAATACAAATTAGAGACATGTCAAAGACAGCACATTACATCTTAAATAAATCGAAAATGTTTTGCAGCAATTTTTAACATCAATTTGAGATTTTTATTAGAAAATTGAATCATATTAACACATTCAAAATTTCTGTGAAAATAGTGGATTTTTTGAAATCTAAGCAAAATATTCATAGATTTGGGGGAAAAAAAAAAATCCAAAAAAGACCCCAGAATGAAGTTAAAATCCATGAAAATTTTTCATACTTTAATAGTCAGGTATGCTTAATTAGTAATGTATAATCTAAATGTAGGTAGAAAAAGCAAATGTTGATAGGACAGCGATAACTGTTGATAACTTTAAAGCACAGATCCCAATCAGACGTCGTCAAAAAGTTCTGGCAAAAATTTCTGAAATGTCTTTTCTAGAAAATATGTGTAAATTTTTTTTTCCATCTATTAATGTCTGTAACTCATTTAATTTTATGCAATTATTTTTTATGTTGTTTGATATTTATATTTATTATATGTACAAGTGCAGAGAGAATTGAAATACAATTTTTTTTCCTGTTAATCAGTATCTCCAATGACAGAAAATCTGCTCTGGAAACATAAAAGGAAAATGCAATAAAACAAAGACATTATTTAATTAGAAAAGCTTTTAATTATTTTTATGAGTAAAATATATTATGGACATAGTTGTCTTAAAAAAAAATTTGATGAATAATGAATTTTTACAAGAACTTAAGAAAAACAAGATTGATAATTTTTACAAGAATTGTAATCATTTTTTAAAAATTTGAATTATTACAATGCATAAATATTTAAAATATTTAAAATTCTATATTAATTTCTTGCAGTCAAATGATGTTGTTATTAAATTAAAACTGTATTTACTAATCATAATTGGAAGAGTTCACTACATTTCAAAGGTCACCAGAATTTTAAGAATTTTTAATTTATTTTTTAGTGTATAAACATGTCAATATTTGAAAATATGGACATCTAGATATAGTTACTATGAGGGGAAGGGATGGGAATCATATGTCTGATTTAAGATTGTTTATTATTGGTCATATTGTATCTTTAGATAATGGGAAGATCGTGTTTACTTGACAATCAGACTAAAATTAACAACTGCATGAAAAATCCATGGTGAAACTTTGGAAACATCCAAAATATATGGAGATTTAAGTAAATAATATCCAAATGTAAGTGATTTTTGAATCAATCAGATGTAAATTAACAACTTAATGGTCTTCATTACACAAAGTAAAGGAAGGGTTCATTGCTGAACTATAAAAAATATGGAAAACAGAATTGCTGAGCACTTTTCAAATTATGGCTGAGATAATTTGTGTTCACATTGCACTAAAATTCCAATTATTTTAATATATTTTATTAAAAGACATTTGGCAGCTTGAAAATCTATGAGACTCCAAACAAGATGTATAATATTCTTACACTGTCATAGTTATTGAATAACTTGTTCTTGATCATATTGAATCACAAATGTTTTAACAGATTTCATTTCATTAAGAGACCATGAAAAGTGATCTGCCTAATGTTTTGCACATTTAAAATATACAAAAATTCATATTAACCAGATTCATGAATATAAGATTCTATTTAATTCATTTACATTGAATATGTCCAAATTTTGGAGTGGGGATTTGTTCTATTTTATGTGTATGCACCAATTTGTGAGAGACCACCATGAAATTTATATACATTGTCTCTTGAGGAATGTTTTGCCATTATGTTTTGCTGCAAATTCAAATGGAAATGGAGGTTCTTACAATTCAGTTTTCATTTCACACTGAACTTTTATATTCAGCCACAAACTTGATAAAAATATGGATTATGGATAAGATAATAAGATATATCAGTATGTTTGTTTGCACATGGCATAATAATCATAACTTTAACAGAAGTATCCTTAAATGTATCACAAGAATATGGTTACTCTTCATCATGTGATTGAATATAGCCAAGAAAAGTTTTAAATTTTAAGACTACTAAATAATTAACAAAATGAAAGCGATTTACATGGTTTTCAACATGTCAACACTGCTTAAAAACCACCTCAATAATACAAAATACTTTTCTGCAATATCTTAAACAAAAAGTAATATACATTTAAAATGAGATTAATTTAACATTAAATTAGCTAATTTTTTTCAAATCGTTTTTCAGAAAAGTATATTATATTTTTGAGATATTTTAATAAAGATAATTATGAATATTGTTAATGATTAGTATTTTTCCATATGGTAGACCAAATGTAAATTAAGATGTGCAAGCTTCACAAGGACATGGTTTCTAATTATTACCCAGATATAAAACTAAGATTTTCCAGAAAGCACGTTTCAAAAAACATTTGTTCTGCAAGTTAATGTTCATATTGATATTTTTGAAAATAAGATATGTAATTGTTACATGAATATTGTAGCATATATTTCCCAGTTCTTGAAAATTCAAAAGCCTTTTCTTTCATTTAAATTCCCATTATTAACAGTTTTTATGAATATTGTAATTTTTTGTTCAACTGAAAGATCTACAAAGTAAAAGTAGTAACAGAGACAGTGAATTAAAGGGAATTATGTATTTAACACATTTCCCAATTGGAATTGAAATTAACATAAAAGTTTCAAGAAATACATTTCATTTTTAAAATGTTTTTTACATCTAAGGTACAACAGACTTTTATTTTTAACTAGGTATTTACATAATAGTGACTTAAAAGGAGCATACATTTCAGCTGATACTATTTTCCAGTTAAATCAGACAATAAAGGAAATTAGCCTTTGGAACACAGATGTGCATTTCAGTTTCATTCAAACAGTTTATATATGGGCTGCTGTGTATTTATAACCAAGTAATTTCCCAAGTGTTCAATAGATCTCTTAAATCAATAAACTGTGCAGCATTTAAATCCTTAATGAGTTTTCACCATTAAATTAATAACATATTTTATCATCCTAAGGCATAAATTAGATGGGACCATCAATATGAATGCTTTTTTTCTGCAATTTCATAACTGACAACACTTGTGTTAAAATATTTGCCAGAAATCAGGGCATTATCAGATTCAAACAAAATTTTCAGGGCTTATTCATCAATGAATTAATATTTTACTGAATAGCTCATTTTCTTAAAAAACTTTGGGGAAATATTTTTGGACGTATGTTTCAAACCCCCTTTTTAATAGTGTATGTATATTTTTTAGTTGGGTGGGGATAGCCATTTTTTTTTTTTTTTTTTTTTTTTTTTAGAGATATTTAGTACAAATATTTGATTTTAAAGAGAATTTTAAATTTGTTCTTTACATTTGTATTATAAAATGTAGGGTCAATGAGTGACAAAAAAAATTACTAATGCTTTAAAAATACCAAAAATTTTAAATACAGAAATGAATTATTTTTAAATTTAGACAACATTCCGACCATTATCTTTCCAGCAGAATTTAAATTTATGGTTCAACGCCATTTAAAATGTGTTCTTCAGTTTATTTTTTAGAAAGTCCAAGCTGGTATCTATTAATTAGACATTTGTGGCCATTTCTATCAGATTGTAGGCATCAATAGATATGAACAGAATGATATCAATAGGAAGAAAAAGAGTGAATTGAAATATCAATATGATGCAAATGCTCTCTTAATGTAGGTAAGAGAAAGAAAGGCTATTTTTTTATTTTCATTTCGCAGAAATACAAAATATCCCTACATGCAAACCACCAATCTACCACCACTGGGTGGTATGGCACTAGTGTTTACCAGTGATGACCCACTGTCGGACTGCTGGCATGTTTGTATCGGCAATGTTACCACTTGCAGACTGCTAGTGGCCCACCAGTGGCTACCACCAGAGGATTGCTGGTGTTGCCATCTGTGTCCCGCCAGTGAGCCACTAGTGTCTTGTGTGTAGAGATGTAAGCAAAGAGAGAATTTTACAGACATGATGACAGTTAAGAATATTTTACTTTTCTTTTTGTTTATTTCTCATCTCAAATTTATCAACAGAGGGTAAATGCTGTCCAGACTGAGTGGGAGTGAAATGTATTATTTCAATTCAGCCAAATTTTGTTTCTATATATATGTGCATGTAGTTGTGTGTAAATCAAATAGCAGAAGCACACCTAAGTCACAAACACATAATACAAAGATAAAAATATACACTACATACAAGCGAGTATGCAAAGTCATATCCTGAAAGTGTATGATGGACATAAAAAATCACCTCTTCTTTTAGAATAAAAATTTCAGCTTTGAAAAAATGACATTGGTAGTGAAAAAAAAATAATCCAATATCAATGTTAATATTTAAAAATTCCATTTAATCACAGTTGGGTCTTATAAAGAATACTGAAAATACAATATCAATGGTAATATTTTATTGGTGCGAGAGAGAAAGATGCTGACCTAGAGTGGTTGTTGGATGCTACCGAGGAAAGAGAAATTTAGGCATCTTGCATGTTTTTATGAAGTCATAAAATACTAGCATATGGTTTGTTTAGTTTTGTATACATATGTATGCATTTCAAAACAAATATCCAGAAATTCGAATAGAAATGATTTCTATGTTGTGTGTTTGCATATGGTGCTACAAAGATGACTTCATTCAAAATACAGATGCACAAACTTTACAAGAATAATGCTTCAGTCTTGTGTGTATTCACATATAGCACTTCAAATTTGACAGGCTTGAAAATGCAGATCCACACACTTCACATCTATGTGGTTTCTCTCCAGTGCATGTTCACATATTGCACTTCAAAGATGTTTAAAAAGCCAGATCCATAAAATTTTATGTTGTTTCAAGGGGGAGTGTTCTGCTTGAGAAAGCAGATCCACAAAATTCACACACATGGTTTCTTTCCAATGTGGGTTTGCATATGGCCCACCAAATGTGCCTTCCGTGAAAATGCAAATCCACAAACTTCACAAGAATATGGTTTATCACCAGTGTGTGTTCGCAGATGGAGCGTTAAACTTGACTTCTGTGAAAACGTGGATCCACAAACTTCACAAGAATATGGTTTTTCTCCAGTGTGTGTTTGCATATGGTACTTCAAAGAATAATGATTTGAAAAGGCAGATCCACAAACTTCACAAGAATATGGTTTCTCTCCAGTGTGTCTTCGCATATGGCGCTTCAAATTTGACTTTAAGGAAAATACAGACCCACAAACTTCACAAGAGTGTGGTTTCTCTCCAGTGTGAGTTCGCATATGGTACTTCAAAGAATACTTATTTGAAAAGGCAGATCCACAAACTTCACAAGAATATGGTTTCTCGCCAGTGTGTTTTTGCATATGGTTCTTTAAACTTGACCTCTGTGAAAATACAGCTGCACAAACTTCACAAGAATATGGTTTCTCACCAGTGTGCGTTCGCATATGGTACTCTAAATGTAACTTCTTTGAAAACATAGATCCACAAACATCACAAGAATATGGTTTCTCTCCAGTGTGCATTTGCATATGGCACTTCAAATTTGACTTCAATGAAAATAGAAATCCACAAATTTCACAAGAATATGGTTTCTCTCCAGTGTGTGTTCGCATATGGTACTTCAAATAATACTTATTTGAAAAGGCAGATCCACAAACTTCACAAGAAAATGGTTTCTCTCCAGTGTGAGTTCGCAAATGACACTTCAAATGTGACTTCTGTGAAAATACATACCCACAAACTTCACAAGAATATGTTTTCTCTTCAGTGTGTGTTTGCATATGGTACTTCAAAGATGGCTTATCTGAAAAGGTAGATCCACAAACTTCACAAGAATATGGTTTCTCTGCAGTATGTCTCCGCATATGTTTCTTTAAATTTGACTTCTGTGTAAATGCTGATGCACAAACCTCACAAGAATATGGTTTATCGCTACTCTTTGTTTCCTCATCGTGCCTCAAATTTGACATCCCTGAAAATGCAGATACACAATCTTCACAAGAATATGGTTTATCACCAGTGTGTGTTCATATATGGTATTCCAAATATGACTTTTTTGAAAACGCACAACCACAAACTTCAGAAGAATGTGATTTCTTTCTTATGTATATATTTTGCACTTCAAATGCAAATACTCTGAATTTCACAAGAATATAGTTAATTTCTAGAGGATTTTTCCAAATGGTACACTAAATCATGACAATGATTTGAAAGCTTCGCAAAAACATCGCTTCTCTCAAATATTTACTTCAATGTAACACAAAGATTTCCCATAAAAGAGAGACCACATGTTTCAAAATACTTCTTTTGCAAGAATGATCAGTTCAATATTCTTGAAAATGTTAAAAAACTGTTGCATGAATATTGCAGCATATATTTTTTTTGTTTTTGATGAAAAGTGAAAAGCCCTGTTTTCTATTTTCCATTTAATTTCCCAGTAATTACAGTTCTTATGAAAATCAGGATTTTCTGTTCCGCGAAAACATCTGTAAAGAAAAAGAAATAAAACATTAACAGAGATCATAAATAATATATGAAATCAGTTTATATTCTAAGGCTACATCGAATGAACACAGTGACAGAATAATGCAACAACCAGGAAAGATCCATAGAAAAATCAGTAAATTTATCTTAAATTTTCTTTCAAGCTGAAAAGAATAATACACAATATAAAAGTAGAAAGGTATTTAAAAATGTTCAAATATCTAAATGTCTAAAATATTATTCTTATAGAGATTATTCTTTCTGCTTATAACCAAACTGTTTTGGTAAAATACATAATTATCAATAAAATCAAAATCAATAAGTTTATCTTAAATAATTTCCTTTTGAGCTGAAACATAATATGTAATTACAATGGTACTTTTCTGATAAATTTTCAAGTGTCTAAAATATTAGTCTTTTGAGATTCTTCTTTCGACTTGCAAACAAACTCAGTTTCACAAAAGAGAAGTAGACAACAGCAGATTATGATATAAATATGGTGAATGACAATAAGGAAAAGAATATTCATTTAGGTATAAATCTTGAAATGATATAAAAAAAATTAAATTTAAAGCATGTTGACTAAGACAATGAAGATTAAATTCCAAATATCAAGCAATAAAATGTTTTTATTTTTTCATAAGTTGTATAAATCAAGATGGTGATTTCAATCTGGCAAGTATTGGTTTGTTGATATGAATCAAACATTACAACTGGATGACAACATAATGATAAAAGATCTTTGTGTAAATCAATCTATATCAATTCTATTAAAAAAAAGATGGTTTTGAAAGTTGTTTACCTTCAAATAGATATTATAATATGCATCTGGAAATCTTTCAGGGAAATAAAGAAATACAAAAAAAAAAAAATAAATACCTAGCTTTCAAAATCTGATAGAAATAAACTAAGCACTGGCTTTGCATAAATTTCCAGTAGTTAACCCTAGAACACTAACCATCAATTAAAGTTATACCACTACTAACCATGCGTATATCATATCCGATTTTGAAAATATCAAAAAAATATTAAATATAAATCTTTATTTGAAATATTTTACATGTAGGCACTTCAAACTTTGTACTTTGAGATAACATTAATAGGAACTGAAAAACATTATTTAGGTAAGAAAATTAGGTACTGAAAATTGTAATTAAAAATAGGAAAATTTGCGCTGACTACTATATACCCATGATTAGTGTTCTAGGGTTAATAAATGACAAAAATTATTTGCAGAAGTTTCCATTTGAAATTTTGCAAAGAAAGATGCTACATGTCATTACCTCAGTGAATTCATTTACTTGTAAAATCCTAACCTCATTTAGTTTGACACATTTAAGATAGATCTCTGGAGAAATTCTGATTAACTTTTATCAAACTAAATGACAAGGTGAAGCTTTGTTTTAGTTTAAGGAACAGAGAATAAGTAATCAATTTCAAATATCAAGCAATAAAGTATTTTTGTTTTGTCACAACTTGTATAAATCAAGATGGTGACTTCAATCTGGAAATTATTAGTCTGTTGATATGAATCAAACATTGCAAATGGATGTCAGCCCCAAGAAGAAACTCTTTGTGCCATTAATGAGAAAATTCTGATATATAATCAATTTGTATCAACTCTATAGAAACAAAGATGTTTTTGAAAGTGATATTCTGAAAAGTTCTTTACCTTCAAATAGTCATTAGAATATATGACAGGAAATCTTTTGAAGAAACAAAGAAATACAAAATTTACAGTATTTAATAATTGATTAAAATTCTTAAAAGATTCCATTTGAAATTTTCATGTGAAAGATGCTTTATATAATTACTTCAGTGAATTCATTTACTTACAATGTCCTAACCTCATTCAGTTTTACATATTTTAAAAGTAGATTTCTGGACCAATTCTGCTTAACTTTCATCAAACTAAATATTATAGGATCTACATAAATGGTGATTTATATATTATTGGGGAGAAATATTAATGTAAATTTTGCCCTTTTCTACAAACTTAATATTTTCACAAAAGAACCTTGTCATAAAAGTGTTTTAAAATTAAAATTTAATTGTAAGTAATATCAATTGTGACTGTGCAGATAGCAGTGCAGGATTTACCTTTTAGTTTGGTTGGCTAAAGCCAGATAGTTTCAAAATTTCTTATATTGAACAAAGGAATATAAAAAAGGGAAAAAAAGATTAAAAAGTAGTTCATGGATTCTTTTACACTTTTCATAAATTAATAATAATTAATTTATTATTTGAGAATTTTTTTTAAGTATTGATGTGAAAATATTGCACCCAACAAAGTCTTTAATTATTGTAATATGAAACTTTATTGAAAGATAAACTAGATTTAGAAAGAAATTATTGATTCTTAATTTAAATTTATTCTTTGATTCTATTTAGCTGTGAATTATCAACATATATCATAAAACATCAGTGACACCTCAAAACATTATGCACATGTTAACATGAAAACCATATCTGTATGTTTTCAAAATTATAAAAAAACAAGGAATTCTGAGATTTTATTGAAAATTTCAGTACTTATTCATCAATGAAGTGCATTAGTCAACATATATAATTCAGAATTATATTTGGAATTCATTTTGATTTTCCATAGAACAGAAATAATAAAATAGTTGTGAAATAAAAAATATAGATAAATAAGTGCAGGAAACAGATGTAAAAATGTATTTTTACTGAGATTTTCAAAAAATTAAAGATTTCTAATATAATTTACATCATTTTCGAATAAATCCTGAAAATGACATAAAAATCACAAAATTACTAAATCAAAGTGTTTTTAAAAAGGACACTCAAATTTCTCATAAAAATTTATGATCCCATGTTGACACCAGACAAACATGATGTTTTAGCAAAAATTTCAAAGTTTCTAAAAAGGATGTTTTTAAAACTTTCATCAGAAGTCAGTCAGTTTTTCCTCTAAATGAAAACACAAAGATTTTGACAAGAAAACTTTGTTTCTTTTAATATTTGATCATTTTTAAGAAATGTTTGAAAATACCTAATTTGTATTTTTTCTTTTTAGCTGAGTGAAAAAGAGAAACTTTTCAAACTAAAGATATTCCCACAAAATTGTTCTAACTCCATCAAACTAAAAATATCCATAATCTTTCAAATTTAACAATCTAAATTTTTGAAGAGTACATACCATGAAATGAATAAATTTTTTACTGTAATAAAAGCAAAAAAATGACAATTGTTTTAAAATATCTGCAAAACTAAATTTTTCCGATTTATTCACTAGTTAATGAATATTTTACTGAATAGGCTAATTTATTAAAAGCTTTGGGGAAAACAATTTTATGGAGGCATGTTTTATCCCCACTTTTCAATATCACATGTACTTTTAAATTTGGTGCACTTTGTCGATAAATAATGAAAAAATGTATGAATGTTTGAAAAATCTCTCAAGAGTTTATTTATACATAGAAATTAATTTTTCTTTTCACACACATTAACTTTAAACAATCATCTTTGAAACAGAACTGAAATTTAAGTTCAAAGAAGGCATCAAAAATAGGTACTTCCACAGAAATGGAATACCTGAAATGTAAAATATTTACAAATAACAAAATTTCACATTTCCAATAAGCAAAATACTTTAATTGACATGATGTTTTTTATATCATTAAAAATCTGTTTTTAGCCATTTATTATTGGAAGGCATTACTACTAGTACCGGCACCTACAAAGTCTTGAATATAATGAGCATTTTTGAAAGTGATAAGAAGCTTTTGCTTGACATAGCAAAAGTGACAAGCAAAGTCGTCCAACATCACAAAATAATATTTGGTCAGTTTCTTTATCATGTCTGGTCATTCTTTTAGTGAATCATTGGAGATACCTAAATTAATTTATAGTTTTTCTTTTAAATCAAGTGAAAAATAGAATTTTTTCAAATTAAAGATATAACTCCATCAAACCAAAAATATTATTTAATCCATAATCTTTCAAATTTAAGATAATCTAATTTTTGTAGAGTATATGCCACAAAATGGATAAGATTTTTATCATAACAAAAGTAAAAAAATGAAACCTGTTTTAAAATCAAATTCAAACAAAATTTTCAGGACTTATTCATTAGTGAATGAATATTTTACTGAATAGGTTAATTAAAAGCTTTAGGGAATTATTTTTTGGAAGCATGTTTCATCCCCATTTTTCAATATCACGTGTACTTTTAAATTTGGTGCAATTTGCTGATAATGAAAAACATGAATGTTTGAAAAATGTCTCAAGAGTTTATTTCATACATGGAAATTAATTTTCCTTTTCACACAGGTTAGCAGCTTTAGCTCATCATCTTACAAACAGAACTGAAATTTAAGTTCAAAGAAGGCATCTAAAATAGGCACTTTCACAGAAATATAAT